>JAJJJQ010000014.1:0-644657 GCA_021014315.1 Aureobasidium mangrovei | reverse complement strand
AATCTGATAATATAACAGATAATCTCGCAAATAATCACCTTTTTCCGTAGTGGGGGGGGGGGAGGGGGTGTTTTTCCGGCCGTACTTGCATAAAAAAGGTTGTGAGCTTATGCTTGTGACTTTTTGTGCGTCACAAAGTCCTTTGTGCTTGGCGGCCAAAAAAAGACTCGGGAGACAAAAGTCGTGGGTTTGCATCTTGATGATGCGCGAACGATGTTTTGCTATTAGAGTCCAAAAAGTCTTCTAGACATGCAAATGCGATGTAATGCAAACGCATAGCAAAAACAAGGCTTATCGGGATTCCCGAGAATTACAAATAAATACCAAATACTGAGATGGTTGCTGCTGCTGCTCTATTCATAGACATCTTTTGTAGCCGTTTTGCGTGTGTGGGCACCAACCAACACTTCCATGTGCAGAAAAAGAAAACGGACGAGCAGTAGCTTTTGCCTTGGGTGGGAGGTTTGCCTGGAACCGGGTACTGCAGAGCCCACTGTATACAAAGCCATTATAATATGCAAAGGACTGTATTTTTGTAAGAACGGCATGCGGGGAAAAAAAGGCACATGTCGGTAAAAGTCAGGTCGGTAAAGGCTATATATATATATATATATATATATATATCCCGGAGTCGGGTGTTTGGCTCTTTCCTGCTCGATGGATGGTAGTATACGATGCCCCAGCTATTAGAGGCGGCATTACCGCGTCGTCTTGCATCTTTAAATGCTAGTTTACTCTAATGATAAGACTACCTAACGACTAAATAGAGACTACACTATAAAACATCTACACCCATAATGACCAAATCCACTCCCCTCAAAACAGAAAAACCTAGAAAGGGTGTGTCATGACAGTGCAACCCACATCGACACGACCAAATCCTGCTGACGACTCGAGAAACAAGCGGCAGAGAAAAACAAAAAACGGTCACGGATCTGGATTGCCCATGTCGTCGTCAATCACGCATCTAGAAGGAAGAGAAAATCCTCGTCTCAGGAAGGGGGGAAAAACAATGTCTAGGAAACGTTATTCCTTCAGCTAGCCCCTCCAAGAAAAACGGTTCGCCAGAAAGAGAGAGGGGGAGGGCCGCAAAGGAAATTTGGCAGTTCTCTCCTCTCTCAAACCAAAGACAGACGATCGAGAGTTGTTTCTTTGTTTTGTTTAAAAAAAACATTGATTGATTGATTTCTTGATAATCAGAAAAAGAAATAAAGAATAAGATTACAATGATCCCCGCTAAAGTGATTGAAAACGCCGCATATGTGCCCGCCCATTGACCCTGTATAAAGGCTTTGTCCCAAGTAGAAATCCGTGATTCTCAAAAACATAGGAAAACTTGAGTGGTATGAGAGAAAAGAAAAGAAAAAAGATGGTGTCGGTGTTCAACTCGACGTCCAAGTGAGTGTGTGATTAGTAGTGGTCTTTTGTGTGAAGGTCAAGTCCAGCAGAGCCCTTCGCCAGATGATGTTGCCAGTCTATAAATGTCCTGATTGTTGATGAAAGGAAACTTTTTGAGGATTGTGTTGCAATGCAAACGCAAAGCTTAGGCGGTGAGTTCGACGACTGCCACAGTGCTTTGTTGCTTTGTGGCGACGAGCTCGGGACTGGCTTTGGCCGAGTCGACGACTTTCTCGGCAGAGTCGTCCTCCATGATGGTGTCGGTCGGTGAACGAGGAGCAGAGGTGACAGAGAAGGTTCCGCAACGAGGAGAGATGAGATCGCTGGCGTTGTCGTCAATCTCGCAGACGCCGGCCATGCTGTGCATGCCGTGCTCGGCAGGGTCGTTGCTGACAAAGACAAGAGGGGCAGGCTTGTGGCCGGTGGTTCTGGGAGCGGCAATAGACTTGGATCTCAGGGAAGCGTTGGACATGGGGATCTTCTGGTCGGCAACGCTCTGTCTGCGAATGACCTCGGCCTTCTCCTCAGAGCTCAGAGGGGTAGTGGTACGGAGGAAGCTAGAGGCGGCGTTGCGAGGGACATAGCTGGGACGGCGAGAGACAGAGGGCGAAGGGATGGGAGACTCGTTGTCGATCTCGACATCAGGGTTGTGGCTGCCAAACAGAGAGAACTTGCGATCAATGGCAGGGACGGCAGGAACATCGTCGTCAGTTTCAGGGTTGGCGGATCTCCACCAGCTGGGGCGTCTGCCGCTCTTGGAGGCACGGCGGGTGGAGATGCTGGCAGTGCGAGGCTTGGAAGGAGTTCCAGGGATGGGAGCAGAGCAACTGCGAGTGTCCTTGGCAGACACGGTGGAACCAGAAGCGTTGCGCTTGTAGACACTGTTCTGCTCAACACCTGTGGATACCGAGGCGAGCCTGGTCTTTTGGACCATGGGAGCTGCGTCACCCATTTCCATCTCGTCGTCCTTGCCTATCTTGAAGCCGCCAAACATCTTCTCCCAGACCGAGGGTCTTCTGACCGGGGGAAGGGCGGGAGTAGGGGCGAGGATAGTGGTGCTCATTGTGAATGTGTCGTAAGAGTGATTATGGATTAGGTATTAGTGGTCCGGCGGAGATAGACCTTGTGATTGTTGTTGGAATGCTCGTCTTATGCCTTGGAATGAAAGGTGAAAGTCTTCAAGGAATAGACAAGATGATTAAAACGAGCGCTGGTGAACAACCTACTGGTCCGGGATCATGCCCTTACTTATATTAAAGCACAACGTGCAAGAAACGTCTGTATCATCTGGCTTGCCGGTTTCCTGAACATTGACTCCCACTCAGGCCCATACAGGGCATCTCGAGCACGGGCAAACGTTTTCTTGATGGAACATGTCTGTCAGACATGGGCCGTTGTACTATTAGCAAACTCCACAAACTGTCGAGCGGGCATTGTCCAAGCTGTCCCTGTTGGTCGGTTCTGCTGCCTCAGAACAGACTCACGTCCGGCCGTAGGCACGAGCGATCCGCGACGTCTGCCACGCGGACAGATCGCGAGTCTATTCCTCAGTGGCTCCATTGTCTTGGAGGATCCCATACACGTCCAATCAAGCAACGCGGTAGTCGCGGCTACACACCAATCCTCCGGCGAATGGATCGCTACTGTGTAAACTCGCGAATGCCAACGGCCGACTATCGAGCAAAAAAATGAAAGCCGTTGCGAAACATCCCCGGTCGAAAGCGAGGTGGATGGAGGAAGACGAAAAGCCGTTGCTGGCGAGCTATCCAGGAAAGGGCAGAGCTGCAGCGGCCATCAATTTTGGCCTCTTCGGCCGCACCCGATCGGAACTTTGGACAGCGAGTTTGCAGCCTGTTTGCAGCTTGTTCCCGCTTTCGACCACGGCCTTGGTCACCTTCCCCAGACATTTGTTTACAACCGCCTCCCCATTTGCTTGTTGTGCATATCGCGGCGCAGGCAAAGACGTTGCAGCACACCCTCCGCTTCCGCTCAGCCCCCTTCTTCGGTACAGGGTCGAGATATCCAGGGATGAACATGCGTACGCCCAATCTCGTGCTCCAGAAGACAAGCTGTTCTCGGAGACAGCGACAGGGGCACGGGGGACGGAATGCAAGCTCCAGACTATTTCACTTGCCCGCGTAACTCATCGCTCGAGCCGTACGCCGTATGCCGCACGCACTCGATGATACTGACATTACTCGCAATATTCCTTTTACTAGGCCCTTAGCAGAACTTTTGTTCCCCAAACGTCTTGTGAAGTGACGTCCCCTGATTCAGACAATCGCTCGCATCCATTTGTCCTTGACGACCTCTGCAGTCTGGGGCATGCTGTTGCGCTTCGGTCTTCCTTGCCGCTCCCATTTTTGATTACTTTTCCTGCTCTGTGGGCCGTTCTAGGACTTCATTTTTCCTGGCGAACGAGATTCTCAGACATCGCAATACTCTTTCGTCATAGGTTTTGGATGCTTTTCTCGTTGCTCGCTCCCAGATGGCTTGGTTTTTTGCAAGAACGGACAGGAACCTCCGCCTAAAAACGAGGACCGTTGTAACGGCCGTTATCAAGTCTCTATCTGGAAACCGGTCTGGCTGCTCTGTCTTTTCATGCCGAGCCTGATGAGCTGGGACCCGCCTGTCCTTCTGGACAGAACTTCGATCAGACAGAAATCGAGGTTCCCACGTGTGCGGTCGAGTGACAGGTCTCGAAAAAGTCCAGAGCCTTCCATGTTTCTGGCGATTGATCTCCTGACTTGGAAACATGTTGATCTCTCAGAGGCGAAAAAAAGCTGCAGGTGTAGGCTTGGAGTGGCGGTACTTTATTCTCCATAACGAGAATATCCCTCGGCTTGTCTGCTTTGCAGCCTTCTATGTCACCGTTCTCTCTTTAGTCTGCGTTCTATCGGTATCGACATCTCAACGGGTGGCTCTGGCTGTGGCTGGCTTACCCTTGACATGTAGGCTTTTCACACACGGTAAATTCACATAGCAACCATGGCACTTGTTTTGTCTACCGAACATTGATGTCTTCAAAAGAAAGATGTCCGTTCTTTTGTCTAGAACTGTAGATCCTGTCCGTTTTGTACGAGGCTGTAAGGAAAGACAGACGACCAGGATTGATCAAGCTATTTTCGGCGTTATTAACTATGGAAATTCTAGAGGTTATAAGCACTGCGGGCCGTGGTAGGCGGCGTTTCCGACTCCACTTGAAGCCAGGCCGGGATGTATGCGCTCTATCGTGATTCTGAGACAGTATATCGAGTTGCCAAAAACGAACAAACTTCTGATACTTTGAAAACCGATAGGCTATCCCGTCCCAGTGGCATCTTCACTGCCCTACCGCACTGCCGTGGCACCTATCTCAGCTCTGCCGTTGTGCCGAGCAACAGTTACACAGCGGTGAGCGATTTGATGGTACCGCTCACGAGGGTATCGTAGAAAGCCTCTGAGTAACAGATTTCTGAAAATCAGCCACCGAGTAATCGAGGCTTACAGGCAGCCACCGAGTAATAGATCACCGGCAAATTGATTAATCTATAGTCGAGTTTTGACAATAGAATGAACGCTTTGGCTCCACCTCAGCTCTCTCTCATTCCTTGACTATGCGTGCCAGCGAGGGCCCAGCGTTTTGAAGAGTGTTCGACGACCTCGAATCTTTCTGCTTACTTTCCCAAAGGATGCTTGGACACAACATACTGGATCCTAACGACAGTACGTTCAGACCTGGGTTGAACGTTCCCAAAACACCTTGAGAACTCAGCTAGAGTCGAAAGCTCTCTTTGTCGAATCCACCTCTCAATGACGACGGGCCTTGCAGTGACAGGTATCTTGTTGAGTCTTCGACATCATGGATCGACCAAAGTTCTCGGATATGCCGACCTTGCGCATCCCTCCGTATCATACAATAAACATTGAAGGATCACTCTCCGATGACATAGGTGCACCCCTGCGGGCCTATCCAGACTTCGTGTCTCTTGTTGGCGTCAACATCAAACCTGTCTCCAACGCCGCAGGTCTCTTTCGTCGGACTCGGATCGTCGGGGTAGCTCAGCGTCAGGCTTCCTCGTAGGACCAAATGTGTGGTCACGCCGGAATGCCTGTGAGGCGGATAATGAGCGTTTCTTGCAACAGGTCAGCCATGCCACGGTTCGCACGTTGGAAAGAAGCTCACGGGCCGTCTGTCCATGTGAAGACGTGGTTGAATCCCCAGCTCCTGACCTCAGACTCGGCTTCTCTCTGCGATTTGGGCGCCATATCGACAAACTTCCCTCTGTGTGTTTGGTGGACAGAAACCGAACATGCTGACCACGGCTCATGGCGCTCATGAGCTATGACGTCTGACATTCGCTCTCCACGTTCTTGGCGGCGAGAGACGAGACCCTGCCGATCCACGTAAACAAGCAGCTTTGACCGCCTGTCCAAGTTTCATCGCATCCTGTCTTGAAACAGGACTTCTCCCGTGCCCAAGCGGAAAGAACTGCCTTACGTGAGATGACAGTGTTCATGCAGATGACGACCTAGGTTCACGCACAGTTTCTCCGCTCGGCTCTTCCAACTCTTCTTCCCGCAACACAGCACTTCATTATCATTTTCAACATCCGACCAGCCGCCCCTGAAAATCCCTACAACCTCCTGACATGGCTACTGTGAATCCTCCGGCGTGGTCTCCCACTGTACTCAACTATATCAAGCTCTTGGCCAATGACTTTGCTCAGATCGAAAAGATCGATGGAAACAACGCCAACTCCCATGCATCAGCAACTCCGGACACATCGCTCGATCGACTGTCGAGATACCTCGCCTCAGATGACAGCGATGCCATGGCACCTGTAGTCCAGGATGCCTCCCATCCAATCTCGGACTATTTCATATCCAGCAGTCACAATACCTATCTCTGGGGCAACCAACTCTACGGAAAAGCAAGCACAAAAGCTTATCGGAATGTGCTTGAGCGAGGGTGTCGCTGCGTCGAAGTTGATGTTTGGGATGGAGAGGATGACTCTGATTCGTCTGCGAGTAGCAGTGATGAAGATGAAGGCGAGACCGGGAAGAAAAAGGCGAGCTTGAGCACACGCTTCAAGAACAAGCTTGGGTTGTCTAGATCCAAAGATGAAGATCAGCCGAGTGACAATCCCGCTCCACCGTCCAGTCCATCTGAGAGTGACGGCTCGGAACCTGTTGGCCAGACCATCTCTAGGACTGAGCCACGGGTTTTGCATGGGCATACCGCGACCAAAGAAATATCGTTCAGGGCTGTCTGCACCACAATTCGAGATCATGCATTTACAAAAGGGTACTCCGCAAGACCACATGTCCACTTTACGATGACTGCTCACTTTATGCAGTGATCTCCCCCTGATTGTCAGCCTTGAAATCCACACTTGTCCCGCTCAACAACAAATCATGGTTGATATCATGAGGGATCTCTGGGGCCCGTATCTGATCGATACGAACGCATTCACCGGCCAAGAGGTGTCCTTGCCCACCTTGGAGTCTTTGCGAAAGAAGATACTCATTAAAGTTAAGTACACAGCACCAGAAGTAGCAAGCGCTAAGGGACCGGTCGCGGGTTCAAGCAATGCAGAGCCAAATTCTTCCGAGGACGAATCTCGAGAAAATGCTACGAAGAAAAGCCTTGTCATTCCAGCACTTGCTACCATGGGCGTCTACACCCGTGGTTACCATTTCAAGGATTTTGATCAGCCCGAAGCAAAAATGACGAACCACATTTTCTCCCTGTCCGAGTCCAAGATTATCTCCGTACACAAACAGGATCACTCGGCGTTGTTCAGACACAACAAGGTATGTTTTTCAGAGCCAGGTGATATCACCGTCTAATTTATGACGTGTCAGCGCTTTATGATGAGAGTCTATCCCAAAGGCCTTCGTGTATCCTCGAGCAACCTAGACCCTGCTCCATTCTGGCGGATGGGTGCACAGATTATCGCTCTGAACTGGCAGTATATCAATGCTGCGACGATGCTCAACCAGGCAATGTTCCACGCTACGGGTGGCTGGGTGCTCAAGCCGGACGGCTACCGAGGTTTTCATAAAGCGCAGTCTCAGATAACCGCTCTAGACAGAGGGCGTCTTGACTTGTCGATCGAGGTATTGGCTGGCCAAGACATTGGTTCCGCTGACGAAAAGCTCCACCTGTATATTCGCTGCGAACTGCATGTTGAGGACATGGAAGAGCTCACGGGTGATCAACTACCCGAAGGTGGCAAGACCAAGGAGGGACAGATCAAAGTGGCCACGGATGTCGGATCGAAAGGCAGGTCTCCGGACTTCGGTCGCCAGGTCCTGCAATTCAGAAGCGTGCCTGATGTCTCCGAGGAATTGACTTTTGTGAGGTATGTGGCTCTCTTTGAATCTTCTTGGGAAAAAGACATGTCATACATGTTTCGATGCTTGCACCCGTCTCTTTCCTTTCTTCCTCTTCACCGACATTTTGCAATACGAGAGGCCTGTCGATCAAGACGGCCATGAACTGTGGCGAGCTCGTATGGCATGGCCCAACCGGTTCAGCTGCTTGGTCGGTCGCCATGAGTCGCACGCTCGCGCGGGTGTGTTCGTACCCATAGCGCGACTGATAGTAGTATCATCCGGGCAATTGGAGTCACCAGCTGCGTGGTACCGGGCGCCACATCAAACTCGCAAACCCGCCAGCCAGGTTCTGCGACGCGTTGCCGTTCTCCCGTCTATTCCCCTTTCATTCCTGTTTTGACTTACACAATATACACGCTGACATGTTCGATAACAGGTTCAAAGTCATGGACAATGACACGTTCAGCCGTGATGAGTTGGCGGCATGGGCCTGCTTCAGACTGTCCAGACTACAGACAGGCATCAGAAAAATATGTTTGTATGACTGTGAGGGTCAGCGGACCAACGGATTCTTGCTGGTCCGCATAAGCAAGAACCTCGAGATTGAGTAAGGTCTGTAGACGATCAATGATATCTCGGACGGACTCCAATCGAGCCAGGCAAGAGCAGACAGCCACCTGTATCTATCCAGTATCGAAAATGAGGCCCAGCAATTCTTCCTGATAACCTCTATATGAACATGCCTCTATCCGTGGGCTTGATGCATGGTCGTACGATACCGACTTGATTCCGGATATCACTATCTCCCGAGAATAAAGAAAACGAAGCGAGAAAAGCCGAGTACGCGCAGAGTCCGGGCGGCAATGCTGAGTTTGGACTTCGAATGTGAATACCTAGTGGCTTCAAAGGCAGTCCATATGCAAACCGTCAATCAGAGATACAGCAGATCATGAATAACCGAGCATGACATCTCACAAGTTCAATCTGGGAATCGGGCGCTCGAGATGCCGCGTGATGCGGAAGTGCTGCCGGTGTCTGTCGTACGCAAAGGTGTACATTCACATGACTCGGAAGATTTCGATGCAGGCTTCCTGTGGTATTCTCTCGTATAGAGTGAATCGCAAGGTCAAAGACGCCGATTGTGTCGCTCAGAAGAAGAAGCCGGGAACAACGGAAGCATATTTCTGACGTATCGATTTTTCCATTGCTCAACGACATATCAATTTACCGATCCCTTTTTTTGCGCCGGGACTCGACTGAAAACAACGAACTCTTCAACTCGAGACTCGAGAAAGCGCCATCGATATTGGACATCCGGGTGCTCGGGAGGGCGCACTGATGCTCTGCTGTCAAAAAAGATTCATACATCAATTGGCATTGGTTACATGCCGCTAAATCTAGTCACTTTTTTCCCTCTCTCTCTCTCTCCAGATACGCTCAGAAGAGATCGTTGGTGGCAGGTGACGGACAGGGACGGACGGGCCGCGCAGGGACAGTCCCAGGGCGTCGGGATCAGCCACGGCCGCACACGAGAGCAAGGATTCCTACCCCCTTCGCACACAAACCTTCGGCGGTCAGCAAAAATGTCTCTGGGGCAGATCTGGGTCTTGTTCGGCTGGGGGGTTTTTTTTTCCTTCAATCTTGACCCAGATGGTCAAGGTGCATGTAGCTGTCAAGCTGGCTTAGCGTGAGCTAATAAACGGCAGAGCCGGGTTCTCTTGCACAGAGCAGCATCTAGCATCAAGCAGCAGCAGCAGCAGCAGCAGCAGCAGCAGCAGCAGCAGTTGCAGCGTGCGTCCGTGTGTGTGGGCGTCGCACGTTCGACAAAACCTTGTGGTCCCGAGGTAAAGGCTGCGTACGTCCACTTTTTGATGTCTTGTCTTCTTTCTGGTGTTTTGTTACTCGTCGTCGCGCCAGGGTACGGGGATGCGATGGTCAAGTTGGACTTGAGCAAATAGCCGTCGCGCGAGGACCCGCATCTTAATTACGAGAGATGGCCTCCGAGCGGATGTGAGTCTGCGAGACAATGCAGGGTTACCATGCGAGGTGCTTTATCAGTCGAAAAAAGTCTATCACAGGTCAGGTCATGGAGATGTTGCACCATGAGGTATATAAACAGGTTGGTCCTTTGCTCTTGGATACTTTCATCATCCCGATCAAGGCATTCGTTCTACTGTCACCAAGTCAATCAACCCTCTCTCAATCACTACTTTCATTCTCAAACACATCATCTTCCTAAGAACATCTCCATCTTCAACGCCTCTCTGCAACCATGCCCGGTCACACCAGCCAGATCCAAAAGCGCGAGCAGCTCAAGCAGTTGCCTGAACTCAGCATGAAGCGCGAAGAATGGGACGAGACTGTCGGTCCCATGGGCTTCACGCCGGAGTGCGAGACCAGACCTGCGCCTGTAAGCCAGTGCGCTGTGAGCGATCCCCTTCCCTTTCTCATCGATCTGACCACTGAACAAAGGTGCAGAGTCGCCAATGTCCCAAATGTGGCAAATATGTCATTGCTGGCAAGAGATGTCCCAAATGTCAAATCCAGGTCTAGCAACCCAAGCGAGGTATGCAGTCCCGACTCCCTGGTACCTTTTGGATTTGACTGACATGACTGGGATAGAGCGTCGCCAGAGGTCGTCGGATTCGCTGGAGAAAGAGCAACAACAACGCAAACAGCTGAAACTCGATGTCGAGCACATTTCGAAGCAGCTTGAGAAAGTCAAGACATCGGCGACTGAGACGATGCCTCGCGGGACTACAATCGAAACCACGCGGCCAAGATTTCTTCCTGAGCGAGTCTTCTACTCTGGATGCCGACCTTTTGAGGAAGGCTGACCTGGAGTGCTGGAGCACAACTATTTCCTTGTCTCCGTCTTTTGCATTTGACTAATCTTTCCTCTTGAGCGCATTGCATGCGTGCTGGCGTTCGTCTTTTCTCTGGGGCATTGTTGACAAAAAGAACATGGAAACTGGCGACAAAAAAGGAGGGCGTTCAAGGAGAGATGTTTCCTTTGTCTTAATCACAGCATTTTACAGGAGCATTGGGGTTACTGGCATTTGGAAAAGGGAGTTTTAAACATGAAAGAAACCACAGAATATTTACCTACTGTCTATGCAGTGCGCACACATAGCAAATTGACATTTACGTTCTCTTCACTCACTGTCTGCCGGCCCTATTCTTTTGACACTAAGAAAAGTCGATGATGTTTCGAAGTTGAGTGAAAGATGGCAAGCGGAGGTCTTGCGAGGCAAATGCCAGATCTCGATCGGAAGAAGCTCGATCCTGCGACTTTGTTTGGCGTCACCATCTTGGAAATTTCTGGGGGGGAAAGGTGCATTTCGAACCCTCTCTTCACGTCATGATGAATTCAGATGCCGTATGTATATTGCAGCCGTTCCTGCTGTTTGTAGAAAGTGAAGGAAGGAAAGTACTCTGCAGTAGCAAACACCCACTCTTGCCAGATATAAAAGAATTTCCACCACTCCACCATGCACTTTCAACCCATCAGAAACGCACTCCGTCTCACCAACACGACTTCAAGATCATCGCCTCTTTCCATCACACGTCAATTCCAAACGACAACAATGTCTGCCCAAGCTGTTCCCTCTTCTCACGACATCTCTGCCGTCGCCAAGGACGAGAACGGCCCTCACAAGGGCTCCGATTCTGCCCAGATGCAGAGCCAGGTCGGCAAGACTCAGGTTCGTTTCACCTCACACCGCACCTCGCCGCTCGCAGTCACTAACATTGCCTTTTCAGAACTTCGAAAACGTCGCTCAGGACGTCGTCGGCAAGATGCAGTCCGACCCCGGCTCCGTCACCGCCGAGGACGCCAACCTTTTGAAGTCTCGTGAGGCTCGCGCCTCTGGTCAAGCCCAGCCCCCCAAGGACAGCGTCTCGGCCGATGCTCAGCGTCTCGCCTCGGCCAACGAGCGCGGTGCCGCACCCAAGACGGGCCCTCTCAACCCCGAGGACCAGTCTCACCTCGCCAAGGAGCGCAACTTCGAGAATGCCGTCAACGAGATTGGCTCCAAGATGGCCAACGATCCCAGCCACGTCACTCAGGACGATGCCAACCTCCTTCACAGCCGCGAGCAGAGAGCCCACGGCCACACCGACAAGGGCGGCATCGCTGCTCAGGCTCAGCACCTCGCCACCGAGAACGCTCGCCAGGGCTCATAGACTACACACTTGACGAGCCACGACGTTTGTCTTTTGCACCAAAAGTAATGCATGGGCATTGCAGCCGGGTTTGCTGCATGGTTTACACGGGAAAAGTCACGATCACACAAGCATGAATGTACATTAGCATGATATGAAATGAACCAGATGGCCACGAGGGCCTCATTCCACCGTCGCTCTCTCGTCTGCCTTGGTCTTGCATGTAATGGCGTGACGTTGTTGTTGCCTAACCAAGCTCCCTTGTTCATGCAAGCTCCAACTGCGGGGTCGGCGGTTAATAAACAGTAGCATCCCACCAATGCAGCAGCTCTCAACTATCTGAACCAAAACTTACATCCGAGATGCTGTTCCGCTCTGCAATCTTGTCGTCGTTGGCACTGGGTGCATTGGGTTTTGTCGTCCCAAACCAAGAGACGTTCGCATCGCTTTCAGCTGAGAAGAACCCTCTCAAGATTGTCCAAGAGTACATCGCAAGGCAGCTTATCGTGACCTCGATCATCCATTGACACGTTTGTCAGGCTGCGCGATGCCAAAATCATCCCCGACGTGCTTGACAATTTCATCCCCCTCATCTCCGTCTCCATCGACTGGGACAAGGCAAGCGCCGAACTCGGCAACACCATCTCACCCTCCAAAATCCAGGAGCAGCCCACATTCTCACACCACGAGATCCCCAGCGCCCTGGTTCCAAAGGGCATCCGCCTGACCATCGCCCTCACCGACCCCGACGCCCCGAGCCGCGACGACCCAGAGTGGAGCCAGATGTGCCACTGGATCCTGTCTGCGCCCATCGTCGACGGCAAGGGCAACGAGGTCGTGCAGTGGAAGCCACCCGGTCCCCCGCCCGAGACTGGAAAGCACAGGTATGTGTTTGTGGCGCTGGCGCCGACGAACGGCACGACGGATGAACTGTACTTGAGCAAGCCCAAGGACCGCAAGCATTGGGGCTACGATGGTGAGAGAGCTGGTCTCAGGGAGTGGGCCAAGGAGAATGGGTTGAGTGTTGTTGGTAAGTTCTTTCGTTTCTCTTGTCTGTTTGCCTGTCCCGGTGTGTCCGACGCCTTGGAGCTTTCTGTTATCTTGTTCTTGAGCATTGGGTTGAGAGCGGGGAAGGTTATCTCCCTTGTCTTGCACATTCTGGCACGACCCTTGCTCTCTCATCTCCAGGTTCACTGTCTATTGTCTTTTCGCGTTCATCGAGTACCGAAAACTGGAGGCATACATTGGCTGGAGGGATGACCCTGGTCCCAGTCTTTTGGGACAAGCAGGGTCATACTCTCAGCACACTACTCGGACCTATTTATCGCTCTTTCGCTGACCACTTGTGCAGGAGCGAACTTCATCTACGCACAGAACGACAAGCAGTAGATGTGTTCCATCGCCCACGAGTAGGATGATCGCTACTCTCATTTGGCAGCATCGAAACGGCAGATTCTTTTCACGGATCTGGCATCGCAGTACATATCGAAAGCACGGTTTCTCTTCAGTCTCCACTCTTAACCCGAAAGACCTCAGTGTCGGTTTCGTTGAACTTCGCACGACGTGTACTTTTTATGGGCGTAGGACTTGTAGTAGATATCATTATCTAAGCCTTCGCTTTATGTGCAAAGACTACAGCGTGCTATGGACCTGGAAGCGAGCTTTTAACTGCTCAATAAGCAACAATCCGAGATGGAGTGAAAGTTAACGAGAGCATACAAACAGAGCTATAATAACATTATCATACCCGAGCATCACAAGCGTGACCGCCGATATAAGTCCACTAGAAGCTGTGACTGGCCACCTAGAGAGTGGCCTGCCGCTCAAAGTACAAGTCCCGACAAGATTGTCATGCCATGGTGACAAAAAATGCCTGAGGATCGATGGGAAAACGGAAATCTTCACACAATGATGGCGCATGACGAGCAGTAAAGCGATTCCGAACAGACGTGAAGAAGAAAAGCGGGTGCAGAGGAGAACAGCATCTCGACCTCATGGGGCCATCAAGCAGCACGACCGCGCCGTCAGTCGCTGCAGGACAGACTGACATGTCTCGACGACAGTATGAGGTGGATCAGTGTCACCCGGCCCACCCCCACCCCACGCTTTCCTGCACTGCGCGACGATGTTCTGCATCTTCGGTTCATGGCTGTTGGAGCCAAACAATGGCAACACGCAAAAACTGCCGACCGTGCTAGCAGCAAGCCCGCCCGCGGACACGGCTCTTGTAGCCGATGATCTTCGACGCGCGCGCGAGAAAAAAAAAAGGACTTGCGGCTCCTTGCTATCAAAAGACGGCGTTTCCGATGTTCCCGGTTCTGCTTTTGTTTGCGGCCCAAGGACCGAAACAGCATGTGTCGTTGTGATACTCTCTTGTGTAAGAATGACCGAGTGGAATGGAGACCGCCCGCTAGACGTGCGATGCTTGTGCACGAAGGACACTCGAGGCATCAAGCATCCCTACATACGACCCTGTTGAGACGCAACGCCAAGCAAAATTCTGCTGGTGAGAGAACAGTGGCTATCTGGAGCAAGGATGTCGAATGCGCGCTTTTGTGCAGCTCGCAGGTACGGCGGCTCCGTGTCATTGTCACTTACCTTGTACGGGATAAAGACCCGTTGAATGAGTGTATTTGCGATGCGCAGAGTCAAAAGCCGACAACAAATGTGAAGTTATGACGAGCGGAGATGACCTCCGCTGCGTATGTCGATGTCTGACCACCACCCATGCTCGGCCGTGGAGTCTTCAGATCCGCCCTCGCACGTCAGCTCCTCCGGGATACTGGGACAGGTGAGCACTTCACTTGGCACGGCTTGAAGAAAGTTACGTGGGACCATTACCATTGATGGACAGCACCGAATCTGGCGCGGATGTAAGACGAAAGAGTGTGACAATAACACAGGGAACTGGAGGGGTCATCTGTGTAACCATCAGTAGCATATAAAGCTTGAGAGGCTGTCCATCTGACGGGCCTCCGCTTTACCTACGTGCGTAAGACTTTCTGCTCGACCAACACCAACACAACAACTCACCTTTGTTGCTTTGTTCATGTTGTCGTGCCAGATGCTTTTACAAGTCGCATGTGATACTTGCGTCTTTCCTGCTCACTAGCAAGGAAGATACGAGTTCCACAGTGACTGCACACGCCACAGCCAATGCAACTAGAGCCAAGCGCTCTGAAAGGTGTATGTCGTGCTGACGTGCAGACGTATGGACGTTTTGCCCTGGCAGGAGTTATGGGAAGGATTTTATGGTTGCGGCGCCGCCGAGTTCCGTAAGATGTCGGTCTTGCCCAACATGGAGCTTGCCAATGCTGAACTATGTCCAAACTTCGGTTGACGTAAACACTACGTCGGAAGAATTTCCATATACAGGGGAACAAATTGCCATTTCTCATGGGAAAGGCTCGCCTGGAGTAAGAATTTCTTCCACGGTTGGGGATTGCTCAAGCATGGTAATTGTGACGAAGTGCATCGAGATGCTCCATGGCAATCCTGAATATCCGGCCTTCTTCGCTTGTGGTAGCCGAATGATTGTACGTGGGTAAAAGGACGTTCTCAGAGCGCCTTTCACCCACCACCGTGTTTCCGGTCTCTGTAGAGGTTCGAATGAATTGGTGGCTCTGCCTTGATACCGCAGTTGCGGCAGCCCGCAGAGGACATGTGTCAGGCGAGCGTTGTTACGTTGGAAAATTTGAGAGGTGGATTCATCCACGTCCTCACGTTGATCAATTTCGTAGCTCAAGGAACCCTGCAGTCTCATCGAGTCAGGAGCGAACTGGCAGCAACACGACCCCGATATTTGGGGCTCAATTGCAAGACATGGTGGAGCTGTCAATTCCACATGTAACGTGTTGAATGTTTAGCATATCCTTGCATTTTCCAAAGGTGGATCGCATCAAGCCAACGGGTTGTGGCTATGTCGTAAACGTGACGTTGCACAGTACTCCCCATACCTTGATCGCACCGGACTGCCTTTTGCCGATTCTGAATGATCAACTGCAACCGATCCCTCGATGGAAAAGCTTCCTGAAGCCTACTTTGCAGGACACCGTGATACGAAAAGAGCTTGTATCAGTCTGCATGGCTGCCAAATTAAACGAGCTCAATTCTAAGTGCAACTGATGGTAATAACGTACCTGACTCCTGACCTCTATACCAGAATGCTCGTATAGAGATAGGCGGTACGGCAGTATCGAATGGAATTGTTGCAAGGTTCGTGGCCAGCCAGCTGGTCAACCCGCCAGAGGCACCGTGTTGTGCTGTACAATACATGATGGAGGGGTCCGATGGGCACTTCGGATTGCGCGTTAGTACGAAGCTGCTCAAGGCGCCGTTGATGTGGTGGCAATCTTGCGCATGCCCATGAATAACCGAGACGTAGGTTTCTAGAGAGAGAACCGTCGGTTGAGATGGCAAGTTTGACTTTTGCGAGATATCAGCTTGAAATCTCGATAAAGCACTCGCGAGTCACGAATTAAGCGCCTGCATATGGTTTGGTGACATGCGGTGAGGAAACGAAGCGATCCTCCAGATCTATTCCACCACTGAGTGAAGGCCACACCATAGACCATCGTATGGCAACGCTCTCTGGTTGGATGGAAACTGAGCAGGACGAGCCGGGGATCTTTAGATTAAAGTTAATGTCATAGGTGCATGTTCGGAAATGCGTGTCGAATAGCAGAGCGAGCTTGTTCCGCAGGCGTGGGCATGGGATCGACGGATCTGGGGAGTGTTGTATAAACGACAACCTCTCCAGGGATTCGAGTTCACGCGATTCGCAAGCCACTGATGCCATTCGCGACACGGGAAGTTGTGACTTGTCGCGTGGCATGCTTGATTTCATTTCATGCAGCATGTCACCGTTCGAGCGTCGCCGTCTGTGATTGATGACTGTCGTTTCACATCGATCGAAGAAAAAAGGAGCGGCGGCGGCGGCAGCAGCAGCATCAGCAGCAAAGCGAAGGTGTTTGTGCCGTGTAATAATTTATAAAAGTCCGAACGGGAAATGAGGTTGGACTGGTAGCCCAGTCGTGACTCGTCAGCTACTTCTGTGGATACTGATGAGGTTCTGGCGGATATCGGAGCTAATATGCACCCCAGTTCTGCGAGACGTCAAAAGGAGAGCTGTGTCGTGGGCTGGCCGCTGCTGCGTGTGAGACAACGTGATTCTGCAGGAAACGGAAACTTATCGGATGGATCATCGTCGATGTTCCACCGTGACCCGCCATCTCTCATCTGCCATTCGCTGCCGACTTGGTGAGGTTCGCAAACTTCGATGGGAGCGTCTGTCTGGCGCGGAATGCAATCGGCGCAGCATTAGCGCTGGTTGGAAGCAATGGTGCTCAACCGCGAAAACCGTCCAGCACCCGATACAGCGGTAGTAGGTAGACAGACGGACACCGGCTAGCCGCGACAAGCTAAGGGGGCTCGTCTCGTTTGCGCGCTCGGCGACGACTCAACCCTCTTTTTTTCCCTGCCCTCGTCTCATTTTTGATAGGGCCAGGACGCGGGTTGATTTGGCCGTGCCAGGAACTCGGACTGGCATGCTGGCTGCAGATCTGGCGCCTCGTTCCTCACCACTGACATCATCCCGCTCCCCCCATCGTTCCCCGCTGCTAACTTCTGCCGCCAATATCTCGATCTGCACAAACCTACTGCCGCTGCACCTCTCCCTCTGTATCGCCAGCTATGCGGCTCGTTTTGTGTGGTGCCCATCCTGGGTTGTGTCTTGGTACCCACCACCTTTCGTCATGCGCCTGTCCATCCACGTTTCGGCGCCATTTGGGTATGTATAAACTGCCAAATCCGATAGCCAGGTCTTTAATTGCACCTTTGCTCCCGCCGCAGCTTGTAATTGTCCCCATTACGCTAGAAGCTGCTCCCATGTCTGTTTCATCTTGACTGTCCACTTCTTCCTTTTTTTCTTATATCGATACCTCTTCTAGTCGGTACTAGAACAACCTTCTCTCAGCCTCACTTCCTTACTCCTCCACCTCAACCCCTTTCTTATCTCAACTGAGGCCAACAGTATCTGCATCATGACGGCCGTTCTTCCCCAGCCCTCTGCCGGCAGCTTGCTGGGTCGTCGCCGTGAGAGCAATGCTCAGTACAGCCCTGTCATGAGTCCCTTCATGCCCACCTACAACATGACCCTGAAATCCCCCATGGTACCGCAGCAGCAGCAGCAGCAGCAGCAGCAGCAGCAGCAACAACAACAACAACAACAACAACTGCCCCTTCCTCACTTTATCCCGATTCAAACCCAACCTGGCTCAGAGATGGACGCCATGATGGACATCAACGCTTTCTCACAATCCAGCATGGTGCCCAGCACCATGGCCTTCAACAGCAACACATTGGCCTACGACCCTTCATATACGAATTCTTACAACCTGGCCACCAATTTCAACGCGAGCATGCCGGTCATGCCTCAGGTTGATCCTCTTCCTCAGTGGCAGACGTTCGGCCACATGTCGATGGCACCCATCAACACTTCACACATGAGAAGCGAGAGCCAATCAAGTCTCGAGAGCTGCCCGCCTTTGATCAAGTCAGAAGATGAACAATCGCCAATCCTCCCCAATCAAGTCTTCTACAACACTCCTCCATATTCCATGCAAGCAGACGGCTCAAGTCCGACCGCATCCGACGACAGCAACACCACATCCTTTTCCACCGACATTGATACTCTGATGAAGGCCATTCAATCAAAGGCCACCGACCACACAGAGCACAAGCACAAGGTTTGTCCTCCACTGATCAGGCGATCCTTTGCATATGGCTAATACATGCCAAGCCTACACCCCAGGAGCAGCACGCTGAAGTTTCCAGCGCTCCCAAGCCGAGGAAGAGATACCAATGTTCAGTGCCTGACTGCAACAAGTCGTTTTACCAAAAGACACACCTTGAAATCCACACCCGGGCGCATACTGGTGTAAAGCCTTTCGTTTGCAAGGAGCCGGGCTGCGGTCAGCGCTTCTCTCAACTTGGAAACCTGAAGACACACGAGCGCCGACACACTGGCGAGCGTCCTTATAGCTGTGATCTTTGCGGTAAGACCTTTGCTCAGCGTGGCAATGTGAGAGCACACAAGATTGTGCACACTGCAGCCAAGCCATTCACTTGCCGTCTCGACAACTGCAACAAGCAGTTTACTCAGCTCGGCAATCTGAAGAGCCACCAAAACAAGTTCCACCAAGATACCATTCGCAGGCTTCGACAAACCTTTGAGAACCTCCATGACGGCGACACGGTCAGCTCTTGGGAGAAAGAGATGTGGGAGTACTTCAGCAGTCTTTACAAGAACTGCAACAAGGGTATCAAGGGCCGAGGCAAGGACCGCCGTATCAGCACCACTGGCCTCGGTCTCAAGCATGAGCACGACGAGCTCGACTCGAGACGTAACAGCTACGCGAGCGTGAGCTCTGTAGCAAGCGACTACTCCACCCATAGCCTACCAACGGGCATGGGAGCGCTCAACATGGGCGCAGTATCGATGCCGGAGCAACCGACGTTTGCCGCCCCGAACTATATGCTGCCTCAAGAGCATCGCGCATCCTTTTGACCGTAGATCAGTCCCGGCGACACGATGACCTTCCATTTCTATCGATTCAACACGACGCTCACGATATTGATTGCCACTTTTTTGTTCTTTCTGTTTTTAACGGTTAACGATCACCGAACTGGTTTTCGGATGTCTTCTTTTCTAACGGGCAACGAGGTGTATAGATTTCTGTCTCTCTGCTGGAGCTTAGCGGTTATAGGTGGGGGGCCACATAGGGTGTTGGCCATCTGTTTTTGTATACATGTAGATACCGGAGCGTGTCTGTTTGACTCAGGCGAATTGTATTACTAGTCTCTCCATTTCCCATCCTGCCACTTGTCTATTGCAGGCTGCAGCGATTCTTCCCAATCCAGACGAGTAGCAAAACCCGAGATTCAGTTCTCAGGTACATGCAACGCCCGCTACCTCCTTTCGTTGGTCGTGGTTTCTAATGATCGGGAGATCTTCTTCAAAGCTTCTGCACGTCGTCCATGCAGAGACGTTGAGACTAGCCTGGGGAAAAGAGGACCACGAAACTGGAAGTACCTTGGAACATGAAGAAAGATGCAACAAATCGACCTTTGGGGCGGGATGAGCTTTTTGGAAAAACTCGGTATTACGCGGTAGCCGTGGTCGGACAGTTACCCACGGTAAGAATCAACCGGAGGAGTTCATCCGGAGTCGACACCACCGGGGGAGGACCAAGATACCTGCTGAGTATGGAAGAGACACTGGAGGGCTTGGGGGCAGGTGGATTGATGATGACAGGATTTGCAGGATTCGAAACAGGACGAGCAGAGCTCAGCTTGTCTGGGGTGGGATTGATAGACACGGCTTGTCACTTCATTTCCACGGCGGGCACAATGCAATCCGAGTCGCTTCGTATGATGCAAGCACCTCGTCTTGTGACGGGGTAGCGCAAGGGAAGATGGCTGTTGGATGGACTCGGCCGAAAAAGGCCCATCCACGGGATCAGTTGCAATTGACTTCATCTCTGCCGCATGCCAAACCCACGATAGGAAAATGTATACACCGGTGGGTTCAGGTTGGAGTTGCAACTCTCTGCAAGTATCAGTTACCTTTTCGTCCCCTCTCTGCCGCTACCAAAACCATCATGATTCAGTGAGCTCTCTAATGACTCGGGCGGTGCATCCTTCGATCTGCCTTACTCCAGACAGCGGCCGCGTAACTCGCTGGCGACTCGCAAGTCGATTCGTGAAATGATGGACGCGCTGTAGATCAGGGACAGTGGGCTGAAAGCAAGGGTCAAATCTCGATACGGAGGCAAGACGTCACTGAAGAACAGAGTTTGGAGTGCAGCGAGACGGCTCGCGTCGGGCTACTGTGCTTCCCACTTCCATCCAAATAACACGAACCCCACATCGCTCACCTTGTTTCCCCCCTTTTTTCCTCTGTCTGATCCGCTTTCCTGGCTCCTGCTTCCGCTGCAAGGCTGGTTAGGGCTGTGGGTAGGCTGTGAGCATCGGTAAGGCGGCTGAGCGGATCTTGGCATGCTTCTCTGCTTGCAGACTGCAGTCGCATGGTCATTGACAGGAAGGGGTAATATCACTACCGGCATATTACATACTATGCTGCACCTGATCTTGCATACTGGTGGCTTGCGCGTTCATGTGTGGACCGGCTAATGCAGTCTTTTCCCATGTCCATGAGACGTCGACATCTGAGATCGTTCAAAGGAAGCAGCCAAGGTGTCCAATCGACCTGATCGCATCGCCGGTGGCTAGCCTTGCGCGCGTAACAAACGTCGTATCAAACTTGTCCAAGATGATCTGTCCCTTATCGCGGTGTACCATTTCTAGCGCCAACGGCAGCGGCTTCACCTCGATGCCCGGTGCCTTTTGCCGCGCCGACGACTGGAGACTGGAGATAGACCCCACCTACAACGGTGTGGGGATGGGACTTGATCGAGACATGTCTATGAAGAGCAAGTCTACTCTACATCTGCTGATCAGAGATAGCGATCCTTCACCGTGATGGTCGTCAAGCGACTCCAAAGACTTGAGAGCGTTTGAGTAGTCCATCTCTGCCTCCCTTGAGACCAAGCTACGAGTACCAACAAGTTCCTATCCTATCGGTACACTCGAGGCCAAGGTGCAGTTCCCACGTGTCTTGGACACATGACAGGCGGCTTTTCCTGACACAAACGGAAAAATGGAGCGATTTTCAGGGTGTCAAGGTAACTCTAATTGATGTTTAGTCCACTTAAGGTAACCAATAGAGCTTGTTTACGGAGTAGCGGTTAGTCAAAAGTAAATTGGCGAAAAGCGGACACTGAATGCTCTCTTTCACTGACCAAGAATCGAGGCAATCGACAGCCGAAGTTTACAAGATGATGGGAGTCTCACTTGCTCAATGTACCCCCAGAGGTCATCACATCGGTTGCTAATACTGTAGATGAACACGACTTGCCACAGATACGTCTGACATGCAAGGCACTCTGCTCACTTTCCAGCGAACGATTCTTTCGTGAAAACATGGATCTTTTCTCGACAGAGTCTGCAGAACTTGATCGGCCTGACCGTACATCGGCTCGGAAAACATCTTGGGAATATACACTTTGGGACTCGCATTCCAGACGACACTCCCGGTCCAATGCTCGAGCACGATTCGAGCACGATGTTCGAGCAAGGGGCCATGGCTAGTTCCTTCAATCAGGGTGAGCAAGATGGTGCTCTGGTGATTCAGAAAAGCACACACGCTCTACCGGGTTCGACAACAACCCGCCAGACCCGCACGCTTGGTTTCGGCCAGGGCAGGGCATTTCGAAGCATCGAGTGGCGGCACGGCCAAGGAAGCTCAATGTCCAATGCCACTCGTAACCCTGGATCAGTGCCGTAACAGACCCCCTTCCCCATCTGGAACGTTCAACGAGACCTGGGAGGAAGAGCTCGACGACGAGCCGCTAGAAGATCATCATCTGTTTCACGGCCAAACGCGCAGCTCATACCTGAGCGCGAGTTGCGGATCTTGGAGGCAACACGAGCGCGTTATTCCTCTTCGACACCAGCGCGGGCCCAGGTTCGAGATTCAGGACCATGCCTGACGGTGTGTGTGTGTGTGTCCCATCACCACAAAGTCGAAATTCTGCGAAATTTGACTCCCCCACCCCGGCGGCTTTGTTTCACACAATCCGGAAACCAGGGCTTTATCCGCGATATCACGATCCAGCGTGTGTCGAACAGGGATGAACCTTTCTACGCAAGCAAGCAAGTAAGCGGGAGGCTCAATGCTCCCACAAAAGGCATAGTTGAGCATACATACTTGCTCACTGCAAAGTAAAACAGCTCTCGTGGTCCTTTACAAGGACAACCGGATTCTTTCAATCTGTAGGTTGGTAATAAACTACACCGTGAACCTCCTGACCTCTTGGCACCCTTAATTAACCTCATAACCTGGAACCCAGTTCCCCTCACTGATGCCTCGATGGGGGGGGAGGGGGAAATTGCGTGTAGCTTGATACGAGTCTTTGTTCTCCTTCCCTCACGAACGGATTAAGTAGATATCCACACCATCCACACTACCTAGAGATATCCACACCATCCAGAGATATCTACACTATCTACACCATCCAGAGAAACCAGGCAACTCCAACACCCCAACATCAAACAAAGAAAAAAAAGCCATCCGCCAAAAAAAAAAAAAAAAGAAAGAAAGAAAGAAAGAAAAAAACAGGGAATCCCACCAATAATCGCAAAAGCTCTGTAGAACCGTCTCGTCTCACCCATCCATATCAAAAAAAAAAAGGGATGATTAAAAAATCGCATACCCAAACCCAAACCCAAACCCAGTTTTTTCCTCCCCAAAACCCCAAGAGAGAAAAAAATAAAAGGGGGGGTATTATGGAGAGAGAGAGAGAAAGAAAGAAAGAAAGAAAGAAAGAAAGAGTTGACCGGCACTAGATATTATTCGCGCGTCTTTCTCCCCGCCAGAAGGAAAAGGACAGATGAATGAAAGGTAGGGGGGAGATCGTAAGGGTGAGTGAAGGGAGTGCATGCAATCAATATGCTTGTGACACGAAACTTGCAACCCATTCCTTTTTGATCCATATCAAACGGTAGTAGGACTTTTTGCTGTCAAGGTCAAGGTCAAGGTCAAAGAAAAATTTTTGATTAGGGAGGAGTAAGTTAAGAAAGAACAAAGACTATACACATAAACAGTCAATTTGTCGATTCCCAAAAAAAAAAGAAACCTCCCACAAGTCATTCGGTCGTCCTGTATACCACCTGCAGGCATCATCCCAGTCAGTCACGCTACAACTCCCTGATGGCCTCGCCGGCAACCCTTCCCACGAGACCCGCCCAACTCGAAAACAGGACGCCCTTGAGCACGGCCTCGCCCTCGTCGACGGCCCAATGCCCCGCGTCGCTCAACCTGCGCCGCCAAAGCTTCTTCTGCTCCTCGTCCAACTCGTGCCAGTGTCTGGCCTTTTCGTCTTGCCTGGTGTACTCTTTCTTGTCTGCGAGGTGCACGGCCAATTGCTTGCCCTCGCCCGGATCGCGGACAATGACTGCTTTGTCTTCGTCGGCGGTGCTGCCGCCCGGCAGGGCAAAGTGCATGTCGAGCAAATCTGCAATCTTTGTGCCTGGCGCGGCAATGTTTTCGGGCATGGCGTCGGAGACGGCGGATGCGGCGCCAGTGACGGCGGAAGAGGCTCCGGACGCGGCGTCTGCGATTGGCTCCCAGCCCTTGCGGCCTACACTGTCGGCAAAGGTTGCGGGTTGGGAGAGCGTGCGCTGCCAGGATGCAGGCAGAGGGATGATGTCGGCCATACTTGGAGCGAATCTGTCCGTAGAGTACATGGATTGCAAGAGGACTGCAAAGACGAGGACGATGAATCCGATGAGGATGCCATAGGTGGTTCGTTGACGTGCGACATCCGAGGGATGCAAAAGAACATAGCGGCTGTTACGGTCGGCAGGCTTGAGTGGCAAGAGAGCAAAAGTGTCGACAACGACGGTGTTGCCCATGCTGGTGCTGCAGAGCTTGACGTATTGAGGGCCTGGGTGAGGGGGATTCTTGGCTGGAACGTCCATGCCCTTTGCGTCCTTGGTCGGAGGAAGGGCACGAACAGGACTGTGAAAGGGCGAAAAGCGGAGGCAGGTCATCTGAAGGGGATGTACGTCGCGCAGAGTAGTGAAGCGTTTGAAGGGGCCAAAGGTGCGGGTGTGAGCATTGTAGTCGAGGGTGTACACGGGGATGGAGATGTCGTGGCTTGCAATGGCAACAACAACCTGCTTGTTGCCTGCCTCGTCCGAGTCCAAACTGCAGACATCAAGACCGACAGCCTGCTTGATGTGAGATGGCAAGATCTTGTGCTTGACCTTCAAAGCAGGGCCAGAAGGATACAAGTGCACAATGCTCAACTCGGCACCAGTACGGTTAGGCAAGTTGCTCAAGAGCAGCACATCCTCATCGGTCAACCACCTAATGGCACGATACTTGGGGCGAGCGGGTTTGCCAGCATCCTCACGCAGAGGAACGGAATAAACCTTGCGTGGATTTGCAGGAGCAAATTCGGCCTTTTTGGTGTCAAAATTGTACATGACCGTCTGCTCGTAGACATCGTAGTCGGTCGCCCAGACCATGGAGAAAGTATTGGTCTCGACTTCGGTGATATCCAGATCGGCGGCCTCTGCATTGTCGCGCAGGGGGATACGCGCGATTACCTCGGATTGAGTTGTGGGAGTCTTTGTGGCGTCAAAAACAACCACCTCAGACTGCTTGGCCAGACCAGTCGCAACGGCTCCGATGCGTTTGTTTGGCGAATCGCGTCTGTAGGCCGGAGACAGACGCAGCAAGCGCTGATACGTCTCTGGCTTGGGCCCAGTAGCCGGCTTGAACAAGCCTGTCTTTCCGACGAAGGATATGGAGCCATCCTCTGTTGCAGCGGCATGGCTGTCTTGCTTTTCATCCGTCGGGCGTTTTCTCTTGGGGTACTTGACCTCAAAGGTGCGCAGGTGCTCGTTCTTGGCGGCCTTTTGGTCTGCTTCGGACGAGTTGATGCCGGCGAGGGTCAGGAGCCCGTCCTTGGAGGCCAGCGTGGCCAGCGATGTCACCGAGTCCTCGTCGCTCGACAGCTCCATCTCGGCCGCCGTGTCCAGGGTTGCGCGCTTGCTGGAGTCGAGCAGTGTCTGCTACGTATCAGCATTGGCTTTGCGACGGTCAACAGTCCGTGGCCCGCTTACAATCTTGTTTGCGACACCATTGCGGCCCTCACCACCGCCGCCGCCGACTACGAGGAAGCCACGGTTGTAAGGATCGAATTCGGCTGCATACACGGGGTACGACAGCGTTGTCTTGGTGAACGACACGGGTCCCTGGCTCTGAAAGACCATTCTGTCCGGGGAGTAATTCCTAGGGATAATTTCTAGGAATAATTTCGAGGAATAATTTCGAGTATGGCGAGGATGCAGGGATGTCGCTCTTTCACATGAACCATGACGCCGTTGCATCTGCCAAGACGCTCCGCTTCCAGGCTCCGCTTCCAGCCTTTCTTTGTCCAACTTTGCTCCCCGAAAACGTGCTCTAGCAGATCGATATTGCCACGAGGCTGGAATCAACATGCACACAAGATAAACAGTCTGATCATGTCGTAAAAAGGTCAACATTCGCTTTTCTGTACTCTCGACACATGGCATGCCTCCTTCTGTCCCCAGCACACATCCCTATATCCTCATTAATCAAGAATAAGAAGCAAGCACCCTTACTCCTCGTCAACACCGGCAAGCTCGTCCTCCTCCTCAAACGTGTCGCGAGGGACATTGTACAGGCGGATCGTGGGCTTGTTGGGGTCCTTGACGAGCACAAACTTGGCGTCCGTCTGTTCCTGCGACATGACCATGTCGACAAAAGTGCGGACAATAGCCCAGCCGTTGTTCAGGTTCAGGTTCATCTGCGTCGCGAACTCGCGAGGCTTGTAGCCGAGAACGCCGAGGATGACGTGGTCGTTGGCCGTCTTGGGGTTGACACGAGACACGAATCTGTCCACATGTTAGTACTTGTCGTCGTATCCTGTCGTCTTTGATCAAAACTCACCCAATCTTCATCTGGTCGGCCTTTGCGAGAATGGCCTGCGTGGCCCAGCGGGCAAGCTTGCAGCTGTTGTTCTTCATCTCGGTAGCGACGACGGCACCACGCTGAGAAGCCAGCTTGCTGCGCCAGTCAAGAGCGCCACCACTGCCGATGGCCTTGTTGTCAAACTCGTTGAGAGCCTTGATGATGAGGTATTGGTCCTCGCCAGAGATGGCGTTCTTGACGACGGCATCAAGCTCGGTACGCACAATGAGGTGAAGCGGCTGCTCGTCGGCCTCGAGCGAAAGGTCGAACTTGCGGTACTTGTAAGCCTTGGAGGCAGGGGCATCCGTCTCCTCTTCCGGGTTGTAGAAGGGGTGCTCGTTGGCCATGTCACGCTTGCTGGTCTGGCTCTCGGTGACGGTCTGGATGGGGAAGACGTGGTTGATGTGAGTAGCCTCCTCCATGAGGGCGCCCACGCTGTTGATGGTGTCCTTGGCACCTTCGGTCGTCTCGAGCGGTGCGTCGGCGGCGTTCTCGTTGACCGTGACACGGTCGACGTTGCTGCCCTCGCGCTTGTCGATGAAAATCTTGTTTCCTTGTCTGGTGATGATCAAATCCCAAGAGTAGACGGAGCGGGGTGCGCACATCAGCATGGACAGAATGTCGCTGGTGGTGAAGATGGAAGCCTCGTCCTTTTGAGCCAACTCCTGGATGATGGGATCGTGCGAGGTGGTGACGTTGTAGGCGGCGCGCTCGACGACATTGAGCTTGCGGAAAGAGGTGGGGGCGCCGGGTTGCTTGTCAAACTGGCGGTCGTAGTAGTAAAGGAATCCATAGTCGTCGACATCCTCGCCGTCGCCGGTGTCCAGGTTCAGCTTGATCAGGCGGTTGAAGTCAATCTCTTCGAGAAGCTTCCAGGTATCCCTGGGCTGGACCGAAGCCTCGCGGGTGCGCTGCGGCTTGTCCCAGTCCTTCCATCCTCCTCTGCGGCCACCACGGCCTCCACGCTGCGAACGGTTGTCGTATTGCTGTTGTCCAGGCCTGCCGCCGCCGACACGCTGGAAAGTGCCGCCACGGCCACCGCGCTGAGCAGCTCCACCACGAGCACCGCCACGGCCACGGAAAACGGTGCCACCGCCACGGCCGAAGGTGCGACGGGCAGTGGTGCGCGAGTTGTCGACGATGGAGAAACTAGCTTCTTCGCCGATGCCCTCAATGTTGAGTGCGGTCTGGAGGCCTGCGCCGGCGCCGTAGGGCTGGTCTGTTGTCGCTTGTCAGTTTTGCTGTCTCTTACTGCGCATTTGCTCCCCATCTCTCCTCACCTCTAAAGTTGCGGCCGTACTGCTGTCTACCGCCACGTCCCTCACGGTCCTTGCCCTCAGTAGTCCAGTCTGCCATGCGGCCGAGCTTGTCGCCCTTGGAGAAGGGAGCGTACGGGACGCCCTCGCGCAGGGTCTCGGTGGTGACCGGAGGGCCCCACGAGTCGGTCGCGGGCAGCGCCTGCACCAGTCCAAGAAGAGAATCCATTGTCGGTAATGTGCGAGAGGATCCAGGACGCTCAGAAAAAGTCGGCGTCGACAACACATCCCACGCAAACTTCGCCGTGGCCCCAAATCTTGGCGAGCATATCGAGCTTTCGTGTGCGCACAGGCCACCTTCACTGCTGCACTCTCCTTCGACCCGACCATGCACGAGTTGATCACATCCAACCGCACCGGTACATCGACACTGGTCTAGAAAAGCTTGAATTGAATCTCTTTTACCCACCATCACCTGTCCAAAGCATTTCCTTTGCGCCAGCTGATTACGATAGTATCCCTTTCCCTAGCCCAGCCTCGGCTTCGATGCACATACTGCTCTTCGTGCCTCTCTCTTCCTCTTCACCACTCATTCTTGTAAAAAGCAGAAGCAAGGAATAAAAAAAAGACAGCGAACATTTTGCCCCTCATCCCCAATCATGCATCCAACGCTCGCTGAAAAGAAGTGAAGAAAGAGAAGAAGAAAAGATGAAAGAAGCCGTTGTCCCTTCCTCAAACTCTGCAGGAAAGGTCTAGAGATGGACGTCGTGATGCGATGCAAGGCAAAACATAAAGATCTTTCCTTCCCATCATCATCATAGTCGTCAGTGGCTTGCTTCCATATGGTTATTCATATCCCCCGTCATGTGTGGTATTTTTCTGCTTTTTTTGGAAAAGAATCTCCCTCGGTCATCCCCACAAGTGCATGATGATCTTTCATTGACCAAACTTGTCTAGCCGTTCATGGTTCTGACATGAGCAATAAAGCTAGCGCCTCGGGGATCATGGGTATATGTGAAATTTGACATCAATCAGCACGCTCAGTGGCCGCTCTGCTTTCTGAATCGGAGAAGCTCGGCGAGCGAGTTGGGGTTGCAGCCCGTCTTGAGGAAGTCGTGTCTACCAAGCTCCTCGGCGGTGGCACGAGACTTGACGTCAACACACAGACAGACGCTCAGGAAGCTCTTCAGCTCCTTGCTAAGGGCTTCGGGCTTCTTGAGACGAGGGGTACCGTTGGTTGCAATCAAGTACAGAGCCTTGAGGGGCTCCTCGTTGAGGTATGGCGGCTCGGATTCGATCATCTCGATGGCCATGATACCAAGAGACCAGATGTCGACCTTGCTACCGTACTCCTTTTGCTTGACAACCTCGGGGGCCATCCAGTAAGGAGTACCGACCATGGTGGCACGCTTGCTGCGCTGTTCGGTCAACTTGGCGCAGAAACCAAAGTCGGTGATCTTGACATTGCCGCGCGAACTAAGCAGGACGTTGTCTGATTTGATATCACGGTGGATGATGTTCTGCTGGTGAAGGTGGATAAGACCCTTGCAAGTCTGTGAAAAACACTGTCAGTTGCGTCTTTGCTGAAGAACGATGATCCGTAAATTACCTCGTGGCAGATGGTGGCAATCTGCGGCTCGGAAATGCTGGGGTTGTTGTCAATCACATCGGTGAGTGCGCCACCCTCCATAAACTCCATGACAACCCAAAGCTCGTTGTTCTCCTCTTGCAAGAAGGCGTCGAGGAAGTTGACAATGTTGGGGTGCTTGCTGTCCTTCATGACAATAATCTCGTTGACAATCAACTCCTTGCGAGGTTGGTTGCGGAGGTCCATCTGCTTGATGGCAACTTGGGCTCTGGGACCATTCTCACGCAACTGCATGCGGGCAGTGGGTGAAGTGGCAGACTCGCGAATGCGGGCAACATAGACGGATCCAGAAGCACCTTGACCAATCTTCTTCTGCTTGTTGTACGAGTCAAGAGGACGCTCCTTGGAGACAACCTCGCGCAGCTTCTCCATGACTTGGGCATCAGTCATGCTCGACATGCGCACATCCTTTCTGGGCTCTTCCTTCTTGGCTGGAGCTGAAAGAGCCATTTCGGCCTTCTTGATGGGGTCCATTGGAGCACCGGTAGGCTGCTTGGCCGCGACATTGAGGGGCTTGGGGGTAGCGCTACCAGCAGGAGAGTGGTCTCTCTGTTGCGATGCGCCAGTAGGCATGTGAACACCGGGAACACCAGCCTGTCCGCTGGGCTTTCTGAGGTCGCTCGGCGATTGCTGTCTCTGAGACGACGGGCTAGGTCTAGGGATAGATGATGAACCATTGGTACCCGGGGCTGCAGGAGCCTGGCGCTGTGCAGTCAACTGGCGGACAGGAGTGACCTTTGAGCCCGACGAGGAAGGCGCAGGAGGAGCGGGTCTCGAGGGGTTGTATCTCGATGCGGGACTGGCGTCGCGAGAGTCGGCAGAGTAGCTGCCACCACCAATCTCTTGCTGCGCCAGGGGAACCTTGTGCTTGGGCAGAGAAGCATTGTACTCTGCAAGCTCCTGCGCCTCTCTCCTCTGGGCCTCCTCGTACTGACGCTGCTTCTCGAGCATTCTACGTCTCTCGTCGTCCTTGCGTCTGCGCTCGTCCTCGGCGCGAGAGTCAAACTGAGGCGCAGTGTTAGTGCGGGTGAGCGGAGGCTGGGACCCGGCGGGCGAGACGTTGCGGGCAGAGCTGTAACTCTCCTTCCTGGCGTATGCAGCAGGGGGCTGAGGACGGGGAGGCGCGATGCCGTTGCTGTAGCCGAGTTGCTTGTTTCCGTGGGCATCGATGGGAGGGGTGGGAGTCAGGCTGGAGTACTGCTTGGGGTCGTCTGCTCTCTTCTGGAGCTTATCCGTGTAGAACTGCAGGGCCTCGACGACGGCCTGAGGGTTCTTTGCCATGTCGTCCTGGGTGAGAGCTGAGCTGTTAAGCAGCTTCTGCCATTCGACGGGCAGACCAACGAAGCCGCCGGTGACGGGGTCGAAACCGACGTGGATGCGGTGGGCAAAGGCGGTGGGGTGACTGACGCCGCCCATGGTTGGGCACTTGTTGTAGATGACGTCGATCCAGCCATAGACGTCGTTGTCGGTTTCGAACTTGCAGATGACCATCTTCTCGCTGCCGGGCTGGCCTCGGGTCAACTCGAACGAGTAAGGAATGGTCTCTGATCGGGTGATGTTGAGAACATCCTTGAGGGGAATGGAAAACGAGACCTTGGGAGTGGTGTCGCTCTTCTGAAAGTCGAGGGCCTTTTCTCTGAGCACGAGGAACTTTTCGGACCAAAAGACACCCTTCATGAAACCGCCCTCCTCCTTGACCTTGGCCCAGCCCGACTTGACGGCCGAGGATTCGCTGCGCGAGGAGCCAAAGTCGGTCATGGAACGCTGGAGAGAAGTGGTGGAGCTGCTGAAGCCGGGCGAGTTGAGGCTCAATTGGCTCATGTTTCCGGCGACATTGTTGACGTTGGGTGTGAGGGCAAGACGGGGGCGGTCAGTGGGAGGCCGGGGGGCGGGCCCGGGGTTCATGAAAGAGCCGTCGGAGTAGAGTCTGGGGGGCAGAAGTGAGCATGCCGTGGGCAGGCGACGAGGCGACGGCGAACATACCCCTGTGATTGCGACATGGTGGTCGGCTTGCGAGATGGGCTTCAGTGTCGACTGGTCCGGGAGAGGTGGACGTGCCGCGACACAAAGTTCGGCAGCCGTTGACCGAGCGAGAGTCGTCGTTGGGCGAGCGAGCTGTCGTGTCGTGTCGTGGCGTGGCGTGGCCGTGTCACCCTGGGCGCGGCGTGATTCGAGGGCACTGCAGAGTGTGCAGAGTGCAGAGTGCAGTGTGCAGTGTGCAGTGTGCAGATTGCGGAGCGGAGGCAGCCTTGAGGGGTTCGGCGCCCCTGTGCTTTGTTCGCTTGATGCGATGGATCTCTGACGGCCGCAATGAGGCTGATCCGACTGGGCTGGCAGGGTCGACGGCAGCTCGAGTGCAACGTCCAGACAACGACAGAGCGGGCGGCCTTTTTTGCTGTCGTGATCGAGGGGTTTGTCTGACTTGGCCGGCATGCGAGTCGCTCTGCTCGAAACACCTGCGCGCGGACCGTGCTGCGCTTGGGAACGCTCAGACGCCGCCTTCTCACCGCCTTCGCCCTCGTCCTGCCTGCTGTGAGCCTGTGCCTTTCACTTGCGAGCATCTGCTGTTTGCCCTTCACCTGCAATAAATCTGCCTGGTCACCACCGCCTCTTGCCTCTTGCCTCTTCAATCAAGCCCCTTGCCCGCTCATCTGCTTTTCTCCCCTCTCTGCCTCCCCAGTCTAGAGAAATCTTTTGCGCTGCTGCTCGGCCCAAAAGCTTCATCCCACAACGTCACACGAACGGCCCCTGAACCTGCCTACCCAAGTGGCTTTTTGTCTTTTTGTCGACCTCTTGTTTTTCTGCCTCTTCGTGACAAATGGTTATACATCAAGGCCATCTAATATACCCCATCTCTACCTGAAGATTATCTCTGCCTCGTGAAACACTCGCCAGGCTATTCACATTATAGCATGGCTATATAAGGTCACACAGGCTCGACATGTGAAACATCCCATGTTTCCATGTGCCAGCCTGAGAAAAGCTTAAATCGTCACCCGTACGCCTTATCGTCACTATCTGAATGCCCAAGGAATATACGACCTTCACTTCAAAAGCAATATGCATCCCCCCTACTTCACTTTGCCCATCAGTTCGGCTTTCGATAAAATATACATTTTGGATTTTTGTTGTTGTGTGTGTAATGTCTCTCGACTCTACTCAAACGCCTCGATGACTCTTCCGAAACAGTGATACTGCCTTTCGAAAGCAGGAAAAACAAAGGCCATTTCCCACCCATAAGTCTCGCTATGCAACAACATCTTCAACTCCGACAAAACTCCTTTCGCTACTATGCATGCGTCTGTATGCAATCATCGCTGAAGACGAAACACTTTCACGTCCTTGTGCAGTCCCAGCTATGTCCTCTTTGCCTCCGCTTCACCTCCTCCGCTCTCTGCGAGGCTTTACTCGCCATTGGCATCGGGCTGTGCGCCGCCCATGTACTTTTGCATGAAAGTAATGTAGTCGTACTTGGCCAAGTCACGGTCTTCTTGCAAGTCCGGACCACTGTGCTCGGGCATAGTCTTGACTAGATCCTCAATGAGTTCATCCGGGATGAGCGAGTGTCTGAGATCGAGCTCGGTGACATATGGCTGTGAATATCCTGTCAGTTCTCGCTTCACTCGCTTCACTGGAGGAAACCTTACCTTGCCATCCGCGACCTCGCGGAAACTCTCAAACACTTGCTCTGCCGTGTATTGGTCCTCCGTCACTTCGACCATGAACCGGATAAACTGCTCAAAGCTGACCGTTCCGCCAGGACCGTTGCTGACTTCCAAGAATCGTTCGTGCATCTCATCTTCGTCGTAGACAAGACCCAAACTTGCAAGAGCTGCCGAGAATTCAAGCTCTAGCAAAGAGTTGCTGCCGCCGCGATCGAAATGTCTGAACACCGACTCAAATTCTTCCAGTTGAATGGGCGTCAAATTGGTCATGCTGCGCGCAACCATCTGATTCTCCAAAAAGGCCAGCTTCTTCTGCACACTCGATTTGACCAGGCCCAGTTCGTAGACGAGCTCGTCGTACGTATATGTTGTAAAGTCGTTTTCCTCAATGTTGGCTTCCAGACACTGCTCATCCAGCCGCGCAATGATGGTAAGATATTCGTCCAGCGGTGCTAGCGATTCCGAAATCTTGGTGATGTGCTCTCTCTGATCCTCAACCTCGCCCTCGAGTCCAGAGATGCTCACACTCAGGGTGTGCAGAGCGAGAGCAAAGTCATTGGCTTTGTCGGCAAAGGTCTTCCTCAGGGTGTTTTTGATGTCACGGATGGTCTCGTTGATGATTTTACTCCTCCCTCGCTCCGCCTGCATCAGGCCAGCCCAGGCGACATCCAGGGCAGCCAGACTCAACTCTGGCGGAGGTTCATATGGCCGCAAGCGGTATGTGCTGAGCTTGGTCTTGATGTTGCCCAACAGACCGACCAGATCGCTCTTTTCGGCCACCCACTTTCTCTTCTGATTCCGCTTGTATCCCATGAACTCTTGACTCTGCATCTTGGCGTCGGCGTATGAACCTTCAAAGGTGGCCTCCTGCCATTGCTTTTGCTGTTCGGTGATCTGTCGAAGTAGCTCCCTCATGCGGCGCTCAAAGTTGTTTTGCATCTCCCACGCTCCTTGCATGTTGGAAACAAACTTCTCGACACGTCTTCCTGCATTTTCGACGCGCTCCATGGCCGAGAAGGCGTGGAACCAGTAGGCAATGTATGTCATGAGCGAACGCTCGTCGGGCTTTGCAACGTCGCAAACGTCGTCGACGTCGAGCAGATCCGGGATGCCAATCTCCTTGGAAGCAATGTCGAAGGCCAATTGCATGTTACCGCGGTGGTCGGACTTGTCGAGCTTGTCGTAGTCGATCAGGTCGGGACGGTGAATATCGAGTAGGGCGCAGCTGGAGACGGCGGTTAGTATTGTTTCGGGATCGTCTTTATCGGTGGGGCTGCACATACAAAGCAAGACCATCGTTCCAGCTCGACGAAAAGTCTCGGACCTCGACCTCGTCGTAACATGCCGTCTTTCTCTGGCACCACAGCAGCAGACCCTCCTTTGCGCTCAGGCCCTCCTCGTTGATGTCGCTAATGGTGAAGCGGAGAATCAGGGTCCAGATGAGACCAAGGATGATCTTGCGGTTGCCATCGACAATGTCCTCGGCTCCTATGTTGGTCAACTGGATGCGCCGGCCTTTGATGAAGTCCAGGGCTATGTTGACGTTTTCGAATCGTTGGACGCGGAGTTTCGGACGGGATGCGTAGCGGCCTAGGGATTCTTGGGAGAGAACTTCGAGGAGGTGGATGAGCATAACCTGCATGCTCGTGTCAGATTGAGGGCCACGTGGGCAGCGAGCGGAGGACTCACTCCGTCGGAAAGGTCATGCACGAGGTCCTTGATGTGCAGGTTGCGGACCTGGATCTTGCTGTTGAGCCTGCATTGCACACCAACGTCAGTCGCTGAGAGGCTCGCTGGGTTCGGAGTGGCGACTGGTTACCATTTGCCAAACGTCTTCTCCTGCACCTTGACCCAGCTCTGTTCCAGCACAGCCATGGCTGGCGCGCCCTGTCTTGGGCCGGGGTCTTCAGCACCCGACGGCGGTCAAGCGATGCGCCGTCCAGAGGATGCTGGTCGCAACACTTTGCCTATCCAATAGGGCAATGCGGCTGCACTCGAAATTATGTTTCACACGACAGCGAAAATGCTTGAAAGCGCCGAGATGGCAGAGAAAGCAGCGAAAGCTACAGTCGATGTCAAAATACAACCCCTCAGCTACATACAGTAATTAAATGGCTTGGCTTCTCTTTCCTCAAAGCCCAACCCGCAACCGGCAACCGCGCGGCCAACACGCCGGCCACCGCTGCTCCTCCTCCTCCTCCTCCTGCTCAGCCCAATTCAAATCTTAATTTCCATCTCGTCCACTGCCCTTTTCCGTCCAATTTCATTCCATGTCAATATGCCTCTCCTTTTGCCCCTGTTGATGCCCATCATCTCTGCCTCGTTTCGAGTCATTCTGCTTGCCTTGTTCCATTCCGTGCTTTCTTTCTATTCACTCCCGTTACCCGCGAAGCTTGTCCGACATTGCCGAGACCACCAAGCCCAAGTTCGCCTTGTTGACCGAGCCACCCTGGCTTTTGATCGTCTTTAACCCCGGCTCATCATCTGTAAGCTAGGTGGCTTGACGGCACGACAATTACAAGCGATATGGTTGCCACTAGTCCAGCCCTCATAAGACACGTCCAATAGTGTCTTTCTCTGCCCTATCTGTCGAGTTTTTTTGTTCACTCATCTTCAAGAACAAAGCTTCGAGCTTAGCTGTAGTCTACTTACACAAATAGGTATTGCACACAGTAGAAGATACCATTGTTCACTCACAAATTGCACTTGAAAATTCATGTAAAAAAAAACATAATGATGCTTGATTGCATTTCCAAATGACTATGCCGTATCTCCCAACATCCAAAAATCAAACACCCCCATGCTACGCTGCGCTCGTGGGTTGGGTATCCGCTAAAAACCAGCAAATCATATCCTACGACTTTTGATATCTTGTTCGTAGACGGCGTTGATCATTAAATAAGAGACAAAGGAAACTGTGAATCCCCTCTCTTCTTATATCCAAGCTGGGTACTCTTGGAAGCCCTGGTGTTGCTCGGGCGGAGACATGGGCGGACTCGGGTAAAGCCCACCAAACTTGAAGTCGGTGCCTGTCGTCTTGTGTGGCGTGCTTGGTGATCCCATCGCCATGGGAGAGCATGTGCGGAGAGCATGCTGAACATGCGAAAGACGACTGGGTGTTGTGGGTCTGCCGGTGGCGCGTCCGTTTCTGACAAAGCGTCCGGCAGCCTGCAGGATTGCACGATCTTGCGCAGACGAAGGTCTACGCATTGTAGGAAATGAGCTGGGCCATGTGGAAGTGGGTGAGAGTGGCGGAGAAGCGGGCTTCACAGATTGCTGTGTTGGCAGAGGTGGGAGTGCCGTCTGCGGAGGAGGAAGAGGAGGCGCTGCGAAAGATGCAGGAACCGACATTCGCACTGCGCGCGGCTTGCTTGCACGCGTAGGGTGAGTAAAGGTAAGACCGCGGCGCTTGGCATCTTCAGGAAGGCACAGGGGCGATGCGATGGACCAGCGAGCACTTCTGTCCAGAGAGTGACCACGCTTGACATGGTTATCAAGAGAATGTGAGCGCGTGTGCTGCGGCTTCACTGGGCTAACTGTCTCTGAGCTGCTGTTTCTGGTTGGCAGTTTGGCAGGTGACTCGAGAATGGGGCTGAGGTCGGCGCGCGAAACCGACAGTTGAGGAGAATCATGGCGCGTCTGTTCTTTGACGAAATTCGAGCTTCCATCAAAATCGGCAAAAAGCGCCTCAACGTCGGGTTGCGACTTGATGCTTGCTCTGCGTGATGGATCACCGGAGGAAGCACGATGAGCGGAAGCGCTCGTGGTTGAGTCTCGACGGACTGACGAGGCCGAGCCCTTACGACTCGATCGGACGGACTCCCAGTCGAAATCACACGATGACTCGGCTTCAACCAGATAGCAAAAGTCGATGTCGTTCTCCCACGACTCACCAGAGGTCAAGCTCGGCACGTTGCCATCAACGCTGAATGAAAGGCGACTTTCAGTAGACGTCCTAGGAATTTCGACGCCGGATCCACCGTGGGCTTGCGCAAATGCATTGCCGACCGGAAAGGGAGTAAAAATCAGGCCATTTTTGTAGCGAGTAGTCGTGGCCAGAGATGGCGAAGTTCTCGGGGACTGTTTCGGCGATGCAAGAGGAGAGAGATCCAGCATCGCCTTCGTTCGTGGGGCCTTTGACGGGCTAGGTCCACATCCTTCCATTTCTTCCGGAACCGACTCGAGGCTAGTGCCGGGAAGTTCGAAAATTTGAGGTTGACTGGGGGTCCGGGTGTCGGTGGGCGAGGTGCTCTGGCCTCGCAAGGCCGGGTGGACCATCGTGGGAGGTTCTCTTTGCTCAGCACCAAGCGCCGCCAATCTTTCTCTCGAAGGCAGATCCAGACGAGAGAAGCTATACGACCTCGAACCAAGGGACATGGAACGAGCCCTATCGTCAAGTGGAGACTGAGCGTCTTCGGTTGGCGTGCGGGGAGTGCTGTCAAGTTCGTGCACAGACGAATTGAAGCTCATACCACGATGCCTGAGGGCGAAAGAGTCAGAGCGAACCGAGGAGGCAGTAGACGGTCTCTCGGCTCTGCTTAAGCGATGAGTGGTGTCAAGGGTGTCCGCTTTGATACCACGAAGCTCATTCTTGGGTGCTTGGAAAGCCGACGCCGCCCAGAACTCCGAGACAAGTTCGCGATCGGTCACAGAATCCATTTGGGGGAGTTGGTCCTGTTGCGTGTGCGTGACATGCTGGAAGTTGAAGGGTGCCGAGATGTCCTTCTTCTTCAAAGACTGGTAGACTTGTCGGGAGGCGTTAGTACTCGCACGTCAGAGGGAACCGTGCACCCGACTTACAGGTCTCTTCCGAGTCATGCTCTCTTTCACGATCGGATGAGCGTCTCCAGCTCGATGACCGACTGTCACCACGAAGCCATCGCAATAAAGGTTCATCCGTGGTCTCTGGACTCTTGGACGATTTGGTCGAACGTCTCCTCGAAAATATCGACGACCGCCAGCTGTCGTTGGATCCGGCAACTTGAACCGTTGATTTCGAGTCGATGCTGAAGCGAGACTCGGGACGAGGGGGAAATCCAGTCCGGTTGGACTGAGCAAAAGCGGAATCTCTAGGCGAGGAGTGACCCGACGAAAATACGTCCGCTGATGAAGCGGTAGAGCTACGGGCGCCAAACAACGACAGGCGTTTCCTCGAGGACGACGAAGAGCGGTCAGAAGAAGATCCCATGAAGTTCCATGGCCGGGACTCGGAGCCAAATGTCGCTGACAGGCGCGAGGGTTTCTTTGGTGCCGTTTCGGTTGCTGTGGTCGAAGTCATGATATCCGATTCTTGGTTGCAGGTGTCATCACTTTGCGAAAACCACTTTGGAGCCATCTAGTCCGGGTGATGATTCATGACCAGATGCTCGAGAAGGTGGGTGGGATGGATTCAAGGCCGAAGTCACGCGTATGGATGGTGTGACAAGACTCGATAGCGACAGACACAAGACGGGTTGCAGAGGTGAAGGGGAGATGTGGAGGGATCGAAAGAAAGAAAAAGAGAAGATACTTGGAGGGTAAAATCAGAGCCAATGTTGTGCCTTGAGAGCTAGGTCGCACGGCGTGAATGGGCACCACTGTGGAGCGTGTGCGACCAGGGAACACCAGCCGAATGATGACAGAGGATTCGTAAATGGTAGGCTAAATCTGGAGAGGAGTTAGTTAAACCTGGCCCCGGTCAGCCACCCTCATCAATGCCATGCACATCGCGCTAAAGTGTTCCTGCAGCCGCCGGCCGGTGCATGGCACTATGGCCGCTTGCCGTGCCGCTTCGTTCTCGCGAGAAACTCTGAGCAGATCGGTCGACTTGCTCTTAGAGCATCTCGGCGTCAATCAAGGACCCCGACGTCCGGGTGAGAAGTGCCGATGCTGAACCGGCGCTTCCTTGTAGATTCTGCCTACATTGACCTCGCGAAGCCCCAAGTGAGCCCTCAAGGCCGAGTGGACTTTGCTCTGGCTTGCGAAACTCTAAGTTCGAAGCTACGAGTAAACGAGTGGAGGCGCGGAAAGATAACGCCAGAAGGTGGAGCTGACAGGCCGCTGCACCACCAAATTTGAGGGACCTGGCTGAGGCAGTTTTTCTTGCGCCAGAATCATTCTATGCTTGGTCTCCGAGATGAGTCTGCACGAACATCGAACGCACATGAGCAGTAGCTGTGACCCAAGTGGTGATGAGTGTTGGCTGCTTGTTGGACAACCAGGTTGGCGGGTTGCCAGCAGACCCAAAACTTAGCCGATGCGGTTGCTGCGTTAAGATTACGCGCACCGTTGAGTGGCGCCCGGCCCCCCGATGGTATGCAGCGATCATCCCGGCCTGCTGGCATCGCATCGCGCAATCGCGGCCAAACTTGAGACTCGAATTAGTCGAGACTACAATACTCGCTGTCAGTGTCACTTGTCATGGGCGAGCGCTTGCACGCGAATAGGCAAAGACTCGATGTTTGTGGTCTCGCAAGCCATGGCCTCAGACCCTCATCCCTCGGGCGACCTGTTGTGCAGAAGTCTAGCGTCGCACATGTATGCAAGCCGACGAGAAAAGACGAGAAAAGTCAGACGTACATCACGGACTACAACTGCCAGTCGAATGCCGTGCAACTCCCGCCCATTCTCACCGCGGCTTCTGTCGTGCAAATTTTACCAAGGTGTCGCTGCAGTCCACCTCTTCTGGAGTGCGGCATGGCTGCCGCGGACTCGTCAACCTAAAAATTCACAATGCAAGGCACACATCCCTTGCAGCATGTCAATATCAAGGCCATTGTCAATTCTGTCGCTGTTTATGCGACGACCAGCAGTGACAGGTACACAACACACACAATGACCCTGCATACCACCCGTCTTTGAGGGCCTGACAGCGTCCGTCGCATATAGAGTACTAGACAGAGGCTTACAAGTCATCATTTTCAACGCTTTTAACATCTTCAAGCTCCAAATACACCGGCTGTATCAACCCTTCAGACCCTCCAGATAACCAGGTATACCCGGTACATATAAATGATGATACATTCCTCATCCAAGAGACCGTAGAGCCCGTTTCGTGATCCGCGAAGGATCAATGTGTGCTGTATGATCCCTAGACCCGTGTTGCGGTCTTTAATCCTCTCAGCCTCCCAAGTCCCACGTTAGCTCGAAGCTGGAGATCCCACAGATTAATCCTTGCCGCGGATAGTTCCCCGACAAGATGCTGTGCCTGTTCAACGACTAGAGCTTGCAGAGTTGGCGCCAAAACAAACCCCGTCTAGGGTTTTATTAGATCTGAGATTTTTTACCGACTTGCTGGGAAATGGTACAGCCGTTCGAAATCCTTCAACATCTCCTCATGTATAGACTGCTTTCCCGACGACCTGGTATGAAAATATTCCAAGTTTCGTGCGAGATTGCCCGGCTGGTGAACAAGTATGAATATCAAGTCCTGAAGAGCATGTCGATCGCCCAAGAAGCACCGGATCTTGATCTGGGGATCCACAGTGACTTGCGCGGACGAAACAAGTTCATCCGCAGTCTCAAACAGTAATCCAATACCCACGTGAATGACGTTGAACAGCTGAATCGTGCTCTACATATTTGAACCTCAGCACACCCACTTCAGAAACTAAATGACTGTCCATTGCTGTCTAAAAGCCTAGTCAAAGGACCGAGCGCTAGAGACCGAGAGGCTCGGGTAGGCAGGACGGCTCTTCCCTTTCCCCTCGTGCATATTCAAAATGGTCAAGACAGGCGACGGCGTCGAACGAAACAACGACGCTGTTTACAGGAAACAACACACCGCAAATCTCGTCCGCTCGAAACCGACACGACAAGACACGACACGTCTACTCCGTAATCTACAGCTCCACAAACTCCCTATCCAAAAGCGGATCGTCCTGTCTGCGTTTCAAACAAATCCATCATTGCCTTGCCGCTCATAACCCCTGTCTCGTATCCAAAGTGCTGATGAGTATATTTGCCTGTTACATTAAATTTGTCAGCGTCTCGCCAATCCATCAACCTCACACTCGGGACAAGGTCAAGCTTACCCGGCAATGAATGACCAAATGTCTTCATACTGATCTAGGCCTCCACATATTGTTCCCAGCCATACGAGTACGCCACGTACCCCTCAATCAAGATTACTGGGATCCCCTGGTCTTCGGAGAGTCTTCTTGTTTTGCCTGTCCTGGGGAAGCTGACCACGCGCGCATTGAGATTATGCTTCTCGCGCAGTTCTTTGGCCAAGTCGACAGCGAAATGCAACGCGGCTCCAACTCCGATCAGAATGAGATTTGCATCGTCCTTTCCCCAAAGACATAGGCCAAGGGCAACCCTGTCTCTCATGGTCGTCCTGAACTGCGGCAAGGCGTGCCTGCTGACGCTAATCATACTTAGTCCTTGGCGATATCCGATGGCGACCTACCAAACCCCGCTGTTTCCTCGCTGTCGCTTGGTCGGATGTATAGTAGAGCCGGCGTTGCCCTGGGACAAGGCCGCCAACTCTGCGGGCTGAGAGTGGACCCATCTCAATCTGCTCCTATGCTGTCGTGAGTCGCGACATGAATGGCCTATAGCTACGGCCGGTGCTGCGTATAGGTAAAACATCAGCAATGAACCCGGGTGCTCACAGATATGATGGTGCCGGGAAAAAAGGAGGCCAGGCCATTGGCGATCGCTGCCATGGCGTGTTTCTGATCATATCAGTCATGCATTCAAGACGCCCGAGACTCAATGCTCTACCTAGATGCAATAGTGGACTTAGCGCCCCTCATAATCACCATCTATGCCGCACGGAATCTGGAGAGATTGCTGAGCAAGAACCAGTGGGTCGGCCTAGACCATCACTGAGGCGTTTGACCCACGTCCTGAAAAGTCTTTTTGTTGCTGTACAGAAGATTTACTGACGGCGACAGATCCGCAGTCCCTAGTAATAACATTGTTCAACTTATATACCATATCTAATCGTGTATTATTATCCGTACCGTGAGATCCTGACATACCGACTCCTCTCCGCTCGATAATCACTTGGCCGAGAAACGACTCCTTGCCCGCAATTTGTCTCCAAAGTAGTACAGAACAAAGATCCCAGCAATGCAGAGAGCGGTTAGTGCTCCAAGCAGACTCACACCAGGCCCGATGCCCAAGTTCAGGAAGAGCGGTCTGGAGAAGAGGATGGCACCAGCTGCAAGCGTAGATCTGGCCGTGTCGTTGCCGGCGAACAAAGACCCAGCATAGGCCGGATAGACCATGGGCAGGTAAACGAAGACACACTGGAAAAGGATAAAGACGCCGATCACAAACAAGACGATGCCGATGCATCCGACGATCCAGTGAATCTTGCCGTCGCTGGTCCACGCGAAGATGAATAGGCCCACAGGCACCAGGAAGCTCGAGAAGAGCGCGGGAATCAAGCGACGTTCTGGCGCACCCATACCGTATTTCCGGATCTCGGGTTCGACGACGTAGTAGAGATAGGCGTAGTATGCAGCGACAGAGATGACTACGCCAACTGTGATGGAAAGAAAGATGAGACCCATCTCACCAACATTGAAGTCGTATCGCCCTATGTAGACAAGAGGAAAGACCTCGAAGAAAGAGTAAAAGATAGCGTAGCAGAGCGCGATGTATATGTCGGCATATGCGATCGCCGGATCCAGAGCAAATAGCTGCACAGGCCGGATCAGAGCATCAAACACAATCTGATTGAAGGACAACTGGGCTTGATCGAGCTCAGACTGAGCCTTGAGGTTTTGGTTTCCAGTGAGAGCTCGCAGACGCTTAGCACGGCGCAGAAGGATGTTTGCTGGATAGGTTTCGGGAAGGAAAAAGAATAAGGCCAGCCACACAGGTCCTGCCAACCATAACATTTCCCACAGACTCCATCTCCAGCCCATGGCAGCAACGCTGAAGCCGGAGATGATGGGTCCAAGAGCTGGTCCGACGCAGGCTGCGGCAGCCCAGCAACAAAGAATGTATGGCAGTTTGATTAGGGAGAACATGTCTTGGAGACTTGCGCCGCCAGTGGCCAGAATTGGGCTGCCGAAGAAGCCTTGGAGGAAGCGCAACACCAAAAGGCCGGCAAAATTGTCCACCAAGGCTGTAGGCAGACAGAGAATGGTGAAGATGGCAAAGGTAATGATGTACGGAGGGTTGCGGCCAATAGATGGAACCTCACTGAGGGGTGAAAAGATGAGGGGCCCGATGCCGTAAGCTAGCACAAACAGCGCGATTCCGAGAGATGCCGCGGTGGCAGAAACGCCAAAACGCTCCATAACTCCTTCGGCGCTAGGCGTGTAGATGGCACTGCCTGTGTACACCGCAGTCGTATAAATACAGATCAAGGCAGTGATCACACTCTTCTTCGTGGCCGACCAGTTCTGCGGATTGGCTGGATCTTCTGTCGTGTACCAGTCCACGAGAATTGTTCCATCTGCAGTCCGAGCTGGCCGAATTGGCTCTAGGTCTTGTGAAGGCGATTCAGCTGCAGCGGCAAAAGCTTGTTCGAGATCCGCACTCGTTGCCGATTGCTCTAATGCAGTTCGTGAGCCAAGCTTTGATAGTGTTGATTCATCTGTGTTGCTCTGACGCAGTCTCTGATGGCTGTTGTCGTTCATTGTTTGAGTAAGATGGAGTCCATGATGAGTGTGGCCTTGCTCTTCGCCAAAGTCGGCTTTCTCGAGATCGGTGAAGGATGACGGAAGTGAAAGAGCAGTTGGATACCGGGTCGAAGTCTTTTCATCTTCTGGTGGGATGTAGCAGCCAGGACAAACGAAGCCAGGCTTCTCCTCAGGGTATTGCAAAAGCCTGTTGCCTGTGATGAATCGTATAAGTTGTCCGATCGGAGCGTCTCTGATGATATCTGACATATTGGCGGAGCTGCTGTATGAATTGAGTAAGAATAGAAAGAGATACAGGGAACTGTCGGTATTGAGATATCTCAACTAAAGCCAATGCTGTTGTGAATGTAATGGATCTTTGCTTGAAGGACAGCGATATATATACCTGCTTTGACCTACCTTCATCTAGACGAACTCGTCGATTGCGTGCGAGCATGTTCCGTAAGCATCCTGGGCCATTCAAGAGCAGTTACTCATAGCTCAAAGGTGCTCGGAGATAACGGATGCTATGTTCATAGAGAGTTGCTGGGATTGCGATACTTTGAAAGAAACGTTTGGAATGTAGAGCTTGACGTGATTGGACAAAACGAGGTTTGTCAACTGAAGGTTCAAGCCGCGCTGACAAACCTGTAGGCAATCACCTGGAGAGTTTCAATTCCAAGACTTATGGCAGTCTCTATCGAACAAGGTCGGAGCAATTGTTACTCCGAAGCAGGATTTCAAGATAACCTGATATCCTATGTTGATTGTCTGTTGATGTAACTGTGATTGGGCTCTTAGGAATAAGTACTCTGCTTGGACCGATGACTGATGCCTCGCGATAGGTACTTGACGAGACTTGATGTTCTATGTCCGCGCATGTGACAGCGCAATGCTGTACTCGCATCGACAAAAAGAGCGATTAGAACTACAAAAGGTACAAAAGGAATGTTTGGATGTGCCGCGGGTGCGGCCGTGTCTTCTCCGATGACTCGCACCTTTCAAACGCAAGATGGCGGATCGACGAAACGACAGAAGACCATGTGTCGGACGGATGTCTTCGATCTGACAAATGTCTTTTGGCGGAGAGTAAGCACTGCAAGGGTGGTTGCCTTGAGAGGAAACTGTTACCGTGTTGAATGCGAAGCGCCAATCGGAAGCTGCCGCTGCGGCGTCGAGATCTGGCAAACTCAAATCTGCCATCGCCAATTGAGTACTTGTTCGAGGCGACTCGCATCCCAAGACATGTCACGATGGAACATACTGAGTAGGGCCTTTAGGGCTCCGCGTTCTTCCCATAGACCGTGGCGTAATCATCTGGTTTATACCACCGGACAGCCGTCACAATGGGGTTTTACAAAATGCCCATCCAATTTTGCCCGTCATGTATCGGGTCAACCAGATTCATCGAAGGCCTTGTCTTCCCAACAAGGTCCGGACTCGACTACAACCATTCCTAATTCTAACGACCATGGTTTGGAGAAATCTGTGAGAGATTTCGACACTGGCCAATCCGAGAGAAAGATAGATCGCCTTCTCAGCCCGACTCCCGCGATTGAAAATGCAGTCTCCGGCACAGAAAGGGAAACAGAAACGGAGTCACTGACGCAACCAAAGTCCGACCCTATGGAGCAGAACGAGGACCAAAAACCATGTACTGGTGACGATTGCGAGAAAGACAATATTTCAGTAGACTTATCCACGGCCGGTGTCTCGCTTTCTCTGCATGACGGTACCCTTGTGTTCTTTGGTCCAGACTTCAAGCTGAACGATGCTCAGCATACACTCGTGGTTATCAACAAATTCTGGAAAGATTTCAAAAGTCGGGAAATTCTGCCAGAACCGGAGTGTCCTGCGCTAATGATCGAAAAGTAAGTAAGACCTGAGCTGAGCGTGTGGCCAGAGAACCCGCCCAAAACCAACCGAAAAGTCGCTCTCAACGGATGCTCGTGTGTTGTTGCAACACAGAACCTCGCGATGTCAGGCTGGATCGGCAACCTGCCTTGTTGCATTTGAGGATATAAATGGTTGCAAAACTTCCCTATCTGGTCATCTGTGTTGCACCGGCACACGCTTCGAGGGAACTGAATTTGAGGAACTCTATTTGCCCGCGTGTCAGCACTACGAAATCCATCATGCTCTTGTGGCTAACCTTCCAAAGCGTTCTGCAACATCGTATTGATCTAACAATCTGGGACAACATAAGTCCAGTTGACGTTCACATACCGCGTCGAAGAGTAAGGTGCTCCATCCATCTGGACGTTGATCAGCCTACACTGTACGGTCGTTTTGAGCACGTCATCAGTTCCCACAGAACGACCATCAAAAAGTTTGCCAATTGGTCTAGTTTCATGAAATTTTCGCTCCTGAATCATATAGCGACGCTCGATGAATCAGGTCTAAGAACGGAGCCCATGCCTGCCACTGTCCATCCCTTGTACAGAGAGTGGCGGCGATTTTATATGAAACGGCCCTTACACCTGGGACCTGCATGGTTATTATCAGACGACCCTTTGAACCCAATAAAGACCGCTTGCCGATCAGTTTGTCTCTCTGATGGGACACCCGTCTGTTTCAAATCATTCAACAAGAGGGCAAAGAACGCTCTGGTAAACATTGCGGCATTTTGGCAGGAGTTCAAATCGCTCAACCTGCTTCCACTCACCGAAAGCACTGGATTGTTGGTGCAAGAGTAAGTCATTATTGCTAAGTTACGGCAAAAGCTGACCGACAAAGGGTTCTGCCAGAACAGATTTCCCTGGCCGTCCGGAATCGTCTGCGACCACTACAGGACACAGAAGTTGATGAAGAGCATTCCAGGGTGGTAGAACCTGCATACCGGCTGTACCAGACGGCTACAAAACCAGAACCAACCTATAGCCATTTCATCAAAGGAGCGATCAGAGACCCAGCGGCTCGGGGATATAAAAAGCACACGGAAACCCTTCTACTTGCGCTTTTCAACTACGTAGGCAACGTTGACGAAAGAGGGAAGCTACAAGAGATGCCTGCGACAATACATCCGTTTGCAGATGAGTGGCAGACGTTTTACTCGGAAAGACCTGACTTGCCCAAGCCTGGTTTCCTTTTGCACAAGGACCGTCTGGAAGCTGGATCTCACGACTCCCGCAATGCATACTTGACAGAGTCTGCATCGTTCGAAACGCATCCTCAGACGTCGAAATATCGAGAGGAGCCAGAAAAACCAAGTTCTCCCGACGAACAATTCATGTCCGCGTCTCTCGCCGATGGAACCATCGTTTTCAACGTCAAAGGTGCCACAAGTCCTGACCAGTTCAGGAATTTGACTCGGACCGTGAACAAGTTCTGGCAAAAGCAATCGCACAACGTTATCCAGCAGATGGGCGCAGAAAAGATTGGAATTGCGATTTGCAAGTAAGCATTTCCCGCCAGTACGACTATAGAATGCTGACTCTCTTATGAAAGATGGGCAAAATCTCTTGATCAATGCCACATACGTGTGTGGGAAATCGAGCCGAACCTCTCACGCTCAAGGGGGCGGCGAAAAATGCTCAGCTATAGGTTGCTCGCTTCGGCAAACGACACCGACTCGGATCTCGGCGACAACGACATCAAGTTCGAGCACGCATATGGAAAACTAGGTCCGTGGAACGGAGAGTGCGGCCATGAACGCTGTTTCAAACTAGCACTTGAAAGTCACTTTGGTGTCGTGGACCAAGATGGAGCTCTGGAAACTTCTCGGGGTTCTGTCGTCCATCCGTTGCTCAGAAGGTTTGAGCACTTCGAGTCAACCCGTGTCAAGTCTGCATCAGTCTCCCTTGATGTCGATACAGTTGTCCTTGCTGGCCGCACGACAACGCGTGATGAGTTCTTCTTCCAGGTGCAAGTGATTTGGGACTGGTGGCGGCAATTTCGTGGCAGCTTTGACCATCATCACACTGAGGGGCTCACTTATATCCGTGTCATGTATGGCTCTTCGTCTGGTTGATTTCCTCAGACTAACAATAATACAGTCCATCAGATGCGGCTGGATCTCTGAGAATATTTGTCAAGCAGATGAGCTTTGTTCCTGGTACCGGACGTGAAGCACAAATCTTCGATCTTTTTATCGCCGAACGGAACGTTGCTGGCTCGTTCAGCCATTTCGAACACGTCGCGACAATTCCATTCAGATCTGCTGAACAGCGTATCAATAGAGGTCTCCAACAGGCGCTTGAAAGTCGTATCGGATCCATCAACGATAATGGTGTTTTACAAAAGGAAGACCCTCCTGGAGTTCACCCTATTCTTCAGAAAATCAAGCAGCATGATACTCAAAAATCACTACCAGGTCGCCAAAGTGAGGGGAAGCATGAACTGAGAGGCGAACAAGTATCAATATCCTCGGACACCTTGGCGTCAGGAAACTTGATGTCTGCAACCTTGTATGATGGAAGCATCGTCGCTCCTGGCTTTGCCGCGTCTCGCTCTACGACCCGAGGCAGGTTTCGATACCAACTTCGGATAATCCATCAATGGTGGCATCAAGAGCGAGAAAGCATTCAAGCCAAATTGAAGCAGCAACCTGCTTGTATCCAGATTATCAAGTAAGCAACTATCATCATGAACTCTACCAGTGTCAGAGGTCTGACATCCAAAAGGAATCAAGGAGCAGAGAACGAGGGCTATTTTGATGTCATTGTCTACAACGGGGCCCTCCGTTGCCATAGACGAGTACGGAGCGTGCATCGAATATTCTTTGATGCAGATCAAAATGACTCATTCCTCCGTTGCAAAGTTCTCAAAACCGTACACACACGCCATACGAGCAATAATGTAGGAGCCAATTTCAACCTCAAGATGGCCCTTAGGCATTATATTGGACATATGGGCAGATCCGGGGAGTTCGAGGAGAATGACAAGCCGAAAGTACATCCATTGTACCTGGAGCTTGAGCAGCATGATAAGAACATGTCTGTTGAGTCAGCGCATCTCCGCGAGGCGGATCTTGAAGATGGATTAAAAGCCTCGACTCCCGGAGACAACTTCAAGCAGACCAGCAAGACGGCGACACAAACACCGACAGGCAGTTTACGTGAGCAAATCGTCAATACGATGAGACTCGCCAGTGGAGTACATGCAGCCGACACCATTCTGGACGCAGAGATCAGTGCTGTCTCCGAGCAGACATCGCGCTTCCAGACACTGCATCCCGATTTTGTCTACCGCGCAAATCCAGTCTTCGGAGCCATCAAAGACAACACTGTCGATACCGAAGCTGTGAGGCAAGCCATTGCAGACCTCAAAGTCGGATTACAGGAGCGTGAAGACAAAGACGCAATTCTGGTTTTCCTGCTGAAGAAGTGGAAGGGAGAGCTCGAGGGACGATACCCGCTAATGAAGAGGACTGCAACTAGTCCAAAGAGCAACGCCATGGATAACGACCTGACGAGGCCATTCTCCTCTTCCAAGTCCAGAGATGACGCTGCTGACGGAAAAACTGCATCAACCCCTGCACGCACCACCGATCTGAAGTCCAAATCCTTCCAGCAAAAGAAGTTCACGGAGCAGAAGACACGGGTTGGAGACGTGAATGGCGAAGACCGCGAATCACTCGACAAGAAAATCTCAAAATGGAAGGCACGGCGCGAGGCTCGTGATGGTGGTGGTGGAGGAGGAGGAGGGCGTGGTGATGACGGGTTTTCGACATTGGCGCTCTGATGGAAATAATGCTAATGTACGTCTCGCTCCAACACGACCTACATGATCTACACACGACTACTGTTTCCCTATCTAGCCAAGTATGGCTAAACGATATCAATCATTCCGCAGGGCACCGACGACGGTGACTTTCCCCTGACAACATATCATCGTGTGATGATTCGGATCCATTAGAGGAAAGTGGCCATGCAAAATAACACGCCTCACCAAGTCAAGTCATCTGTACATATCAATGTGACGGCTTTTGGTGAAAGATTATCCAAGTTTTGTGTACATGGTTAAAAAAAGGTGAGGATTGTCTACTCGATTGAAACAAGTTCAACTTTGTCCATAACAAAAAAGCTCACATAGTAAGACCCTTTGTCTGCTTCATGCCCTTGACGTCAATCTCACGCCACAGCGAGATCCAAACGATAATGGTAGCATACAAGCAAGTCGCCGCAACAACCATAAGCTTCTGCGTCTCGCCATACGCCTTGTTGATGCCGTCGCGCGTGGGGCTGCCAATGGGGTAGCCAGACTGCACGGTCAGGTCGCTGTAAATGGCAGCCAGATCGGGCTGCGCAGAAGCAGGCAAGTACTTTGCGAGGTTGGCGGGGAAAAGGCCGGTCCACATGGCGGCGGCGATGGCGGAACCGATGGAGCCGCCGACGCTGGCGATCATGGATTCGAAGGCGAGGATGGCGGGGATGTTTTGCTGTGTCGAGACGGCCATGACGGTCATTTGCTCGCAGAGAACCAGGGTGCCGCCGCCGAGCGCGATGAAAATCTGGCACATGACGATGTAGCCGATGTTGGTGTCTTGGTCTCTGAATTTGATCATCAGACCTACGCCGAGTAGGGAGAGGGGCATGCCGCCGACAAGCGCGACCCTCTTTAGCTTGCCGTAGTAGCGGAGGAGGGCGCCGACTACTAGACAGATGAAGGTGGCGCCGATTGTGTAGATGTTGGTGATATAGGTTGCGTCCCTTATGCCCGTGTCGAAAACGACGATGAGCATGCTGTAGAAGTAGCCGTCCCACACCGACCAGCCGCTGTAGATGGCTGCGACCATGGCGAAGGTGAACATGACTGTACGGTCGCGCATCAGTGTCCAAGGCACAAAAGTCTTGAGGGCAAACTTGGCTTCCCACACCGAAAAGCCGGCGGTGAGCAGGATACCAAAGACGAGGAAGCAGATGATCATGGGTGACTTCCACTGCTCGGCCTGGTATGAGTACAAACTGAAGGACAGCAGGAAGAGCGAAAGACCGGAGGCAATGAGGAACAGACCGATGACGTCGAACTCTCTGCAGTAGTAGAAGAACGATTCGGTCCAGGCGCGACCGCTGTCTTGCTTGGGGATGAGACCCATCTTCTCGGCCTTTTTCATGTTGTGCCACATGAGCCAGAATAGAGGAGCGCAGACAATGGGATATACAATGGCCCAGATGCCAAAACCCCATCTGAAGCCAATGGTTGCGAGGACTCTGTCCGCGGTAGGACCGTAGATCCAGGTAACAATAAGCCAGGGAGAGGCCGTGTATGCGATCCACCAGGCACGGTTGCGGAGGGATGAAGTGTCGGCGACGAAAATGGTGATGGTGAAGTCGATGGCGCTGTAGCCCAGCTGCCAGAAAACTTGAGCTGCACAGTAGGTCGTGACGTTGCTGCACGCTGCCATCATGATGAAACCGAGCATGACTGCGCAGACCATCATTGCGAAACCCTGAGGGCGGCCCCCTGGAACATCGTATCAGCATGGCAACCAGCAGGATGAGTGCTGTGGTACTTACAAATGTCAAGAATTTTGGCATAAGGGAGCTTCCAAAGACCACTGATCAAACTTGAGACGATGGTAGTGGTTGCGGTCAATGAGTGCTCCTGGAAGGAGCTGGTGACATAAGGAGTCAAAGTACTGGTGATTCCGGAGCCAAATCCTTGGATAAAGTTGATGACCCAGATGATGATGTAGGCTGCGATCAAGTGGTTTTTGGACCAGACATGGTTGACGGCTTGAGCTGCTTGCACACCGTGCTGGAGCTCGGGGGTGACAAGCTCCTCTTCCAACTTACTAGTGACCTGGGGGCCACTCTTTTCATTCATCTCTTGTCCGTCAGCGACCTCGACATCATTGCCAGATGCTGTCATGACCACATCAGGGACCTCGTTGGGCCTGTTCAAGTGAGGAATCCTGAATCTCATGGTGAAGGACAGGTGATGGACGAGGAATAAAAGTATAAGCAAAACCTAGCTTGAGAAGAGCCTAAGGAGACGGGCGAATGCCCTCTTATGTGCAAGACAACATCTTCATCCACCTGAAAAAGGGTTTCCTGCATGCCGAATCACTGTCAAGCGCCACCAGACGAAAATGACTGGACCCGACGAGTCACGGACGCTCATGAGGGATCGTTGGGAGCTTAGGAAAAGGAACACAGGGGTGAGCCCTGCAACACTCACACCGTCTAGAAAGATCCTCTCGGCTACCTCTGCTGCGACCTACCGTACGACTACCAGATCCGGTTATTATCTGATCAGATAGCCAATAATCATTATCAGATCCATAACCGGGTCCGAGCTCCACTCATCCTTCGCGCAGAGCCAAGGCAGAGCTAGTGCGCCCAAAGGCCGATGGTTCACTCCAGACGCGGTAGATGGCGATAATCTTGCGGATCAACCCTCCCTGATCAAAAGCAAAATGCGTGACTTCAGTTGAGCCATTTGGAGCCGGTCACTTGGCATCGCGTACGAGGTTGCTTCGATATTGCTTCGAGGTTGCTTCGAGATGAAGAAAATTTCATCGTGGCTTAAACGTTTGTCATGTTTGCTGAGCATGTGCTGGGGAAAAAACGCGACAGTCCGCGAGGAGAGGAGTGCCGATGCTGCATTCTTTGTCCGATGAGGCTGATTTCAAATGCTCGCGAGAAGCCAAGTCGAGGATGCCTCGTGCTGTGATCAGTCTGCGAGTACCTGACAAGCAGCAAGCACAAAACGTAGATCCCACAAGGTGCAGAGAAAAACTCAAAGCTGCGTGTCCACTCAGCGATGCAGAGCCCAAAAGCTCGGAGGAGGATGAAGATGCTTTGGAAGAACAGGGCGGGGCGGAGACGCCGACGAGCAGCGGCTCGTGCAGCATGCCCGGACCCGCGATTCTCAATCGGATCAGATAATCCCAACGAGGTATTTTGTGATCCTTTGCTCAATTTGGAACCAAGACCCGATAGCAACAACCCCGTCACCTCGTTTGTCGAAGACTGTTGAGCAGGAAGAACCGAACGCACGTCTAGCTCATGGCTTTTCCCGATGCCCAGCTGCGTGGACTTGGTCTGAGCAGTCTTGTGATCTTTGTTACAGTATTTCTCTAAGCCTTTCTCTCCTTGTCCGTCATCACGATTCGTGTAAATGTATTTAACCAGTCCTCCAGTCTCCTGGCCGCTGGTTAGAAAGCATCGCACATGAGAATCAGGGGGGCTGGTAAACTCGTTGGAGGTATCACCCTGGCTTCTTTCTATCGATCAAGGAGAACAGTTTCACAATCCAGAGATATCTTTGCATAATCACAGGACAATGTTTCGTTCACAAAACATCGCAGGCATCAAGACAAGCAATGGGTAGGAAAAAAGAATAAGACATTCAAAAGGCTTTACATACAAAGAAAGAAGCATACCCTCGCTCCCGTTAAGTCAATTCACCAAAGACTCCATCTTGATCATGGTTCCTAGGAAAGGTTGATTCAAGGCTTTCAAGGCTAATTGCGTGACGCTGGTCAAGCATAGCCTCTGCACGTATTATACATGCATCGCCTTGCACACATCGCACCAGCCCGGAAGTGCTTTTGTTCTCCTCTACTGATAACAATACTCGCCATCCAGACAAGCAACGTATTGCTTAGTACTTTCTGGCGAAAGGAGGAACGGCCTTGCACTCGGCCTCATCAAGGGTGGTGCCGGTGACCTTGCGGTAGTTGATGTCAACCTTGCTGTGGGGGTTCTTCTGCCATGTCAAGGTGTGCTTCATCCAGTTCTCGTCGTCACGGTCGGGGAAGTCCTCACGAGCGTGAGCACCACGAGACTCCTTTCTGACAGCGGCGGCCTCGGCAGTCTGAACAGCGCAAGTCAGGAGGTTACGGAGCTCAAGAGTCTCGACAAGGTCGGAGTTCCAGATCATGCTGCGGTCCTTGATGCCAACCTCCGAAAAGGTCTGGTCGACGTCGCGGATCTTGCGGACACCCTCGTCGAGCGACTCCTGGGTACGGAAAACGGAGACATCGGTCTGCATGACCTTCTGCATGGCCAGACGGATGTCGTGGGTGCTTCTCTTGCCGTCGGCGGTGCGGACCTGGTCGATGGCGTTGATGGCCTCGGCACCAGAGTCGGCAGGAATCTCCTGCAGCTTCTGGCCGGGAGTGAAGTTGTCACGGATGGTGTGAGAAACGGCACGGCCGAAGACGACCAAGTCGAGAAGGGAGTTGGCACCGAGACGGTTGGCACCGTGGACAGAGACACAAGCGGCCTCACCGCAGGCGTAGAGACCGGGAACGACCTGGTCGTTGCCCTGGGCATCCTGAGTGATGACCTCACCAGTGTACTTGGTGGGGATGCCACCCATGTTGTAGTGGACGGTGGGCAGGACGGGGATGGGCTGCTTGCGGACATCGACACCAGCGAAAATGGAGGCGGTCTCAGAGATACCGGGCAGACGCTCGTGGAGGACCTCCGGGGGCAAGTGAGAAAGCTGGAGGTAGATGTGGTCCTTGTCGGGGCCGACACCACGGCCTTCGCGAATCTCCATGGTCATGGAACGCGAGACAACGTCACGCGAGGCAAGATCCTTGGCGGTAGGGGCGTAACGCTCCATGAATCGCTCACCCTCGGAGTTGAGGAGGTAACCACCCTCACCACGCGAGCCCTCGGTAATCAGACATCCAGCACCGTAGATACCAGTAGGGTGGAACTGGACGAACTCCAGATCCTGGTTGGGAAGACCAGCACGGGCAACCATGGCCATACCGTCACCGGTGCAAGTGTGAGCAGAGGTACACGAGAAGTAAGCACGGCCGTAACCACCAGTGGCCAGAACGGTGTGGTTTGCGCGGAAACGGTGGATGGTGCCGTCCTCCTGGTTGTAGGCAATGACACCCTTGCACTCGCCGTTCTCCATAAGCAGGTCGGTGGCAAAGTACTCGATGAAGTAGTTGGTGTTGTGGCGGAGCGACTGTCCGTAGAGGGTGTGCAGAAGAGCGTGGCCGGTTCTGTCAGCGGCAGCGCAGCATCTGTAGGCCTGGCCACCCTTGCCGTACTCCTTGGATTGACCACCGAAGGCTCTCTGGTAGCTGTGGGGGGTCAGCTCATGCTCCTGTTTTCAATAATGGAAGATTTCACTGACATCTTTCCGTCGTCGGTACGCGAGAAGGGGCAGCCGTAGTTCTCGAGCTCGATGACCGAAGCGGGTGCCTCTCTGGTCATGTAGTGGATGGCGTCTTGGTCACCCAGCCAGTCACTACCCTTGACAGTGTCGTACATGTGCCATCTCCAGTCGTCCTCGTGCATGCTGTAGGCCGTCTGTCAGTTCCAACTCTTGGGGTTGCAAAGTCGTGTCGTCACTCACTTTCCGAGAGCGGCATTGATACCACCCTGAGCGGCGACAGTGTGAGATCTGGTGGGGAAGAGCTTGGAGATACAGGCGGTGTTGAAGCCGGCCTCGGCGAGACCGAAGGCGGCTCTCAGACCGGCACCACCGGCACCGACGACGAGGGCATCGTATTCGTGGTCAATGACGGGGTACTTGTTGCTGAGGAAGGGCGAGGCCTCCTTTGCGCGCAGGGGCTGGTTGGTGATGATGCGGGCGGCAGGGGCGCTGCGCGAGAAGGCGCGAGCTTGCTGTCTTCTGAGACCTTGCGAGAACTAGCAATGCTGCTGTTAGCCACCTGCGCTTTTCTGGGCGCAGCGCCGAGGAAACGCACTCTCGAAGAGGCGGCGAACTGCCGCAGACCGAAGGAGCTCATGGCTGCGACTGGGTATCAAGAAAAGCCGAGAAAGGACGGCAACAGGACGAGCACAAGAAGGAGAGGAGAGTGCGATGGCAGAGGTTAGTTATCGGCCGGCGACGGGGCAAACGCTCTGGAGGGCGAGGCACTCTGAGATCTCCCCGAGCCTTCGAATCCAGACGAAGATCTGACCAATCACAGCCCGCAGCAATGTAAGTCGAAGCGCATCCTCGGCAATGGACGCTTCGACATTCCGGCATCTGTCCATCTTCGCCGTCTCTGCCATTTGCCATCTGTTCAACCGCAGCTTGCGAATGTCTCTGTCGCATTTGTAGCAAGCCGAGGCAAGAGCAGTCAACCCAGGCAGGTGATCTAGACAAGGAAGGTGCAAGTGATCTAGACAAGGAAGGTGCAAGAGATCTAGACAAGGAAGGTGCAAGAGACAGCGACGCAGAAAACATCCTTTCATGCGTGGAAGCTTAGAAACAACCTTCTAACAAGACGGTCGGTCTGGACTTGAATTACGCCTCCAAAGATCAGATCAAAGGTCTTGATGCGCAGCAATGCGGCCATGTATGGATTATAGAAGCCGAGGTGTATACAAACTGATCTACACTGCTTCATGCCCTCAGGTCGTTAGGTCTGAGTCTTGTAACGATCGTCTGAAGGTCGGTAGTAGAAGTGTATCTGCAGAGAGCTCACGGCAGCACCAACTCGTCGTCACCTTTTGAATGGCTCTCAGGCAATCGCATTGCAGAAGTCTGTCTTGCTAGCAAGCATGAATGCCGAAGAGGAGACGACCTTGTTTTGTGTTTGGCCCCGTCTCTCCAGATGGCAGGTCTGCCAGATTAGAGGCGGAAAGGGAGCGATGACGGTCAAGACAGGAGATTAGGGCTGTCGTAGAAGATGCACTATATCGGATCAGAAACACGACTGCTGTCGAGCTACTCGAAGGCGGCGTGTAATTGCGGCTTTGGTCTGAAACAACAACGGAGTCGGATCGAGACAAAGACGTGAGATTTGGCAGCAACCGGCTGAGGCCATCACTAGCGACAAAGCTTTCTGTCAACAAGCCGGTTGGCAGAGACGGTGAGAGAAATAGCAAGCAGACAACAATCGAGATCGTGAGACTCTTTCTTGGCGTCGGACAGGCCTCTGAGGTTGGAAAAAGGCTTGAGCGCCCCTCATTCAATTCGCACGCAGGACCCCCTTCGTCCAGCAATCCATACAACAAGACTCCGCCACAAACAACAAAGCCCCTCTAACCGCCAACCCGCCGCCCGCTGTCCATACGCCTCCCATCAATCCATCCATACACACACTCACACCCCTCCACCATCTCCACCCCAGCCCTGCGCCAGCGACCTGCATCTGCCTTGGCCGACCTGACATCATCCGAAGCTTCAGCTCGCATCCATCCATCCCATACCCACCTGCTCAACCGCCTGGCTCAATTCTCACCGCCTTGTCGATCGTGCTAGGAGCATCCATCGGAACAAGATCCTAGCCAACTCTTGGAAAGCGCTCCGCATCTGCACCCGCAACATCAGGAATCATGGTGGACGGAGACTCGCAGCAGCCTCCGACATGGAAGTTCACTCAGTGAGTCTTCCCGCATCACCTGTTCTGCCCTTTCCCCGATCTTCCCTCCCCGACGACATGTTCCATCATCCGATGCTTGCCCGTCATCAGCCCCCACGTGCTGCTTTGGCCGCAGACGGATGCACTCTCCAGCTCCTTGATTGTGACTCGATTATGCTATCCGGCCGGCTGGCCATGGCGGTTCCATCTGCAAGAGCTCGTTCTGACATGACACGTACAGGTGCTTCGGTGACAAGGGAGACGTCGAGGACATCACAGAAGGTGTGTGGGCCATGGCTGTCCCCTCCAAAACACGCAGCGCCGCTGACAATATGCAGCCGACATCATCTCGACGGTCGAGTTCGACCAAACGGGCAACTACCTGGCCACCGGCGACAAGGGTGGCCGTGTTGTGCTGTTTGAACGCAACGAGACGGTATGATCCAAGCACGCCTGCCCCCACGAAACGCCGCCGGGCGCTGACCCACAGCAGAAAAAAACATGCGAATACAAGTTCCACACCGAGTTCCAATCACATGAACCCGAGTTCGACTACCTCAAATCGCTCGAAATTGAAGAAAAAATCAACAAGATCAAATGGTGCCGGAGACAAAACGCGTCGCATTACCTGCTGTCGACCAACGACAAGACCATCAAGCTATGGAAGGTTTTTGAAAAGTCGCTCAAGGTGGTGGCCGAGAACAACCTGTCGCAAGACCTGACTCCTGCCGGCGTGGGCGCTGCCAACGGCGGCGGCCCCGTCAGAGCTCCCAACAAACACTTCCGCAACGTCGCCGACCTCAGCTTCCCGCGCATGACCCACCACGACACCGTCATTGCCGCCGTGCCGCGCCGTGTCTATTCCAACGCCCACGCCTACCACATCAACAGCATCTCGGTCAACAGCGATGGCGAAACATACATCAGCAGTGACGACCTGCGCATCAACCTGTGGAATCTGAACATTCAAGACCAGAGCTTCAACATTGTCGACATCAAGCCCGCCAACATGGAAGAGTTGACCGAGGTCATTACCGCTGCAGAGTTTCACCCTCTCAGCTGTAATTGGTTCATGTACGCCAGTAGCAAGGGTACCATCAAGCTGGCCGACATGCGTGAGAGGGCCCTCTGCGACACTCATGCCAAGCGTACGTCTGAATGGAATGTGCAAAGGAGCAACAGAACAAAGTGAACTGACACGACACAGAATTCGAGCAGGAAGAGGATCCGTCGTCCAGATCGTTCTTCTCGGAAATCATCTCATCCATCTCGGACGTGCGCTTCTCACATGACGGCCGTTACATTCTCTCGCGTGACTACCTCACAGTCAAGATTTGGGACGTGAACATGGAGAGACAGCCAGTCAAGACGATTCCCATCCACGAGCACCTGCGGCCACGTCTGTGTGACACGTACGAGAACGACAGCATTTTCGACAAGTTCGAGGTCGTCTTTTCGGGCGACGCCAAGAACGTCATGACGGGATCGTACAACAACAACTTTATGATCTACCCGTCAGAAGCCGGCAAGGACACCGAGGTGGTGCTGCAAGCCGACAAGAGCGCCTTCAAGGCCAAGAAGGTGGGCATCCCCACGCCCATGAGTGGAGCCAAGGACAAGAAGGGCAACAGCAGAGCAAACAGCCCGGCCGGCCAAGGATCGAGGATGCGCAAGGAGACGGATGCCGATGCAATCGACTTTAACAAGAAGATTCTGCACATGAGCTGGCATCCGTTTGAGGACAGCATTGCCATTGCTGCGACTAACAATGTGAGTATTCTGACGAAACGCGCTCCTTCCGAGCACGACTAACACGGCACGTGCAGCTCTTTGTCTTTTCGGCATTGTAAGGTCAGACGACTCATCCGGACACGGCGTTTGGATGCGGAGCTCCTTTTTCGTCGTCATCATCTTCGTAGTAGTAATGCTCGGCCTTTGGTCAGGCTCGAGCGGTCGCAGACATCAAGGGGCGAATGGTTGCACGAGGATTGGGGGCGGATCGGGAAGCGCACGTCGATGGCGGACAGGGACGGAGTTGTTTCCACATAGATCAAAACGAGACGAATCAAAGCATGCTACCTTGTGTTGTGTGTCCGCATTGCCCGGTTATAGACAGGTTTCAGAGTGCTGTCGATGGGTGAAAGAAAGGAAACGCTGTCTTGGCATCCACTTTACGCGCGGTACACGACGGGATTCCGCACGCGCGACAGGCAGCGTCATTGACCTTTTTCGACTCTGTCTAGATGTTTCGCAACCCTCGAGAAAACGCACAATTAGCACAAGGGTCGCATGTGCGTCCGTCAGTAGGCAGACCGCCGTCGCCGCCAACCACGCCTTCAAACAAAGCGCCACCCGCTATACCGACGACCAAGTCGCCACCCATGGCTACCCGCACCATGCCACCAAGAAGCTCCAGTGGCTCAAAGCAACAGCAACAAAAGCTGCCCACCATTGGCAGAGGAAGCACCGATCCCAAAAGGTCGACGTCTTCCAACACCTCCAAGACAAAAGGCAAGCCCAATGGCAGTATCTTGTCCTTTTTCAAAAAGGACGATGGTCTGTTCGTGGCTGGTGCGGTATCTTCACCGCCGGTCAAGAGCGAAGAGGAGACTATAGACGTGATTGAGCTCGAGGACGAAGACGCACGCTTCAACGAGGATGGCGGAGCAGTCAAGAGACGGAAGCTATCACCAACCGACGGCAACGACGACCATCAAGACATTGAAACTCGGATAGCAACGGCAGAATTACAACCCGCCATGCCCAAGAGTGCCCCTTCGGGCCCATTCGTGGAGGAATCCGATAGCGAGGAAGAGGACGACAAACCATCTTCTCTACACACTCCCAGCACGAGCACAGAAGTCAAACGACCGCCGCTGATTCACCAGCCCACGTCCGCGTCAGTAGTAGATCAAGACACCTTTGGCGACTTTGAGGGAACTGACGACTTTGAAGATGATGTCTTTGACGAGGGAGAAGAGTATGTTGAGAGGCTGTGGGCTGAGGAGGAGCAGAGAAAGCTTGACATGGGCGAGGACGACAGTGTGCAAGAAGACGACAAGATGCAAGAACCCGATGCTCCTTCCTGCCCCATCTGTAGCATCAGCCTAGCCGGAGTGGCAGAATCGGCCGCAGGCGTACATGTCAACAACTGCCTCGACGGAAATCCTACGCCCCTACCTATCAAGCAAGAGAAGCTACCGCCAGCCGCACCCTCACCAGCTCGCTTCAAGAAACCCGCCCGCCCGCCCAAGCCTGGTCAATCACAGCCTGACGTAGATACCAATGCCTCAGGGTCTTCTGCTTTTGCAAAGCTCATGACTGGCCGCTCCGAAGATGTCGCATGGGCCAATGCCGCCGCTGCCGAACAGTCGTCGCGTGGCAAGCCCAGCTATACCCGCACATGTCCATTCTACAAGATCCTGCCAGGAACAAATATCTGTGTCGATGCCTTCAGATATGGTGCCGTTCAAGGCTGCAACGCTTACTTTCTGAGTCATTTCCACAGCGACCACTACGTCGGTTTGACGAGTTCCTGGTCTCACGGTCCAATCTATTGCAGTCGCGTCACGGCAAACCTGGTACGACAACAGTTGCGTGTTGATCCTCAGTACGTGGTCCCGCTGGAGTGGGAGGAAACGACAGACGTGCCCGGCACGCCTGGTGTTACCGTGACTATGATCTCAGCGAATCACTGTCCTGGTTCGTCATTGTTTCTCTTTGAAAAGCCTCTCAGCAAAGACCCTAGTCCCAAATTGCAGCGGATATTGCATTGCGGCGACTTCAGGGCGTGTCGGATGCATGTTCAGCATCCTCTTCTGCGGCCAGATGTGCAGGACCACGTCACTGGAAAGAATAAAGATCAGAAGATCGACGTCTGCTATCTTGACACGACTTATCTCAACCCGAAATACGCCTTTCCAGAGCAGGAGGATGTCATCAAGGCATGCTCCGACATGTGTGTCAGTCTCAACGATTCACCATCTGCATTGGAAACCGTCCAGCGCGGCAATGGTGCAGCCATGTCGAGTTTTATCCGCAAAGACTCGCAACCCTCGATCAAGCAGGAACCCGACGACGACGACAAAGACCTCAAACTGCACGGCAACGGCAAACTGACCAGCACAAAGAGCGCCCGTCTGCTCGTCGTGGTAGGCACCTACAGCATCGGCAAAGAGCGCATCTGCATCGGCATCGCCAAAGCGCTGCACTCGAAAATTTACGCGCCGCCAAACAAACAGCGCATCTGCCGCGCGCTCGAAGACGCGGAATTGAGCGCGCTGCTCACGTCGGACCCGCGCGAGGCCCAGGTGCACATGACGCCCATCTTCGAGATACGCGCCGAGACGCTCGATGAGTACCGCCAGGGCTACGCCGACGCCTTTGACCGCTGCATCGGCTTCCGGCCGTCGGGCTGGAACTACCGGCCGCCAACCTCGCGCGGCGAAACGCCAAACGTGCAGAACATCCTGCACAGCAGCGCGTGGAGATCTGCCTACTCGATCAAAGACTTGACGCCGCAACGGGGCAGCACGAAAAAGGCGGCCTGCTTTGGCGTGCCCTACTCGGAGCACTCGAGTTTCAGGGAGCTGACCATGTTTTGCTCGGCCCTGAGGATTGAAAAGATCATCCCGACTGTCAATGTGGGGAGTGCAAAGAGCAGGGAGCGCATGAAGGTTTGGGCTGATAGGTGGATCATGGCGAGGGAGAAGAATGGCTTTTTTGACGTCAAGGATTGGTGATTGTAGGGGACTGATAAAGGGGGTTTAGGGGGCTTTGTTGGGTTGCGTTTAGGCGTAGGCTAACTTGCCTGTGATGAATGATGATTTTATTTCTTTTTAACTTTTGTACTTGTTTCGTGTGTCTGTCGCGATGCGAGGACTGCGTCAGAGCGAGACAGACACACAGCATGCTGTTCGAACCCCCGAACCTCTTTACCATCTCTAACCCTCCACTCCTCTCACAATTTCCTTCACTTCCTCATCTCATCTCCCCCCTTTCCCCTCCACCTTCTGCTTCCCAGCCGCCCTCGCCCTCGGAATCCGCCAACTGGTCTCCCACCCGTACAGCGCACCAGCACCAAACACCAACACGGCGCCAGCAACCATGGTGCCAGCAAGCTCGTGCCCAAACAACAGCGTCGACGCGACAAAACTGACCAGTTTCCTCACATTGAGGACGATGGTGACGGTGACCGCAGACGCCTGGCTCGACAGCATGTTGACGCCACTGATGCACGCGAGCTGCGTGATGGAGTTGAGCAGCAGATACGCAATACCGCGCGGCAAGTGCAGGGCAGGCTGGTTTCCATGCAAGGAGGGCAGGGTGATGAGGGGTGTGCTGGCGAGATTGGTGTATTGCCTTTGCAGTGTACGCGTCAGAGGGAGAAACAAGGGGAGGCTGAGGAAGTGGCTGTAGAAGAGGTTTTCGCGCCAGGGCGAGCCGTGGGCGGCGTAGGTGTCTTGGACGTAGACGCCCATGTAGGCGGACAGGCATTGGGCTAGCAGCAGGATTGCCAGGCCGGAGGTCAGGTCGCTGCTGGATGCCGAGAGCGCTTTGCCCTATGTGCGTAAGTAATCCGGGGAGAAAAAGTAGGCGCCGGAAAGGCAGATGGATGGGGGATGGAAAAGCTTACCTTGCTCTCTGCGTCTGCGAACGCGCTGACGAGGACGCCGATGGTGAGTAACACCACACTCGCCACCTGCAACCGCGAATACCGTTTCCCCTTGAGCGCGCCCGCCAACATGGTCGTCACGCTGCCGAAGCTGCGTAGGATTATGTGGACAGGCACTGAGATGTTAAAGGCAAAGGCCCAGTTGTTGAGCATGTTTATGGCGAAGAACATGAGTGCTATGTAGGCCCATTTGCGCAGCGGCACCGTCGGCGATTTGAGGGTTAGCGAGGGAGTGAGCTGCGAAAAAGAGGCGAAGAGGGCCGTGAGTAGGAATTGAAAGAATGTTATCAGCAGCCCTGGTTAGAGTGTTAGTTGTCGTTTTCTCGAGTGTGTCGGTGTTACGAGGTGGTTGTTACGGACCACTGTCTGGTTCGGTTCTGGGTGCGTGTTAGCGGTGAGTTGGTGGGGTAAGTGGAGGTGGGAACGTACTTGATGATGGACTCTAATGTGAAGACCTGAAGGCATCTGGTTAGAGGAGTCTCAGAGGAGTGGTTGGTGGTCGAAGACTCACGTTCGAGCAGCAGCCTCCGAAGATCAGTGTCACTGTATTCAGCGACGCGAGAATGACGGATGCCATCTTGATGGATGCCAATGACTCTGTGTTCTGGTTAGAGCAGTGAAACCCGATATGTTTATGTTTCTCTCGAGATTGAGGACAGAAGGACGATGGGTAAGAGAATGCATGACTCGCTGATTAATCGATAAGGAGAAGAGCGGGCGAACAAGAGGCAATCGTAATGGATGAAGAACTGCCTGATTACCTTTGTTATACGTTTTGAGACACAGATCGGACTGCACCCATTGTCTTCCTGACTAGAATCGAGAGGGTTGTGGTTGTTGAGTACTCGAAGATGTCTTGTACCAAGGACAGGAGAAGTGGCCGGGTGTTCCTGAACATCACCCGCATTGCCGAGAAGCCTCGATTTGCAAATGTCATGGGAATGTTGGAGTACGTTTTCGCGACTCCTTGACATCAAGTTTATGGGGCAAAACAACGGATAAAGATGTCAGAAAGCTGATTCGAGAGATCAACCAGGATTTATTATTGTGTGTGTTGGCTCATGGTTGAAAACAGGCTTGTCTAGCAGAAAACCCGATGAACAACAAAATTGCAGAAGCAAAGCCACCACGAACGAACCCGTCCTTTCCTGCCTGTCCAACCAAGAGACGCACGAGATCTCCAACGCACATCACGTGCCATAGTTGCTGAAGGACTTCAATGGTAGAACAGGACCACTGTGCATCATTCCCTCGCGCCCAATGAAGACTCATGTGATTGCTTGCCGCCTAAGTCAGGCTAGGATAGAGGGCAGTATGGTTCTGGAGAACGTAGGAGTCGCGGATATGATCACACGTCTCCTGGAGAAGCTGCTTCAGAGCCTGGGTGATGGAGGGGGCCCAGAGTCTGCCCAAGAGCAAGAAGCGCTCGCTCACGTCGACAAGTCTGGCGCCGTAGTAGCCGTTTTCGGGGTATTCGGCCGACATGATGCAGATCTCGATGAGTCCGCGTTCAGGGAAGAGGACGTTGGCATTGCCTGGATTTGTGGGTTAGCGAGACGTTCTTGCGCGTGGAATGAAGGTCAGGCGCACCCATGATCTGCTGGCGAAGGCCGGCGATCTCTGCCAGGTCAGAAGCGGCCATGCCGGTGCCGACGTTGCTGCCGTCGGCGATGTTGGCAGACATTGTACTTGGTCTTGTGGATGGTGATAGCAATGGTCTTGTGAATAGTGATAGCAATGGTCTTGCGATGGATGGTAGTGTTGCGTGTGTGAGGAGATAGAGGAAAGGTGTGAGAGGATCAAGGGATCAGAAGGCGCGACTGAATGTGAGCATCGCGCCGCAGATCCTGGGCGGCCGACGACAGGCACGAAATCGAGCGAGTTTCGACCAATTACGCGCTGCTTACTGCATACACGGCGAACAAGAAAGAAAAGTGAAGCAAAAGGAACCAGAACTTGATTGAAAGGGGGCATCATCATCTAAGGCTTTCCATGCCGATTGCTGTCTAGAAGGGCATGGGAAGATATTGATATTCAAAGCATGCAACCGCTTTGACGTTGACGTGGTTGGGTATCTCGAGGGCCATAAGAGAGGATTGGCTGCAATTATCCTTGTCTCGCCTTTGCAGATGCTTGAGCGGCTTCTGGGAGCTTGTTAGACATGTGGTCAACCAAAATGACGATGTTTCATACCTCTTCTCGTGGCGTCTTCCAACAAGGGCGTATCGACAGCAGCGGCAGGCAAGTGGACGTATCTTACAACGCTTCCTCTGATGAAGACATTCTTGACCGAGCTCTGATGAAGCGCATGTTGTCAGCGCTAGTGTCCTCCGGTCCAGCAGAAACCAAACTCTTTCCATACCATGTGGGGGTACTTGAGGTCGTCCAGAACGGTAATGTCGTCGAGTTTGATGTTCAGGTATTGGTCGACACTCTTGAGGGTGCCACGGATCGAAATGTCATTCTTGAGCTCCACCGTCACCTCTTCGAAGTCAATCAGTATCGCGCATTCAAATCGACCCTTTGCTCTTCTCTTGGAGACTAACCGGCGTTGACGAGCGTCTTGAAGAAACTGCGCGCGCTTGTCAGTCCACGTCTCAACTCTGCGATGCGCCCCTCGGTCGACAAATCCATCCGGCGACATTAAGAAAACGCCCAGAGCAGCCTTGAAGCACTCCAACGAGATTTGCTCACCTGAAAAACAGCATCTCGACGAGTTGATGCGATGGTCGCGGCCTTGATTGCTCGTCGACAGCTTGGAGATGTTGCGGCCAATTCGAGCTCTGATTGGCTCAAACCAAGACTGACGTCACGTGCCATCGCGTTCACCTCCAAAGAAGACGTCTATTATTTTGACACTTTTGTGAATACATACAAAGTGAAGGGGATTTGAAATCTTCACAATCCTTGGACTGGCCTATAACTACCCTTCCAAGGTGCAGTCCACCCGATCGTGAGCTGAGGTTGGTCTACGAGCATGGCCAAGCTGAAGCCTTGGCGTTTGACTTCATGTCATGGTCCGCTTCCGGCAAAAGACAACGACTTCTCTAGCAACAGCATAATGGAGAGCCTGATGCAAGCCATCTTTGCAAGCTTGGATTCACCATGTTGAAGCACCACAATTCCGTGCTTGGCTGACACGTCGGGCTGTAAAATGCGTGAACAAGAGGCCGAAGTACCCGAGTTGATCATGTCGTCACCATGGCATCGATCAGACATGCTCTTCAAGAGGAAGCTGCAGCTCTCGATTGAAAAGCCTTTAGACACCTCTTGACCACCATGCTTCGTCTTTTCTCTAGAACTGCTCAATCAACCGTCAGAAGCGCTTTCAGACCCAATCCCACTCTCAGCACCATCACAAAAGCAACCATGAGCGGTATGTCGTCCTTTTTTGGGTCTGATCATGACTGACGGCTGTCCCCAGGCAAATCGGAGAACCACCAGCTCAAGAACACCGACCTGTTCGATGTCTCCCACATCACCGCCGTCGTCACTGGCGGTGGCACCGGAATTGGCCTCATGATCACCCAGGCCCTCGTCACCAACGGAGCCAAGGTCTACATCACGGGCAGAAGAAAGGAGAAGCTCGACAAGGCCATTGAGCTCTACGGCACTGGCCCCGGCAGCATTCACGCTCTGCCAGGTGACGTTAGTGACAAGGACGAGGTGCTCCGTCTGGCCAAGGAGATGGAGTCCAAGGAGCCCAACGGCATCCACCTGCTCGTCAACAACGCCGGCATCGCCAGAGATGATGACACAAAGTTCTCGTCCAACGGCCAACCCGACATGTCGGACCCCAAGGCCATCTCGGAGCACTTCCTCAAGACCAAGCCCGAGCAGTTCGCCGACACCTTCAGAACCAATGTCGCCGCCCAGTACTACATGTCCATGGCATTCCTCCCCCTTCTCGCCAAGGGCCGCGAGGTCACCCCTGGCTACACTTCCAGCGTCGTCAATGTCAGCTCCATCAGCGGCCAGATGAAGGGCTCCAGCAACGGCCAGTTCGCCTATGCCGCTTCCAAGGCTGCCTTTACCCACGTCAGCCGTATGCTTGCCACCACCTTCAAGGACACCAAGGTTCGCGTCAACGTCATTGCCCCTGGCATCTTCCCTAGCGAGATGACTGCCGGCAGCTCTGGCGATGACAACAAGAGCCAGCTTGACATGAAGCCCAGCAACCCTGCTGGCAGATTCGGTTTTGACAGCGACATGGCTGCTACCATCCTCTTCCTCGCTGGCCGCGGTGGTCTGTTCTACAACGAGCAGGTCCTCTACCCTGATGGCGGTATGTTTATTCCACTCACAGATTTACAATTCCAGACCTGTCTAACTCATTCTCATAGGAAACACTCTTGTCCAGCCCGCTTTCAAGTAAATGCACGATTAACCACGACAATAACATGACATGACCATGACACCAGCTGTAAAGTAATATCAAAATAGTTCTCATCAAACAACAGTTTTCTTCCAAACCAGCTGCACGAAAAAAAAAAAAAAAAAATCAATTCTTGTTGTGTGTCGCTTTGGTGAAGCGTATTCTGCCTCGCGTCGACTTACCATCACTTTGCTCGTCTCCGTTCACCTCCCCTCACTCCCACGCGTCTATTGTGCTGCCACGATTGCCATTCAAATCAACAAACAATAATCAATCCCCTATTCACAGGCCAAAGCTATTGACCGCCAACCACTTGTTCTTCTTCATCCGCAAAACCAACCCAATCTTGTTCATCCATGCTGCATCTGCAATTTCTTTGCGCGCTCATCATCTCCCAACTTCAAAGGCTTGTTTCATTTTTGTCAAAGACATTCCAATTTGAAACCATTTCACCAACCTTTGTCCTGCAACCCACCACACCAGACAAAGAACGACTCATCATGTGCTCTTGCGCCGAATACCGTGAAAAGGGCCGCCAGAGCTGGTCAGGTCAATATCCCTCGCAAACTTTCAACTCCCGAGGCAAGCCCATCAGCCGCTATCAACTTCCAAACAACCGCAGTACGAATCAGACCATAACTTTCCCACCTTACGACGGCCCACCTCTTCCGCAGGGAGAACCGGACGGCACTTTCCATTACTTCATGTTTCGCCGACCACGACCGAAAGTCTTCTACCCCCAACCTCCTGAGAGAGACGAGTTTGGCAACTTTCCTCCGAGACCCCCAAACCTGCCTGAAAAGCCTGTGCCGTACGAGCAAGACTTTGTCTGGGAAAGAAAGTTCCCCAAGCTTGTTTCCAAAAAGAGGGCCCTCGATGCATATGAGCAAGAATGGAAGTCTCAAGACTACCACACGAGGCTGAGGACGTGGGAGATGTGGGCAGACAAAATGCCCCGCGAGTGGGGTCTCGTCGAACCTCATGTATGGAAGGCTAGAGACGACGCCGAGGCCGCTGCTCGCGCGTCTCGCGCTGCTTATGAGGATGCCGAAAACAACAAACACAGCAACGCGAAATTCGGCGCGCTTTCACTCATCACCATCTTCTTCGTGTACGACAGCAGGTTCCTCAACAACATGTCGCCTATCCAATTGGCCGCCATTCCCATCTTGCTCACTTTCCTGCTGCTTTGCTTTGCTGGCGTTTCTGGTACTGTTCAGATCGTCAAGTCAGTCTCCACCAGCTCCGTCGTCACTTCTCTCGTCAACTGCTTCCGCCACCCGATCTCCACCGTTACAGTCATGCTCTATTGGATCCTTGGCCTCATCGGCATCTTCTTCGCACTCATTTTCACGCACATCATCGTTCCTATCTTCTCTGCTATCACCCTCGGTCGTGCTCAGATCCCCAAGATCTGTCTGCACACCAACAATACCGTCACTTCACTTCAGCATTTTGGATGCGCCGTTGCCAGGGATCTACAATGCTTCTACAAGATACGATTCTGGCTGAGCATTCTGCTTGCCATGAGCTGTGCGTCTCTGTGGGACATGGCCGAGGATCCACTCAAAGCCCTTGTCGTCCCTCTTATTGTTTTCATCGCTGCCAACCTTCCTTGGGCCACCCATCTAAACTCTCACAAGGAAACTGAGCCCACCAATGCCACCAACAGTTCAGTGCAGCACAACCAATCTTTGATCAATTCCTCTTCGAGCTCCCCCGCCGGTCACACGCCTACCATGCGCAACAAATTCAGTGGAATCACCCATCACGATCCACTCTCGACACCTCCTCGCTTCGATACTCGCTCAATGCGCGGCGGTCTTCACGACCGCGCACCCACCAAGATTAATCCTTTCGACACACCCCCTCGCGGACCTTTCGGCCCCAACGCCTTTGGCGCACGCAGAGACCCTGTGCCTACTTATCCTACCTACTTCCCCAACGACACTCCGCACAGAACCTTTCTTTGATCAACCTTTATCACCGTTGACATGTGCTTGACGCTCGGGTCTCGTCAGACAGTATGTCGTACTCGGTCACACTGACATTGCCGAGGAATGTGGGGGCAATTCGTTTTGGCATTACTTTCTTTGTTGGTGAGTCTGCTTCTCGGGCTTTCTCTTTCATCACTAATCACAACCGCAGATACTTGAACACTCATACTTGCGATCAAGACCTATCACTGTTGGGCAGACGGATGACTAGGCTATCGCGACGAAGTACGATATTTCCATGACGGCAAAATCCAGGCGGTTACATGCAGGGACAGAAAGTTTTGGGAAGGCGCTTTTCGATTTCTTTGTTTCTTCTTTGTTTCTTTTCAGTCTTTGAGGATTCTTTTCTTGTCGGTGATCCGCATCCGGATGGATGGGTCTGCCCTGGTGGCGGACATTCACTGTACTTACCTCGTAACAACAAACCCTTACTTCATCTTTGCTCGCGAGAACGACCAAATTGTGCTTGCATGTTCCTTCTTGGTCTGGAAGACGACCATGGCGCATCCACCACAGAAGCCTGCTGTCAACAGCGACCTCTTTGATCAACTTCAGGCGAGTTTCCCAATGTCGACGCTACCGGACCCCTCGTCGCCCATCTCGAAAGGCATCGCTGCCCTCGAACGCCGAGCTTCGAGCAGGTCAGCTGCTGGTTATCTCAACAAGCCAGGATCTCCTTTCGAGCGCAGTCGCACCGCATCCCCTTCACTACACCCAGTCCATTTGACTCTGGACACCATGGCCGGCATCAGAAGCACAGCATCCTCGCCAGGTCTTCCAAGTGCGAACCGTCGCCCACCCCCACCTCGACCCCTGGCAAACATCAAGATGAGGCCGTCGAGTGAGTTGTTCTTGCCTTCGCCTACAACTGCCAAAAGCACTGGGTTCAGGTTCTCAACCATCATCCCCGACGGAGGGATGGCAATCACGACTACTACCCCAATCGTGGTAACAGACTCTGTTCCAACGAAGATTCCGGACTCTGCAATTGCATTTACACCACCCCCTCTTTCGCCCGTCTCCGCATCCATGGCGCATGCAATCAGTCGCCTTGACGTAGGCGCCTCTATCCAGAACGCCATCGAGAACCTCAATGTGCCCGACGCCAACCGCTTCATCTTTCCACCCGTGCGTTCCTCGACAGCACCACCAGCCAGCCTGCGTCGACAGCCAAGTTTCTTGTCCATCAAATCCTCACGCTCGTTGCCTCTACGTGCTTTCAGCACCCGCAGCGCACGCTTCAGCCGTGCAGGAGGCGGAAGCTCACGCGGCGCTGGCGTCAAGCCCCAGCTCTCGCCCAGCAAACGCAGCACCAAGTTCTCGGGCATCGACAAAGACGTCTCGGCCGAGAGGCGAGCAAGCGCCATCATGGCAAAGCACAAGTCTGACCTGGAAAGCGTGTTGGCGTCGCCAGTCGAGGAACACGCGCCCAGACCTGTTGTCAGGAAAGCGGCGACGAGTGTCATTCCCTGGCGCAAGAAGCCCAAGGGCGAGACGATGAGTATGTTGATTGACTCTGGCTTCTTCCCCGTGCGCGAGTTCGTGTACGACAGAAATGGCTCCTCACCTTCAACAACCAGCCCGAGTAAGCGTAATCAGATGGCCTTGAACATCCTGGTGAAGGACTTGCCAGTCGAGCGTCCGTCTTCTATTCTCATGACGCCGACAGACTTTTATCAGCACAACCCATCGGGTCTGAGAAGGTCGACCAGGGGCAACTATCGTCGATCTTTGAATGCACGTCGCAGAATCTTGGACGGTACATCCACCTCCAGCTCGCAGATGTCGCCGACCGCAGAGGCGCATAGGACTGCAACTTTGCCTCCGCTTTCACCGACGAGTCCTACCACCCCATTGACTCCGTCCAAAGCGTTGTCGGCCTTGACTGGTGGTCTGCTCTTGCCTCCTTCGCCCTCGTCGGAAGGCAGTCCGAAATCAGGCCAGCCATCACCTGGTATCTTGGAAGCCATTCCTGAAGACGGCAGTGCTGCTGCTCCAATTGCCGAGTCTCCAGCCTCGTCGGAGCCAATCGAGACTGAAATTCGCCTAAACTCAGGCACAGTACTCACCGTCAAGCCGCCTGAGATGACGGCCTGGAAGCGCTCAGTCTACATCCAGGGCCTGATCAAGCTACCGACCCCGGCCATCATACCCCGCAAAGGAAGCATTGCCACGCTAGAGCCTTTCCAGGAGAGTATTGCGCCCACGCCCATGCCCAGACGCAAGAGCGAGGACGCCTTTGTAGACGACATCTGTGAATGGTACGATCGCTGGGGCTTCGACCCAGTCTCCTTCGCCCACGACACTTTCACCCTTGAAGACGCAGAGTCGGTCGTGGACTGGGCATTGGCACCTTTGCCCGAAGAGCCCGAGAGCCCCATCGATCGCACATTCAGGTTTCCGACCCCGGCGCCTCCTTTGGCTCAGGAGGTCGCTGCGGCGATGCTCGGCGACGGCGTCGTTGGCACTGAAGAGCCAATCACCAAGCCCAAGCCCCTGAGCATGGCCATGGTGCCTCTGCCCGACCTCCCCAAGACGATGTCGGACGAGGTTGGGAAGGGCCATAGCAGAAACAGCAGTGGTGACGCTAGCTACCAGAGTGCGGCCAGCGAGCCCATCTCGAGACCGGATAGCAGGGGTAGCGGGCTGAGTGGTGTGTCGTCGGTGGAAGAGCAGGGCTGGACGGAAGAGAAGGATGGCAAGAAGAGGAGAGGGAGTGAGCAGGTGGCGCTCAAGGCTAAGCCTAGGATGAGTCGCATGCGCAGGTTTGTGCAGACTGCTTCGGCGATTTTGTAGTGGGCAGGTTAGATGGAGTTGCCGAGATTAATTCCTGCTTCTTGTCAGTTGATTATAGAATCCATGTTTCTTGTGAAATCGCGTCAGATACCCTAGTTAAGCCCCGTCAGTGATTCGAATTCTCCTTGATACGGCCAACCTGTGCGACCTTACAGAGCTGAGCCTGTGACACCTGCTACACTGAATCAACATCACCGCTTTCACTATTGCATGTTCAGTGGACTAAGGCCTGCAAGGTATTTTGCAAGGCACTAAGTCCAAGGACTCGTGTATTGGAACAAAAACTCTGGGCTCTTGTCCGAACACCAGGTACCCGCCCGACACAGCCCTCTTGTCCACACTGGTCTCTCCAACCTGTCCAATACCTCGAAATTCTGATATACTTCAGCAAACTTTGATACAATGATAAGAGACATGAGAAATTGGTGCAAGGATAGGGGATCTGAAAGATTGAACAAGAATTGGAGATTAGCCATGAGCCCAATCACTGAGCTCTGCTGAAGAAGGGGGCTTACTTTACTTTCTTGGTCCGATAGTGTTTTTGTCTTTGATGGCGATACAGAGGTTTTGAGATGAGGTGAGAAGATGTCACAAGGAGAATAGGAGAGTATGCAAAAAATGACACAATGCCTGCACCACGTCCTCCAAAGATCGAGGATATCTTCTTGTCGCGTTGTCAAGATACACGAACTTGCTTGCTTGCCCTTACCCATCACAAGTTCACTAGATCCTCATCACCAAAAAAATCTCTGACCTCTTTCAATCTCAAGCAGCAATTATGTAGTACAGCACTCCAAGACCACCAAAAAAGCGCGGTTGAAGAAACAGATCCAAAACCAAAAAATGCAAATGAAAAAATCAGATCCAAAAAAAAAACGCAGACGAAGAAACACAAAATCAGGACATGAAGTCGCTTTTCCTTCTCCGCCAAGCCCAAGTCCGGCCACCACCTGCATCCCGCCCGATCTCGGTGCCCGATCTTTGTGCATCTTGCAATCTCATGCTTTGCTGTATGTATCTTGTCATCCACCTCTACCATTATCCTCTGCCACTTTTTCCGCCATCATCAGATCTCTAAGGAAAAAAACAACAACACAAAAGATTGAAACAGTATACGGCGGCAAGAAAAAAAAAACAATGCCATCTCTTCTCAAATGCCCCAAATGCGACGCCAATGCCGATGTCACTAAAGATGGCAAGTGGGCTCATTGTGCTTCTTGTGAGTGGTCATTTTTCTAGCTTCTGCTTCTTCCCATCTTCCCATCTCATTCTTCATCTCCCTTCCCCAGCTTCAAAACTAACACACCAAAAACAGGCAACAACATCTTCCAACCAAGCGAAAGCCCCGATGTGAAGAAAGGAGACGAGGAAAAGTAAAAAGTGCCATGACTGTTACTTGAACCTCCTCCTCCTCCTCCTCCTCCTCCTCCTCTTCTCCTCCCAAGACTTGCACGCTCATGCAAAACCAACCAATTACCACATCTTCACCAGAAACCCAGCTTGGCATTCTTTTTGGAGGACTACAATGCCATATTATATTGGGATATCACATCGCTTGGAAGTCACTTTTGGAAATCACATCGCTTGGACATCACACCGCTTGAAAAATCACTATTCTCGGTCACTCAAAATATCAAATCTTACGATAAACTGATATCACACCGTTATCCATCCTTTACTCTCTGCATCGTCTTGAAAACCTTTTTTCAATTCCTGCTTTACCTGCGCCGCAGACATCAAGAGTGACCCTTGCAAAGACATTAAATACATCAACAAAGAATCATAGGTCTATGCACGACATGGTCAAGCGAGCTACATGGTTGTTTTGAAAGAAGAAGAAGAGAAAAAAAAAGGCAGCTTAGAAACACATCATCTTGTCTTTAACTCACAGAGTCGTTGCACTGACCCTGCCCCATCGGCCTTCGAGTGTTCCAGATGGGATCCCAGCCATTCGTTCTCACACTACAAAAATGCACGTAATCCGACGCGATCCGCAACTCCTTTTGATGACAAAAAGCAAAGTGACCGAGAAAAAAACTGGCCGTCTTTTGATAACCTCGCTACATCTACAATATTCCTTCATCTTTCCTGTCGCTGACAACTCATCATCGCATCTCTTACTGATCCAGCTCGACGTAGTTGGCAGGGAACAGTCCTTGCTGGCCATTGTAGTGGCCAAACCACCAGTCTTCGTCGGGGAACTCCTGTAGTGGACATTAGCATTCGGTTTTGGATTTTTTTGCTGATAGAGCATCACTTACAACATCGGTAATCTTTGCACCATCGGGGAAGCTGAGCTCGTTGTCCTCAGCAGCCTCGTAGTCGTATTGTGCAGTGGCGGTGGGAGCACCGGAAGCGGCGGGTGCAGGAGGAGCAGGAGGAGCTGCAGCTGCGGCAGGCTCGGCGCGTGCAGGAGCCGGGGGTGGAGGAGCAGCACCTCCAGCGGCGGCTTCATCATCTTCGACCAACTCAACGTAGTTTGAAGGGAACAAACCAGTCTCGCCTTGCGAGTTTTGACCCATCCACCAGTCCTCGTCGACCATCTCAATGTTGGTAACATATTCGCCTTCGCGAAGCTCAATCTCATTGTCTTCAGCCTTTTCGTAGTCGTATTGGGCAAGTGCACGCTTGCCCGCAACACCGGCACCAGGATCGGCAGCAGCGGCACCAGCACCGAAAGTGGCCTCAGCAGCTTGCTCGGCAGCACCACGAGCTGGTTCGTCGTCTTCTTCGGGCTCGGCATGTGCGGCGGCAGCGGAAGCAGCGGCTGAGATGGACTGTGTGGGCATGGGGGGAGGCGAGAAACGCTCCTCCGGAGGCTCGACAGGGTCGGGCATTCCACGGGCCACTGGCTGAGCGATGCGGATGGGAGAGCTGGGAGGGGAAGGAGTGGGACTACGAGGTTGGGTGGGAGGAGGAGGAAGGCTGACGTGCTCTTCCTCGGGTCTCGCGTCCTCTTCCTCTTGTTGAGGGGGAGGAGGAATGGCACGGGCACCGGCGTTGGGCTTGCTAGAAAGATCCATCGGAGGAGGCATGGGCGGCGCAGGAGAGTCGTCAGAAGAAGCGATAGAGGCGCCCATAGGAGCGGCGTTCTTGAAACGGTCCTTCAAAGCGCTGACACCACCAGAAGGAATATCTGGCTCGGCTTCGCGTTCGGGCTCTCTGGTCTCGCTCTGGCCAGTCTTTTGGGCGCTGATGTTGCTCGCGCCAGTGCGGTTGGTCGATACGGGAGCCCAAGACTTCCCAGTGTAACCGCTCTGCCACCCGCCGCTGGGCTGGCTTGGAATGGGAGACGCAGCGGCTTGCGAAGGGGGAGCAGTATCGGCGGCACCGCTCAAACCACGCTCACGGGCCTTCTTCTCTGCCCACAACTGAGCCGGAGACTTGCCATCTGCCATGGCAAAGTTCTTGCTGGCAGCACCGATGGGGGCAGACGCAGCAGGAGGCTGGACACCAAAGCCTCCGGGAGTGGGGGCCTTTGTGCCGGCGAAAGAGCTGGTGGAAGAACCGAAGCGATTGGTGACTTTGGGCTTTGGCATCTCACTGAGGCGGCCAGATTGGGAGAAAGCGGCAGAGCGCTCAGCCAGCGACTTGGGAGCGTCGTCGTCGTCACCACCGGTGGGCGTCTGGTTGACAGGAGCGGGAGCAGGCGAAGGAGCGCCCTGAGCCTTTGCGCGGATAGCGGCAATGTCGACCTTTCCGACGGGCTCGTAAGCGCCCTTGACGACGGTCGGCCTATCGTCACCTGCCTTGCCTTGCTCTTGAGCCTGTCTACGGATTGCGTTGATGTCGACTTTGCCAATGGGTTGGTATCCACCCTTGACGACATCGCCAGGGCCGTCATTCTCGGGTCTTGAGGGAGGCTGGAAGCGCGAAGGCTGTTGCTTTTGGCTGGTGAGTTCGGCCATGTTGACCTTTGTGGGCTTGTATGCAGATTCGACCTTTTCGAGGGTGTTGCGCGAGACCTGAGGCGCATCCTCTCCCCAGCCGTCGTTGTCGGTGTTTGTGGGAGCTGCAGGCTTGGGGCGCGAGGCCAGGAGGGAGCCGCCAGTGCGGGTGGGCATGAAAACGGGCTTGGTGGCAGCGGGCGGGGGAGGAGCGCGCGAGGCTGGCGTGGCTGATTGCGACTCTGGTTTGGACGAGCCGCCGCCGTACTTGGCGCCTGACGAGTTGGCGACCTTTTCGACGATGCCGTCGGGGCTCAGATGGCTCTCGGAACGGGCGGTGATTTCGACATGGTAGCCCTGCGCTTGTCAATGGGTGGCTGGGCGGAGTGGGTGGGAAGGGCATACGTGGAGCAGCTTGTGGACAGCGTCTCTGTGGGTGTTGAAGTAGCCCTTGGTCCTCTCGGGCACGCCTTCGCCGCACCACGAGATCAGGACGCACTTGGGCAGACCAGAGTTGGGGTCCTTGACTTTGGCAAAGGCGAATTGGATGCGGCCGTCGGATAGCTCATCCAGGAGTTCTTCCAGCTCGCCCTCTGTCACGTCTTGTCAGCGTGTCAGCTCGATGAAGCGCCCGTGTGGCACGCACCTCCGGTGGTCTGGACCTTCAGCACGCTCTCCTTGGTCGAGTCTTGCTGGAAGGCGCTGGTGAGAGGAGCCTGGACGGAGTAAACGGCCCATTGGGCGTATGTGGGAGAGGGCGCGGACGGAGCGGGGCCATCTACAATCGACTGGTAGCTCCGCTTGATCGAGGGGCCATTGGCCGACAGGTTGAGCGATGCCATGGTGGCGGGAGTAGTGATGGATGCAGCAGTGTCGGGCAGAAAGAGGGTGTCTTTCTGGTTACCGCAAAAATGGATGGAGAAAGAAGAGGGTGATGTGGGCGTGTTCTTGTCACTGGCTGCTGCTGCTGCTGCTGCTGCTGCTGCCCAGCCTCCCTCCACCAGCGGACGTCAGCGGCCCTCGGAGCTGTCCATGTCCGACGCAAGCTGTGGCTGTGGCTGTGGCGGTGGCGGTGCGTGGCCAAGCACAGCCCCAGACCGGCTTCCAGCTTGGCTTCGAATTCGTGTCTGATTGGCTCTTTTTCCAGGCTTCGCTTCGCACGCAGCCCTCACTTTCCTTCACCGAGGCCTTCTTTCCTGTCTTTGAGCATTTGCGACTCCAGCAGAGAAAAAAAAGTCAGCTATACGTAGCCCTGCTCAACTCCCAGTGGCTGCTACTTGCACCGCAAGTATACGCGCACTCCCCCTCTGCCCCTCTCATCCCCCCATCCATCTTCCCGCAACTCCCTCTCCGAGTTGTTGCCCACTCCCTCTGTCCTGTTCTGCTTGTCGCGCGCCCATCTCTCGTCTCTTCCCAGACGCAGTAGCACCCAGCCCGCTCACCCCGACAGCCCAAGTCTACAGTCATGAGCAATCACTCATCTCCCGCGTCTGACACTTCGTCGGATCTGTATGCAGAGGTAGATACGTCCGCCCAGCTTGACCTTGCGCCGCGCTCGCGTGCCCAGCCTGCCTCACCTGCATCTGATCAGATGTACGATGATAGCCCTGTACCCACTCCTGCACAGCAAAAAGGCAAGCGTAGATATGCCGACGAGGACAAGCTGCCTCCAGAGCCTGTCAAGAGACGGAAACTCGTACTCACTCCAGAGCAATACTTTTCCACTGCCGTCCCTGCGGTCGCCGGCCTGCCTGCCGAACTGTGGCAGCACATCTTCCTCTACCTGACCCCCGACGACCTCAGTCGCTGCCTGCGCGTCAACCAGCTCTTCCGCGCATACCTGACCCAACTCACAAGCTCCATGAGCACACGCTTGCCCCCTCGTCGCACTGGTCTGAAGCTTCTCGACAGCGAGTCCATTTGGACTTCGGCTAGGAAGCTTTTCGCACCAAACCTACCGCGCCCTCTTGCCGGCTTCACTGAGATGCACATGTTTCAGCTGCTTGGAGGTAGGGGTTGCCAGGCCTGCGGCATCACTCCGGCTCAACCCATCCAGCCAACCACTCCATATGATGCCGGCCCTGGTCCCGATGGAGTGCGCATTATATGGTCGTTTGCTGCTCGGCTGTGTTCCGGCTGTTTCCAACTCTACTCGGTCAAGGTAGGCTGGTGTCGTCTTGTATTTCTGATGTCTGATCAGTCTAATCGTATATAGGATGTTGACGTGCTCTGTTCGCCTGTCGCTCCGCTGAGAGCGGGCTTACCTTATGCATTTTGCACTCCTGACCTGCACTACATCCCAGCTACCCTGCAAACCCAGGCTGCTGTCGCTCTCAAAGGCACCATGTTCAAGGTGTACTCACAAAAACACATTGATGATCTTCAACAAGAGCACCAGAATGCCTTGGAATTTGGAGAAGCCGCTGCGGAAGAGTGGGTCAAAGGCCTGCCTCTTCTTGGCAAACAGCAAATGGCCGATGCCGCGCGCTGGGAAAGGTGGGAAGCCCTGCTTCCGCTTGGTTCGGATATTGCAAAAGTGCTAAGGGAGTATTTCCGTCCCTATTCTGCTCGTCCAGTAGAAGAAGCGGCAGTCGCTGTTGCTACGCCGGCTGCTGCCAATGCCGCATCGTCGGTGAGTGCAACTTCGCTTCCAGCGCCTCCCTCGACTCAAAGTAAGTCTCCACCCACTGGTGCATTCCCTTTATATTTGTCTTGACGATTTTTGATCGGAGCAAAATTGCTGCGCTCTTCTCTCCTTTCCTTCTTCCCTTCAAGTCTATTTTCAGTTTCTTCCTTCAAGCTCTTTACTTTTCCACCGTACAAAAATCTTCCACAAGCGACCAAATGATTGATTGTGAGCCAATAGTGAAGCACCCTCTACCCGCCCGAGTGGTCGCTGCACCTTCCGCAGCTCCGCCAAACCCTAACGGACACAGTCCACAATCAAGCAAAAAAGAGTGGCGTCCACCTCGCAACATGAAAGAGGTCAACGAAGCAAAAGTCTCGCGACGAGCCGAGATTGAGAGGCGTTGTTATGAGGAATTCCAGCCGCCCCTCATGCCAAACGTTCTCCAGCACATGGAATCTTTCAATGCGGCCATGCAGATTACGACGCCCTTGACTGAAAGCGCTTGGGAAGTGCTGAAACCACGTCTCAATGCGCAGCGTGATGCTGCCGAGCAGATTGAGTATTTGAGAGAGGAACAGCTACGTGCTTTGCAGGCCACCATCCCCGACCCTGCCTACCAGGCCATGTACAACCAGCCAGTCGACGTCACAGCGGCCCAACGTCAGTATGAAGCAGCACAAACGCCTATTCGAAAACAACTCGGCTCTTATGCTGAAGAGTTTATACGCGGCAAGTGGAAGAATGGTAGGACTCTCATTCGCGACCATTGTCCCTTATTTGCTGTCGAAGTCCTTCTTTATGCAAGAAACAAGTACGTCGAGGTCAACAGGCCAGACAATGTGCCTTCTGACTATGTGACTGAAGAGTCTGATGCATGGTTTGTTTCGCTGGAAAACATGCGTTGGCTCTACGACAACAAAGTCAAGACATATACCGACAAGTTTTGGCGTGACCTTTTTCACTGCTCTGAATGTAAGTCCAACGGCAAGGCTTATGCTTTTGAGGGTATGATACAGCACTATGGTGCAAAGCATACTTCGGACTTTAGCAAAGGCAACATTGTCGTACATTGGCAGAGTGCAGAATGGCCGGAAGATTCTCCTCTCGAGCCTTGCAACGGTACTATTCCCGATCCAACTCTGCCTCAGAATGCTGCCTCCAAGGACTCGGGGAACGCGACTGCCAGCCTGCACAAACCATCAAACACTCCTGCCATTGAATCTCAACCTTCGCATTCCGCCTATCAAAATGGCGTCGCTTGGCCTGCCCCTGCTGCCGCGGGCACTCCTCTGCCATTCGCCACTGCCTATGGCCAGCCAGGATATCCAGCTGCTGGTGCAAGCTACCCTCCGACCCAATCGGCTTATACTCCCTATGGCTATCCCTATCCGCAACCTCTTCATCCAGCAGATCCATACTACCAACAAGCACATCATCCTCCAGCGACCTCTGCAACGCCCGTGTCCACAGCCCAACCAGCTTCCATATCTCAGAACCAGGATCAATGCAATGAAGTTGCCATGATCGCGAGAGAGATTTGGGACAGCACCTCTGGAATCAAGAAGATGGAAGATAGCGTCAGAGTACAGACCATACTCAATCACCTAGTCTCCAGATTCAAGACTCGATTTGGCAGTGAGCCTACTCTCGACATGCTTACGGATGCCCTTGCAAATCACGCTTTCATGCGCCCCATCAAGGATGCCAGTGGTATGGCTTGTAAGACTTGTATCTCAAGCAGACTTGACGGATACCTTGCCTTCCAGCCCTATGAAACTCGCATTGCCGACAGCAAACTTTACAACATCTCGTCTTTGATCACCCATTTCAAGACCGTGCACCTACAATCTGTAGATGATGCTGGTCTAGACTGGAAAGAAGACATGATCGAGTTACCCGAGGACGCCAGCATACGCGAGCTCATGATTTCCGTTGGCATGAATGATGATAAGCTCGCTATACTTGCCGGGGCCTTCCCTGGAGTCTTCCCCAATCCTCTCCCTCGGATTGGAGAGATCAAAGAAGGGCTGGGTGTCAAGCGCCTCGGCCCCAAGAAGGAGACTACTCGTCGGGAGAAACCGAAAAAGAACAAGAAGTTGAAGCGAAACAGTGGCCACCAGGCCGCTCCTGTAGCACAAGGAGAAACTTCAGAAGAACAGTCGGATGCTCTTCCAGAGGCTGCCGAAGATGAGTACGACCCTCGACGTCCAGCTTTCCTCGAGCGTGGTGACCAGACGACGAATCTGAACCAGAACGGAAAGAGGTCACGGGAGGATGGTCCACGTCAACAACCTTCGATAGACCTTACGAAGCTGGCACCAGAAACATTGGAGGCGCTCAGCCGACTGCGTCCGTCGGATCCTGAAGTTCAGAAGGCTCTTGCTGGTAGACTCGAAAGAAGCCCATCTGTGCCGAGAGCTGCTGGAGCTGGCAATGGGCATTCAGCCGATGCTCATCGCCAAAATCGTGTTTCGTTCGAGGCCAATCGTTCTGGTAGTCAACAAACTCATCAACCACGCGAGGTCAACGCTCGCGCACATGCCCGAAACGATCGTGGTGGCATTGAAGAGCCCTCGGAAGATTATACTCAGATCATTCGCACGCCTGCCAGCGGCCCATACGATCAACATGGCATCGCACCCCCTCATATGCCGCCCCAGGAGCGATATGTCCGTGTCGACCCGCGTGGTCAGCCCGCAGAGCATCCACGTCATGAATCTGCACCCTACGCGTACGAGTATGATCATCGTGCAGAGTACTATCCTCGACCTGAATACCGAATGGAGCACCCGCCGCCCGTGTCCTACAGTTACGAACCCAGGCCCGAGACCGTCTACGTTGACCAATACGGTCGACCGGTCGAGGTTGTGCGCGTGATCGAGCGCCATCCTCCCCCCATCTACGATTACCCACCGCCGCATCAGACAGACTACTACCAGAGAGACGATCCGCACAGGAGGTATGTGTATTACGAACAGCCGCCGCATACGGCTTCGCACCCTCCCCCGCCTGCACCGCAGCCTGGTTATGCTGGAGCACCACGACCTGAGTATGGACAGATGCCTGCAGGCGGACCTAGATATGTATATGATGACGGAAGGGCGTCGGTTCCACGCATGTAAGCTTAGAAGTTCTGGATGACGCTGTCGTTCTGGAGGACGTTTGGGGGGTTGCTTTTCTCATTTATTGCTTTTGCTATTCCTTTATCTGTTCCACGAAATAGCTTTCAAATCGACGTGCAGGTAGTTAGTGCTTTGTAAGCCTCCTGCATGCTGCATGCACATCCTCGACCAGTAATCGTGCGAGGGTGAAGTCGTTTGCCAGGTATGTAACCACTAACGGCATTTGAATGCTTGGCCTTGTTCACGCGAATTTAAACTTTACTCGATCCAACGGTTTTATGCGGATCCTCGTCAACCCTGCAGCTTTCTTCAAACCACGAGGAACCTCAACTTGGTACATCTCAAAAGGCATTGCGCCACCAGGGCAAGTGCTTGGGACCATCGTCAAAAGATTTCCATCACGAGATCCGAGGTTGCGGTCAGTGGTTCAGCGCATGGGTCATTATCTATTGCCAGAATATCAACATCCTCCCCTGTGCTCCTGACAGACATTGAAAGCACACCCGACTCGTGCCAGCGCCTGCCGAATCATGAACCGCGATATTTTGCCGGCATCAAAAAACACCAATCTGGTCAAGGTTGTGCCCGCCGCGCCATCTCCGACGGTCACACAATGGCAGCCCGTGAAAGCGAGGAAACTGACAAGTGCCGCATGTGAGTATTGCCGGAAACGGAGACGCAGGGTCAGTGAAACTGTATCAACACTTGACACGTGTAACTGTTGACTCGATGCAGTGCACCGGCGAGCAGCCATGTTCCAATTGCCTTGATAATGGTCAGGAATGTGTCTATGAAGCCCCGAGAACCCAGACTCATGATCAAGCTCTGAAAAGGAAATATGCTCAGATGCAGAAGGATCATGATGAGCTGAGAGCGCTATATTCGATCATCCAAACGTCGGATTCCCAGAAAAGTCTCGACATATATCGCCGTCTCAGAAGCGGGCAAAGTCCCCAGACCGTACTTCAGCAGATGCAACGCGGAGACATGCTTTTCCAGGCTAAACTGAACTCCGAAGTGCATTCGAGGCAGATGCTGTTGAGCAGTCTCATGCAAACCACTGCTTCGTTCGACGACATGATCGATTTTATCGCAACCTCTATTGCAGGTAATCCCAACGTACAAGCACCTAGCGCTATGATTTTACGGCAACTTCGTGGAAAGCAGACAGATCTCAACTCACTCCGAACACTCCTTGGATATCCTCCGGTCGTACAGCGGCGCATAGCCATTTCTGATCTGCTGAGTGACCGACAAGAGGATCATGCTGATGCTCAAGGTTTTGAGAAGCACGAAGCACCTGCCGAAGAACAACCTGTCATGCCCATGGACCCTCCTTTCAGAGTACCTGCAAAGCCTTGGACAACATTAACAGACGATGATGAACTAGTTTCGCACCTGGTATCACTTTTTCTCGAGTGGACAAATCCGTTTTTTCGTCCTCTGGAAGAAGACTTGTTCGTAAAAGCCATGCAATCTGGGGATCTGGATTCAGATTACTGCTCTCCTCTTCTGGTCAACAGTGTGCTAGCACTTGGGAGTGTATGTCAAGCCGATTCCAGAATTGAAGGCAGTCCGAGGACTTACACCGCGACAGCTGTATTCGGAACGAGAAGGTGCCTTTTACCAAACCGATGATTACATGACGCGCGGACAGCATTTTCATGACGAAGCCTTTCGTCTTTGGCAGCTAGAAGAAGGCAGAGCTTCCCTTTGCAACCTGCAGGCGCTGTGTACCTTGTTTTTGGAGTAAGTGTTTCGCAAAGGAAGTGTGCGATTGCTGATCTGATTCTCGTAGCTGCGTAGTAAGAGGAAAAGACAAACTGGGCGTGAATACATGCGCGGTCTTGACACAACTCAACCGCGATGTTCCCAAAATTCTAGTCCGTTCGCGGTCTTCTCTGCCGCCTAGCCCCGAGGAGTGTGCAACATATGTACGAGCGAGAAAATGCAGTGCGTGGGCTGCCTTTAAATGTGACATGTAAGTGCGTCGATCCTTTTCTTGTCTCCAATGACTGACATGTATGGGTAGGGCGACTGCCAACACTATATTGAAGCCGGCTTTCCACGTTTCTTGCTTCGATGATTTTGTACGGCCTCAAGACCTTCCGGAACTATCATGTATATGGACTGGATACCCGTATCCGAAGAGGAGCATCCCCATCGACAAAAACGCGATATTCATGGAGAGCTGCAAGCTAAATCAATTGGCCTGGCGAGCTCAAAATCTGCTATACGCATCAGATCGAAACGACGCCAATTTCCTTGACCGCGTGGATGCATTATCAAAAGCATTGCTTGCATGGAAGGACTCACTACCAGAAACCCTTCAGTACCGTACACCCCTCCCCGGGCCGGTATTCGATCTCTAGTGTGTTGTTCTCTCTCAGCCCTCTCCGCAGAAGCTTACAGAGCCACAGTTCCTGCTACGCCAGCGTCATTATAGCGCTTTACTCACTCTTCCAACCCCTGGGCGACGACCAGGGATCCCTACCACCGGCATCCCCTCACAAACGCATCGACAGCAAAGACCTCGGCAAGCACCACTCACTCCGCGGCCACGCAATCGCCAGTGCTTCAGACATGGCCACCACAATGGGCCACTACCGCAGCACCTACGGCCTCAAGATCATCACGCCCTACATGTGTCAAGCGATCGGCGTGGCCTGCTTCACCTTGCTCCAAGACCTGCACACGGCTTCCTCGCAACTCGCCTTCAAAGAAGCATTCCGCTGTCTGTTGGGCGCCGGCATGCAACTCTTGTGGGCGAGGGCCATGGCTAGAATGTTGCATTTGACTGCGCAGAACACGGGGATCGCACTGCCAAAGGCGATTGAGAGGATGCTCGATGCGGTTGCGGATACGGCTTGGACAAAGTCGGATACCGAGATGTTGAGTTCGTGTTGGCCGAATTATGTCATTGTGAAGGAGGCCAGGAGGGGTGAGTCGGTGGAGATGGAGGAGTTGATCAAGAAGTGGGAGAGGCTTGCTGTTGCAAAGGAGGACGGTCATGGTGGATAAGTGACTAGGGCTCGTAATGCAGGTGCATCGGCAATGACATTTCTTTGTATACGGCCGCGGCATTTTCACTGTCAAAATGCAAGATGTTTGATTCGGAGCGAGCACATTATATGAGAGCGACTCCACAAGCTGGGCCAGAGAGATCCACACCTGGCGTCGAGAAAACTGTGACTATCAACATGCTATTGGCCAGTCTATTTTTCGTAGACGGTGATGCGATATCAAGCTGTCATGAAAAGAGTATCGTTGGCACCTAAAATATTTTCGTCTCAATCGTGGTGCTTATAATTATGTTCGGATACACGAGTTGGAGCAAGGTCGCTGCGATAACATCTGTCACAAGCGCCCCCGAGCTGTTTGCTCCTAGCGTATCCTATCAGCCAGGCAAAATATTTTCGACGCGGCAACCACGTTCGCTTTTATCAGCATTTAGACGCATTTCCCTAGCAGCTATCTAGTCCTAGACCTCCTATAAGCCTCTTCCTCCGTTAAGTCACGCTTCTATATCTAAAAGGGCATTTATTATAGGATCTTGGTTGAAAGCACTACTCTAGCGCAGTTCTCTATCCTTATAGGGTAAAGCTAGATGCGGTTATTGTACGAATGCCAAATCTAGCTAATCTGGGACAGGAGCCGACCGAGAAGCTTATTCAGACGTCAGCTCCTGCTTTGCATGTCTCCGCGAGAGATTGAACAATGAGCAACAGACAACTCTCAGAAGTCAATTTCTCATGGCATTTTGATCACCTCAAGTATCCACGTCGAATCCTCGCTGGAGTGCGGATCGTCGGTTTCACGCAGTCAGGCTCCTCGGGGTCTTAAGTGTGCTGTTGATGACTGCCCTGTACCCGTAAGGTATGGATGAACGTCGTGGCCTAACAGCAGAATCGAAGCTGCCGCTCTCGGTTGTTGCTCGGACACTCGTCTCCAGTATAAGGTCTGGTCATACGCTATGATCTAAGAATACAAGAATGCATCAAAACCATGGATGATATTTGAGAGAAGATTCGACGACGAGGAACTGAATTATGAACGAGAGCTCGACGTTCTCAGACGGCGGCAAGCAAATTACACGCAGATGCATGAATCTGGACTGGATGTTGAGCTCTTGAGCCGGGCATTCCAAAATCTCGTCACTCATCGCAAGGATAAACAACTTACGATCAACACCTCGGGCTGGAAGGTCTACAAGGCCTGACAAGCCTAGAGCACTGTCGTCTGAGAGAAATCTACTCCACGGAACCAGATCTCCTCTATTTCCTCCAACGCACTCCTTCGAGGCATCTTTTCATGCATCGCGTCGCTCTCTGCTCCGGTAACTACAGGTCGATATTCCATCACTGCACCAGTGATGCTGCAGGCTTTGAGCAACTTCAAGTTCACGAGCTTTCCGAACACGTACAAGTCCCTGACCATGACTATGGCGAGCACTACCAACAGCGTGTTCTCGGCTACAGCGGAGCCCACAAGATGACGCTTGAAAGCGCTGGATCAGAAGTGCAAAGTCCCATATCTTATCAGCTTGGTGCATACCGCAGAACTGAAGGCTGCGCAAGTGGCCCGTCACTGCGCTTGATAGCCGCCGTGATGGAGTATGGTCCTCCTTGCTCCAGAAGACTCTGAAGACTGCATGCCCATTCTTTCAAGGCCGCACCTGGCCAGCATGTATTTTCCGACGTCTCATCCAAGCTTTCATTCGAGGGTAAAAGTAACAATATGCGCGGATGCCTCCAGCCTTGCCTCTGCTTCGTCAATTTTACACGACAGTTGTTCGTCTACGGCCGAAGTACTATATGACGGACGATAAGTCCGAATGATATATACAAGCAAGGCCATTCACAATTGCCTTCCCATTCAAGCGACACACTTTACCAGCGACACTGACCTCCAAGCTTAGTCGGCAATGGGAGCGACAACAGGAATGGTGACATTCTGAATCTTCCAGGTCTTGCCGTTGTCGACAGTCTCGGGGTCGGTGTTGGTGGCGTGGTTTGATCGGTAGAGGGTGCTGCCAAATTTTTTGTCGGCACCGCTGAGCTTGATGGTAATGTCGGTCCAGTATTGAGTGTCGGTAGGGGGAGTGCACGCCTGGCACTCGACAGCAGTGTTGACCATGGTCATTGTAGGCGAGGTCTTATTGTACTCGGCCATCAGGGCGCCGGTGCGCGCGTTGCGTGCGGACTGGTACCAGAGACCCGTCTTTTGGTTCATCAGGGTGTAGTTGAAGGTGATGCCATCGGCGGGAGTGGCGGCAAGAGTGCGCTCTTCGCCGACGTATTGGTTCCAGTTGTTGCTTTCGTCGTCCCAGCCGTAGACCTCAGCAGAAATGCACCTGTATGCCCGTCAACGCCCCCACTGATTGTCAATGCTTCTGAAAGAACAAACCACAAAGAGTCCGCCTTTGCACCAGAGCATTCACTCTGGCCATGGGTGTACGAGCCAACGATACCCTGAACCAAATCACCAGTCTCGGTCTCATTGTTTATGCCAATCCAATTGTACAGACCACCAGCCTGGGTGGCCGGCATTTTACCAGGGTAAATGGTTGCGACAACGTTGACGATCTCAACACCGTCACTAGTAGGACCCATACCGATCAGGGGGCCCCAGGTAATGGTATCTTCGCGCTTGGAAAGGTAACCTTTGGGCTTAGCTGCCGCCAGCGACAGAAGCGAGGAAAGAGCGACAAGATTCTTGTACTGCATTGTTATTAACGAAAGTGACGAATCGGTGTATAATGAATGTTGGAAGCGCCAGGCTGACTGAGAAGAGTCGAAAGGAGCTGGAAAGGTTTAAGACTTTGAATTTAAACAGAGTCTAGGCAGATCAAAGGCTTGTCTACCCATGGCGTGCCAGTATTGATGAGGTGTGCGTAAGCGCTCCAGGAAATCTGACCAAATTCATTCCTGAATGTTTGAAGTTGAATGGTGAGAAAAGCCTAAACGTAAAAGCCGCGGAAGTGATCGACAGGCGACGTGCTGAAACACGCAAATAGGGACATTGTCTCCTTCAAATCAATTTCGCCCCCTGCGGGTATAAGAGCCTACTCTGAAAAGTCACAATTGACTTGCCTTTATCCTCCAGCCCTGCCAATTCTGCGGCAGTGACTCGTGATGAAACATGACAGCCGAGACGTAGTTGCTCACTGCTGCCGGGCTTTGCGCGAGATCCCAGTTGCGGCTATGGCAGAAACATCAGCAGGCTTGGGGCTCAAAATCAATGCTGCGCGATATCAGACTGCTGGTTTAGAGGCTATAGCGAAATTGTTGCGACTGTCGTGCGTGTTGCGATTTTGTTGTTGAAATTGGCCGTGTTTGAAGGACGCGGGAGACAACCGAGCTCGGCAGCACCTACCAGCCGTCTCATGTTCGTCGCATTCTTGATGTTAAGCAAAAACCACCGACAGGAGGCAGGGCACAGCGATGAGATCGAGGTACAATTGGAAGGTTGAGACCGATGGATTAATGCAGTCGTTGAAAGGTGTTCTCTGCACTATACCGCCCGCAACATGATGGAATTACTGGGGCAGGTACAGTGAAAGCTTGCGTCGTCTGCTCGTCTCTCAACCAGCGATGGCAGATATATCGCTTTAATCAACCAGAATGTGCTCTAAGAGATATGGACGAACAAAAGGGAGGTCATGTCAATGCCAAGATGTGTTGTCCTCTGCCGAGGTGCATGCAAGTTGAGATGGCCAGCACTTGCATCTTCCCCAACGAGCATTCGTGAGCCTGGTCATGCATACACATGCTAAGACCATGCTTCCAGGAAAATGGAGGAGCTGTACGACGTCGCGTGCTGACAGGCTGTCTGACTTGTCGCCGAAGACGTCGGAAGTGTATGCGCGCGTCGTCGAACTTGAGCGAGGCGCAGTCGCTGACCAAAGGCAGGCGATGAAGCGAAACCGAGTGGCCGAAAATGTAGAGATAAATCGCTGACATGCCGCTATGGAGTAAACTTTGTCTCCCTAGATTCAATATGCGAATGCTCCTCTGGACGTCGAGAACAACGCTCACCGCCGAGCATGACGGTCGATGTGCAGGACCAGCTGCCTGAACCCAACGATTCACAAACCCTATCGCTCTCGTCTGCGCCATCTGCTCTAGAGGTGCCACCGCCTCTTGATCCTGCGCCGTATCTTGAAGACAACTTCTGGGAGACCTTGCCAGAAAACCGCAACCTTCGAGTACCAAGTCACACGCCGAACGCTGTCTCTTTGCCATCTCCAACTTCAGCAGACGTGAAACAGAATGTAGAGCCGGACGATTCATCGGGCTCGAGCATATCGTGTGAATTGACACAGGCAGCAGGTTATGTGTCTGCACCTCAGTCGCCGTAAAGTTTTCCCCATGGGTTAAGTATGTATCCTCATCTCCTATCGACGGTCTCGAGTCCTGTAGATGACTTCGAGCAGTATTCAGATGTTTTTGAGGATTTACGGTGCATTCGGCGATTGTGCCGGTGGATTTTCCGTTATCGAATCTATCAGCTCAAAGAATTTCATTCATAACTTAAGCCCTGCCCATCTCGCCAATCTTCTGGCAATAAAACTTCGTCTCCGCGCCTCCTGCTATAGCTCTCTGCAGCTGAGGAAAAGGAAGATGCTTGAGAAACCAAGGCTCCTCTATTTTTCGAAGTTGCAATCCCGCCTCGCCATCACTGACTTCATGCTCCGCGCCAATACCAAGTACTGACTTGGGATAGTCCGGGCTAACAGCTGCGGGTCTGCCAATGCCAATGAAGTCGCAAGCCTTGACTTCCAGCGCAGAGTTCATTGCTGTCCGTGTACGGAAGCCACCTGTGAGCATCAGATTGAGCTCAGGATGTCTTTTCCGAACGGCAAGTGCAAAGTCAAGAAAGAAGGCTTCCCGACGTTGGGTTCTGTCAGTCTTCTTTTCTTTCAAATCTCCAGCGATCATCTGTCCTTGTTAGCAGCGCATTCAAAAGTCTTGAAACACATCACTTACTCTTGGATTTTCGTATGTTCCTCCGCTAATCTCAAGGAAATCAACTTCTTCCGCAGAGATTACGTCCACTTGTCGAAGCACTTCATCAAAGGCGGTGTCGTACTGCTGATCCGAAGAGTTCATCTTGACACTAACACTGAAGGACTTGCCTAGAGCTTTGCGGATGCCTCGGATGATCTCTATGATGACCGCCGCTCTCTTCTCTGGCGTACCTCCCCAGGCATCTGTCCTTGTGTTTGCCTTCGGAGACAGAAAGTCGCTCAGCAGGTAACCGTGCGCCGCATGTATTGTAACGCCATCGAAGCCCACACCCTGGGCAAATTTCGCTGCGTCGATGAATTGAGAGATGACGGTCAGGATCTGAGCCTCCTTCATCTCGGCCGGGGTACCGAACAATAGCTTGACGAGGCCCTTCACGACAACACTGTCACCGAAGTTGATGGGCACTGCACTGGGAGCCAGGTTCTTCTCTGTGAAGCCGCGCTGTCCTGCTCCCGCAGGTGACTGTCGTCCTGGATGATTGATTTGCATCAGAGCGATCGCGCCTTTGGCCTTTATGCTGCTGGCAATCTTTCGCCATGTGTCTATTTGGCCCTGGGGGTCTGATTGCTCGGGCGAGAGAAGGCCTGAGAAGATGGCGGTATCCTTGGGCGAGCCCATGTACTTCTCATCAACCATGACATTTCCTGTGTTCTCCTGTAAGTCGTGAGCTTACGTGTGGCAACTCGCAGTGTCGCATACCTGTCATAATAGCACCCCATCCACCATTGCCCCATTGTTCGTACACCCTGATGAGCTCTGCGGTCGCACGGCCATTGTCAGCTATCTGCTCGGCCATTGCTGCCTACATTGTGTCAGATATGTCACTTCCAAAACTGTCGTCCTTATCCGAACCTTTATCAATCGATTTGGCAAGACCAGCCCAGAGGGCAGCGTCACAGACGACGCTACTGGACCAAGATTGCTCATCTTGACTACGACTGAGAATGTACGAATTGATCTGCCTCTGCTCTTTAGCGATGTTGTGTCTCTTATAGCTCTCAAGCTCGATTGAAGAGCAATTTCAGGTGTACTAAATTTTCGCAACAGTTACGCGATTGGGGTTGGCGTCGTCTATCCGCTTTGCCTAGAACAAATCGGAGGAACAATCGTTCCGGTCGTGGTTGAGGTTGCTTATACTATACATGTGATAGCGATACTAGAAGACGTGAATCTGAATGGATGAGGTAGATGTGACAGTAACGCATCCCATAAGAGAGGTCGCTTTGGCAAGCAGAACAAGTGATGGAGATTTGCGACGCTTGCCGCTCGGGGTCCATCTTGGGCCACAAGGACAAACGGAAAGGGAAGATGTCGCCTTGAAACTCGTGCATCATAATCGGTACAGAGACATTCTTTTTCCAATAGCATGCTCAACAGAACATGTCAAGTATGTACTTCTCTCTGCAAGTGTTAGTGGTAGTACACCATTAGGTTAACCCTGCCAGTATATAACATGGTCCGAGCATCAACGGCGAATCCGGCTTCCGCTGCTTGCAAGTGACCTCGCTTCCTTCATCACCGTTTGATTTTGATGCGTCTGCCAGTTTGAGCTCCTCATGGCTTTATCATCGACCGTGCAATTGCAAGTCCTTCCAAATGAGATTGTCACAAAGATATGTCGTTTTCTGGAAAAGGATGACCTGAAAAACATCCGCCTGCTTAACAAAAGGCTATCCGCAGTGGCAACCCCGACTCTCGCCGCAGAATATATGTCCAATGTTTGCGCCCTGATGACGCGACGTAGTCTAGAGCTTCTCGGTACAATTAGTGCTCATAGAGGTTTCGGGCCCTACGTGCGAAAAATCCATCTCACCTCTGGTCGAGTCCATCCAGCGCACATACGGAGACTCATTGAAAAAATCGAGGATCAAATTCCCAGGTCAACTTCAGATCGGAAATCACTCAAGATTAAGTCGACCAAACGTACGCTGCAGAAATGCATGGACAGATCGACCAGAGAACATGAACTCGAAGTTTCCGGTGAAGCGGCTTCTCTACTCGCCCGCGCATTCCAATCCCTCAAAGATTATGGTACTCCGCTGGCCTTGGACATATCGGATTCGGAATCACTGGTTTGGGAGAGTGTCTGTTTACAGCTTGAAAACAACGGTTACGAAAGCTCGTCTTACGGACACCCGGAACTGTGCTTCAAATCTACAATCGAACCATGTCTTGAAGCAATCGCTCGCACCGGAATTCAGTTCGAAGAGTTCAACGTCTCCACTGAAGCGTCATCGCTAGACCCTGAAGAACAAGGCTTCAACATACAGCACATGCTTCCTAAAGACCTCGAACTATTTTCCAACCTGAAGACTATAGATTTCGATGCCGAAATCCCCCTTGACGATATAGGCATGCAGTCTTTGGGCCGTATCATTTCTCATGCTCGCCGACTGGAGCACCTGACTTACAGACAAGGCTGCAGTTTTGTGGATGATATCCAGCCTCTGGCCATCAACACCGTGAAGCGGCAGTCATTCGACACATGTCAACAAGTCCTACAATCGGTTCAATCCTCTAATCTCAAGGGGTTGTTGTTGGAATACATCCCGGTTTCGAGCTCAGATCTTATTGATCTGCTGAACAGACATCGTGACACGCTGTGTACGTTACATATAGACAACGCTTGTCTGCGAGATGGAACATGGAGTGAGGTCTTTGCGTGGGTCAGGGAGAATCTCCGTTTCCTCAACATGCTTGACATTTCCCGGTTAAGTCAAGCTGGCCGTCATCCGGCTGAACAGGAAGAATACCGCTCGCTAAGCTTGCCCATGGACTTTGACGTGGGGCTTTGCTATGGCATTGACAGAGTCAAAGCGGCGTTGTGGCGGCTCGTTCAAGCCCCGTCTTTTGACGATTTGGAAGACAGGGATCGCAGCTTGCGGCGAGGGTTAGCGGCATTTGATCCGCCCGATTTTGAGAGTGATCTGGAAGACGAGACCATGGTCATCAACATGTAGGCCATGGTGCCTGTCATGTTGTCATATAGACTTTGCGAACATGTACCTGGGTTCCTGGGTCCGCTACTTGGTTGGTACGCTGTATTCGACACCAGATACGCACACCGCACTTGCATCGAAATGTAGAAAAGTGCTCACCCTGACAGATATAATTCCACTCACGGCCAGTACAGCGCGGCGCACACCAGCGCTAACGGGGCGGCTTCCTATTTGCTGGTCAAGCGCCAATCACGAACGAGACAACATCCTCGTTTGCGATGCGCATTGCCACAAACGAAGCCGCAGGATACATATGATCAATCAAGGAACGACAACAAACATCCCAGCAAGAAATTCAGTCTCCATTTCCCATTGCAAGCTCTGCCCGCCCACACACGACCAAAATGTCAGCTCAGGCGCTCCAAGCAAACGGCCTCTACATCTTGTTATTCGTCCGTGACGACCCGCCCATCCCAGGCGACTACCACTGGGCACTCTACCTCCACCACTCGGCCGACACCGGCGGCACCAAACATCACATCCGCGGGGTCACGGGAAGATGGCAGGCGGAACACGAACCTGTCTCGCAAATCATGAAGTGTTTCTTGCTCGTCGGTGCCATTCAGATCGCCGTCATGCCGGGCGAGTGCCTGGGCGATGTCGACGAGATTGTACACAGTCTCGACACCAAGCTGAATGACGATGTGAGCATTACTTGCCGCACGTGGCTGTTTCTGGTCTTACAGCGCTTGCAGGAGCCGATTGGTGGCGCGATCGTCTTGAAGTGTGAGAGTCTGCTGGCGCTGGAGGATGAGATCACGGCTTGGGGTGATGCGAATGCGGTGGATGCTGCTGCGAACAGACAGCCGCGCCCGGTCGCGACCTCCAATCTCTGTCACTTGTCCGAATCTCAAAGACCACCGTTCTGACCTTACTGTCGTCGAGGCGCTCATCATTAATACACTGCCTGCTTTTGTCACAAATTTGTATTAGCACATCTCATATTGACCCGAGATTTGGTTGTCAGATCTTCTGAAGCGAGAGCCCATACTCACTCGACATGAATGTCTTAGTGGATCGGCGGAAAATCGAATGCTTTTCCTTATTGGATCATCTCTCGCACAAAAAGGTGGGCGTGTGTCTGCTCTCAAGCATCCGCCGCCAGCAGAGTGGGCGTGTTTGTGATGCCTCTACAGTCTATTCCGATCCCCAAACATGCTAGACCGCCCCGAAAACAATCACGGATATCATGATTCCGCGGGATTCTGCCTTCACAGACAGCAAAAATCATGCGATCAGGTAGCTAGGTACCTCGTGCCCGTTGGCTGGCCATTGCAATCGCGTCTGCAGCCTGCGGACGGGTAGAATCGCGGCTACACCTACGACTTGCAATTCGTCGATATAGACGCCAACACTGCCGCTCGCTCAGCTATATCTGTGATGAGTGCTTGGAACAGCGGCTAGTGAATCAAGGCGCTTCATGGTGTAAGCAAGAATAGCAATGCTGATGGGCGTGGATACCTTATCAAACAGCGACTCGGTAGTGCAAAATGGGAAAACGACATCACACACCGTTCTCACCTTCAAACACGTCGACAACGGTCTCTTTGATTTACCAAGCGCACTCCTAACCGTTCATTAAACATGTTTCTGGAAAACCTGGGGCCGAACGGTCTATATATCGTTCTCTTCGTAAGAGACGATCCCCCGCTTACGAATGACTTCCACTAGGGTCTCTAGCTTCATCTCAGTTGATGACCTGGGGTAACGCAGAAGCACGAGCGACATGCGACAATGTCCAGCCGTGGCCAATCATTCGATCGACTCTTTGCTCGTTTTGATGTGTGGATTTACGCAGTGTACAAGCGTGCCCACTCGAACGACACGCCCCTTCTGGAGGAAGATAAACCACAGGTTGTGGCAGGGGATGAGGCGCAGCATGAGATTTCTTTGGTATCGGTAATTCCGAACGAGGTATTCTCTTTGCTCTGGGTCCTTTCGTTGTCGTTGTCAAGGCTGATTGCTGTATTTTGGATCCTGGGGACGAGTCGTCAGCGTTCACATAATCTCACCATGAATACGAATCACTCGTAAGCTTGGTGAGTGCCCTCTCAGCATCTTTGTAGACCAAATATCTGTGGCCGCCTAGCTTGACGACAAAGTCGTGCCACCAAAAATCCTCACGAATGAATCTCAGCGCGGTTGTGAATTCCCAATACTCAGGATACCATCCAGCTGATTCCCAGTCGATGAAACCGCAAACGTGTCCGTCGTGCACCATGATATTGTGATGCTTGAGATCGCCATGCGTGTAGACGACGTCATGTCTTTCTGCGAAGAGCTTTTCAGCACGCTCTCTGATCTCAAGGTACTGATCCGGGTTCTCGAAAGCTTCGACCGATGCTGGGTCAATAAGATAGTCGTTGAAGTCCGACTCGGACGCAAAAGGGCCTGCAAGATGGAATGGTAGACGTGCGCTCCTGATGGGGGTTCCAGAAGAAGAACAGATCTGGCTGCCCCAAGGGCTCTGCCATTGTCGCATTGATGAAAGCATCGCTTGCGCCTCATGCAGGATGTTTTCTCTTTCACGGGGACCCAGACTCTCGTAGACTTGACCCAGTTCTTTGCCGGGCAAACGCGTCATCAATATTGATATGGGTGCATGAGGACAGCCTGGGTGCTCGCCATAACATATTACGAGGCACTGGCATTCCGGCTTTGCGAACGGCTTCCATTGCCAGAACCTCCTCGATACGAGTGCCGTCTGAATGCTTCATAATAAGTCCCAAGGGAAGCTGAACGATCTGATTGTCGAAAGGGATCCCGAACCAAGCGCAATAATAGTGTGAGAACGAGAGAAGGTATGAATGGACAAATCCCCAGAAGCGGCGTACGAAATAGGGCGATGGGCGAGAAAGCGGTTGCATCTGGAGGTTATGCGAGACCTTCCACCGGTAAGGCCACACAAAAGACGGGGAGAAGATGTTGAACATGATCAGATTATGCAACGAAATGACCGCAATTTTCGAGGAAAAAGCTTCACAGACAGAAGATAGAAGTCATCTACAAAACGAGAAACATGAAAGTTGGAAGGAAGTGTGACCGATGAGCTGCTATATAAGCGCCGTGTGGTCCGTGCGGTTGCGCCGGTTGGCCAAACGACGGATCTGGATATAACTGCAGCGACGAGTGGTTCGTCTGCAGCATTCCTGATGTACTCGTAATATCTGTGGCCTGACAGTGCGATGGTGTCCTACGCTTCTTCCTAATAGCCTAGACATGTCCAAGAAATGTTCCGCATTACGGTAGTGCTATGACACGCTTTAGCGGACAAGAAAGTACATGCTTATCAGCAGTCAACCGCTATCTCCACGGACGCTGTACCAATGACGTTGAAGCTTGAATAACAAAGACAGAATGCATGAAGATATCAGGCCATACACAGGAGAGATGTAGATTTCGATTGTCTCTCGAGCCGCGCATTGTGTCTTTCTAACTTGGCGACACTTGCTACGTCTTTTAACATCTGAAGCTTGGAGAGCAAGACAAGATGAGCTCAGACTCTATCCTCAAGGGAGATGAGAGTCGGCATTTTTCGCCCTACAGAGCGGACGGAAAGTTGGTAAGACACAATTCAGCAAACACAACAGTCACAGCAAGCTGACAAGCTGCAGTACGGCTTCGTCTGTGTCGTGACGGGCGCGACGCAAGCGATTGGCAAGGCCATCGTCCACGAACTGGCAGCCCATGGCGCAGCCTGCATCTACGCCTGCTCCGACTCCCCCAACGACCCATTTCAGGAGCTCGCCGATCAGGTCAACAAGCAATGGCCCAACACAAAGATCATCGGCTATCCCTACGGCTTGAAAGAGGAGGATACCCTGACGCTCATTGACGACGTGCTGAACTCGTGGGGCCGCCTCGACGTTTGGGTCAGCTCTTCTGGTCTGCTGGGTCCGTCTTCCATCGCCAGCACTGCTCCCGCCGACTTGTACAAGACCTTTGAGACCAACAGCATGGCTCCCTTCTTCGCCCTCAAGTACGCTCCGCCCGCCATGGCCAAGACTACTCCCAAAGGCAACTATCCCAACGCTGCGACCAAAGATGTCGCATACGGCAGCATCATTGTCGTTTCCAGCGTTGCCAGCACCTATGGCGGCTGTTGGGGTCCTGCGTTCACCATGTCCTCGCACGCGGCTCTTGGTGTAGTGCACGCCGGTGTCGCGGTTCTCAAGGGTACAAATGTCCGCATCAACGCCATCAGCCCTGGTCAAATCGACGTGGGTGTGTCGCTGCAAGGCATGGATATGCGTGGCTTGAGCGCACAGCTGCCACCCTCGGACTTGCAGACTGAGAAAGTGAGAAGAGAGATTGTGGGACTGGAGCGCGCGGGCACGGCAAAGGAGGTCGCACGTGTCGCAGGCTTTTTGGCGAGTGGCTTCAGTAGCTACGTGACGGGTGCCAACATGGTGGTGGACGGCGGAGCGAGTGTGATGAATCCGCTCACCGTACCCATCTAGGCGGATGCAAAGGGCATGATATCAGGTGCAGTCAGGAAGACAAGAACACATTGCCATCACCCGTGCATCCAACAAACCAAGTCATCATGACATTTCGTCCCATCTCGCAGAAGCAAAACACCAACTAGAAAAAAGAATACCGGCATTCCCTGCCAAGACCTTTCCACCGCCTTGAGTGGTACAAGCGCGACCAAATTGCCTCTCATCGGCATTCACCGACCACTCTGCCTCGTGTTTTAATAAACGACCATTCCTCTTCACTCCAATCTTTCCCTCTTTCCCCCCTTTTTCTTTTTTCTCTTTTTCTTCCCGAGATGTCGAATCCGAATGTGCCCAGCAAGCCGCAGCACTCGCGCCATGATACTGCGTTGATTCATGGCTTGTCGACTTCGGAGGTGCAGGCGTTGGCCGAGGCGTGTACCGAAGCGAAGGAGAGGGCGTATTGTAAGTCATATAATAGATCATTTTTCTTCTCTATCTGTGCAACATCTGTCAAGACGAGATGTCAAATCCACATTTCCTTGTTCCAAAAGCGGGGGAAAAACAAAAGAAGACTAGAAAAATTGTCATCCGCGGAAACTTCGCTCAAGAAGGGATTGCACCGAGCAAATGCTGATGAGAAGCCAGGCCCATACTCCAAGTTCAGAGTCGGTGCTTCCCTGCTCTTGAAGAGCGGCCAAGTGATCCGCGGCGCAAACGTCGAGAACGCGGCATACCCGGTCGGCACCTGCGCCGAGCGAACGGCACTGGGCACGGCGGTGGTCGAGGGCGCACGCAGAGGCGACATCAGGGCATTGGCCGTGGCGACCGACATCAGTCCGCCGGCGAGCCCGTGTGGCATGTGCAGGCAATTCATCAGGGAGTTCTGCGAGGTATGTCGGGGAAGCGTTGGCGGATGCTGTGGTGGTCTTGTGCTGATTTCTAGCAGCCGCAAATGCCTATTCTGATGTATGACAAGGAGGGCAAGTATGTGGTCTTGACGCTCGAGCAATTACTGCCTATGAGTTTTGGCCCGGAGAGCTTGCCTCAGATGGGGGCGTGAAGTGCCGCTTGGCAGAGGCGATTTGGAAGCGCCGCATTGAAGCAAAGAATTGGTCTTGAAACATTTGGAAGCATAGCATCACCTCGGCGCACACGATCTGGCTTGTAGCATTGGCTTTTTTCATTCTCGACTGTCCAAGGTTTTCTACGAGTGTGGGGTATCAACTAGCAATACAAGAAAAAGCAAGCATGGCCTAGTGGATCAAGACAACAGGCTTGCCAGGCTCAAACGAATCAATGCTCTCGCGGATGTTGATCCAATACCTCAGCTTGACAGCTTCAGTCTTTGCCGCCTCCAAATCATCATTCCGGAACGCATTCTCGAGCACCTGCACACTCGCCTCAACCCTCTTCTCGTTCACCTCCTTGAGCGGCACCAATTCCTCCTCACTGCTCGCATCCTCGATAATCTCCCTCGTCTCCAGCACCTCCATCAACAAGTCCGGGTCCTCGACTTTTGCCGTCTCGTCGCCGGCAACGTCGATGCCGCGCAAGCCCAGCAGGTACTGCGCGCGCGACAGCGGGTTCTGCAGCGTCTTGTAGGCTTCGTTGATGCGCGCGCTCAGGGCCTCGGCTTGCCGCTTCTTTTCCGCCGGCGCGAGGTCCGGGTGCGCTTTTGCTTGCAGCTGCAGGAATTCGCGGCGCAGCTGCCCGAGGTCCAGTGTGAAGTGGCCTTTGGGCGGTACGGCGTCCGGGCCCAGGGAGGGGAAGAAGTCGTAGTGGGTTTGGGGGAGGATGGTCTCGCGCGAGGTGGTTGTTGTTGAGTCTTGGAGCGGCGTGGTGGTTGAGAGGGTGCGGAGTGTGAGGCGTGTGGGTGTTGTGCGGAGGGGTGCGCGGAAGGCGAGGGCGGCGCTGTTGCGGCCGAGATTTGATAGTGTTGTGCGCATTGTGTATCGGTGTATGTAGTTTCAAGCGATGAGAGGACGAGTGAATGAGTGAACGAGTCTTGATCGTTTCGTTGTTGCCTTTGAAAAATCGCCCGAGTCCCGCCGCCGTCCTTGACATCATCCACGCTCCGATCTCCGAGCCTGCCTAATCGGGTTAGCGTTGTTTTGGCCAACCGGCGACTTTCTTTGTTGCGTTTCACATGTCTCCGCAACACCCAAACACCTGACATCAACGTCGACCGACTGTTGCTTGAATACATCGACCTTCGTCCGGCTTGACTTGAATACAGCGCAACTCGGCGCTCAATTTTGGTTATCTTCTGGATTATGGACGCTTATTTTGCCGCCCTGCAACTTGGACGTGTACATGGAGTTGCTCGCGCATGCTTCTGCCCCCAGTTCGCGCAAGGATGATGAACGCTTCAAGCGACAGGCAAAGGCATATGCCACTTTCCACGCCGCCAACGTAGTTTCCATACAGCAAAGTGAACATGCTGCGCCTGCAGAAACATCAATAACCGTGAAGACTCCGGCGGCGCAGGCTGTTCGTTATGATCCTTCGGTATTTCTGGAACATACACAAGATGCCTACACTGCTCTTGATTCTCAGCTCATCACCTCGTCTCAACAGCTTGGCGGATACAGCCAAGAAAGCGGATCCGAGAGTGAACAAGAAGATGAGACTATTCTACCTTTGCCTGTCGACTCGTCCTTGCCGTCTAGGAGTCGTGTTGATGCATTGCCGCCCAATGACTCTTCCCAGGATGACGATTCATCGACAAAGCTGACAGGTATGCGGCCGTCGTCGTCAGTTTCTAAGAGTTCCAGATCACATGGCCAAGGTCACTATGTACCATCCCCTTTCAAGCCTCTGCAGCCCGGGAATGACACGACTATGGGATACATAGCAGGATTATCAACTGCAGAGTTCCTCAAGACTCCTTCGCGTCAGCCTCCCATCCTCAGGACCTCAAATCAGACTCTACCGCAAGAAAGCTTTTCTTCACCCGGAGATGATATTCCTTCTCAACTGCCAAGCACCTATTCGATATCTGACATCAGCTCCAACCCCGTGCATAGCGATCCTGCTGTCCCTGCATCGAGTTCGGTATGGGGAAGTCTGCCACGAGGAAGCGCGCCTGTGCCGTGGAATGGCATAATTGAGGACGAATCTCCGCTCAAAGGGTTCAGATCCTCAAAGAAGCGGGCTACCAGAACAACTTCTTCTCTGAAGCAGATTCAGACTTCTGCTGGCATCCGAGCAAATACGTCTGCTCCTGCTCATTCCTTTTCTGCCAAAACTCCATCTGGTCAGGAGGAAATTTCATCAGTTTCGCTAGACAGAGCAGTCGGCCAAGCAGGGACAAGGCAGAATACCACTGCGCGACAAGTCGTGGCTTCGTCCTTTGAGTCCGGCTTTTCCTCTAGTCCCGATGCTCAAGGCACACAATCAACTGGTGAAGACAATGCAATATCACAATCAGGAACAAATCACGAAGAAGTTGGACGATCAGCTATGCTCTCGTCTTTCGAATCAGGCTTTTCTTCCAGTCCGCAGGCACGCGGAACGCAGCCCACAGGTGATGAGGATATTGGGCAAAGCTCGGAAGCGTTGCAATCATCGCCCAGCACAAAGATTCAACTGCTTCCGCCGGGGACCGCGCCCTCAACCGTGGATGTCCAGGGTGTTCATGGGCCAGAAGCCACTGTAAATGGTCAGGACACCACGGAATATTCGAGAATCTTGCTTGGGCCGACGCAGTCAACCCCCTTGGCTCCGACCCCGTCGATGTCCAGGACGGGCGTGAATCATCCGTCAGGGACCCGGTCCGAGACGGCATTGAACGCATTGACACCGGCATCCAACTCTCAGTCTGAGAAGCGGACGGCCGAGTCCACTCGTGTCCCAAGTACGACAGTTGCAGCTAAAAGACGCAAACTCACCGCCTTATCCACACCAAAAACGAAGCCCAATGCCACGGAGCTGGAAATCTTGAAGTCATTGTCTACGTATATAAGACCGCCACCCCCGGCCACGTCTTCAGGTTCCTTCAAGACGCACATCACGCCCGGCCTGCGCAATCTCTGGGATGATCCGGAGCTCGACGGCAAATACAGTCCCTTCAAAGTCACACGTATTCCACGGCAATCCGAACGCGGGTACTGGGTAATCGACACGCGCGCCTGGACGACAGCCACACAGATCAAGTTCTGGAGATTCCTGCAGGCGAATATTGGATCTGGACTCATGGGTTGGGGTGTGTGGTGTGTGCGAAAAGACGACGATGGAGATGCTGGAAACACGGAAGAGGAAGAGTTGGGCACGGTCAAGATTTTCTGTTGGGGTGAGGTCGTGGGTCATGTTTGGTTGCTGTGCTATGTGGCCAGTGTGTGCAAGTTGCGGAGTGTCGAGTGCAGGTGGATTGATGCGGACGGTGAGGTGGTCATCAGGATATGAAAGAGGTGTTATATTCTGGCAAGAAGGGACATTCGGTTGGCAAGCTCTCGGCAATTTTCGGATTGCTTTTGTTTTGACATTTCTGGTGGCATCAATACTGGACCGGATATGTCAGCAGATCGAGGCGTTTGGGGTCCCCGAAAGTCAAGCGATGTGTCTGAGTACCAGGACTAGCACACAGCAATCGCCCCAACTTCCCAATCAATCCATCCCGAGAGCTTGCGCACAATACAACAGCCACAAAGGCGCTTCTAGCCCTCTCAACTCAAAACACAAACGCCTTGTCAGACACAGGCAACATCATCGTCCAAAATCCCACATGTCCATCATCCGCCAGCCAAGTATGCGCCAGGGAACGCCCCCAAAACCTTGACGGAGCCAAAAGACAGGTACTCGGCCGCGATATCCAAGGATCCGAGCACCGTCTGCTGGGCCTCGGCACTCGTGCAGTGCGCGCCGATGACCAGGCATGGGAATAACAGGCAATGTGCCAACTTGCCTCTCGCCGGTGCCTGTGACAGCGCGATGACGCCTTCTTGCACGCTTTCCTGCACCGGCTCATCGGCGGTGTCGAGATTGCAGAATACGCGGTACATGTATATACGCGCTGTGGCGCGGTAGGCGGAGCAGAAGATTGTGAGGGCGTCGAGGGAGGTGCAGTCGTCGCCTGGCGCTAGACTCTAAACTCGTACTTTGGTTCTCGCTAGCGTCAGTTGGGGATTTCCAGGAGCGCGCAGATGGGTGCTGTACAGCCTGGCACGCGGGCTTGGTGGCCCAGTCGCGCGGGCTGGGCGAGCAGCGCCAGGATGTCGATGAAGGCCTGCTTGTCTTAGATGTCTGTCCACCACGTCTCGCTTTCTGCTAGTTGCAGCCAGCTCTGTGGGCCTAGGTGCGGCGCGTCGCCGCCCAGGATGGCGGTTGTCATGGTCCATGGTGGCGTACACGGAGAGCAAGAGCGACATTGGACCGGACTTTAGGGATGACACATGTACGAGATGATTACCGTGTTGCAGGATGGCACGGCCGCCGCGGAGATGAAAGGCCGCGGCCAGACCGTCGTCTTGTGGCTCGATGATGCCGTCGAGCATGCATAGCAGCACGCTTGTTGAGAACGTGATGGCGTGTGACAGGTTGAAGGAACCTTGGAGCCGCTGCCGTAACGATCGTATCGCCGTCAAACGTGCTTGCTTGATCTGCAACAGTGTCTCCTCTCGCACTCCATGGCTACGGAACAGTCGATGTGCGTTCGCGACAGCGATGATCGCTTGATGGATCAATGCATCTGCGACAAGCCATGCGGGATCGACACCTAGACCGGCATCCAACAAGCTACAGCGCGGCAGCACTTCTCGAGCAAAGTACAGTGCTTGCCAATCACTGGGGGGTCGAAGGTGTCTTGATCGGGGCCGGTGAAGTCGTCTTTGTCGACAACAGGTTTTGTCCTGCGAGGCGTCCGCGAGCTGCCACGCCGTTGGCCCATTTGAGACGTATGCCGTATTCGCACTTCACGCCGGCGGCATCACAGCGTGTGCAGACTGGGATCTTGACGTCGCAGAGGACTCGCCTGTCCTTGCATCGCCGGCACGATCATTCGAACTCTCGAATGCGTTTGGGAGGCATAGTCAGAGATGGGGTGGACGTGAACACTCAGCTTAAACCCTGGCAGAGTTGAGATGATGTATCTCAGGGAATGGTTGGAGTCGCTCGGTACACGGTTGGTCTTTGCAAACCCCAGAAACACGGTAGATCCAGGACACGCAGTCCCATGCCGAATAGAGAGGGGGGGGGGGGGAGGTGCGAATTCAAGTGCGAAAGCGTTCACTTTTTGCTTAGTCGTCGCCGAGCTGAGTGCTATAAAGAAATCCTTCCTGTCAAAATTCCTCCCGTCTTTCCTTCATCCCACTCCACCGCCGCCTTGTCTTTGGGGCATCTTTTTTCTGTAGACTTTTGACTTGGCTTCCACCAAGGGTTTTTCCAAGGTATTACATCAGAACCCCTCAAGCTCCAACCCAACCTCCACTCCTAACCTCCACCACAAGGTCCCCAAACAATATTTTCTCTCCTTCAATCTCACAATCCAGAGAACAGCAATTCTTCAAGCAGCAATCTTCCAAACAGCCACAAGTTCAGGAGAAACCCAATCTCGACGCAGTGTTGATGAACCCGTGGTCCGAGTGTCTGCTGCTTGCCTTGGTGTGCAACTCACGATCAAGGCGATGATGGCGAGAAAGACGCTGCTGTCTGTCAGCATGGACTCGACAGAAGTCGAGGAAGATGCCAGGTGCCGGTTGTGTACATAAAGTCAAGTATCTGGAGATAGCTTTTAAATAGTTTTTTTTTTTTTTCTTCTCATGTCCGAGCACCAGCAGCAGCGAATTTCCTGTGCGGAGAGTGAATGGAAGTGAATGTTGGAGGTGAAAAGGAATTTCAGGAGTTAGGGGTTAGCCGACTTGCACTCCAATCAATTCACTCCCAGCACTGGCGAGTTCAAGACATGACACAAGAGAGAGAGAGAGAGAAGAAAAAAATACATACGTCGTCCTCGTCCTATTCTACAGCACAAACATGACTCATCCAATAATCAACACAACCTCCATGCATCATCACACCTCTTCATCGCTCTCGTCGCCCAGCAACTCGCCCTCATCGGGGTCCACAATACTGTAATCGCCTCTGCCTCTCTGGAACGAACTACGGCTAGTATACGGTCTGGAGTAAGCGCCCCTGTCGGCGCCAAAGCGGGTGGCAACGGTCCTGAACAAACCAGACACGACCATGGGCACCGCGGCAAGCACGGCAACCATAGCACTGAGCGCAGCAACGGGCCACTTGATCCAAGGTTGCTCAGAGTCGAAAGCGTTGCCGCCAAAACCCGAACTGCCCATGCCGTCGCCGAGTTGAATGCGTCCGAATCTGCCGTCGTAGTTGCGCCAAACCCAGTAGCCGATTCCGGCTGCGGCGGCGATGGGGATGGTGATGGCGAAAAAGAGGCCTGCACTGCTGATGCCGTGTTTCTTCTCGTACTGCTTTTCATGGTTGGGACAGGGATAGGACTCCGAAGTCTTGTCAAACTCGCGGCCACCTTCGCAGGTGGTGAGGGGAATACGGCGGTATCCTGTTGGTTCGTAGTACTCGTCGAGGTCAGGGTTGGCTGCACAATATTCCAGAGGGTTGATAGGCTCGAGACCGGGTACAAGTTTGCAGGAACCATCATTCTGACGCTCGTAATTGTAGTCACACTCAAAGTCTTGTCTTGAGCAGGTGCAGTTTTGTTTGATGGCGTGAAGACGTTGAATGGCAGGACCGTTGTAACACATGACTTCGGGCCTCTTGCGATGGTACTGAGCGATGTGGCCGAAGAGACAGTTCGAGTCGGAAAGAGGGTGCTTGGGTTCCCAAAGATAGTAGTCGCTCTCTTCTCTATCCTCGTTGCCTTCGTCGAGTTTGCATTGCTTGTCAGTAAGTCCGGAAAAGTCCAAGTTGATGGCGACAAGTCCGCCGGAAGAGCCTCCGTCTTTGCCCCAAAGCACAAAGTTGCGAGAAGTGTCCGAAGGAACGGTGGTGATGTCGTCGACGAGAACCTTGGTGTCACTGAACTTGTAGGCAGTCCACTTCTCACCTTCGTCGGTGGTGTAAAAGACTTCATCAACTGCGACACCCTCTTGCACAATGACAATGATCGAACCTTGATCACCATATTCCCACATGTATGTTCCCTTGAAAACTTCATGCCAGCTGACACCACCATCGCGAGTGATGAATGTGTTACCCTCCTTGTAAGGGCCAAGGTTGGGTCCCACATTGCCAACAGCCATCATCAAACCAACGGCAGATGGGGAAGAGTAAGTGTCGCGAGGATCTCTGCGCTCAGTGTATCCATGGAGATGGAGAGAACATTTCTCGACATCACCAGTGTCGCAGCCAAAGTCTTTACCATCGTGGTCCTTTTTGGGAGCCGTGATGAGACCCCACTCCGCACCGTCATTGTGGGTGATCATGGTCTTGAGTTTCTTGGAGGCGCCACCATCGACTTCCTTGGCGTTTGCCACGATGTTGACAATGGCAACACCCTCAAGACCTTGCATCTTTTCGAAATCGACGTAACCAGGAGTGTTGCGGTTGACCTGTCCAATACTCATGACGTACGAGGTGCCGTTACTGTTTGACTTGACAATCGAACCATACTCCTGACCTTCTCTATTGTTGACCGTAACATGCAAGAAGATGGCATGAGTTGAGCTGTCGAGAACAGTGTAGGCCTGCTGATGAGGGACCTGGAAGTTCTTGGGGAACTGTGCATTAGCGAATGTGCGACCATCAATGCTGGTATCAACACGAAGCGTCTTTTCGTCCTTGTCCCTCAGGGCAACAATCATGAACTCGGACATGGTGGCGAAGCTGATAACATCGTGAAAGTGCTCCTTCTTGTGCTCAAACCAATCGTCGCTAGAAATCAACTGCAACGACTTTGACGGGTCCTCATCTTCGTACTGTTCACAGAAGATCATGCTGTCACTGCCACTGCGATCTTCTCTAGCGACAAATTGACATTTGCGCACAAATCGAAGTAGAGTTGTCCAGTCCTCACCACCCTTCTTGGTGACGTGAGCGACAGAGTGGCAATCGGTGCCAAAACCCGTGCAGTCTTTGCCTCCAGTCCAGATGAGCCAATCTTTTTGAGTGGGGTGGAAGGTCAGAATCTGAACCCTGTCCTGGTTCGGTGCTTCCGGGGCCTCAAAGTGGTGGATGTTGTAGCCACGGTTGTTTGAGTAGTAGACTTTCTTCGAGGGTGTAATCATGTATACAGTGTCCTGGTTGTACTGATGAGGATAAATGGCGACAATCTCCTCTTCAGGAACTGCTTGATCCCAGGTCTTGCCGTGGTCGTGAGAGATGAAAGTTTCGCGTCTGTCAGTACGCATGATGATCGTCTCATCATCTCCGTGCGCAGATTCGGCTCTTTCGAGGTAGTAATAGTCAGAGAAGGCTTGTCCCTTGAATTTGTTGATCTCGTGAGAGATCTTGCCATTTGCAGGCGCTTTTTGAGTGTCTTTGCAGGGTCGCTCGACGGGTTCGTCCTTGACCACGCCACCCTTCTTCTCGCAGGTATTGCCGGGAATGAGACGGTAGCCTGAGCTGCCCTCGTATTTGTCGTCGGGATTCTTACAGGCACCCTCGGGGGCCTTGAGCGCACCGGATGGGATACATTGCTTCCCATCTTCTGAGCGTTCAAAATTGTAGTCGCACTCGTAATCGGCGTCGGTGCACTTGCAATCCTCAAACTCGGGCTGGGGGTCTTTAAACTCGACATCAACAAAGCAATCGGCATCTGCCTTGCGTCTGCGGAAGAATTGAGTGTGGCCCATGATGCAGCTGGGCTTGCCTTCCTCGTCAACTCGTGCAGGCCATCTTTCAAAATCAGATTCCTTGCACTTGTCCTCGTGCAGACCGTTGAAATCAATGGAGTAAGTAAAGTATTCAAGCTTGGAACCACCACCCTTGGAAGCTACAAGGATGAACTTAAGGCTGGTCGAATCAGGGACAGTCAACAGAACGGTCGGCCTGATCTTGTCTTCCAGCTTCATCGACTGCCAATTTTTACCATGATCGATACTCCACTTGATCTCTTTCGTCTCGGTGTCTTGCACAGCGACGAGAATGGCACCTTGGTCGCCCATTTCGTAGAGGTGAGGGCCTTCGAGCGCGCGTCGCCAGGTAAGACCGGCGTCATCGGAAACAAAAGTGTCGCCCTGCTCAAAAGGCTTGAGATATTTGCCAGTGTTTCCAATGCCCATGACAATTCCAGGAGCCGGGCTGGTGAAGACGCGTCCGATGTTACGCTGGTCGGTGACTGAGTGGAGATGCAACTCTTCATCCTTGACCTTCAGCGAATGCCATTCTCTTCCGTCGTCGAAACTGATCTTCGACTTGACCTTCTTTTCTGCCATAAAATCCTTGTCAATCTCTTCCCAGTTGTCGACAATGTTGACCAAGACGATGCCTTGGATGTTCTGGATCTTTTCAAAATCGACGTATCCCTGGTGATTGCGATTGGTGTGTTCGATGTTCTTGGTAAAGTAAGTGCCGTTGGAATTGCTGGTGAACAGAGCGCCCATGGGGGAGGCAATGCTGCCGGTCATGAGATCGACCTGGATGCTGTAGTTTGTCGACTCGAGCAAAGTGTAGGCATTCTCTTCCAGTACGTGGTTGCCAAACTCTGCACGGTGCCATGTTTTTGTGTCGTCGGTGACAAACATGGCGAGCTCGGTGGTTCCCTCGGACTTTGCGGCAACAGCGATGTAACCCTTGACGGCGGCAACATTGACGACACCAGGAACGGTGCGTCCTTCGGCAATGGCGGGCTCGATTTCGGTCTTGTCAAAGAAGTCGTTGGACATCAAGAGGCGGTTGTCCTTCTGCCATGCTGAATATTTGCCCTCGACGACACACAGGACCTGGTTTTTGTCTAGTTCTTTGTCGCCGGTGGTGAAGAGGTCGGTGCTCCTCGCCCAGAGGCACGAGACTGCCTTTTCGTGGAGGCGGTAGATGGTTTTGAAGCCATTGATGGTGTAGAATGACTGTGGGTCGTGTCAGTGTGAGAGCAGGCGGCATACTCGGGCGGTGGCGTTACCTGGGGAGTGCACTCGAAGCCAACACAGTCGGCGGTGCTGACGATGATGCGGTCCGGGTCGTCGGCGTGGAAGCTGAGCGGACGGCCACGGGTAACGGGATATCTGGTCTTGAAGTCTTTCCACGTCTCGCCGCGGTCCTTTGTGATCCAGTGGGTCGTGTCGGAGCCGATTGCGATGGCGACCTTGTTGTCGAAGGGGTGCGGAAAGACCTCGCCAATCTTGCCTTCGCCGAGTGCCTTGACGGGCTTCCATTTGACACCAGCATCGGTCGAGCGGTAGACAATACCAGGCTCGATGTCGGTCACGAGAACGGTATCGCTGTCATCAAAGTAAAAGATGTTGGCCGGCAGCGACTTGAAGGCAGTTTCCTCAATTTCGGGAGCGTCCTTCTTGGCGGCGACTGCTGTTATGGACAGAGCCAGGCACAGCAGCCGCGTCCATGTCGCCAGCCTGGTCCGCATTGTGCTTGTTGTGTCGACGAGCTGAAGACAAAGTGGCAGCTCTTGCCTACAGCCACAGCTCCACCGCCAGCGAACCACCCTGAATGACGACGCCTCAAAAGTCCTCTTGGCGCCCTCGGCTGCCGAATTCCGATCACCGGAGCTCCGCCATCCCCGAGTGCCCTCCCCTGTCCTTCCTGCTCGGTCTCACTACAACCATACAGAAGTGCGCACATGATGGATCTTTGCCATGAGTAATGATAACGAGTTGAGGTGATTTCCATACGTATTATGATGTCTCTCTTTCTTCTCAGCATAAGCGAATCTCCCTCTCTGCACGCTTCTGTCTACTCCTGGCTCGCGAGTGCTCGAGCGCCTTCCTCGTTGCAGAGCTGCATCGACACAACAGCACCTGCGCCAACACCTGAAACACTCTGTCAGCATGACGACGGAAACAATACCATGTCGTAGAGAGCCACTCACCCGATCCCATGGCCAAGGCCACCTGCTTCACCACATCCTGAGTATCTCCCGCGGCAAAACACCCAGGAACACTCGTCTCGCCGAATATGCCTTTGGTAACAACCTCTCCGCTTCCCTCTCCCACTTCGAGTCCCAGTTGGTCAATCAAGTGCTGCCCTTTGTTTTTTGTTGCAGGCTTGTGCAACAGCATGCCCAACTTGACCATCGTACCATCCTTGAACTCAATCGAGATGCCCTTCTCAGGACCAGAGCCGTTGTTGATGAGGCGCTCGATAGGTCGCGTGTCCAGTTTGGCGCTACGCGCTTTTGCAGTCTTGAAAGCGTGTTGAACTGCTGCATCTTCAGGGGTCGAGCCGTTGCTAAAGATGGTGGTGTCGGGGTTGAAGTTCAAGGCCATAAGGGCCAGGTGGATGTAGCTTGGGTTTGGAAAGGTGAGAATGCCGATTGGATGGTCTTTTTGCTCAAAGCCATCGCAGAACAGACATTGATAGCTTTTTGGAGATCAGCTTATGTTTTTGAAATGTCACTTGATCAGGTGCTTACATATGTTCCGGCCAGTTCTCTTGGTATCCAGGAAGGTCTTCAGGAAATATATCCTGAGTGCCGGTTGCAAGGATGAGTTTTCGTCCAGTAAAGACATTATCCTTGTTGTCGACCACCTCGAAGCCCATGTATCCTGACTGGACGTCTTTTCGAGTCACTCGTACAGCATCAGAATGTTGGAATTGGATCGAAGGATACTTCTCGAGTTGGGTCAAGGCGGCTTGACGGAACTCTCAGGGATTGGTTCCATCTCGCGACAGCACTGTGTGCATGGCAGTGACCCCAGCATTCCTGTAATGGCCAGAATCAAAGACCAGAACATTGCGGCAGACACGGCCAAGGGCCAGGGCTGCGGAGAGACCGGCTGGGCCGCCTCCGATGATCAAGGCATCGAACAACATATTTGTTATGTGGATTAAGAAGTTGACAGGCATATCACTGTGACCGGAGCAGACATATTTATGTCCAAGGCCGGAAACATTCCAGAACTGGCTCGGGGTCATCTTTCCATGTTGTGAGTTGTGGGATTCCTACTGAACACGTACAGAAGTCTCCGGAAAGTCTCCGTGGACTCTTATGCCTCAACTTTTGGAACGAAAGTGAATGGTTACAATGAACTTTTTTGTCTAAAAGCTTGGAAAGAAATCCCTAAGCCCACCAACCAAGCAGAGACATGATGGCAGCACCGACAAAGAGGCAGACCATATTGAAAGTCAGTCTCTTCAAGTCTCTTGTCTGCTTCTCGAACAAAAAGTCTCTGGCCAACAACTCTACAAAGCCATTGTACAGCAGAATGCCAGCCGAAATAGCATTAACGAGACCACTGATCAAAGTTGCAGTATAGCCCGCTGGGTTGTACTGTGTGCGCACACCCAGACCAATGGCCATAGCAATGGGGGTCGTCAAGCCGTATGCGGCACACAACGCCCATCGAGTCCAGCGCAAATGTTTGGGGAACGGGATAGCCGACATTCTTGCACCGATACCCAGGCCTTCAAAGCCTTGGTGGAAGACCAATACTGGATACAAAACTTTCCATTCGTCGTCGGCAACTCCAAAGTTGAGGCCGATGAAGATGGAGTGCCAGATGATGCCCGCTTCGAGGATCAGGAAGGCGGAAAATTGCTGGGCAAAGGCGACCTGTTGGGCGCGTTCGTCGGTGGAGTCTGAATCGGATTGAACGCCTTGCTCAGAGGCTTTCTTTGGATCGTAAGGCGAAGTAGGGGCAGCCTGACCAACAAGGCCAGCACCGTGATCGTGGACTGTAACCCGCACGCCGAATTTTCGCTCGACGTATTCGTTGCAGGCAACATCAATAACAAAGACGGACATTGCGGAAGCAAAAACGATGGCGGGTGCCCAGTGGTAGGCGGCCCAATTGCCCGTCATGCCCACACAAGAGCTGCCTCCGATTTGATCGTAGGCGGGATCCAGTCTGGCGAGGTCAGCATGTCGTGGTTTCGTCAAGGTTCAAGAAACTCACAGATGAATGAATGCTGTCGAGACAATGACTCCGGTGCCGAAATATCTTGCAAACAAATAGCAGTACGTCGCGATAGTGCCTTTGAAGCGGTGTCCTAGCACTGGAAATGCTGTTGCAGCGGTCGACAGGATCCAAATGACAAAGACGGCTGAGATACGGGCACCGAGACCGCCCGTGTAGCCATTTTGGCCGAGTTGAAGATAGCAGATGACATCTCTCTGGCTGGCTGAGTCCAGATCGACATTGTGAGGGTCGAAAGACATGTTGACCGGATTGAGGAGGAGCTGAAGATGATCTTGCTGTTTGATGCTGCTTGGAACCTCTTGAGGCTCATACTTCTTATACCCGACGTTGCCGCCATCAAGGTGGCTGCAATTCTTGTCTACATCCCTCCCACATCGTCTCCATTGAACAGGCTCGGATGCTCATGCGGGTCTCTATCCACTCAGCACATTTTTTCCACGCCTTTCCTATGAGAGCTCACCCAAGCACAGACCAGCACCTTGGTGGTCATCTCGTTTGCCGGCAAGCCCACCACCTCGTGCCTGATTCTTGCACTTGGCTTTGCATCAATCGTGATGGCTTGCCTATCCTTTTGATTGTTCTGGAGTACTGATCTGCAGCGCCATCAAGCTGGATGGTGGCAGAACCAGTAATGGCGTACACATTACTAAGGCACCTACTTGGAGTACTCTAGTCAAGATCCATGCCCCTTTGCTGTTAGCTTATGGATACATACTCAACAATATTGCAATCCGCCAGCAATACCCACCATCAAAAGCTTCCAACCACACTGATCAATTTCCTGTCTGTCCCTGAACGTCAACCCGGTTCTTCTGGTGTCGTCTGTTCCATCTTTTCGATCCGCCGAGAAGCCGCCATGGTCCACCCCCATATGAGGCACCACCCGCCAACAGGGCTTCGAGGTCTGGTCACTGATAACACATGGTACTAACATACATATACCGCTTGAGCTTCCTCGTCAACATGTCAGCAGCCAGTTCACTCAGTGAACTTGATCAAATGACCTGCCGGGGTAGCTCAATCGGTAGAGCGTGTGGCTCTTATCCTCTTGTATAAGCACACATACAATCCCGGAATCAGTCGACTGCGAGGCTTCCACTCTGAATCCTCGCCACCACCACCACCACCACCATTACCACCATCGTCGCACACCGGGCTCCGCATCGCTCACATCGCCATCGCAAAGTCATGACAGCCACACAGGATACCGACTCCAATACACAAAGACATCGATTACCTAATCGAGATCCAGGAGCGATGGTTTGTTTACTTGTGTAGCGGTGCCCGTGACTCGATTCGAGGCTGTATCGCGGGCTCATGCCCAACATGATTGGCAAATCTATTAGTTGGGCGCTATTGTGCGGGTGGATGCAGAGGCGGAGGCAAGTGCGCACGAAGGGGTGGACAGGAGGTGAGTAGGCTCATAAACGCTTTTGCTGGCTGGGGATTCCATGTGGTTTGTCTGATGGTGCAAAGGTGATCCTGCATGGGAACGAGGGCGATGTTTGTGAGCCTGCCCTTGTCTGTGTGTCGTAGCTCGGAAAGAGATATCGCATTTCAGGAGCTTGGGGTCGGCTATTTGCAGCTATAGCAATGCATTAACTTCGTGGCATTCTACAGCCATTCCACTGAGAGTGCGGTCTGAAAACGTTCCGATTGTCTGAGAAGCTACACTTTTTCCCACCGCCAGATACAACCCAACAATCTCTTCCTGGCCGTCTTACGCGCAGCCTCCTTGACATCCTCGTCAACTTTATTCTCGATAGCCACGGCATCAACAGCGCCAACATCCTGCGAAGCCAGGATTCCATCCACCTCGGCAATCTTCCAGCCGCGCAGAAACAGACAACACGCCGCAGCGCCCACATACATGAACCCCGTAAACAGCTGGGCACCCAGATACCCACCCTCATACGCCACAATCTCCAGAGCGATGGGTTCGGAAAACGTGCAGGGCAACACGAGCACCAGCCAGCAGATGCTGAGCGCAGAGGGCACATTGCGGAGCCCTACGACTTCGGCGCTGACGGGTGCAATGGTGGTCCAGAAGGTGCCTGCGACGGTGCCGCCGAGGATGGCGTAGAAGATGAGGACGCCGTAGCTTTTTGCCGATGTCCAAATGACGAGGGCGAAGAGGCCTGAGAGAAAGGTCATCAGGCCGGCCATGTTGATGCGGCCGACGGCGTCGCTAAAGTATCCGATGGGTGGGCGGCCGATTGCTTGGCCTAGATTCAGCAGGGCGGAGATGGTGGAGGCTTGGTGGGCTGAGAGGCCGATGCTGCGAGCGTAGTTGGCCAGACTGAAGAGCAAGACGACGTAGGCGAGCATGCTGAACCAGCCAAAGCCTGCGGCGTGTCAGCCCATCATACAAAGGAGGGATGATAGCGGCACTTACCCAGCAGCAACAGGTATTCCGTGCGCTTGAACAATTGCATGTCAAACGCCAACTGCGAAGACCCGATCGCCTTGTTGCGGTCCTTGACCAACAGAGCACACGTCAGGTTAACAACCAGCGCAACAAGACCCAGCACTCTAAACGCCCACGCCAACCCAATCTCAGGGATCATGGCGCCAGTCGCCAACGAGTACACCAAGCCACCTAGACCGGACCCAGCAGTAGCAATCCCATTCGCCAAACTGCGGCGCGTGGTGAACCACTGCGGCACAATTCCCACGGAGCCGACAAACAGAAACCCCATGCCAAAGCCAAAGCAGACGCCCTGACTCAAGAACAAGTGCCAAATCTCGTACGCAAAACTGGCGCCTATCAAACTCGCCGTCTCAAACACCACACCGGTGAGCAGCGTCGTCCTGGTCCCGAATTTCCTCGTCGCGACGGTGGCTACGGGCGACACCAGCAAAGCGCAGGCGATGGACAGACTGCCCACAAACGCAAACTCCAGATAGGTCGCGCCGGGAAACACATTGTTGGAGAGGTAGTAGGCGAGAAAGACGCCGTAAGATGAATTCAAGCCCCAGGTATGGCCATTGATCAGCGCGACAGAGACGACACAGATCCAACCGTACCCGCCATTTGGCGCTGGAGGTGGTTTGGGAGCTACGACGACATCGGTGGGAGGTTGCTCGGTGTTTGCGATGACCTCTGGCTTTGTATCCGTGCTTCTTTCCGAAGATGCGATTTTTCCGTTGCTCACTTGATCTTTCTCGTTGTCGACATTGTCGAGATTGTTGGGGTTGTTGTCGTTCATCTATCGGGGCAACAGGAGGACGTGTCGTCCTCTCGATCCAGGCATTCCCGAACGAGCTTGTGGGCCGCAATCGGAAGGGGCAAGTGTTGGCAAAAGGTCAAGGTGACTCAAAAGGATGGGTCATTCCTTATATATGAGCAATGTACTCGTTCCCGTCCTCCACCATGTGTCATTGGAAAAACGAAGGAACGAACTCCCAGATGCGGAGATGAATGCGGAGTATCCATCTGCTCGCCTGCCGGTTAACCGAGTGGCCAAGTGATTGTTGATGGTAGCACCCTGTCCGGGAGCACCGCATGGAGACTGCACCCCTACGAGTAGTCAATTTCTTTACCCTTACCAAATGATACTCACACAATGAAACCCTTCCCGTCTAGAAGAGCAACATTGATATCGATAGCTCTGATCAGTGTTTACCACACGGGCTCGAAGATGGAGGCCGTCAGCTCACGAGTCCCCGAGGCGAAAGCGAAGAGAACAAACAATGAAGTGGTGAGGACGGAGGAATTGTCGCAATTACCTGGGGGCAATGGCTCGAACACCGACACCGCGATTGGACGCATGACCTATACCAAGATTTCGATGCTCCAGAAAACCGCCTCGTGTTCCCGTCTGCAAAACCAAAAGGTCTGGGCTGGGATTCACCCGGGTTGCTGAAAGCGTAGGACCCTGGTGAGCAGTGGCCGTCTCTTCCTCACCACTCTCGAGTTCAGGGTGAAGCTCCATATCGTGTCTGCAGGGTCTCCAGCGTGTCTTTCATAATAATGCAAGATGGCTCTGAGACGAGATGTGTGGTCGACATAGGCCCGAGCAGTCGTAGCAGGATCGGCAGGGCTTCAGTGGGATGAAGAAATCATGGCAGCAGATGTAACACTATCCTATATAGTCCGCAAAAGCCGCAGGACAGAACAAGTAACAAAGAGTAAGATGTAATTCGAAATTCATAACAGGCAGGCTTTTTCTTTCTGCTCCTCATCCGCCTACTCAGACAAGGTTGAGGAAACAAACAGAAAAGAGACAAAAAAAGAGTCATAAGAAGGCCTTGCGGACGCCAACAACGACGGAAAAAAGTGGTATCGCAAAGAAGATGGATAAGAAGGGGAGGAGAAAGAAGAAGAAACCGGAACAAGAACAAGAAGAATGAGCTTAACTCCACGACCCATTTCAGCGCCGCCGCTCGAAAAAGAAAAACCCCATGAATAATCCAACATTTGTCGTAACCAAAACAAAACCCGAACATACGAGATTGAGGAAAGTAACACAAAGAGAAATCATCCCACAACGCCTTCACGTTCGACCATCTCGCGAATCTTTGACATGAAGCTGGCCGGGTATTGTCTGACCTCGTCTTGAGACGGGATGCCGCGCTTGGGATCTCTGCATCTCTCCACAACCTTGTCGATGATCTGAGCGAGCAGATCCTCGCTCATGGTGACGGAGTTGCCGGCATCGGGATATAAGAAAGGGTCCGAAGAGCTGAGCAGCTGCTTCACTGACGGACGAGCGTGCAAATCGCGCTGCAGACATCGTCGCAAAGTACCTTTCAGGGACGCAGGTACGGTAACGCCACCAACACCTTTATCAGGAAACTCGATGACGACCTTTGAGTTTGTAATAGCCATGATACGACTAATCTGATTGGCGATGTGTGCAAAAGGTGGGCGACCGTAGACCATCTGATACAAGATACACCCAAGAGACCAGACATCAGAAGGCTTGCCAATCTTCATGAGTCGGCTGCCGTTGTTCGAAGTGCGTTCACTGCCTGGTGTGGGCGCATTGGTGTCGAGAATGCTCTCCGGCGACATATAATTCGGGGTACCAATGTGAGAGTCGCGATGTACGTTGACCGTGTGCGCAATGTCGATGGCGTTGGCAATGCCAAAATCAATGAGTTTGAGCTTTCCCTGGACAGAAAGGAAGTTGGCGGGTTTGAGATCGGAGTGAACAATATCGTAGTCATGGACAGCTTGAACGCATTCAAGCATCTCTTTCCAGTAGAAGCGGGTCAAAACAGGGTCGAATTTGGGATCCGGGCCGTTCAGAGCAATCGTCAAGATGCGGTTCAAGTCGTTATCGCCCTTTTCCATCAAGACACTCAAAATCTGCTTCTCATTGTCCAGCTCCCAGTCGAAGAGTCGGATCACGCGATCCACGTCTGCGAGCTTTGTGAGAAGATCAATCTCGCCCTTGAAACCTCGCATGGCTGATTCATCACAATCTTCAAGCTTGACCTTTTTCAGGGCAAACATCTTGTAGTTCTCGGCCATGACTTGGTAGACATCACTGCTGCCACCCTTGCCAATCTTGTTCATCTGAGTGAAGAGTTTTCCATTTACAAGAATGTGTTGACGTCGTTTCTTGCTCTTGGTCGTGCTGGCTCCGGCAGTTTTTGTGGCTGCATCCAGAACACTCATCTTCGGGGGTGGCGGTGGGGCGGGTCGTACAGGCGTGTTGTTGCTGATGGCGGTAAGGGCTCTCCGCGGTGATTGATGTGAAGGGATAGGTACAGGCGTTTCCGCGACCGATGGCTTTGATTCCGGCAGAGCAATTTTCTCTGGCTTTCCAAGGTATTTGAAGTCGTGGTGCCTGTCGCGCTTGAAGGTCGGAGGAGGCAGATTTTCTTGTTCTTCTGACGCATCTGTTTGAACTCTGGATGCAGAGCGTGCTTGCCTGTGATAGTCGGGTCGCACGGCCATGCGATCATTGCTCTGCCTCCTCTGCATGACAGCGTCTCCGTGATTTGATCTGGCCAGGGAATCACTACGCTCTCGCTTATGTGCATCAACGCTTGGTCTTCGCGTAGGTCGTTCCATGCTAGGGACTCGAGTAGAGGCGCGAGAAGCGATTCTGGACCGATCGGTGCTCGTGTCGCGCTTTAGCGGAGCCGAAATATCGCGGCTGTCATTCCGGGAGGGGGCAAAATCGTGCCTTGAGACGGCCGCGGAATCTTGGTTGAGGCTGTCTGCTCTGCTTGTGCGTCCTGCATATTGAGCGGGCTCTTCGTCGTGCTCGGGCGGGGATTGTGACTCTGTTTGCGCGTGGTTGCCGTCATGTGGACTGACATTGTCGTCGCTCTCGCGTCGTCTGAAGCCTCTTCTCACCGGGGCTCCGCGCAGAAAAGCACCAGGCGCTCTTTTGACGCGTACCGAGCCGGGATGTCCAGTGTGTTCTGCAGACGCGTGTCGTGTTCGGTTGAGTGTTGATGGAAGATGTCTGGTTATCGCGTCGGGCCCTTGAGACGCGCCAAAGTTCTGATGCGCGTCTTGGTCGAGGTCGGGGGCAGGCGAAGGGTTGCTGCCGGATCTGCTTCTAGTCGACCGGCTGGACCGCGAGGCGGGCGCGGGCGTGACAAACTCGAGGGCGGGCGTGTTTTCTCTGCTCGACGCGTGTCGGTCGGCGGCGCTGGCGGTGCGGCGAGTCGAGGAAGGCGCGCGCTTGCTGACCGAGACAATGCGCGGCGATGTTGCGCTCTGGCTGTGCGCGGGCGACGATTTGCGCACAATCTTCAGCATGGGCGCTCTGCTAGGCGTCTCGTAGTCGCGCACGCCGTCTTGCTTCGGCGACGACGCCTCGAAACCCGCCTCGGACTCGAGAAGAGCTCTCGTCAGCGCGCTGAACTTCATGGGCGGCGGAATCTCGTCGTCGGACGAGTCGCCGACGTCGATGCGCTGCATCATGGGCGCGTCTGCCGCAAAGCCCTGAGCGGGATTGAATACCGATAGAGGCGAGCCGCGGTGGTGTGGATAGGGGCGGGAAGTGGTGCTCATTGAAGCAATGCTCGGGGGGATTGATTTGTTATGGGTGCGGAGCGGCTACCCTTTCCAATAGATCGAGGGGGGCTAGGAGAATGAGAGTCGTGTAATCTAGAAAGAGCCCAGGTCCAATTGCGCCATCAATTGGGGATGGATGCTGTATAGTGCTACTGTCGCAAAATCGCTAATGTCTGGATGCCATCTTGTCGCGTCGTTTATGTACCAGGCGGCCTGCGTCAACGAGAAAGTCGCAATCTTCAGAGCCCGTCCGCAACGTTGACCTGACAACGCCAGCCAAGGCCTGTCAACATCAACTTGCGCGCACATCATCATCATCTTTTTCTTCCTTTTCGTCTTTTAGACTGTGTACTAGTCTGATGTCCTACAGGTGTGATTCAAGCCTATACATGTGTACCGTTTGTAAAAGAGACAAGAGACTAGGTAACCACCCTGCACTTGATACTGACCCAGGCTTTGTTGTTCTTACCTACTCTCTGACCGCCTGATGGAAAAATTTGGTATCATGTCTTTTTTTCTTGATTCTTTCTGTAGTAACAGGTACAGGGAAAAGAGATGCAGCTAATGGTGAGGAAGCAAACCTCCTATCTTCCGGATCCTGTCTCTGTATAAACCGGTATCAAAATGCAGAAACTCGGCCTCGAAGCAGGGCATGTCCATTGAGGGCCCGACGAATTGACGATGTTCCGCACCTCACAGACAACTAGCCAGGTCATTTCTAATCTGCCTAAGTCGATAACAAAGAAAGAGACTGGTATTGTTCGAGGTCCAAAAACATCAGGTCGTCGGCCGAGACAGCAGCGGTGACGTGAGACGCGGGGCAGCATCGGCGTTTGACAGCATCAATACCGAGCAAGTCAGGCCGAGGCGCATGTCGACTTTTGTTGGTCCTCAAGACAAGACATCGACTCTACAACACACACAATGTCTCCTCCAGCAATCATCGCTCCCTCGATCCTGTCAGCCGACTTTGGCGCCCTGGGCAAGGCTTGCTCCGACACCATCGGCCAGGGCGCCGACTGGCTCCACGTCGACATCATGGACGGCCACTTCGTGCCCAACATGACCTTTGGCGCCCCCGTAGTCACCATGATCCGCCCGCACGTCGACAAGCCGACAGAGGCGTTCGGCAAAGGCACCTTTGACTGCCACATGATGATCGCCGAGGTCAGCTCCTCTCCCTCGAGACACAACCCCACCCGTTCCAACACTGACACTCGCCAGTAGCCGAAGAAATGGGTCAAGGATTTCAAAAAAGCCGGCTGCAATTTGTACTGTTTCCACTATGAAGCTGCCGTCGGTTCCACCGCTGCCGAGGAACCCGCCGCAACTTCGGACAGCAAGACTAGCCCCAAGGAGCTGATCAAGTATATCCACGACCAAGGACTTCGCGCCGGCATCGCCCTCAAGCCCAAGACGCCTGTCGATGTCTTGTACGAACTTCTGGATAGCAAAAACAAGGACGAGGTTCCGGATGTACGTTTACCGAATCGAGGTTGGAAGAAAAGATCAAGCGACTGACGCAGATACACAGATGGTCCTCATCATGACCGTCGAGCCCGGGTTCGGCGGCCAGAAGTTCATGCCCGACATGATGCCCAAGGTTGAAGCCCTCCGCAAGCGCTACCCGGAACTCAACATCGAGGTCGACGGCGGTTTGTCCGAGAAGACAATCGATGTTGCTGCCGAAGCCGGTGCCAACGTCATTGTTGCCGGCTCTGCAGTCTTCGGCGCAAAGGACCCGTCCGAGGTCATTGCCAAGCTTAGAGAGGCTGTCGAGAAGAGAAGGTGACTGGCTGCTAAGTTCTAATGAAAATGATAGATGCTTGGAAGCACTGCTGTGAAATGTCGATAGAATCAGCACGATGCAAAATGAGACAATAAATGTATAATAAATCCCCTTCCAAGCTCTGAAAGAATCAGCAGGACTCTGGTACCGGTAACAACTATGTTGATTCATGCTTCAGAGACAGAATGTTGCAACTGAGGGAAGAATGCCTGTGCGGTCCAAGCTCAAGCAGAGTCATCCCACAATTCGGTTGCCTAGGCCTCACTTATCATCTCAAGTGTTGTGTAATTGGCCCGACTATAAAATGCTCACAAACATCAAGTTCAATGTTCAGCAAGATGTTCTCTTGCTTCGGCGAGCAGGAGGACCAGCCTCGCATGACCAGGTCTTTTCCGCATTCCCTGTGATCTGGCCTGAAGCCCGCCCACCAAACACTGCCGGTCTCGTCCACTGGCCACCACCGGTCCAGTATCCCAACCATCGCCGGTCTCGTACACCCCTCATCTGCTATCCTGTCACTCCCTCTTCTGCCAGAGTCTCTTTGCATCACGGTTACAATGCACAATGGAGGGCAAAGTGTTCTTTGTGCTTTTCAGGGTGGGATGTTCGGCTGTGTGCCTGCGTCTTGAATCTTTCATGGCCTGATGTGGCTTTGCCTTGTGGCGCTTTGATTTCCCTGATTATTAGCGAGGAAATGTACATGTAGCAATGCAAAGATCAAACAATTTTAGCGTCGTAATATATGAAGGCCTCGAAATGAGCATTCTAATGGAGACACAAAAACTCTGAATTTACCCTATCATTGCCAGAGCCGAGCAGTGACGTGCAATAGATAGAAGAGGTGATGGTGTGACTCGAGTTTTTCCCCAGTGGTTGCCTCAGCAACGACAGCACTTTGGGATGGCAAGTCGCGCGTCCACGCAGGTTCTCCGTCAGCCAGTCATCGCGAAAAGCCATACCACATACACACAACATTAACACACCTACCTCTCCATTTGCATCTCCATCGCATCACCCAGCAGAAATACAGCCAACAGCCTAGCCAAGCTAAGCCGCATTTCCCAACCCAGCCAGCAAAAGCAAAAGAAGCCAGCATCGAAACGTCCTCGGCGCAACAAAGACCAACGACAATGACCTCGAACAACCCTTTTGCCCCCAACACCACTTCCGGCCCTGAGAACAAGCAGCCCAAGATGGATGTGCACCGCCAAATGATGGAGAACAAGCTGCGCGGCGAAGAAGGGTATGCGCCAATACCCCCTCCCTCGGCGCCCACAAAATAGAACCTGACCTTCTCCTCTTGCCAGCAAATCCAGCAATGCATACGTCTCGCCCTCGGACGCCATCATGAGCCCCGCCAGCCAGAAGCTGTCGGGCTTCAAGCAGAGACAGATGAACAAATCGTGAGTTTTTGCGCTCCTTTGCCACTGATTCGCCGACGAAGAAAACCAGTCGCTGATTTGCCCTCTTTTCTTTTTCGCCTGCAGAAACCCCGTCAAGCCGCGCACGTTGTTTGCAAAGACGGCGACGACCACCCGCGAAAAGGACCTCGGTCCCGAAGACGAGAATGCAACCAAGTCCGACTCTGCCTGATCGCGTCTCTCACGTCTCGTTGCTGTTTCGCAGAGCCGCGCTCTACACCTCTCTCTGCAACCTCATCTCGAGGCATTGCCGAAGGTGCTCTTCTCGTATCACGCCCCGCAGTCTGTCTGGTCCGTCTGTCGGTGCTTCTTCTGTTTTTTGTTATAACGTCTGTGTTCACGTCTTGGGGAAATGGAATTTTGGTCTCGGGGAAAGAGAAAGAACTTCGGGGTCTGGGAAATACCTCTCTGGATATTGAGGGAGCTGCCAATTGGTGCTCTCTACTCTACAGGCGTTTCACGGTCATGGCAAAGGGAATTTTTTTCTCTTCTTTTTTTCTTTTGCTTTCCTTTCAAAATGATTAGGAAATTATCATGATACGCTTTCTTCTTTGCAGATGTTTGCATCCATTCTCTCTTTTGGAATGTGCCCATGTGTTCTGGTCTTGGCCTTGCGAGTCACTGCTTCACGGTCTACAGCATCATTCAAACAAGCAGATTCTTTGCACAAGCTCAGACAGACACTCGCCTCCCTTTCCTGAGGGTATCAAAAGTTCTTCATATACCAAAAGTCACAAAAAAGACGCCGTGGAGTTTCCTTGTTTTTGTCCCGTAAACGCCATGCTCATGAGAAGCAACCGCCACCACGAAATGCGCAAACCACACCACACACTATGCAAACAACATCTTCTCGTCCAGCTCATCCACCTCCCTGGCCTTGCCGCCGGTCGAAGTGAGACCCAGATCGCCCTTCTTGGCCTTGCGCTCGACGGTGGCCTCGGCGCGCTTGTTGTACTTGGCCGAGCGGGCGACTCTGAGGTCGCGTCTGATCTGGTTGGGCGAGACGAATTCCCTGTTTTCGTAGATGATGGGCCCGCCGAAACTGCCTTCCTGGATGATGATGGGTGTGAGGACGAAGCGGGGGCCGATTTCGACCAGGTTCAACTTGGTCTCGCGGCTCTTTTTGTCTGCGGGGTCCTCGCTCTCGGTTGCGCTGGGCATGGGCAGGCCTTGTTCGGGGATTGCAGAGGTCTTGCCGGCCTCGGTCTCGTTGGTTTGGTAGCAGCGGGTCCAGACCTTGCCGTCCGCGACGGTGAAGGCCATAACGTGGTCCACGAAAGGCTTGGTCTTGCGGGCGCCCTTGGGCACGCCAAAGGTTTGCGTCAAGAGTTCCTTGATCAGTTTGAGGTGGGGTTGCGAGTCGAAGGTTGCGTCGAAGGAGAGGATGGGCCTTGAACCCTTGAGGCAGTTGCCGGTAAAGTGCAGCTCTTCCATGGTGTGCAGGTTCTGCAGGTGGAACTTGACGGTCGGGCCGTTCGGAGGCTTGCTCATCCACACGTACAGATCCTTGCCCTTGCGCCCCTCGAAGAAAAAGACATTGTTGCAGTTGTACAGGTCGGCCAGTTCGTTGAGTTGGTACAGCTTGGTCTTTGTGTCCAGCTTGGCGTCCTTGCGACTGTGAGGGAGGAGGGAGTAGAGGTCATTGAGGAGGTGGCGGTGGCTAGAGTCAGGTCAGTAGGACATGTGGGAAAGGTGGATTGGTCGGCGCATACCGGTAAGTGATGCCACGCGAAGAGAGGATAAGGACTCGTTGACGGTTTCTGGGACCGTCAGACGATGCGACGTCCTTTGACCTGGAGTCGTCGGACTTTGACAAGGACTTGTATACGGCGGCCATTTCGAGGGTGTGTGAAAGATGATGCGCGCTCGAGTGTGCAAAAGAAAGCAAATCTAGTCTCACAAATTTTGATCTTATCTGATCGATCTGACGGGCACAGACCTCTCCTACACAACACTACAGTTCGCCTCTGTATTGTCAGACTGCTGCCGAGCCGTGAGTTCGCTGGTATGTAGAGATATTGCAGCTTTGTTTTTCTGTTCCGAGGTGCCACAGTGCAGAGTAGGGTCGCGAGGCAGAGACCAGCACAAGAGGCTGTCAGAATGGCGGAGAATTGATGCACCGGCACCGTCTCTCGATAGCGACTTCCGTTTTGACGCGGATTTAGGATGAATGTGCACTACCACAGCGAAGGTCTCGCACACGCAACCAACACCAATCCGGTCAAAGAAGCCTCGCAGCAAGAACCAAGTCCCGGCGATGCTTGAGCCCAGCCCACACACGACTTTGTCACGGGCATAAAACACGTATATAGCAGTCTTGGCAGAGCAGAAATTAGAGGGCATAGAACAGAGTTGGCTGTTCTCCACGAAAGCAAACCACACGCCGGCAAGCGGGCGAGCGCAGGCAGCTTCGACGGCGATGGCTCAACAAGCCAGCCTGCTTGGCCCTTTCATCCAGTAATACGTAGCTCCACCCCCCTCCCGTCTTTATCCTGCACTTGCACCTGCACCTGCACCTGCTGCTCGCTGCTCGCTGCTCGCTCTCGCCCTCAACTCCGCATCCCACGTCGCCGTCGAGAGCAACAGTCTTGCATCGACAGTCTTGTACCGAGTTACCGCAGACCGGTACGCGCGTGAATTTGCCCCTTCCGAGAAGCGCAATTGGGCCCACCACTTCTGCGTGCCGCCAGATTCCATCTCACTCCATCTCCGCCCTGACCATCAACCCAATACATGCTGTCGCGCCATCCCCTGCCGACCTCTGCATAAAGCGCTGCCCGCGGCTTTCGCGCGAGCTCCACCCACACCATGCAAGACTATCCTCAAGGCTCGGCCAGGCCGCCGCCATACTCTCCTCAGCTCAACCGCAGCCATCCACCTTCACCTGGCATGCCTCGAAATCCGAGCCCGACTGTCCAGCGCCAGTCTTCTGGATACTATGACCCGCTGTCCGACTCAATACAGGTTCGCTCCCTGTCTAGCCATATTTGCCGGATATATTGCTGACCGAGTCAAAGGGTCGACGCCATCCATCCGAACCCGTCGACAGATACCGCGAGAGCAATGGATATCACTACGACACTCCGGCTCGTCCACGCGGCACCAGTCAGTCGTCGCATCCGGGTCCTCAGTTGGCGCCTTTGACCCCCATGAACTCTCACCTACCCCCGTCATCTCCATCTTACCACGCGCGTCCTGCAGAAACCATCACTCCGAATGTGAGTCGACTTTCTTCGATTCCACATCGCTTCAGCTAAACCATTTGATAGCCTCCGGCGCGGTCCAATCCCATGTCAATGTCCAACTTACTATCCGATACTGGTCCATCGGATCCACCGCCTCCGCCGCCGCCGCCTCCTCAACCTGCCGCCCCTCCTGCCTTGTCGCCTGAAAGACAGCGTGAACCAATCAAGCCGTATATTGCGCCCCAACCCACGGCCATCCCCGAACCTTATCCAGCCCCGGCTCCAGTCCCAGCTGCGGTTCCCGATGCAGAGGTCAAGCGTGAGCGCAACAACGATGTGCCTTCGACAGTGTCTGTACCCACTGCATCCTACCCTACCGGTCCCCCAGGACTTACCATCGCGGCTACCGAGGAAGCATATGCAGAGATTGAGAGAGCCGAGTTGAGCGATGTTGATGCGCCAGGATTCGAGGGCCCAATGAGTGGATGGGTTGAAAGATCCCGAAAGCGCGCCCGTGAGGTGGAGCAGAAAGAAAGCGCGAAACGCAAGGTCCGCAGACCTGCACCCTTGTTTGTGAGATGCTGCTAACAGTCGATCGCAGAAACGCCGTCAAGCCACGACAAAGCTGTACCTCGAAATGTTCAACGCAAGCGCAGCCCTGTCTAAGGAGCAGTTTGTCGCCGCGCACGAGAAGCAAGCAGAAGAGGAGGTGCGCCTCAAGGACATTGAAGAGGAGAAGGAACGCAAGAAAGACATGCAGCGCAAACGTCGCCGAGAAAGGACACTTCTTAACGAGACGGCGAAACGCGACGAAGCCATCGAGAAGCTCAAAGATCTCGAAGACGAAGACGAGCGATCACGCCTCCTCAAGGATGTACAGAAACACGGTAAGAAGATCCGGAACACCGAAGATCTCCTCCACGGCCGACTATTCAGCAAGGCTCTCCACGGAGACTCGCCCGGTCCCAACCTCGAGGGAGACTTCATGTCGTCCTTCCAAGCTAATGGCGACCTTTCCACAGACGCGAAAGCCAAGAAAGGCGCGAAAGGGTACCGTCCACGAAAGAGCAAGGCCCAGAAACAAGCCGAAAAAGACAACGCCGCCGCCGCCCAAGCTTACCTGGACCGCGGTGACGAGCTACCGCCGATTGCGCCGCGAGAAGAAGCCCGTCTCAGAAACTTGCGCGGCGAAGACAGTGATGCCATGGAAGGTACGCCGATGGATGATGTCGAGCCTGGCGAGAAGACGTACGAACAGGTGTATCGTGAAGTGTGGAAGGACATCTCGTCAAGCGCCACAAAGGTTGCTCGCAGCAGGCTTAATGCTCTTGAGGTCAAGCAAGGAAACATGCGCAAAACAGCCCAACTGGCGTCCAAGGAGGCGCGCCGCTGGCAGCTCCGCACAAACAAAAGCACAAAGGACGTCCAGGCTCGTGCCAAGCGCAGCATGCGAGAGATGCTATCTTTCTGGAAGCGCAACGAAAGGGACGAGCGCGACCAACGCAAGATGGCCGAGAAGCAAGAGCTGGAGAATGCCAAGCGTGCAGAAGCCGAGCGCGAAGCGAACAGACAAAAGAGGAAGCTCAACTTTTTGATTTCTCAGACCGAGCTCTACTCTCATTTCATCGGCAAGAAGGTCAAAACCGACGAAGTCGAGAACTCGACCAACGATGTAGCCGCTTCAGACCAAACTGTTCGACCTGGCCCGCCCGACGCGCACACCATCGATCTTCCCGACTCTGTTGCGAAGCTAGGTACAAAGGTTACCAACTTTGAGGATCTTGACTTTGATGCAGAGGATGAGACCGCCCTGCGCGAGGCCGCCATGGCCAACGCCCAGAACGCGGTTCAGGAAGCTCAGGACAGAGCACGTGCTTTCAACCAAGATGCAAATGGAGACACGAACAAGATGTCCCAGTTTGACGACGGCGAGATGAACTTCCAAAACCCCACCAGTCTACAGAACATGGATGTCTCGCAACCGAGCATGCTGACATGTCAGCTGAAGGAGTATCAGCTCAAGGGTCTGAACTGGCTTGTCAACTTGTACGAGCAGGGTATCAACGGTATTCTCGCCGACGAGATGGGTCTCGGCAAGACTGTTCAATCGATCTCAGTCATGGCTTACCTTGCTGAAGTCCATAACATATGGGGACCTTTCCTCGTCATTGCACCGGCGTCAACGCTTCACAATTGGCAACAAGAGATTGCCAAGTTCGTACCAACTCTCAAAGTGCTGCCATACTGGGGCAATGCAAAGGACCGTAAAGTCTTGCGCAAGTTCTGGGATCGCAAGCACATTACATACAACAGGGACTCATCGTTCCACGTCCTGGTCACATCATACCAGCTTGTGGTGCAGGACACGCCTTACTTCCAAAAGATTCGTTGGCAGTACATGATCCTGGACGAAGCTCAAGCCATCAAGTCTTCCCAAAGTTCGAGATGGAAGGCCTTGCTGGGCTTCCACTGCCGTAATCGTCTGCTTTTGACCGGAACGCCAATTCAGAACAACATGCAAGAGCTCTGGGCTTTGCTTCATTTCATCATGCCAAGTTTGTTCGACTCTCACGACGAGTTCAGCGATTGGTTCTCGAAGGATATTGAGAGTCACGCGCAGAGCAATACCAAGCTCAATGAAGATCAGCTCAAGAGATTGCATATGATCCTCAAGCCCTTCATGCTGCGTCGTGTCAAGAAGCACGTTCAGAAAGAGCTCGGCGACAAAGTTGAGAAGGACGTTTTCTGTGATCTTACATACCGCCAGCGAGCCTTGTATGCCAATCTGCGGAACAAGATCAGCATCTTGGATCTCATGGAGAAGGCGGCAAATGGCGACGACCAAGACACTGCCACTCTGATGAATCTCGTCATGCAGTTTCGTAAGGTCTGTAACCACCCGGATCTGTTTGAGCGTGCCGACACCACATCACCGCTCTCTGTGTCTTACTGGGCAGAGACGGCTTCATTCAGCAGAGAAGGCAACTTTGTCAACCTGGCCTACTCGGTTCGCAGTCTTATCGAGTACTGGCTCCCGAAACAGCTTGGCTCAGATGGTGGTCGACTCGATTTGGCTGGACCCGACAACTCCCGCGCGGGATGGCGCAACAAGTGGCTGAACCACATGATGAACATATGGGGCCCCGAGTACATCAAGCAAAACAGCGCAAAGTCAAACGCCTTTTCATGGCTCCGCTTCGTGGATTCTTCACCGAGTGAGGTTTCCCGTGCGGCTCGTACTGGCATCTTTGACCGTGCTGTCGAGCAACTAGTCCAGTCCAACCACCGGACCTTTTTCCAACAAGGAGATTACTTGGATGCCAAGGAGCGATACGTGCCCGCACATTCTATGCTCAACATCGTCAAGCACGCGAAGCCAAGTCTGATCACAGATGTATCGGGTGAGGGTTATCTCAGCAATCTAATGAACGTATCCCGCCTGTCGTCTGAGGAGACGGGATACAAGGACATTGAGCCCTGTGCCCTGCCCCAGGCGTCTGCTCCTCCAGTTGAATTGGTGTGCCCTAGCCAACGGTCGTTGTTGGAAAAGGAGACTACATTCTTCAACGTCCCCATCCGAAGAGTCCTGAACCCGATCGCCCTGGAGACTGAGCAAGCGCTCTTGTCGAACAAGGTTGCGCCATCCGACTTTCCCGTTACCGGAATGTTGCCACAACCCATCTCGGAGAAGCAGCGCTACACCACTATTGAGGTCCCGAGCATGCGTCGCTTCGTCACCGATTCCGGTAAATTGGCCCAGCTAGACAAGCTTCTGAGAGAACTCAAGGAAGGCGGCCACCGTGTTTTGCTATACTTCCAGATGACACGCATGATTGACCTGATGGAAGAGTATCTGACCTACCGCAACTACAAGTACTGTCGTTTGGATGGTTCGACCAAGCTGGAAGATCGTAGAGATACCGTCGCAGCCTTCCAGTCCTCGCCCGAAATCTTCGTCTTCCTGCTCAGTACACGTGCAGGTGGTCTTGGTATCAACCTGACTTCTGCCGACACTGTCATTTTTTACGACAGTGATTGGAACCCTACCATCGATTCACAGGCCATGGACCGTGCCCATCGTCTGGGCCAGACGAGACAGGTCACCGTCTACCGTCTCATCACACGCGGCACCATCGAAGAGCGCATTCGCAAGAGAGCCCTTCAGAAGGAGGAGGTTCAACGTGTCGTCATCACTGGTGGTGCTGGTGCTACCAGTGGTGATAAGGGCGTGGACTTCAATGCACGCAGCACAAGAGAGAATCGCACGAAGGACATTGCTTTGTGGTTGGCCGACGACGATCAAGCTGCTGAGATTGAGCGCAAAGAGGCCGAGCTCGCCGATCAGGAAGCGAAAGAACCCAACAAGGTCAAGAAGCGGAAGGCCCCTACCAAGAAGAAGGAAATCAGTATGGACGACATGTATCATGAAGGTAAGCATTCCTTTCGTCACGCAGTCACCGAATGGGTGCTAACAACACTATTGCAGGCGAAGGCAAGTTCGACGATGACCACAGTAACAAGCCTTCTGGAGCAGCGACGCCGGTGCCCGCAGACGGTCCGCCATCAAAAAAGAAGAAAGGCTCAACTAAGAAGGCGAAGACGCTCAAGCAGCGGCTCGCCGTAGCCGATGGTGAAGTCGACGGCGGCATGGCTTTGTAATCTTGGAGCATTATATCATTCGGGCAGCATGCTGCAACACAGGACCTTGTATTTGCTTTTGCTTTGCATTTTAGTTTGCTATGTTCGGTGTTGGGGATTGACGAAGGGGAATGGACAGCAGGCACGACGGTGCCTGTCTATTTGCTAGTCCGCGCGGACGGTAGCGAGGGATTTCAAAAGCTGCATCATGTATACCTAGACATTATTACCGACGGTGATTTTCTCTGACCAATTCCATCGTCAATCAGTGAGGCGCAGCATGCATACTTTTGTTGTCATGGTTCCGAGGACAGGTGAAGGATGCAGGAAAAAAAGCGGTCCTCGACGATCTGCGACAATCCCGTCATGCAGCGATTTGAGCTTGGCGATCTGGACTCCCCGCGAATGCGATGCGAAACATTGAAGTGCTCAATCTTGCAACTTGACAGTGCCGACGTAACAAGTTTTCTCTCGAAAAGAGAGGTATCTGTGCTTGTCTACACGAAAGGGATCCAAGATTCGGCCATTCCCATCTTGGCCACATTCCAGGACAACTTACCGCTTTCTTATTGAGAGTCTATCAGCTTCATGAAAAGTCCGCGCTCGACATCATCATTTTCGAATCAAGTGTATCAAGATGTCGAGTACCAAGTCACGTCCGACCAGCACTTCTAGCAGTTTGATGCAAGAGGTGGCCGGCTCGTTGCCTGGTTCATATCCTGAGTCCATTCAGCCTCCGACTTCGAATCAGCAGTCGCTTTCTCAGGCTGTTTACTCCAGGCGATCAGAATACACGGCACCGAAAGATATCAAGATCAAGGTTCGTGATGGCCAAGGATGGCAATTTGCAAGCATGATACTGATTTCTCATCAAGGTCGGAACCTGGAACGTTGCGGCTTACAAGGGCGCTGAGAAAGACATTGCTTGGTTTGTATATGGCAAGGGGATATCAGAAGGACTAACTGATCTTTCCATCTCCGAACACTCTGGATCGCAAGAAGACGCTTCTTCGCAGCACAGAAGTTCGCTGGATGATCGCGAAGGCGTGGAAGAGCAAGAGGCTCGCTATGCTCGCAAGAGTTCTACCCTGCCAAAGAATGACCCGGGACTGCTGCCTGGCGGCGACGACGTCGGATTGTATCTTTTGGGCCTCCAGGAGATTGTGGACGTCAACTCTGCTACCGAGGCCTTGAGGCCGTATACAGATCCATCGGTCGCGCAGAAGTGGAAGAGCGAGATGGAAGCTGCTCTCCCCAAGGATTACAAAATCGTGGCTGAACAACAGCTTGTCGGCATGCTTCTACTCATCTATGCTTCGGATGAGGTGGCAGCAGACATCAAATCGGTGAGCACCACTAGTGTTGGGACCGGTCTGATGGGCTACATGGGCAACAAAGGTGCCGTGACCGCGCGCATCGTACTCGGCGAAACGACACGTCTCGTCTTTGTCAACGCGCATCTTGCCGCCGGAACCGACAAAGGTTCTGTCGACCGCAGAAATTGGGACTACGGGCAGGTCATGAGCCGTACCAAGTTCGAGCCCATCAATGACTCTATGGGTCTCTCGCAAAACGTTGGCGAAGGCATTGACGATGCTGACATTGCTTTCTTCATTGGAGACCTCAATTACAGACTCGAGGGCATCCCTGGTGAAGACGTGCGCCGGCTGTTGATGCTGCATACCCGGAACGAGTACGACTTGTCCCAGAGACAAGGCAAGAAAGTTGAGCAGGAAATTCAACGCAACAAAGCCTCCATCGAACAAAGGAGAGAGAACAGAAACTCGACTGATTCGGGAGTCTCCCAAGTATCCACCATCAGCTCACATGGCAATGAAGATGATGCGCAAGACGACGTGGATGAAGAGGAGATGCTTGATCCCGCAAGTGATCCTGCGTCTTTGCACACCACATTGTTGTCTTTACTGCCTCATGATGAATTACACCAGCAGCAAAAGGCCAGAAAGGCATTCCAAGGCTGGCAAGAAGGTCCCATCACGTTCTTGCCAACTTACAAGTACGATGCCGGAAGTGTTGGCGTCTTCGATTCTAGCGAGAAGAGACGTGCGCCTAGCTGGTGTGACCGCATCTTGTGGCGGACGCGACGCGACAAGCTGGCCTACGAAAGCATGATTGCCGAGGAACAGGACTCTAAAAAGAGAGACGAAGAGATGAGGAATAGTGGGATTGATCAGGCGGCAAAGGATGAGGAAATGCTCTACGACTACGATCCCGACGAGGATGCTGACGAGACTGGCGCATATGATGAATACGACGATTACGAGGATGCGCTGCCGGGCACAGTCATCACGAAAGAAGGTTTCGCGGATGAAATCAATCTGGAGTCGTATGTGGCGCATCAGAGAGTCCTATCTTCTGATCACAAACCCCTGGATGCGGTCTTTTCGTTCAGGTACGACGCCGTGGTGCCGGAGCTCAAGTCGAAGATTCACCAAGAGGTTGCGCGAGAGCTGGACAGAGCGGAGAATGAAGGGCGACCCAACGTGACAGGTTTGTCATACAAAACCAGCTCTTCTAACTTCTTCTACTGACACCTTACTTGCTTAGTCGTGGTCGACCGCCCACATTCCAACGAAGCCGAGACTTCAGATGAGGACCCTCTTAAATTCGAAGGCGTGTGGTTCGGCCAGGTCAGATATGCTATGCACAAGCATCGAAGCCTTACCATAGCAAACACAGGTCAAGTCCCGGCATCTGTATACTTTATTGATCGTCCAGTTGGCCCAGGCCAAACTCCTGGGATGGCACCAGCTTGGGTGGGCCTGAAGCTTGATGACGGATCTGGCAAACTATCCACTGACCTCGGCAAACGCACGCTCGAACCTGGCATGGCTTTCAACGTGGAGATTGAGCTGCGCATACTCGATGTTGGCCTAGCTCGTGCCTTCAACGAGGGCATCAAGCAGCTCGAAGACATCTTGGTGCTGAGGGTTGAAAACGGGCGAGACCATTTCATCCCCCTCCGCGGCATATGGCAGGAGTCATCCCTGGGTCACTCGATAAACAAACTGATTCGCATACCAGAAGGCGGGATGCGCAAGTTGCAGCGGCAAAGACCCGAAAGCAGCAAGTCGAGCCAGTCTGCGTCTTCGATCTCGGACGATCAACCGGTAAAGTGGTCCGCACCTCGCGAGCTATTCCGGCTGACGGAAGCGACAGAGGACTTGACTGTGCGATCGACGGCCGAATGGGGCATGTTGAGCTCAGGCGACGACAGTGCAGAGCGGCCGCCGTGGGAGAAGACGGCTGGGTGGCCGTTTGTCGAGCAGTCATGGAAGACGACGGACAAAGGCCAACGCGGCGATCGATTGGCGGCTGTCTGCGATGCTCTGGATGAGGATGCGGCTTTCGACAGCACGCTACCCGACACTCTGTCCCATCTCGAGCGACTGGAGACCATGGCCGAGTTTCTGAAACTGTTCCTCGAGGCCATGGACGACGGCATCGTCACAGAAGCGCTGTGGCAACAACTCGACCCGGGACTGGCAAAAGCAGAAAAGGAGCGCAGACAGCCGGAAGAACAACGCACATGGGCGCAAGAAGTCCTCTCGCAAGCGCCATCCCACAGCATTTCCTTCATCCTAATCACCTCGATGCTGGACCGCGTGATGCACGAAATCACGGCGGCGGCCCAACACAACAATGCCGAGTGGCTGCGCAAGCAACCGGAGCAGACCTTTTCGGCCGCCATTCCGCAGCCGCTGCGCAGAAAGGGGTTGAGTAAGGATGCGGCGGTTGCGCATCGGCAGATCATGGTCAGGGCTCTGGCGACGGTGTTTGCGAGGGCGATGATCAGGGCGCCGACGCCCGCCAAGGACAAGGAAAAGGCGGCGCTCGAGGAGCGCAAGGTCAGGTTTATCGAGTTGTTTTTGAGCAGGGAGGAAGGGGCTTGATATCCTTGGTTGTGACTGAGTGGACGGGGGTTCTCCTGCTGAAGCGAGACGCCTGCCGTACTTGCCTTTTATCTCATAATATTCTGCGAGTCTGCATCCATTTCTTTTCCCATACTTCGTCTCGATGTAAGTTTAGAGATCCGCTCCTTACCTTGGCGATAGAAAACCACTGCATCGATAGCAAGAAGAGACTTGCAACTGCGAGAAGACATATCCCTTGTTGACGACATGGTTGCGATATTCGTACAAACGCAGGCCAGAACGAAAGATCTGGCCGGCCTCTCTTCCCTCGTCCCCGACAGACCCAGACTCCCAAAACGCCATCGGTGTCCAGCAAAAGCATACCCGACTCTTTTTTGCCGCGAAGCACATGCACGCACCCGATATCTCCGTAACAGCCACACAGCAAAGCCCTCCCTCACCTCTTCTTCTTGCCAAACTTCTTGCTCTCTGCAGCACGGGGGGGAAAACGCATCAGCTTCCAAAACCTCTGGCCTTTGTATCGACACAAGAAAAGAAAAAACTCACCGGCAGCTGTCCTCTTCTTCTTGGGCGCGCCCTTGCCCCTCGACTTTGATATCTGCACGTGCTCGACCCTGTCCTCTTCGAAGTCGTCAAACGTCTCGAAGCCCGGGTACGCTTTTTGCAGGTCCTGGAAGCGGACCACGCGGCGTGGGTAGTAGGCTGCCATGCTGGGCCCGCGCAGGCGTTGGCGGAGCACGCTGTTGCCTGTTCTGAGGCCGCTGGGGTTGTAGGTTGTGTTGAAGAGGGCGCATTGCGTCTGTGGTTGTGTGAGTGAGTGTTTGGGGTTGGCTGTTTCTTTTTCTTTGCGCGCGGGCGGGCGGGTTGAATGGTGAAGGGTTGAGGTGGGCTTACCTCCCAGAGCTTCAGAGCGAGTGTTCGTGGTACCGCCATGGTTGTGTGTGGTTGGTGGTATACAGAGATGCGACTGCGCTGTTGGTGTTGGAGATGCGGCGGCGGGCTTCGGGAGACGGCAATTGCCGAGCTGCTGTCGGACCTCTAAATAACTTTTTTCCCTCTCTCTTTCTCTCTCTCTTGCAGAACAGTAGACCAGAATATGTTGCACATCATTCAAAGTGGCTTCTGAGAGAGAAAAAAAAGAAGGCTCGAAATGATTCACATCTTGCCATTGAGCTAGATCTCACTCATCAATCCTCTCCGCTGCAATGTCTCTCTACACACTAACCTCTCATCACCTGTCTGCAGAGGAAAAAAATCCAACCAGGTAAGCAATCTCATTACCCGTCACTCACTCCATCAAACGAAAAGGATTATACGCTACAACACATGCATGGCTTTCAGACCGGCACTTTGACCGGTGCCACTCGTGGTGAGACACAGCAAAAAGATACATGACAACGGACACATCTCTCCCCTTTTCTTCAACCAAGTCTTTGTGGATCTAGAAACACTGTGCTGACTTGGAGTTTTGAACAGGTATGCCGGGTATCAATCTTGGTTGTGGGGATGGAAATATAAAGCGTTGCTTTGACGCAGACATGTTGGGTCTACACTATAGATCGATGTCTATAAAATCAAAGATAGTGATGATTGCAAAACTTCCTAGGCTAAAACCTTCCATCTTATGATGTCGATAGCGGTTGTGTTTGGGAATATGAGTGTCGTCTCTCAGGCTAAGATGAGATAGAGTGTGATTGGACAGTGATGGAAACCATTAAAAGACGGTGCAATCGCGAGCATGCATGGTGTACATCTGCCCCTGTGACGTTGTACAATTGGTATGGACACTTGAAGACTCTCAAAAGTCAGAGGTGTAAAGAATGGTTGGCATGCCAGGAAAAGTTGTTCTTCAAACGTGTGGCTTTTACGACAGCTACGCAGGTCCATACGAGTCTGAAATGAAGAGATCACGTACAACACAAAGATGTCAAGCAAAGGAGAGTTATAAACACTGCTGTATTTCGTCCTGCATACACCCCCACCATAACTTTCGTACAAGAAGTCTAAAAAAAAAACCCCGACAATTAGAGTAAAGCGTCGAGTCCAGTTCAAACCCAGATCTCCACGAGGTATCATTGGAAAAAGAAGTCAAAAACGCGAAAAACATCTCAAAGCCACAGGATTAGGTTTAGAGAGCGAGGGCGCCGAGGGCAAGCAGACCAAGGGGAATGGCAGAGGCGGCGGCCATGCCGGTAGAAGTGGGCGCGGCCGAGCTGCTGGAAGAAGAGCGGCTCGAGGTCTGGGAAGCTGAGGTGGTCATGGAGCCCGAAGCGCTGGAAGAGGCCGACTTTGAGGCGGAAGATGCGCTGGAAGATGCGCTGCCGGATGCGCTCGAGGCCGAGGATGAGGCCGAGGCTGAGGCTGAGGCGGACTTGGAAGAAGAACCGCTGGCCGAGGCGCTCGAGGCCGAGGCACTGGACGAACCGGAAATGTACGAGGTCGACGAGGCGACGGTGTTGGTGCTGTCGATGACGAACTGGGGGGTGTAGTTGGTGTTGGAGCTGTCGGTGTCGTCGACAATCTCGATGGCGTAGTCGGAGCCACGGGTGATGTCGCTAGGAACGTTCCAGGTGAAGCTGCCGGTGTTTTCGATCTTCTCTGTTTCATGTGTCAGTGTTTATGCACTTTTTTTTTTGTTTGTGCTGCATAACTTACGGGCAATGTATGTGCCAGAGGTCAGGTCATTGTTGGCGCCCGAACGGAGGAGCAGAGACACGGTGCCGGAAGTGGTAGGGTCCCAGGTAAGGGTGGTGGTCTTGCCAGCACTGGCGGTGATGCCAGTGCTGGGAATCTTGAAGGGGTTCTCGGTAGAGGCACCGAGAGCCAAGAGGGGAGATGCCAAGAGGGCGAGGAGAGTCTGGCTAGAGAAACGCATTTTGTGTGTTTGCTGTTTGGTTGTGTAAAGAGGGTGTGTGTGGTGGGCGCAAAGAGTGGTGTGTGTGAGATGTGGGAAGAGTGCGATCGTGTAGTTAAAACAGTGACGAGATAGAGGACTCTTTTTATTTAAAATGACAGTGGCTCTGGACAGGATCTTTGGATAGGGAGCAGGGACACCACACCATCAATCGCTGCCGTTGCCCGACTGTTTGATATTGCGATGGCGGCGGGTGCTCCCAAATTCTTACCTATCAGCGCCTCACGCTAGTCACTCACAGTGTGTTTGTCCCTTTTTTCTTGACATCTCCTTGGCTCATCGTTTCCGCGGCTCAGAAGCCAATACTATTTTGACTTGCACCGCCCACCGGAACTCTGCTGTATCTGTTTGTGCACATCGAGGACTGTGGATGGACTGGGCTAGCTGGTGGCATCGGCTGCAAAGAGCAGTGAATTTGGCGCGGCGCCGTCCAAAGCCGACCGCCTCGCAAATCACGACTCGGTGCTCGACAAGAATCTGGCGGCAGTGGCACCGGTGCCTCCGGTGAGAGAAGGATCGCCCGCGGTTTTTTGCAACGGTTCTTAGGTCGTTACGGACCGCAACCAGGAGAGTCAAAACATCTCACCCCGGAAACAAGCAACTCGTCGAACGCTCTTTCCTTGCTCCTCTGCCTCGACACTGCCATAGCAAACAACCTCACCACACCTTTCTGGAGAACCATCAAGCTCGAGCGGGTCGCCTGTCAATAAGCTCGTATTCTCGAAATTGCGCTTGATCCTCTTTTAGCGGCGAGAAAGAACATTCGCTAGCCAAAATCCAGAGTGCCCATCCTTCTCAAGTCTGGGCTTCCCCAGAGCCGGCCGGCCAATCTCGCTGACTCGCATCGGCTGCTGCAGGAACAAGTTTAGAGTTGTGTAATCTTACTTAGTCGTTCACGTGCCATGGCTGCGTCTTTCCCCTCTCACCACGCTCACACAGTTGTTCCGTCTGGCCCGAAGCCTGTCGGGATCTTGCTTGCTTCCAGGCGTGATTCTTCTCGTCGTATTTACTCTGATCCTTCGACGTCGATGGCTGACTGGTGATACTACTTCGCTCGTCCAAGCGTTGCTGCCGATCGTATCCCGACCCTTGACTGGTTGCCTTAAACCCTGGACTAAAACCTGTCGAGTCAAGTGCTGATACCATATAAAAACACCTTCAGGCATAGCCAAGGCAGGGAGAATCGGAAGCATTCAAAGCTTGTAGGCATTAGACATTCGTACGTAATGTACAGGACCTTCTTCCCTGATCTCATAACCCATCGACAAAGAAACTCTTCGGCAAGCTGTAAGAGAAAGAACCCTTGCATTTACTGAAAGAAGAAAACCGCTGCAACAGCGATCAGTCCCAGAACAGGAGTGCCAGCTTGGGCCAAGGTCGCTGCGGCTCCAGTGCTTGAAGGGCTTGCCGAGGCTGAAGTCGACGAAGCGCGGGCAGAAGTACGTGAGCTCGATGTTGTGCCGGCAGCAGCACTGCTGCTCTGCTTGGACAGCGAAGCGCTTGAAGACGCCCTCAGAGTAGGCGAGACCATGGTCGTGTTACGATTGGCCGGCACGCCAGTACCAAGGCTAGGATTCAAGACCGTGCTGGTGTTGGTGGGTGGTGCAGTGGCGATGGTAACAGGCGCGGTCAAGTTGGTCAAGGACGAGTTGTAGCTCGCGATGACTGACTGAATGCTCGAGATGGCGGAAGCAGTCAAAGAGGATCCGACAGCCTTTGAAGACGAGCTTGCAGAAGCAGCTGATGACACGGCGGCCACATCTGCACCAGTCAAGCTGAGCTGTCCAGAGTAGTTGATCTGGTCGCCCTGGGTGATCTGAAGGGCGTAGTCGCTGCCATTCGCCAGAGATTTGACAGGGATCCAAACGTAGCTACCATTCAGGGCGGTCGCTGTCCAATGTTAGGGCCATCTTTTGCGTGGGTGTATTGTCAATAACGTACAGGTAAGGATGGAGATGGTGTCAAGGTTGGATGGGTCGCCTTTCCTCAGGGTGATTGTCGCGGGCTTTTCGATGTCAGATGATTCAGATTTATCTCGGGTAACCCCATTTACCTGGCTCAAGTCTTGCGCAGTGTACTGGATAGTAGCTGGCTGACCTGCGGTGACCTGAGTAGGGACGTTGGTAAAAGACAGCTTGGTCTGCGCGACGACGAGACTCGCAAAGGCGAAAGCGCTGATCGCGGCAGTCTTGAGGAGAAGCATGGCGACCTTTGATGTCTTGCTTAGAGCGATGAATAGGATGCGGGAAACAATAGACTATCGCACAGGCAGTACGGGTAGAATGAGATGAATCGAAAAAGCCAATCGATGGTGAAGCTTTGGAAGAGTTTGAATTCTTGAAAGCGCAAGGAGCGATACACGCACTTGCCTAGTAAAGCAGTCTTGAAGAGGTAGACGGAAAATTCATTCGCGGCAGGCACTCTTAATAACCACTTCAGAAGCGACCAGACCAAGCAGAAAGAGGCATTCCAACGACACCATCGGTTGACCAGACTCCCTGCATACAATCACGCGATCCCGAGCAGCGATTGCAGCAAGGAGTAATCTGGCCCGCGCCATGGCTGAGGCTGCGGAGGATTAGCACTGCAAACAGACGGCTGTTGTCAAAAAGCACAGTCGCACAGTTTCAAGTTTTGGATATTGTGTCACAGACGGGAGTGGCTGCAGTCAGGGCATGCGGAGATTGCAAAGAAGACGACGGAGATGCGGCCAAGCTCGGCTACCAAGCCTGTCAAGCTGTTCACAAGGGTAGAGATGAGGGGGGTCTTGATAGATTTCCTGCAAGTCGAGTTACGAGATCATCGGCCATCAGTCCCTTCTCGTGACCTATCAAGTCTCGAGATGAGCCTCTTGACGCCAAACCAGTCTTCACCCTTGTTGTTGCCCTCCAATCCGCCGAGGTCATTGCCCACCTCGAAGACGGTCGCAATACCGTCGAGGCCACCGACCGCCACCCGCTTGCCTTCATTGTGTTCCCAAGCGAGTCTGTTCAAGCTCTTGACACCAAACACATCGCCTTGAGTGTGGCTCGGCTGAGCACGTGCGACAGGCACTTCAACATCGACATTGATGTCAAAGACTTCCAGTCTGCCGGTACCGTCGACGCAGCCAAACACACCAGGCTTGGTAGGCGACCATTTAACGTCGTAAATGACGTCTTCGCGCATGATCTCGATTAGAGGTTTCTCAGCTGCCCCAGTAGCCGTGCCAACTCCAGCAGTAGTTACAGCGGTGCTCGGAGGCTTGACGCGCCAGATTTTGACACTCCAATCGAGAGAAGAGCTGATGGCAAGATCGCCGAGATCAACTTTTCCTTTATTCGGGTGGAAATCGAGACCAGTGACGGGGGCAGCATGGCCGGTGTAGTAGACGCGCGGGTCAACACCTGCCTTTGCACCGGCTCGGTCGTATCGGTGGACTGGCACAATGCTACCCTCCTCGGTACCCGCCAGGAAATAGGTTGGGTCTGCCTTGGGAAAGCTAATACAGGAAGGAGCGATGTCTTCAGTTCTGTTGCGTCCTGGTGGCGACACTAGCTCAAGGTACTCTTGAGGCTTAGATAGCATGTCGAACGACCACGCGCAGGTTGTGCCGTCAGTACTTACACTAACGATGCTGCTCGCATTCTGGGTGCCGACCACAGCAACACTATAGATAGGATGGGCATGGCCTCCTTTCTCGCCAGCCAAGGGGGTACGTTGCACGGGGGCTCCGTCGTGAGAACGCTGACGGATATCCCACAAGCAAACTTGACCTGAATAGGTTCCGCCCAAAACGAGGCTGGGATGGTAGGGGGAGAAGCGTGCGGTCAAGATGTCACTCGTCGCGGTGAAGGCGTATTCGGGTTGAGAGGGCATATGTGCGTTCCAAACCAGAGCCAGGCCTGGAGCACTTTGCGAGGAGTTGGAGGCTTTGGTGTATGAGGCGAGTAGAAGCTCGGGGTACTGCAATCGGTCGTCAGAATATGTCATCGTCAACGGACGACTCTGTTACAACACATACCTTGACCGAATAATCAAGATCGCTGATCATGCGGCGATTTGTCCAGCGAGCATCTTGAAATTGGACGAGTTCGCGTACACGTCGACCCCTGGTGGTGCGAGTAAGGCCATCTTCTTGGTCATCGTCCAAGCCGTCAATGCCGCGCATGGCATAATCGGCAAGCACATCGTATTCCTCGTCGAGGGCTCTTTCAATGACCTTGGTGGAGCGGTCGATGAAGTCCAAAAAGTCGTCCGAAGCAGTGACAGCACCCAACTCTTCATGCGTGAGGGTACGTGCGGGAAAGTTCTGTTTGCCGTTTGTATTCAAAGCATCTTCTGACAGCTTCAGGGCCTGCAACTCGTCCTCGATCTCCTTGCGGATGTTCTGCCTCAACTCTTCGTCGCGCTCACGTTCGCGCCTGCTCAAACGCTTCCTTGTCCTCGAAGGAGAATAGCTCGACTCGTCGTCTGAAGGTTGGCGGTCACGTTGAGGAGACCAGGGCTCAGTGGTTTGAACACCCTTGCTGTATGTAATGACATCGGGCTTCGGGTCGGCAGGCTGATTGAGGAGGGTAGAGACAGGTGCGAAGGACAGAGTTTGGGCGGAGGTATGGGGAGGAGGAGCAGGTGTCGAGGCGGCAGAGGGACTGTCGAGCGATATCGAGGTGGGTCGACTGGCGGCGAACTGAGCAGAGGTGGTGGGCGAGTGCTGATCGCGCGGAGTGGAGCGGCCGGGGCGGTCGACGAGAGTGGAGATGAGCTGGTCCAGGTCTGCGCGGCTGTTAGCACGCGAGGGCGAGGGGGAGATGAGCTGGTCGAGTCAGTCATGGACGTACCTTGTGCTCGCTGCCGTCTTCAACGTACCTCTGCTGCATCTCCACTCTGGCGCGACGAAGTGAAATCCTTCTGGCGCTGGGCGCGCTGGCGCTTGAGTTCGGCAAGCTTTGCGCGCTTAGCCAGGATCTCCTGCTTGCGCGCCTCGAGCGACGAGGACGAAGACATGGTGTCGTGCAATCAGGCGGCCGGTCGTATGGTATGGAGAGTCCAGGGTGAAACGAGCTGAGGTGCGACAGACCAGCTGTGCGTGGAGGGACTGGATGCTCGCACAAGCGGACCAGACCCCAGGAGAGAACGAGGGAGCACTTGTTGATCGACGTGAGAGTGCCGTGGTGGACAGTCGAGATTAATTGCTGCTGCTGATTGTTGCTGTTGGTGTTGCTGCCGCTGCTGCTGCTACATCACGGGCAATTCTCGGGAGAAGCGGGCGAGCGCGCTCAGCGTCCGAACGTCGCATGCAGCACAGCTCTTTCCAGCAGAGCAGCAGTAGCATCGACGACTTGCCCCAATTGCCCATCCCCTCGCCGCCGCCGCCGCCGCCGCCGTCCCCTTCGCTTCCGCTCTCTTCCTCTGCCACTCTACACACATCCCAGCCACAATGTCGTCGTCTGGTGTCAACGTGCGCGCCCCTCCCCAACTTCTTTTCCGCCAATCCCGCGAAGCTGATCGTCTTTGATACAGGTCCTCCGCTGGTCGGCGCTCGGCCTTGGTGCCTTCTATGGCTTCTACCACCAGTCCGCCATCACTGCCGCCGACAAGCTCGCCGAGAGCCACAAGGAGTACGAGCGCAAGCAGGCCCTTATCAACCAAGCACGTCAAGAGTACCAGAAGAAAACTGCTCCCCCGCAGAAGTCTTCCGGTGGTAAGTTCTGTCCCTCTCTTGCCATGCCCTTGTCTAGTCACTCACACCAATCTCCAGCCGTCACCGACTTCAGCGACCCCAAGTTCGATCTGGAAGCTTGGCTCAAGCAGGTCCAATAGACGACTCGTCCCATATCTCTCCCCTATAGACCCGCTTCAATCTCTCTGCGACGAGGACATGAGGAGGAGGACTGTTTTTTTAATTCCGACAAAAATGCGATCTATTCAGTCGGGTCCATGCGAGACACTCAGATCCACGTGCTCCCCGAACGACCAACATACACGAACGAACAAAAACAAGAAACAGACATTCTCCATTGCCGCACTCCTGTCCGACTCGCCCATGCTGGGTCCCGCGCGCGTGTTTGCTTCCTCTTGCACGCAGCTCTTTCACTCCGTTTCCCATTTTCCCTTTTTTTTTCTCCCCAAAGTGTATCTACTCTGTACAATAGGCCGCTCTTTTGCTGCCTGCGGTTTTTTGTTAGCGGGTATAGACCAAAGTTATTTGTTTCTGCTTTTACAATCCAGTCGCGGTCGAGGTAATTGTAGCAAGGCGATTAAACCAACGTGGCTACCGTTGCAAGACTGCTGGTATCTCAACCGCAATGGTCGAAAACTAGGGCTATCTTGAGGTCGGGAAAGTGCTTTCTGTAGGTGATCGAACTGGCATCAGGGAGGCGCCTTCCACAAGAGAGCGATTTAGAGGTAAAGCTGTGCCATCTTCCTTCTGGTCTGTCTGTCCAATTCACATCACAAACTACCCCTGCTCTCAACTCTTCCAGAGATACATCTTTCATCGGAACTTTCATCTCAAGCATTCACCAACAAGCATGGTTCCACCCAGCATCTTCTTGTATTCGGCTTTTGCCTTCAATCTCATCTCATCGAGCCCCATCCAGAGGCGTGCCATGTCCCAAAACGACATTATCGGTCTGCAGCTGGCGGGTTACCTCGATAACCTGGAGCTGAGCCTGTACTCTGGTGGTTGCCAGACCTTCAACGATGATCAATGGACCGCAGCTGGTTTTCCATCGACCTTTCGGGAGGACGTTTGCACCATTGCATCGGTGAGTCAATGCCGACTATCTCTCCTCGTTGGAGATGCTAACACAGATCAACAGCAACAGCAAAATCAGACCGAGTTTGTCGCTTCGTTGCTCGAGTCCAATGGCGCCTCTGTACCATCGGTGTGCAGCTACAACCTCTCGTACGACACTCCAGCAAGCTTTGTCAACCTTGCAAACCAGGTCACTTCAATCAGCCTCGGCGCCTACCTCGGCAGCCTGAACAACCTGTCACCTGACCTCCAGACGGTTGCTGCATCGATTCTCTCCGTAGAAGCCCGCCAAGATGCTGTTCTCAGGAATGCTGCGGGAGCATCGCCTTTTCCTACGAACTTCGACGTGCCATTGAGCTCTGTTTGGGCATACAACCTGGTGCAGAAGTTCATCACATCTTGCTCGCAACAGCTTCCCATCAACATCCTGCCACAGTTGAGCTTCAACGGAGTCACAGGTAATGACCTCAACTTCGCCTGGACAGCGGATACCACTCCTCCAGGTCTCTCAAACAACAATTTTACTGGCACTACTGGGCGTGGTCGTGACGTTTACATCGCCATCGTGAACCAGAATGTCAGCGATCCGATCTATCAAGCAGTGCAGACGACTGGTCAAAACCAAGGCGTCGTTCGTTTGCCGGAAGGGCTGGGCGGAGTGGTGTATGCTTGTCTCACGGCTTCCCCGGGAGACTTGACGCTCAAAGAGCTTACAACGACAGGTACTCTGGCCGGTCCAGTACAGATTGTGTTGTCATGAAGCTGTGAGTTGCTTGTGGCACTGGTTATTGCTCTCAATCTATCTTTGGCCCTATGCTCTTGGTCTTGGTTGGCGGACATGTCGCATATTCGCTCGGCGACGGCGGGGATCGGGTGCGGCTCATACGCATGTGGCCAGGACGAAGACATGCCTTTTCTTGTATGATAGGATGCAGCAACTATGAGTGACAGTGCCCAGTCACGATTGATCAGACTCGCAGTCGTTGCAAATGGAAAGACGTGGAAAGCAGCCGCCTGGGGTTCGCGCGATGCACAGGGGTGCGTCACGCCAAGAGACGTCAAGTCTGGCGTTCGGCTGGCATGAACGCTTTGAGAAGTTGGCCGACGGGCAGAAAATAGCTACATCACCCCCTCAACTCTATCCGAGTTGCTTTTGATCCTTGCGCTCATTCTGCTATTCCGTCGCCGGTCATCCTTCGTTCGCAACGCTTATCTGAGAGGCCGAGTGGGATTTTGCGGCGTCGCATCGTGTACACGACTCGGCTGGCAGGACAAGCAAGCTTCTCATATCAACAAGGCCTCGGTCGACGGCACCAGCCACAGGAATCATGGCCTCGCTCGGTGAAGACTTGCTCGGCGTCGTCAACAAGCTCCAGGACCTCGTCTTCAACACCATCGGAAATGACTCGCTCGACCTGCCACAGATTGTATGTCAGAAAGCGGCAACCCGAGGCACAAGGCGCTGACAGGCACAGGTTGTCGTAGGCTCGCAATCGTCAGGAAAGTCTTCGGTGCTGGAGAACATTGTCGGCCGCGACTTTCTTCCTCGAGGAAGCGGCATCGTCACCCGCCGGCCTTTGATCCTGCAACTTATCAACGTTCCCAGCAACGCAGACAGGCCCGAAGGCGATGAGATCCACGTGCCACACACTCCGGCCTCTGTCGCCGGCCAGGACGAGTGGGGCGAGTTCAACCACATCCCGGGCCGCCGCTTCTACGATTTCGGAGAGGTCAAACGGGAAATCGAGAACGAGACGGCGAGAATTGCAGGAAACAACAAGGGCATCAACCGCCAGCCCATCAACCTCAAGATCTACTCGCCCCATGTGCTGAGTCTGACCTTGGTCGACTTGCCCGGTCTCACAAAGGCGCGCCATCCTTTGCTCCGTTCTTGCGACTCCCGGCTGACTCTCTACTAGGTGCCCATTGGCGACCAACCGACCGACATCGAGAAGCAGACACGCAACCTCATCACCGAGTACATCGCAAAGCCCAACAGCATCATCCTTGCGGTCTCGCCCGCAAACGTCGATCTGGTCAACTCCGAGGCCCTCAAGCTGGCCCGCCATGTCGACCCCATGGGAAGGCGCACCATTGGTGTTCTCACCAAGCTGGACTTGATGGACCACGGGACAAACGCCCTCGACATTCTCTCCGGTCGCGTGTACCCTCTGAAGCTGGGCTTCATTGGTGTTGTGAACCGTTCGCAGCAAGACATCCAGGGCAACAAGTCGCTCTCCGACGCTCTCTCGGCCGAGAGAGAGTTCTTCCGCACACACCCCGCTTACCGCAACATGGCCACCCGCTGCGGCACTCAATACCTAGCAAAGAGTCTCAACACCACCCTCATGGGCCACATCCGCGAGCGCCTGCCTGATATCAAGGCCCGCCTCAACACCCTGATGGGTCAGACTCAGCAAGAGCTGGCAAGCTACGGTGATGTCGCGTTTGCCGGAAAGGAGCACCGCGGTTCGTTGGTTCTGCAACTCATGACTCGTTTTGCGACTTCATTCACTTCGTCCATCGATGGTACCTCTTCCGAGATCTCGACCAAGGAGCTTTGTGGTGGTGCGCGGATCTACTACATCTTCAACTCCGTCTTTGGAAACTCTCTGGAGACTATTGATCCGACAACAAACCTTTCCGTTCTGGACATTCGCACTGCTATCCGCAACTCTACTGGTCCCCGCCCCAGTCTCTTTGTCCCAGAATTGGCTTTCGACCTCCTCGTGAAGCCTCAAATCAAGCTTCTCGAAATTCCCAGTCAACGTTGCGTCGAGCTCGTGTACGAAGAACTGATCAAAATCTGCCATAGCTGCGGATCCTATGAATTGTCGAGATACCCCCGCTTGCAAGCGAAGCTCATCGAAGTTGTTTCGGACCTGCTGAGAGAGAGATTGGGCCCTTGCTCGCATTACGTCGAGTCTCTCATTTCCATTCAGCGCGCATACATCAATACCAACCACCCCAACTTCCTGGGTGCTGCAGCTGCCATGAACTCTGTCATTAACGACAAGCAAGAAAAGGAGAAGGCTGCAGCGGCGGTGGAAGAGCGGAGAAAGAAGGAAGAGAAGCGTCTAAAGGCACTCAACGGTGTCAACGGCGCTGGAGAGCCAGACGACGAGCAAGAAGTCGAAGCTGCTCCAGGAGGCAAGGCTGCAACTCTTCCCATCCGCAGCCACCTCAGCAAGGCCAGTCGTAGCATGTCACCTGCGGTGGGTCGTTCCGGCACACCGACCGGCGTCAACGGCGCAAGAGCAGGTTCTCCGCCAAGATTTGCTGGTGCTGGAGGTACTGCTAGGGACAGCTTCCTCAACTACTTCTTCGGCAAGGATGGCGGTCTACCTCCGTCGAGTGGTCTTCCTGGCAACGCGATGCCTTCGTCATCTCTGCCGGCAGGCAGCAGACATGTTAGTGCCAATATTGAGCCTAGCTTTGCAGGTAGCATCCGTAGGGGCGACACCAAGATCCCTGAACGACCTGTGTCGTCGCACATGGCTATGCCTGGCGAGTACGACAACGAAGAGGCTGATACCGGCTATGTAAGTTTGCCCATCCATTGTTGAGTCGCAGATTGCTGACAATACCTCTAGCCGCTAGCAGATGAAGGACCGGCGCTCACGGAGCGTGAAGCACTGGAGACCGAGTTGATCCGCCGCTTGATATCGTCATACTTCAATATTGTGCGGGAGACGATTGCGGATCAGGTGCCCAAGGCTGTCATGCACCTTCTGGTCAACCACTCCAAGGACGTGGTCCAGAACAGACTTGTCAGCGAGCTCTACAAGGAAGAGCTGTTCCAAGAACTTCTGTACGAGGACGACGCTATCAAGAGCGAGCGCGAAAAGTGCGAGAAGCTGCTGTCGACCTACAAAGAGGCAGCCAAGATTATTGGCGAAGTTCTCTGAAAAGACAGGCACTCTCGAACGGAGGAATGAGGTATACGATGGTGATTGAATTGATGAGCGTGCTCGTCGGACTCTCTGCTTATTTCTTTTTTTTCCACCTTGTTGTACTCTAGAGAAGAGGCGGGACAGAATTTGCGAGGGGAGGGACCCTGTCGCCTTTTTGTATAACACTTGCACCAAAAAGTGTACCAACAGAATGCAACTTGTATGACGGTACGGCGATGTTTTGTAGGCGAACAAGATCATATGACAGTTGACACGATCTTCGTAGCCTTTTTGCAGCGTTTCTTTTTTCTTGTTCGGGACAAAAATCAAAAAAGAATCCAGGCCGCTTTCTCCACACGAGGAGAAAGCAGCATCATAGTGGCGATGAGATCTTCTTTGAGCTTGTCGCATCTGCCTGAAACGACAGTCAAGGGTGACAATGAGACACACAGTCAATGAGTCAAAGATTGCCCTGCAGCAAACAAAGGCGGCTGGCAAACATCCAAGACAGCCTTGCCAGGAGGGCAGCGCAGGCAGTAAAAGGCCCGGTGTGAGTTGAGTCGTTGCAGCCCTTGTTGAAACGAAGCTCCTTTCTCTTGCTCCACCAGCCAGCTCTTTTTAGACTCCGAGTTGATTTCCGGGCTTCTTGGCTCTCAAGACTTTTCACCGGGCTCTCGGAACAGAGGAGTTGCTGAGTTGCTTCTCGGCCTGGACGCTCGTTAGCAGCGTTGGGACGTGCTCCCTTGCGATAACAATTCTCTTATCTTTCCTTATCACTCGCCTGCGCTGTGCCTCACTTTCCACCACAACTCACTCACACGTTCTCCAACACTTGTTCAACGCTCCACGTCGTCTAACCAACTTTCAAAATTCCTTTCCTACTCCCTCAACTTGGCCCAGACCAGGCCGGCCACATGGCACCAAGCGCAATTGAAGTCGAACAAATCAACGAGCTTGCTCACACGATCAACGACCCGCCCGTCGAACACAACCTCGAGGAGCACGTTGCCTTTGGCGGCGACGACCAATGGTTCTACCACATTCCATCTAAGCGCTTCGACCTCTCCCGCGGCTCCAAGCGCAAGCTCATCATCGACGCCGACGATGGTATTCGCAACCACAGGTTCGGAGATAAGCCCAACCCTACTGCCCACAGGACAGCTCGCTGACGTTGACGAAAAACAGAGGTGTCGCCATTGACCCTTCCACGACGGTGCTGGTCATCATCGACATGCAGAATTTCTTCGTCCACCCCATGTACCACGACCACACCAGCGGCATTGCCACTATCGACCCTCTCCTCAAGGTGATTGAGAGATGCAAGAAGGAGGGAATCCAGCGATGCTGGCTGAACTGGGGAATTTCCGACTACGACCTCAAGGTCATGCCTGCCGCCGTGACCAGGGGTTTTAACAGAAACCTGGCACAGGACAAGGGCCACGGCTGGCACGTCGGTCTGGGCGCCAACATCAAGGACGACAAGGGCAACACCGAGCGCTGCTTGTTCAGCGGAACCTGGAACGCTGACATTTACGAGCCGCTGAAGAAGGTCATGACGCCTGAGGACGTTCGATTCGACAAGGCCCGTATGAGCGGCATGTGGAACCCGGAACTGCCCATGAACAAGTGGTTGCGTGAGAGTGGAAAGAAGACGCTGCTGTTTGCTGGTGTCAACACTGACCAGTGCCTGTTGGGCACCGTCACCGATGCCTACAACTGGGGATGGTACGTACTCGTGCTCAAGCTACTTTTCGTTGGACGCATCCAGCTAACTTACCCACAGGGACTGCATCCTTGTCGGCGACTGCGCGGCCACCATGACTGGTCTCAACGCCCAAGAAGTCTGCGACTACAACATTGCAACCAACATGGGCTTCGTGACCGACAGCAAGGCTTTTCTGGAGTCCGAAGTCCACATCGGCCCACTGAAATGAATTAAAGAACGAGAAATGAGGAGGGGATTGGCTTTTACTCACGGTTTTGCGGGTATACCACAGGGCGTTTATGAGGATTGTTGCTGCGATTTGTTTTTTCTGCTGCTTACGACCGGGGGTTTACACTGCCGGCGCGATGCCGTATGCTTATGTATCACGAGATACCCTAGATTTCTTGGTTTCCTGCCTTGGTCAATACAGAAATGCTTACACTTTCTGTCCAACCAGTTTTGTCATCTATCGGGCTTGCTTGCAGGGACCTGTGATTCGTTTCATCACAGCGGCTAGTCTGTGGCCTGCAGCGCAGCGATAAAGCACACCGGCGGCGGTAGCAGCAGCAGCAGCAGCAGCCATGCAAACCGAAAACGTCCAACGACATTGCAGATTGTACGCATGTGACACAAAGAAGCGCAGATAAGACAAGAGATACGACGGGGGGTTATCATCAAGTTTCACGAGCTGCTGACTGCAGATATCTGCCACCTTTTTTACGGGCGAAAACCAGGCGGTCTCATCTCAACGGCAGCTCTTTGTCGCCTTACCACTCTTGTCCCAGCATACGTTTGAGTATCGCATTCGCAGTATGTAGAGTAACTTATCAGCTCCATTATGCTTGCATCGAGCACGGGGTATAGTTAAGCGACAGTCAATCTTGCAGATATCACAAAGGGATACAAAGAAAGAAATGAGATGGATTTTGGTGACTTCTTTGCCAATTATTATTGCCGGGCTGGGCAGGGCAGGGTAAATTTGAAAGGAAGTTGTTTTGAACCCAAGCCCTCAATAATCGATATGAATAATCCTCCGTGGGGGATTGACAATATTTCATTTCGCACGAGATTTGTTCAGAGATCGGTTCTGGACGGTTCGAATGGTGCTATTGACATGGGACACGAGGATTTTCTTGCGAGCACTGAGCAGAAGCAAGACTCGCTCCCTAAAGCCTGACTCGATAGATTAGGCACAGCACGGCGGGTTTGTGTTTGATATTGACGATCGGCAGGCGTTGTCTTGCCTGGCTTCTCTTTTTGCTGGGAAGAGTTTAAGATGTCGAGGCGAGAGGGAAGTCGTGGGCGGGCAGGTCTCAAGTTAAGCACGTCAGTGCAAGTCGAGAAGCATCGAAAGAAAGGACCAGCTTCTGATACAGGCCACTTGCGTGGATGGTCGCCAGATGAGTAAGCTCACCACAACCATCACTCGCAAGCCTGGAAGCGGGAAACATGTATCGGGAGTATCTCTACTCCGTACACCGTATTCTTTTGTTGTGGGATTCGTTGTGACGCGACGACGCAAACGCCTCTTGCTCCACCGGTACTCCGTATCCAGAGTTGCAAGCCGGCCACGACGAACTACAGGCGTGCTGTCCCACATGCTCAAAACAGGCCGTCGTCGAATAATGAGAGACCCTTTGCGAGCCTGCGAACTCAAAGGCCCACGGATGATCAGCAAGCAACGCACGAGTGTGGCGTCGCGCGCCGCCAGCGCGGCAAGGGACCTGACCGCGCCGACGGGCATCTGTGCAACCGAAAAGGGCTCGCACAACTCGACTGCAGGGGAGTGGAGCCTTGGTGTGGTGGCTTGAAGTTGGAGGGGCGCCTTTTTGGTCCTTGGTGGCGCTTTTGGCGTTGCCAAAAACCGTTTCACCTTCTGCCGCACGTAAAGTTGTTGTTGTGCTGTTCTCTCCGTTGAGCACATGCAGGTACCAGCGAGGAGTTTGCTCCCGGCAGGCCAAAAGGAAAAATAGTATCGTCGATATTATTGTCTGTACAGAGATTGGAAGAAGGCGCAGCAATGTAGGCTCTTTGCTTTTTCGTTTCCCCAATCGCGACCCTTGCTAGATCTATCCAACCCTGAGCGTTCATCAGTACCACCCCCATTTCGACAAGCATTTAGCCGGAGATATGATGGCTACAAATAGAAAAGATCGCATGCAAAACAGCAGACGCGCACAGGAGAGTTCCACCTGCTACGGTTGACAATGATGCAAGCCGGCCCTTGGCGGCGTCCCAATGCTTTTCCTTGCCAATCGCTTGGTCGTCCCCGAGGACGTCTCAGGTCTTGTATCTGCACATCTTTTTTAATTTGTGCCCTGGGGGGGTTTCCTTGTTCCTGGATCCATGTTGATCTAAATAATATCTAGTCCAACGACTCTGCCGACTATCTTCTTCATCCTTTTCCCACCTCCTCCCATCATCTCTAACCCAGAGTGACACTCGCTCGTCCTTCAGTCGCTTCCATATCGTATTTATTGGTACGGGCATTCCGGGATCCGCCCGAGCTTGCGTGGTCGACGTCCGTTTCGTACCAACGCTAAAAAATCAACACCCACGTCATTAAATGACCACACCTTTAACTGCCTGGTGCGACTCGACATTCGTTTTCTAAAGCTTTCTCCCAAGGGGACACCTTCACAATGTCGACACCGAACGACGAAAGACCGGAGCCAACATATGCGCAACCGTCATATCACTTGCCATCATACAATGTGAACCCTCACAATGGAGAGCGATCGTCGGACGAAGAAGGAACCGTCGTTGGCGAGAACAACAATGGATATGGTGGCTCGCACTACCGCGACGACGACCAGGACGGGCCCGTCGACCCTCGTGTGCACCGCATGGGTAGCCACCTCACAGTCGACACTGCCAATGATGCTCACTTCCACCCCCGATTCAATGACATGACCTCGCCCTCTCAGTCGCGCGAGATGGCCAACAGACTTGATGACGACCTGGAGTTGCTCAAGATTGAAAGACAGATATCAAAAGAGGCCGACGCCACGTCTCACATGGGTCGCGCGCGCTCAAGGAGGGACGAGAACATTGACGAGTTCGACATTGCCACAAACCCGATCCACGAGCAGACGGCCATGTACAAGCCTCCGGCGGATCCGGTCGGCAAGTTCTCCAAGATGATCAAGGCCATCCATCAATCCAACGTTTTGATCAGATACATCACCTACATTCTCCCCGTCGTTTTGATCCTCCTCATTCCTCTGTTGATCGGCGCGCTAGTCAACCCTGCGACAAAGGCAGTGGTTGGAGGAGTCGAGCTCGTATGGTTCATGATCTGGCTTGAGATCGTCTGGCTCACACTGTGGGCGGGTAGAGTAAGTTTTTTTTCCCCTCGACTATGCTCACGTCCCATCCACTAACGCATACAGCTTCTCGCAAAATGTCTTCCTTACCCTATCGGCATGCTCTCTACTCTCTTCACCAACAACAGCAAGAAATGGCGCGACATGGGCAAGCAACTCGAACTTCCCGCCACCCTCTTTTTCTGGTGGCTTGGTGTTGAGATTTCCTTCTTGCCAACCATGAAGAACCATCAAGCCAACGGCAGCCGTGAAACTCAAGAATGGATGAGCACCATGAACAAGGTTCTAGTCTCCATCTTTGTCGGCACGATTGTCAACTTTGTCGAGAAGATCATCATCCAGCTCATCGCCATCAGTTTCCACTTGCGTACTTATGCCGATCGCATTGAGCTGAACAAGTTCCAGATTGGCAGTCTGGTCAAGCTTTACACTTTCTCCAAATCAAAGATCGCCATGGAAGACTCCGAATTCGAGGCTCCCTCTGGCATGGAATCTGGTGCCCGTACTCCCGGACAATACCTCCAGCAAGCTCAAAAGCAGACCAAGGAAGTTCTGAACAAGGTCGGTGACGTTGCTGGCAGAATTGCCGGTGACTTTACTGGTAAGGCTGTCGCAAGAAGCACTCACCCTCACCAAGTTGTGCTGGCGCTATTGAGCTCCACCGGCGGCAGTCAAGTGCTTGCGCGCCGTCTTTACCGTACCTTTGCCCGCCCGGAAACCGAGACTGTTTTCAACGACGATCTGAAGGATGCTTTCGATAACAACGATGAAGCCGAGGCGGCCTTCTCCATGTTTGACAAGGACATGAACGGCGACATATCCATGGAGGAGCTGGAAGCCGTCTGTGTCGAGATTGGCCGCGAGCGCAAATCAATCACTGCCTCGCTGAAGGATCTGGACTCTGTTGTTGGCAAGCTTGACGACATGCTCATGTTCATTGTCGCCATCATCACCATTCTAGTCTTCATTTCCTTGATCTCGACTTCTGCTGCTGGTGTTCTCACATCCGCTGGTTCCACCGTCCTTGGTCTTTCTTGGCTCTTCTCGACCACGGCAACCGAGATTCTGCAGTCCATCATCTTCGTCTTTGTCAAGCATCCTTTTGACGTTGGCGACCGTGTTACCATCTACGGAAGCACTGGTGCCACTCTGCAAGGTGACGATTACTTTGTCAAGGAAATTGCACTCCTCTACACCGAATTCAAGAAGATGGAGGGACACGTGGTGCAGGCGCCTAACAGTTATCTCAACACTCTTTTCATCCTCAACCAGCGCCGTTCTGGTGGTCTTGCCGAAGCCGTTCCTGTCGTCATCAAGTTTGGTACCACTCTGGAGCAGATTGAAAGCCTGCGCAACCGTCTGCTCGATTTCGTTAAGCAAGAGAACCGCGAGTACCAGGGCAATATTCTCACCGAACTCCGTTCCGTTACCGAAGTTCACTCTCTTACTCTGAACGTCGTCTTCTTCTACAAGTCCAACTGGCAAAACGAAGGCCTCCGTCTTGCACGCAGAAACAAGTTCATCTGTGCTCTCATGGTCACCATGCAAGAGTGCGGCATCGAAGGCCCTCGCATGCGCTACCCTGGACAGAAGGAGTCCTTCCCTGTCTATATGCAAAACATTCCGCACCAGGCCACTCCCGGTATGGGCAGAAACGGCCACCCCGATAACCCGACTGGTTGGCAGGATGGCGAACAGCATGATCCCCCGTTCGTCTCTCCGGCTGAAGGTCCCATCGGCGGTCTACCCACAGGCCGCGGTCGCTCTGGTTCCATCCTTCGCAACCCCTCTAACAGGCGTCACGAGACTCTGGCGCAAATGGGCAAGCGCGTTGACTTTTCTCTGGGTATGCGTGCAGATGCAGCCGCCAATCTGAGCGGCGACGTGTTTGAAGACCGCAAGCCCCGTCTGCCCATCAGCGTGACTTCACCCTCCCCCGACAACCGCGCGCGCAAGTCAAACGACACGCACCGCTCGCACGAAACAGCGCGGTCAACCTCTCGCGAAATCGGTCCCGGCAAGCTGGCCCGCCGCTCCACGGACCAGAGCATCAGCAGCCGCACCACCCACCGCAACCGCTTCTTCGGCCGCGGCCGCGGCAACACGGCCCTCGAAGAGCAGGAAAAGATGGAGAAGGGCATGGCCGACATTCCCGAAGACAGCCCGGGTGCCAGTGGCGCCATTGACCCGCGCACCGGTCTCGTGAGCGGCGCGGCCTGGCGCACGCGCACCAACGAGGACAACGTCAAGCGTCCCTCACAGGACCGACCGCGCACCGGCGAGACGGCGCCGACGAGTGTGGTATCCGGGGGACTCGACGGGCCGCCACAACTACACCCAGGATCCTCGACCGAGGATTTTGAGATGAAGAGGTTCCGCTGAAAGAAACAGATTTTGATGGAGCTGTTGCACAAACATTGGAAAAAAAGGATAGATTTTGATTTTCTACATCCATGCGGTTTAGCGATGTCTTTTTCTGATAGACTTATTGGTTTTTTTTTTTTCTTCTGCGGCATAGAAAAGGTGTATCTTTTTGGTTGGAGCTCACTTTTCTCCAATCTTCTTGTTTCGTATTTGGTTAGAACAGACAAAGAGGATAGATGCAGATGTTTTTTATCGAGACAAGAAAAAGGATTCTCCCCCCCCCAAGTTTCTTCTCTTTGATGTGCAAATCAGGTCTAGATATCACGTTCTGCGATTAGAGGTGTTTTGGCTAAGAAGCCAGGAAACCGAGATGATCAATATATTTCCATTCTCAAGGGTTTTCGACATCTCTTCTTCGGTCTTTGAACCGATGTCTTTCTGCGGGAAACGGGGTGTCGGGTGTTCTGCCATCTCAGGCACGATTGGCGGGTTTCTTTTGGCTAACGAGCTACTTGGCAGCCCTGAATATGAGCTGTGCAATCCAGTTCGTAGTGGAGATGGAGCTGCTCCGATCAAAGGGTGGCCATGTGGTTTCGACAGCGGATGATGACAGCAACGTAATACTCCATGTATTCTCGCGGCGGGTCCGGACGTGTGAGAGCTATTTGCTGCATATGTCGCTATGAACACGGTTCCGTAGGAAAAGTAATAAACATCCCTGATATCCCATTATCAATCTCCGAAGAAGAAGAAAAGAAAAAAAGGCACCCATAATCCACATCCCCTTTGATCATTTTTGACTCGTCACAAACTCCCCGTATTCAAACCCCCCTTGGCACCAAACTTGACCCTCTCCTCCAAGCCCAAAGCCTCATACTCGCGCTTCCTCTGCTGCTCCTTGACATCCTTTGCCTTTTGCACTTCAAACTCCTTTTCATCACTCGCCAACTCCTCATGCTGCTCTGACCTCTTTCCCAGCTTTTGCTTTGCTTTTTGCCATAGCGATGATGACGACGACGATGAAAAAGACGAGGTGGACGTGTAGGTGCTTGTACTCGAGCCAAGTGGCTTGGATAGGTACCCGGCAACCAGGTTCTCGAAGATGTCGATTTCGGAGGAGGGGCGTGGTCTGTTTGTCGACGAGGACGAGCGTGGACTCGCGAGCTCGGTGTGGGCTACACGGATGTGGTGTTTGGATGGCGGATTGAATTTTGGGGCGATGGACTTGAGTGCTTGGGACTTTTCGTCGTGGATGATGGCGTGGGAGGCCATTTTTTGTGTTTTGAGGGAGATGGTGGGGATTGCTTGATGTTCAGTGGAGTGATGGTTCGAGTAGAGGAATTCAAGAGGTAGTAGTGAGGAATTCTTTTGAGAGTGTGTGTGTTTCTTTCCAAGCAATTGCAGCAAGCAGACAAGGGACGAGATGTTACTTTATACCTACCCTCCCTCCTCCTCAAATCCTTACCTTGCCCCCCCGAACGCAGACACTCCAAGGCAACCGAATATCCTTCTGTACACACGAAAATCACTCATCTCGTCTCACCTCACCTATCTCGACATCACCGATCAAGACACCGCGGCAAGCAAGCCAGCCAGCCAGCCAGCAATGGTGACTCGCTGGGCCAGGCTCCAGCATAACAGGGGCTTTTGCATGCAGCAAGGATGTGTCTCCTCAACCCCCTCCCAGGCAACAAGAATACTGAGACCGCGGTATCAACTGTTACTTGTAGATCGAACAACAGTTTGTATCGGTTTTTTTGTGTGGCTTGCAGGCAGAGGGGGAAGAAAAAAAAGGATGAAGTGGGGGAGTATCAAGGATTCAAGGCACCGAGATTTCTTCTTTTCCCTCTTTCTGACTAGATATATTCCCGGATATTTTGAATTTCCAAAGACGCATGTGGTCTGATTGTTTGCCGTGGAAGCTGCATTCCTCTCAAGGCTGCTAGATTATTTTCTTTGCTGAGTAAAGTACGCGCGTATGTGTATTTGCCATGTCGAGTTAGCATACTCGTCGTCTTAAGGCAGCACAATTGAGAGCTCTCTTCTCTACTCTACCCACAATCGATCCCATCGATGATGCAAATGCCATCACAGTACATTTCTTTACTTTCGAGCTCGGAGAAAGACAATAAAGCTAGGCAGCTGTTTTTTTCCCTGGCCGCTTACAAGCATCCTCTTCGTCTCTTGATGACTTACGCGTCAATCGAGTGCTTTAAAAAAAAGTACTTGATACCAATACACCTGCCCACAGAATACACCTCCGCATACGTCTATAAAGCCCAAGACAACGACAACCCCATCGCTGTCTTTTCTGCATTTACCTTCCCTGCATATCCCAAACACCCTAAACCACCAAGAACCCCTCCCCTTTCACATCAGCGACAATGCAAAGGGGGCATGTCTAGAAGAGAAGTCGCATGTCACATACCTAAAAATCCCAGTTAATGTTCAAGTCTCTCGCAGGACGAGAGCAGTGTTTCCCTCATAACCATGTCCTCTGCAATGAATTCCTCATTGTAAAGACTTTCATGAGAAATCAACCTCGCCTGATAACCATTCTTGTACCTTTACTTCAAGACAGATGACCAAAGGTGAAAAAAAAACCGATTATGAATATCGAAGCATCTTATAACATACACAACACTGCAAAGACGAGAGGGGGAAGAAAAAAAAATGATGATCAAGGGTGGCGCGCCCATATTATCTCAAGGCGGTATAAAAAAAACACATCCCCCTTCTTCCTAGAATGAGACTCCCTTCTCTGCCGCTAATTTACTCCTTCCATGCTCCCCTCCAAAAAGAAGCGCACTCGTATTTTTCTTTATATTACAGTCTCAAGTGCGGGTGGGGACCACGCGGTTCTCGTCGACAGTCTTGCTCTGGTCGTAGTAAAAGTTCTCCTCGGGGATACGGCCGCGCAGGAACTGAGGCTCGGAGCCGCGGACGTAAATGTCCTCGTACAGGATCTGGGGGGTGGCGTCGGGGGGCGACATCTTCTCGGCCTCGGCAACCTCGGCGTCGACGTTCTCGCGGGCCTGCTTGTCGATCGACTTGAGCTCAGACTCGGAGGCGACCTCCCAGTCGAGAATCTTTTGCTTGAGGCCGGCGATGGGGTCGTTGGTGCTGCGCATGCGCTGGATCTCCTCACGGGTCTTGTTCAAAAGTCAGTGATTCGGAAAGCGAGGTACGGGTGGCTGCAAGAACTCACTCTGTAGGTGGTGCCGGGGTCGGACATGGAGTGACCACCGTATCTGTAGGTGACAAACTCGTAGACCAGAGGACCATTGCCCTCGGCGCACCACTTCTTGCCAAACTCGACGGCCTGCTTGCAGGCAAGGACGTCCATGCCGTTGATCTTGAGACCGGGGATGTACTGGCCACGCTTGTAGTAGTCGGTCAGGGCAGACGAGCGGTTGGCGGCGGTACCCATGCCGTACTTGTTGTCTGCAAACACATCAGTTGACCGATCGGCCGAAAGAGACTCGTCCACACTCACTCTCGCAAGCAAAGATGCAGGGAAGGTTCCACAGCTTGGCCATGTTGAAAGCCTCAAAGACCTGACCCTGGTTGCTGGCACCGTCACCGTACAGCGACAGGGTGACGTTCTTCTTGTCCTCGTAGGCTTGGGCAAAGGCAATGCCGGCACCGACGGGCACCTGGGCACCAACGATACCGTTACCGCCGTAGAAGCCGGTGGTGAACATGTGCATGGAACCACCCTTGCCGTACGCAACACCCTCTCTTCTGCCGAGCAGCTCGCCAATGATGGACTTGACCGAGGCACCACGCATCATGGCGAAACCGTGGCAGCGGTAGGCGGTGATGACGTGGTCCTGCTTGGTGATGGCGTGCTCGATGCCGACGGCAACGGCCTCTTGGCCGGTCGACAAGTGGCAGAAACCGCGAATCTTCTTCTCCTTGTACAGTCGGTCGGCGGCCATCTCCATGCGGCGCATGGCAACCATGTCGTAGTATATCTGCTTCAGCTCGGCCTTGGTCGTGTTGAGGGTGAAGTCGGGAGGATCGAGCTCGTACGTCTCGAAGCTCTCGTCGGACAGCTTGACCTCGAAGGGCTTGTCATCCTCCTGCGATTGGGTCAGACGCGGTGGCTCGTTGGGTGCAATGCATGTCACATACTCCGGGGACATTGGCCTTCTCGACGTGGGCGCTGGCGGCGTCGGTGGTGACGGATCTCAACACCTGGGGAGCGACGCGGATGGGCTGGAAGGCGGTGCGTCTGACCGACGAGGCGAAGGACCTCGGCGCGAATCTGGACAGCATGGCGGCGAGATGTGAGCGAGGGCAAAGGGGAGCGAAAGAGCGGACAACTGTGTCGAGTCGTCTGTTGGGAGCAGCTGCCCTACGAAGTTTCAAAATCGGCTCGGCTCCCCCTACGCTCGCTCTTTCCGTTTTGTCCGGTTTATCGCGCCGAGCCAAGACTTTGCGTCCCGAATCCCAATCGCACTCCTCCGGCTCCTCCCACGTCTCAACATGCACCGGCGCCAGTCTCGCTGCTTTCTTTCGTGCCGGGAGGCTCACCAGTCAGCCTGTTCAATGTCTGTCGCGTCCTTCCTGTGCTCTTGCATTTTTCCATCTGTCGTATCACTGCTGCACCGTAGTATCACCTGTCTTGGCACTTTCTCTGCACCCGGACGACCACAGAGCCGGCTTCAGCAAGAGCAACGGCAAGCCTCATGTCAAGAACATGATATCCTCGGACGTCCCGGATAATAACGAGCCATTACATAGCACCCATTGAGCTGTAGTTCAGGCCCTCATTACACACGTGCCTTGCTTGAAAAGATTTCTTGCGTTCTGATAGACACCCGTCTTGGGACAGACTTTCCAAAGAGCAGTACATGCATGTCAAATGCTTGCTCGCCCTACAATATCCTCAAAGCACACTCCGCTATCAGCTCCTTGACCCTCTGGTCATTGGGCAGATACAGCACCGCAACCTTGAGCAGTCTCCTCGCCTCATACTTGTCATCCATCTCCTTGAAAGCCAGCGCTGTACGATAGTAAATCTTTCCCATCTCAGCACCCGCCATCCACGCATTCCCCCACGCTTCTTCTTCGGGCTCCAAATTCTCATCACCCCTGCGCATGATGTGAATCGTGCGCATGCCTATGTGCACCACTGTATCCCATTCGCTCAGTTTCAGGTACGCAAGCAATGTATTGGCCACCAGCCGCACACGCAAAACCGTCCGCACCATCGAGCCATGTTGATTCTCGAATGGTGGCTCGGTGAGCAAGTGCTCAAAGTATCGTTCCCCATGCACTTGTCGCTCGCGTCCGTTGACTACAATGAACATGGCTTCCCACGCTTTGCGGTAGCACTCCAGGGCTTCGCGGGGCCGTCCAGCCATGAGCTCCACATTGCCTTCATCTTTGAATTGTGTTGCATCGGCGAGACGCTTTCCTGGCGATCCCAGTGGTTCCGCCATCAGTCTCTTCATCTCCGTCACTACTGCTTCTTCTGGCTCGGGTACGCCAGTCACATTGACCCGCATGAGCCCCTTGACGCGTCCAAATGGGTATAGTAGCCGTTTCTGCAGCGACAGTTGTACTTTCTTCTCTCGCGTCTCGTCATCGAGTGGCGTGGCAGCGAGCGGATCCCGTAGTGTGAGTTTCAGCGTCAGGTTCTCGTTCAACTCCGGGTAGTCGGCTGCCGAGTAGTACCACGAGTCGCAGAATTTCGGGAGGTCGTCAATGTGTATGATGAACGTGTCTTCTCTTGAGCGCATGGCCGCCAGGGGAAAAGCGATCAAGACGGACAGTCTGTGCTGTGTGAACTTGTCCCCTTGGATACCCGTAGCAACGAGCGTGACGCCATCTTCGGCGACTTGATGCTTCGACTCTGGGAACGGAGTGGTGATCTTGACGAAGGTGTTGAGTTCTAGAAAGATCCGGCGTGCTTCGTGGTAAACTTGTCGGTTCACCCGAAACAGGTCGTCAAACGAGTAGTTGTAGACGGAGCTGCCGTCGTTGAGCGTTCGCTTGTTCGCCTCTGGGGCCAGGAGGAAAGTGTAGATGTGATCGCGTATCTCTCTGGGTAGTTCCAGCAAATTCATCGTGGCGATTGGAGTGCAGTTTTCTGATAGGAAATAGGAAGAGAAACTCTCATCGCCAATACACAACGACGATGCGGGGGATCTGCGGGACATGGTTTCCGACCGCTAGGATGACCCTGCTCTTCACTTTCAACCTAATGGTATGGCTCAATTGATCTTCAGATTTGCCCGTACTCGAGACATCTCACTGAAATGATATCAAAGCTATAAAATCTCTTGCCTTTCGATTGCACATCAAAATTGGATGTTGGCGTTTGAGATGTAGTTATATCTCGACAGCATCGAAGCATATAAGCCTTCTTCCTGGCTGAGCACTGTTTCTACTCAACCTTATGGCTACAAGCTCTACGGGTCCTACACCAATACGCGTCCTCAGCTTAGAGTGGGTGAAACACCTATTTGCCATTGCGATGCTCCACAGACATCGGGCAAGCCGCTGCGATCCTATGGTCGCTGACCGGTCTCAAAGCCACGTACTCGCAACCTTAGCAACGAGTGCAAAGCACCATCTTTGCCGGAGATCCGATACTAGAAAGCCTCTGTAATATTCAGAGAAGCGGTCCTACGACGAGGCGCCGGCGTTCTTTCGTCCTATGTGCCGGCGCTGAGTAACCTGGGCCTGTAATGGGAACAATACAAATCTACAATACTCTTGCTGACAACAGGCGTGAACAATGACAACGACATGCGTGCAATGTGAGAAAAAGCAGTAAAGTGTTTGCCCGTGAGCCTGGTGTATGATGGCGAGGTCAAACTTCTCAACTCAGGGCGTGTACAGCAAAAGGCCGAAGTGATTCTCTGTTCGGCCGCAAAGTCCCCAAGTCCGTCTTGATGGCAAGCGGTACGAAAGTGTTAAGCAACCTGGTAAGAGTGAAGTCAATGCAAACACGTTTTATGTCCATTTGCAGATCAAAGATTTTTACAGCATCTACTACCACTTTCCTCCCTTGCCCTTCTTCTTTTTCTTTTGTGCATTGCTGCTCTTGGCTTCGACAGCAGGCGTCGCAGGCCTGCTTCCGGCCGGACTGCCCTCGTCCACAACACCGCCCTGCATGAACATGGCCTGTCTCGCCTTGGCCTTCTTGCCCTTGGGACGGTAGTAACTGCGGTCCTTGAGTGGCAGCCATCGCTCCGGATCAACCTTCTTCGCCGGGTCAAAGTCTTTTGGAGTCTTTGACTTGCGCAGTTTCTTTGCTTTGCGCGGGGCAGGGGTGTCTGAGGGAGCGGAGCGCTTGGGTGCGCTGGCGACGAGGGCGGTGGGAGCTTTGGCGACGCCCGAGCTTTCGAGGAGTTTCACGTTGACGGTGCTAACGAGGCGATCAAGAGGTGTGAGGGCGGAGAGGTAAGATGGGTCAATAGAGTTGGGATTCGCGCGGGCGAGAGCGGCGACGAGACCGGCTGTAGCATAGCGGTCTTCGGAATCTTGCTCGTGCAGGTGGGAGAAGATGTCTGCAGCGAGCGCTTGGTCGTCGGCATTGTGAGATTCCAACAAGGCAGCGCCGGCCGTCTTGTACAAGTGCGACAAAGCACGGGCGGACACTGGTGCTTTTGAGCGCTGACGCCAGTACTTTGCTGCCTTGGCCAGCTCGGCGCGCGCGTAGCTGCGCTGACCACGGGCCGAGTATAGCGAGACTAGTGCGGCCACTAGCCCCGGTGCGTGGCGCACGTCTGCGTCGGATTCGTTGGTGGACTGCGACAGGCGGGCGAAGAAGGCTTCGAGCAGGGAGATGGCGGCACCGTGGTTGTTGGTGAGCACATAGAGTTGGGTGACGACCAACAGGAGGCCGATGTCGTTGGGGCGTCTTTCGAGCACGGGCAAAACGGTCTTCAGGGCGTCCTTTCCGGCTTGGTTGCGAGCGTGAGCAGCGGCACCAAAAGCAGAGAGCGAGTTTACGGTCGAGTCGAGCGTGAGCGAGGTCGAGTCTACGAGGGAAGTGGTAGATCTGATGATGCCATGGTACTTTTGAGCCAACAAGTCCAGCGTGTAGTTGTTTCGTTGGATGGCGGCGCTTTGGTAGGTAAATGGCTTGTCGGGAAGGATTGTTTCGGGGGCCTTGTACAGCAGGCGATGCGTCAGATAGGGGTTTGAAGCTTCTGATGAGGCGGCCGAGGTGTTTGTCTGGGCGATGAATTGCGTCGACGAGTCGTGGACACTGCGCGCTGCGTTAGACGGATGTTTGAGACGTGGACGAGTGGAGTACGGACTCTTTGGAGTCGATGGTTGCAGCAAGGCTCTGCGCCTCTTCAAGCTTGCCCTGGCGGATCAGGACGTAGAGCTGCTGGATGGAGATGGGCACGATTTCGGCCTCCTTCTCCTCGTCGGACATTTCAGAGGCAGCGCAAAGCTCCTTGGATCTCTTGAGCAGCACCTCGGCCTGACCGAGCTCGTCGCGGGCAATGCTGTTGCAGGCTGCATTGTAGGCCGTCTCGAAAGCGTCCAGGTCCTCTCGAGTCGGCTTCTGCGGCTGCGAGGCGGTGGCGCGGCCAGACCACTCGAGCTGTGCATGGGTGGCGCCGACGTTGATGCGCAAGTCCATGTCCTCGTTGGAGACGGCGCCGCGCTGGGCAGAAAGGGCGTGGTAGAGGTGGGCAGCGCGTTCAAAGTCCTGGTGTCGGTAGCTCTGTCACAAGTCAGCACGCGCTGACGACCAAGCGACTCTGTCGACATACCGCCTGCGCCTCGACATGTCGCAGACCTCTCTCGGCCTCGGCGGGGTTCTGGCTGGCGACTTCGGCGGCCTTTCCAGGTTGGCCGGCCTTGTACAGGGCATAGGCGTATTCCAGGCGCGCTCTCTCCTTGATGTCGGGGCCACCGGCTTCGACGGTCTTGATGGCATCCTCGAAGCGGTCCAGGTTGAGCAGGGCGACAATCTTGACATGTTGGGCCTGGACGTCCTGTTGCGATTTGGCCAGCGTAGCGTCTGCTGCGGCCAGGACTTGGGCGTGATCGGTGATGGACGTCTGTCCGAGCAGCGACGACAGTGTAGCGGCCATTGCGTCGACGGGAATGGATGCGCCGCTCCAAACAATCCTCCTCTTGTACAGGTTGTGCTTGTCCAGCGGGCCATTCAATCGCTCGCCAGCTCATTGACAGTGACTTGGCCCGGGCGCACAATTTCTCCACAATTGCATCTTCCTTCCACCTCTCCCGCACTCTGCCACCTCCCAGCCCGGCGACAAGCATGATTTCTTGCTTCAGCGCTTGCTTCAGCCTCTACTCACTCGTACAGGCTGCATTTCTGCTACTCTCATCCTTCTCATGTACTGCTTCCATTCCATTTCTCTCGCTTGTCAAAGTCTCGGCGATTCCTTTCCTGACCCATCAATGCTCTGGACAATATAAAGCTCTGCAATATGGAAGCCCTTTCTCACTCACACAACTTACATTCAGCTGAACCATCTTGATAAATAGTCCCATCAAAACCAAGGTCGACACGGTTTCAAATGGCTCGAGAAGTCCAATGCATGTCGTAATGCCCTTCTCCGCACCCAGCCAGCCAACGGCTTTGGAACTTCCGCGGACCTTTGACTCTAAATCAGTGAGCTCTTATATCATGTCCCTAGCCCTGGCCCATTCCATCATAGTCTCCTCACTGTATACTCGCAATGGCTCCAATACCCTACCGTACATGTGTCCGAGGCCACCCTGGCTCGACCAAAGCAGAGATCGAAAATGAACCAGATTGGGAGAGAGTCCATCCTCACCGCATCGGCTTCCGTGATCGCAATGACTGTGTTCCTGGGCTGGTCCATGTAGGCGACGATAGCGATGAAGAGAGTGATCAAAGCGACGACTCTTTCATACAGCAGGCCAAGAAAGAGGAAGATGACTTGAGAGAAAAAATCAAGGAACACGGCCTCATCAATTTTCGTGAAGCCAAGCAGAAGCAAGAGGTCTGTGGGCACGTTTCTTGAGAAGGCTTGTTGCTGATAGACTCCAAACAGGACTACTACCTGAGGCGACCACAGGCACATCCAAACGGCTGGCGTTACAGACTCAACGAAACCGAAGATTTCATCAAATACAAGCAAAAGTGGCCCGCGAACGTCAAGGCACAAAAGCAAAAAGAAGAACGAGAAGCCAAGGAAAAGCAAGAAAAGGAGAAGCAAGAAAAGAGCCAAGAACAAGAGCATGAATGGAAAGTTGGTCAACTGAACCGACAGCGACACAATGATGCCTATTCTTCCAAAGGTGGACAAGACGACTCCAAGGATAGTTCCAAGCAGGATAGAAACAACCAAGACGGCAAAGAGGATTCCGACGAGCAGCAGCAGGGTGAGAAGCCCAAGTCAGAGTATGAGAAACTCCGTGAAAAGTACACCGTCCAGGAAATAGCTCTGTTACGAAGCCTGCAGCACGAAAAGAATCTCATCAAGAACCTCAAGCAGAACGACGGCAAGAAAAGATCGCCATGGGCACACCTCAAGCCCTCCGACGTTATCGATGATGCCGACAAAAGTAACCCGGACAACTGGATTCCTAGAAGTCAAGATCTTGTTCGTTTGACTGGCAAGCACCCGCTCAACGCAGAGCCCGAACTCAATGCACTATTTGATGCTGGCCTAATTACACCAAACAAACTTCACTACGTGCGCAACCATGGACCTGTGCCTCATCTGCTCTGGGAGACACACAAGCTGGACATTGAGAACGGCAAGTGTGTTCTCAGTATGGACGACATCAGCAAAAAATTCGACGCTGCCAACATCGCAGTGGCTCTTGCTTGCGACGGCAATAGACGCAAGGAACTCAACATGATCAAACGGTCCAAGGGCTTCAACTGGGGAGCTGGTGCAATTAGCAACGCTTATTGGAAGGGCGCCATGCTCTGCGATGTTTTGCGTGCAGCTGGAATCGATTGGGAGCCCAAGTTGACGGGTCAACGCGACAGGAGATGGGTCAACTTTGAAGGCGCCGACGAGCCTAGTGAAGGCAAGTATGCCACTTCAATCCCCATCGAATACATCATGGACCCAAACAACGATGTATTGCTGGCCTACGAGATGAATGACGTCCCGCTGCCACCCGATCATGGCTACCCTCTTCGACTCATTATACCAGGCTACGTTGGCGGTAGAAACGTCAAGTGGCTTGCAAAGATCTGGATCAGCGACAAGGAAAACGATAGCTACTATCACATCTGGGACAACCGCGTGCTGCCCAGCTTCGTCACAGAGAAGGATGGAGAGTTTGCCGAAACTTTGTTCAACCACCCTGATACGGCCTGCAACGAACAAAACCTCAACTCGGTCATTGCAAAGCCCGGTCATGGTGAAAAGATTGCTCTGTCGGACGTAAAAAAGGGCCACACCTATCGCATTGCGGGTTACGCTTATGACGGCGGTGGTCACGAAGTCCAGAGAGTTGAAGTCAGCCTTGATGGAGGAGAGTCTTGGCTGTATTGCATCCGCGAGGTGAGTGTTTACCGATCTTGCTTCAATCATACCCTCGTTGATCAACTTCACCCCAGTTCCCCGAAGCACCTGTCAGGAACGGCCACAAGTTCTGGACCTGGCTGCATTGGCACATTGACGTCGAGCTCGCGCACCTACTTCGAGCCCCGAGTATCACGGTGCGTTGCTTCAACGTCTTCAAGAACACGCAACCGGAAAAGGGGGCTTGGAACGTGATGGGCATGATGAACAACGGCTGGTACATGGTCAAGCCCGAGATTGCCAAAGGCGACGACGGCGTCGAGGTCCTGTTTCGCCATCCCGTCGAGCCTGGAACCGGCACTGGAGGCTGGCTGAAGCCGTCGGCCGATGTCAGGATTGCAGATGCCAAGCAGAGTGCCAGCACCCCCGAGAAGCAGTTTACCCGCGAAGAGATCGAGAAGCATGACAAGGAAGATGATTGCTGGATCGTGGTGGACGGTAACGTGTATGATGCCACGAGCGTCATGGACTGGCATCCTGGCGGCAAAGCCACAATCATGGGGCACGCTGGAAAATTGAGCCAGGAGACGTCCGAGGCTTTCGAGTCCATTCACGATGGCTATGCTTACAAGAAGCTGAACGGTAAGGACCGTACCATCTTGTGTGTAGACAATACTAATCACCGGTCCAGAATGCATCCTGGGCACCGTGACCGACAAAGCAAAAGCGCACATGAAGCGCGAAGCCGAGCGACTGGCCAAAGAGAAAGCAGAAGCCTCCAAGAGAGAAACCGACATTGTGCTCTCCATGCAACAATGGTACCCAGTCACCCTGACCGATCGCAAAGAAGTCTCGGAAGATACAAGACGCTACACCTTTTCCCTGGGCGACAAGAGCAAAAAGCTGGGTCTGGGCACCTGCCAACACCTCCAACTCGGCTTCCACATGGCAGACAAGATGCTCATCCGCTCCTACACACCCACACGGCCCATCATCGGTGCCGACACCGAAAACGGCACCTTTGACGTGGTGATCAAAACCTATTTCCCCTCTTCCGACCAACCAGGCGGCGCGCTATCCAACATCCTAGACGTGATGCAGCCGGGCGAAGAACTCGAGATCCGCGGCCCAACAGGCGACATCAAGTACCTCGGCAGCGGCAACTTCAGCATCATGGACGAGCAAAAACACTTTGACAACATCACGCTGATTCTCGGCGGCAGCGGCATAACGCCCGGCTACCAGCTCATCGCGCGCATCCTGGACACCGCCTCCGACGCCACAAACATCGCCGTCATCGATGCGAATAAAGACGAAAAAGCCATTCTGCTGCGTGAAGACTTGGACGCCTTTGCCGAGAAACATGCAAATCGTTTCGCTATCACGCATGTGCTTTCGCATCCGTCTGAGCAGTGGAAGGGTGAAAGGGGCCATGTGGATGCTGACTTGATCAGGAGCAAGGCATTTGAGCCGCAGAAGCAGGGTGGTGAGAGGAATGCGGTGTTTTTGTGTGGACCGCCGGCCATGATTCAGAAGGCTGCTATGCCTGCGCTCAGGGATTGGGGTTATGAAGAGGGTGTGGATATGTTTGGGTTCTAGACGTGTCTTTGTTTACGATAGCATTTCTTGCATGGAATGACGTTGTTGTGTGCACGGTCATCCCGATCAAAGGACATTAGCCAGGTGAGAACAGAGGAAGAGAGTGCATGGTTGCGTGCCCGTGATACCTGTGTGCAGGATGCTAGGGCGGATCTCTCAACAGGCATGAACCCGATAAACAAGACAGAGCCTCGTCGTGAAGACCATCAGTCTTCGCCTGCACAACAGAAACACAATCTCGCTGCCTTGTCGCACGCGAACCTGCCTCTTCTCTCTCTTGCTCGGCTTCGAACAGTCTGTCTGCCGCGCTGTTCTCCAAGCCCATACTGCCTTATCCCTCTCGTACATGCCGGCAGTATGTTGATGACGACGTCGGTCCAGCTCAGTCGACCTCAGGCACGTCCAGCGACAGAATGTCCGAGACAATGGCGACGAGAGCAAGCATGGCCATCAACGTTTTCTGTGAGAGCACCATCGCAGTGACTCCGACCTCTTGGTCATCATCTCCAGGGGTGAGACCGGAATTGGCGTGATCGCGAGGAGCAGCAGGAGTTGCAGGCGAGTCTCGAAAGAACTGTGCGTGTCAGTGACCCTATCGATGACCTGCCGCATACAAGAAAACTTACCACGAGGTAGAAGGCTCTATTCTGCTCTGATTCAATCTCTTGCGCGAGGGCTTGGGCAGAGGTGTCTTCTTGAATCTCGTCATCGCTGTCGGCCGGATCGTCGGGCATGGTGTTGTCTTGGTGGTCAATCACGTCGTTGACCTGCTCCTCGTGCATGCTGTTGGTTGTGGTGCCGTCTTCAGGCAGGACGTATGCCATATGCTCCTGGCTGGGACACGATGCTGATATTTTTTGGTGCTGTGGTTGACAAAGATATGCTCCGGAAGAAACTGGTTGGCGGAAGCGTACAGAATATCAAATTTGCAATGCTCGACAGCATCGGAAGGACTAGTGCCGTTCGTTGGCGTGATCTGGAGCTCGTAGAAGAGAGCAGTTCGAGGATCAAATTGACAAATTCCAAGAGCTTCTTCCTTCCTCACCTTGACGCCTTCTTATCTCTCTCATTGCACCCAGCATCCTTCGTCTCAGCAGGTTTGGCTTCCAGAATGAAGACGGTAGCCACCAGGAGAGAGCTATGGTCAAAGCCAGGCAGCATCTCTCACATAGTCTGTGAGCCATCTCGCTGCCAAATAACTGCCCCGACACTCTTCACCGATTAATGGTTTGCTTCCGTGTATCGAACAGTACTGCGCGTCTTCGCTTTGGCGCACTGCTGAACATTTCAATCCTGCTTAGGAACGTGGCTCTCGACTTTGAAACTCATCCACTTGCCGGAAAGTGTTTGTTTCAGCCAAGGTACCTCGATAGGCACAACGTTCTCCCGGACATAGTCTAGTAAGGGTCCAGCACTTGGAGCATCCTCAAAAATACCCACCACACCAGCTCGGGGAAGACCCAGTGATGCTGCTACCTTGCGCTCGTTCGATGATTCCAGGATAACAAGGCGGGCCGGCACCTTCTTTTCTTGTGCCATGGACGCCGTGTAGCACAACACCGGGAGATGTGCGTACATCAGATCGTCCTTTGGTTTCAAGAGGAAGATCGCAGCCAGATGCTTGTTGGACGCTTGTTCCATTGCTTTGTCTTCGTTTACAGTTCCGGACAGCACCTCAGGCCTGGACAGAGCAGCCTCGATTTCCAGCTGTCGCGTTGTGGAGTTGAGGCCGATGGTCAAGTACCTTGATACTTCAGGCTCCGGTATATCAGATTTGGCGACCGGGGCATTGTTCGGCGCGGCTCGAGGGTCATCCTGTACATTCTCAGGTGTCCTCTTTCGCTTCTTGGACCTTTTGCCTGGCGATTTGGAAGCGTGTGCAGCTCGGTGCCTTCCAACTGGCTCCAACACACTACAACCGTATAAGAGAGGCTGGTAAGATATAAAGAGATGCATGACCAACCTGCTCAGAAGACCTAGCACAATCTCGCACTTTTCTTTGCTCAGTTCAGGTCTGTTTGTCAGCTTTTGCTCGAGACAAAGACAATGTCTGAGGTTGTTTACATTGGAGGATTTTTGCATGAAGTGTCTGCTTTGATGACGGGCTTCACAGGCCTGCCCTTCGTGCTGGCCATATTGCGATATATTCTTGTTTGCTGCGGTGGAGTTACGAGGGAACTTCTGACGAAGGAGTTCTTCTTGCTCCAGCTTCGGCAGCGGCAGTTGCAGCCGATGACTGACCCACGCTCGCTTATTGTTGCAATACGAGCAAGTATGAGGTAATCAAGCTTTTGGCAGCTTCCACTTTGCGAAAGTCGCGTCTGCTGGAGACGTCCAAACTGAAGTGGTTTTGAAAAAGAAGACATTTGCAAGACAGGTCTGGCACAGTCGATCCAGAAGAACTGACTGGTCAAGCCTATCAATCTTCAACATTCTTCAAGACCTTCTAACACCCTGTCTAATAGACGGTGAGCTTATATCTTACGCGTCTTTGCTCAGACACTTGGGCGTTTGCTGTTCGCTTGGTGCCTTCTTTCGTCGTGTTGCACACTTCCCAGCGCGCTGAGACGTTCACAAACCACAAAGCTCGTCCTGCCTGCTCCCAAGTCCTGCAAAGACAGCAATCGCAAGAGCCGTATAAGTTTGACCCATGTTGCCGCGCACATAGCAAATTGCATTTCGACGATTATGGACCCGCCGGCTGCCTCGCCGGCGCAGTCACCTTCTTCACTTCCAGGTAGAGACCACTTGGCCGATGCCGACACGTCTCACTCGCGAAAGCGGCCTCGTTTGAGCCACGAGTTGGAGACTCCACCAGCTGCCAACGACAAATCATCCAACCACTCCGGTTTGCCTGACCCTCAAAGCACTCCTGACAAGAGCCCTACCGTCATCGAAATCTCCCACGAGCAATCAACTGATCCTTCAGAGGTCTCGATCATCATGGCCGATGAAACCTCTGACGACGGAAGCATCGACGCATTTCCCTTTATCCTCACTCCGCATGATACCCCCGAGAGCGCGGCTGAAAAATGTGTTGCGCTCTTCCAAAAGAGAGAAAGTTCGTCTCGTCGCCGGTCGATTCGTTCAACAACGTCATGCTGACTTGTTTCAAAGCGTCTTTGTTAGAGCCTACAGTCACCCTTATCAACTGGCTGCGCACTCACTTAGCCGTCACCGAAGCCAAATTCCACGCGGCACTGAAGATCGACTCGACCTCGTCTGACATCTACCATCTGTATTCGGATCACATCGGCTTCTGGACTCATGTCATAGCCTGCTTCCAAGGACTGGTTGGTCACACGTACGTGTCTTAAGCCCACGCTCTTATCCTCACATGCCATGACTAGCCTGCTAACTCATCCCAGAAGCTTGGCTGATCCACATGAGCTTCAAGGAGGACATGCGATACAGTTTTTCGAGCTCCTCCTCTCCGCCTTTCTGCAGCTCGGCGAGCGGCTGTTGCACACTGAACTCGTCATTCTCGGCCAGAGCAATGCTCGCAGGGATTCTACCAGACCTGCCGACTCACCACAGCACAAGCTTCAATTTTCGTCATGGGCCGTTGCATTCCAACATCTAGTCGTTCATGACAATGCCTTCCTCAAAAAGATGTCATCATCCCACCACTTCAACGGGGCATCTGTTCGCAAGACCATCACAACGCGCTTCCAGGGATGCGTCATGGATGCTATCGTCAAATTGATCAGCCACATCGTCGCCAAACCAGAGACTGTTGAGTCTCCTCTCTATGCGGCAAACGCCTTTCTGGTGCCCTGGTATGACATACTGCTCATGGATGCCGTGAATGCAAGCGGGTCGTTTGGGGAGCTCTTCGACAAGTCGATCGAGCTCTTCAAATCAACTCGGACCTTGATGATACAAATCCTGCCCAAGGTCCATCTCGACATTCATTCGCAGCGTACCATTGGAAACTTTCACGTGTTCCTGACGGGATCACTGAATGCCTTGCTTCAAACAGGACATCTGTCGCCGGCTTCAGTCTACGAGCTCACTCTAAAGGAGATTGCAGAGCACCAGATGCCTCAGAGCAATCTCATCATATCTCCAACCAATGATCTCGTCGCTGAAAGCACCGACACCGACACCGGTATTGAGAAGACATTGCTGAATCATGTGCTTCCTGCGAGTATCAAAGCATGCACTCTGGAATACTATAACGCTCTCATTCACAGCAGCAGTATGGAGCTCCGTGTTTTTGGCACCACTAACCTTGGTAAAGACGCTCTCACGACCTTCGTAGAGAAAAAGCTATCTGCAGAGGATCAGCAGGCGTCGAAAAGCTTCACAGCCAAGTTCATTCACGCAAAAGGGCTGGTCGCATATCTTTTCGGGCCTCAGTCACACTCGGCGCTCATCACAAAATCTTACAACATCATCGGATTCATGGTCGCCACAAATAATCTCACCCTAGACGACGCCGACGCGATATGGTCTGTATTTACCCATTCCCAGCAAGCCGAAAATGCCCAGGGCGCTGGTCAGCTGCTCCTTGAAATTAGCAACATCACAAGTTTCGCACAGATGATGTATCTCTCCGCCAAGTTCAGAGACATGCCGCTTTCACAGTTCACAAAGACCGCCGAGAACTTGCTTGCCGCTTTCTTACGCCACAAGGACGCGAGCCCCTTCGAGTCGACTTTCACCTGCATCTGCCTACTGAGCAAGGTCGGTACGAAAGACGTACAACCTGAAATGCAAGAACGTTGCTTGTTGTCATTGCAAAGCATGCTCGCGGAACTACGATGCCCAGACAGTGTTGAGGAACAGATTGAGCTTATCGACGCTTGCGCTGGCCCAATCGCTTCGATGTCGGACAACGCTACAGGTTTCGTACAAGCATTGTCGTGCATCCTGCGCCTGCAGAAGAACCTTTTCGTTTCGTCTCAAGAAGTGCTGTCACGGTTGTCGTTTCAACAATGTGCCGAAGAATTGTTGCAATTTTTAGAAAGATTGAGGCACGGAGCTCAACCCTTCATCCCGATCGCACTCGGATGTCGTATTGATCTGATTCTTCAAATCATCTCACTTTCCGGTTCGGAGGTTGACACCAGACTGGAGCAGAAGATCTGGGACCGTCTTTTTGGTGTTGATGCCATATCACCGTCCATCCGGGAGCTCGCATGGGTCAATTTCACCACGGCTCTACAGAGTATGAGTCCCGGGCTTGAAGGCTTCTATCAGAGATGTATTTCTCAGTACATACCGGCGCTCTCACCAGATCTGGTCAGTCTTCGGATGGGCATCATTTTCGAACTGGAGAGCCGACGTCATGAGACTGACGACCAGACACTGCTGCCTCTTGGAGATGAACTCGTCAGATTCGCACTCTACTGCCCTGCCGACAACATCTCAAACCATTTCACAGTAAACTTGACCGCATATCTTTTCCAAGGCAAAGCCTTGAGCCATCCGAATCTGGCCTTGGAAAACCAGACTGCTGTGGTAAAGAAATGTGTTACGCATCTGTCTCTACAGGATCAGTCTTCGGCAAGGGCCGCTACGCTGTTGCTACTCCTCTTGCCCAACTCGGTCGTCTTTGAGAAAGCCGTTGGAGCAGCTACGAAAGTTTTGCCTGAGACAAACCACGACGTCGAGTCAGTAGCTCTTCCAGACAGTATCCAGATCCCCATACGTGTTCATGGGGGTACTATGCAGCCGTTGTGTGGGGTTGTCAAGGTCAACAAGTCTGCCAAGTGTTCAGAGTTGGATGCCGCCATCGCCTCCGAGATCGGCTTCGACAATTATACTGTCATCTCTGCGGGCCAGAAAGTTGACTTTGCCGAAGAGCCAGAACAGCCGATCCAAGACCTTGGTGTCCACGAGGGCAGACTTCTCCTTGTACAGAAACGTAACACCCTTCAGAGCATTCAGAAAGATGCCACTAAGGCGATTGGCAAGACTGCAGTGGAGAGAGAGCTCTTGTGTCATCTGGATATCCTCTACGGTGCTCTCAACGAGGGAACATCCAAGGCGGATCTTGTCTTCCAGATTTTGGCACAGCTGAGATTCCCTGGACCCATCAGAGCTATGGTTGCGTCGGTTGACACACCATTTGACCAAATCTTTCCTTCGGCAAGGCCGTATAGACTGCGAGCCTCGATGGAGGTGCTTCATCTCCAGCTGAGGGAACAACTGGCATTGGGTGTCGCGGACGAAGGGTTCTTGCTTCGAGGGGCTCACTTGCTGATCGATCTCCTGCATCATTCCGACGCTTTGCAAGACCCTCGTGATGTTTCGCGGGCCGCCGATATCTTGTTCGATGTGCTCCGAGAACGGCCAGTCAACGACACGCCCGAAGCATACTTTAAAGATGCAGCCATGTTCGTTAATCGGGTTCTCGAGCTTATCCAAGGCTTTCAAGAAGTCTCTGAAAGCAATCCGTACAGCCACAAGCCCCGTGCGACTCGGGCTCTGTACCAGTGCTTACTCGAAGGTGTTTTTCTGAGTAGTTCGATGCGTTCAGCTTTCATTGCAGCCGAGAACAACCCGATGGTTCACCAAAAGCTGTTGATGACAGAGAACGAACACCTCAATGCCTACATTCCTGTCATTATCATCAACGCCATTCATGACGAAAAGATGCCTACCGACGTCAGATCCTTCTTTACATCGATGTTCATTCACCACCTCATACCCGCTGCACAGACTCAACCGAAGCAATGTGGAAACGTTTACGCTGTGGCAATGGAAGTGCTTTCTTCTGATCCAGAATCGACTGGCAATGAAAGTCTGTTGAGATCGTTGATAGCCAGCTTTTCGACGACTTTGCTCAACTTGGAGCTTTGCGAGGTCTTTGGCAACGGGTTTGTTGACCTGAGATTACAAGGCCTGATTGGTCTTCTCCGCTGCTGCACCCGGGAACTCAAATCTGCAAAAAAGACCTTGGATCTTGGAGACCTTGCCTCAAAGCTGTTCTGGAAATTGCTCTTTCCGGTAACCAAAGCCGGAAGGCCTGCAAGGCCCATCGTCAACGCAGAAACCCGGAAGAGTCTCTATGACCTTCTCCGAGTGTTGTGTGAAAACTTAGAGGTCTTGACGGGCTTGACTGAAGACTGCGAGAAGGTCCTTGAGCATGCTGCCCTTGAAAATGACTTCATCTACCCTGGCGCCAATGATTTTGTGCGCGCCGAAGGAGGTTATGCCGGCTTGGACAACCTGGGGCAAACTTGCTACTTGAACTCCCTGGTCCAGCAGTTGTTCATGAACCTTCACTTCCGCAAATTCATCTTCGACACGCCGGTCAATGACCCCGACAAACAGACGCTTCTCCAGGAGTTCAAGATCGCCTTCGCACACATGCAGAACAGTCACGGCATCACGTACCGCCCCGAAGCCCTAGCGAAGGCCCTATGCATCGATGTCACCGAACAAGATGATGCAAACATCTTCTTCACGATGTTGGTTGCAGGTCTCGAAGACAGCATGCCTGACGATCAAGCCAAGAAAATGCTCAAGACTTTTTTCAGCGGTGTCAACAAATCACAAACAATCGGCTCGTGCGGACATATCTCTGAAAGCACCGACGAATACTGCAATTTGTCTCTCATCTTGAAGGACAAGGCATCACTCGCAGAGAGCTTGGAAGAGTACACCAAGGGAGCCGCTCTTGAGGGAGGTGATAAGTTCAAATGTACCACTTGTGGCTCAGGAGAAGGTGCTTTTGTTGACGCTGTCCGAAGAACTGCCTTGGATCATGTCCCCGATAATCTGGTCATGGGCCTGAAACGGTTCGAATACAACGAAACAGGGGCCAACAAGATCAATGATCGATTTGAGTTTCCGGAACGAATTGACATGGACCAATACAAACTGAATCGCCTTGCTGACGTTCAGGCCTCCAGTGAGCCCGACATTTTCCAACTCGTCGGTGTCGTCGTCCACCAAGGAACTTTGGGTTTTGGTCATTACTGGTCATATGCTGCCGAGCGTGGAAGCCCTCACTCCGAATCCCTCCCTTGGTTCAGACTGGAGGACTCTGTAGTCAGACAATCCAGCATTGAAGAGGTACTGCGAGAGACTCTCGGTGGCCCATACACGATGTCAGACACTTTACGTCCCGTCGTCCGAACCGACAACGCATACGTCTTGTTCTATCAGCGTGTTTCGTCTGTCAACGACGCTCAACAATGCTTGGCTCCAGGTCGTTCTTTGATACCCGAATCAAGACACACCAGAGCTCAGCTCCCTCAAGATCTGGAATCGGAAATCGTCAAAAAGAATGAGCACATGATTTACGTGCACCACCTCTTCTCCACGGATCATCTTGATTTTGTCCGCGGCTTGGCGGGCAGGCTCGAGCAAATCAGAGACAAGGACTCGCCCAAGACCGAGGCCGCCGAGCGTAGCATACTGGCGATGCTTTACCTGTACTTCGAGGGTGTCTTTGCTCGCTTCTACAAACCTTCGGACTCCCTCGGATATACGGCACTGATACTGCAACGACTTGCAAGTTCAGATCCAGAGTATGCAAAGTGGCTGCTGTCTAACATCTTTCCTCCAAAACCGGATCTGGGCGACAGTCTCCTATTGCATAGAAAGCCGGTCGTCCGCCAGGCCACAGCTCGTATGGCCTTGACCTGTCTGAAATACCTTCGCGAGAAGACTTCCGAAGAATATGAAGCGGAGCCGTGGGATGGAGATGAAGAAACAACAGACGCTGATGATCCCATGGACCGTTTGACCGACCTGTTTGATCTTGTCACCGACTGTCCAGCTATGTGGCCAGAGTATTTCGGCCTCGTCGGCCAAGTCGCAGAGCTTGGGCTGTCTGAGACGCAGTTTATGCTCGAGACCGGCATCTTGCACTGGTGCTTGGAAATTACGCTGGTCAGTGAAGAAGACTTGGACTTCCAGAAGAAGTATCGAGCTCTGAAGGAGTATTTGGACAAACGAAAGACGCCGCCCAGCTATGCCCCGGTACTCGGCTGCGTGTACAGTCTGCTGCACAAGTTCGTCGACTTGCGTACTGGATTGACACCAATCTCCTCTTGCCGGCCAGTCAAGTCTGACCAAATGCAGCTCACACAAGATGAGTTTGATATGCTCAGCTATCGCTCGGAAACCAACGGCAATCGCATTGTGGAGAACTGCATGAAAGCTGCTCCCCGTCCCAAATTACTTGATTGGCGTGAATGGAACCTGAACAACCTTGTCGTGCTTTTGACGGACTCGACAAGGGTATATCACGAACTTTGTCGCTCTGCTTGTCAAGCTGTCTTGACCAACGCGCCATATCCCCAAAATGACGACAATGTTGCAGAGAGCATAGTTCTGTGTCTGGTCAATCGCAAAATGGGCCAAAAGATCGAGGACGAGATATTCGAGGTGATGGTCTCAACCGTGGCCGATCACGTCCGTGGACACTCGTCTGATGTGGTCGCCAACATGCTGTGGATGATGCAAAAGGTGTACGAACTTCAGCCTTTCATGATCTCACACCACCTAGCTCCACTGATCAATGGCCTGCTGACATGCGACTGGGAAGACGTGGAGAGCGAAACTGCAAAGTGGCTCAAGGAAACAATCTTGGTCCAACAGACGCTCAGCCAGCCTCTCAATTCTTCCGATGTCATGCTCCTTCATCAAAGAGTGGGAGCAGCAAAGAGCCTCCTCGAATTACTCGGACAGACACTGACATCGGCGATCAATCAACCACAGCGCTCCTCGCTCTACATGCCAGCAATCGCGGCTTACGAAGACTGTTCAGTGTTCCTAATGCAGATGGCGACTGCAGTGGAGGCAGAGATGGATTCGTGGTTGTCGAGCGGAGACTTGGAGTTTGAAGACAACAGTGAATGCGAAGCGGCAGTCCAAGAATTGGTGGAGGACGTCTCCACAATCAACGCTCTTCTGTCTCGTCACGAAGAATTCCTCGAAACCATTCGAAACTGGGTCATCCAGGAGAGGTACATCTACGAAGGGGACAGGGAACTTGTTGAAGAAGGTGAGTGACGCACAGCTTTACCTAGCTCTGCAACAGGCTAACACAGAAGCAGAGTCAGACCTCGAAGTCGGTCTGAACACAGATGATTCGAGTGACATGGATGTCATGGAGATTATACCAGGAATTGACGGGTGAATAGCACGAAGGAAATGAACAAAAAAAAGGCGTTCGGGATGGGACAGGAAAAGCGGAATGATCGCTGCATAGCGTCTGGGGAAATAGCATTTCAAGGGCGTTTCATCTCTCTTTTGCGGTTTCCTCTCATGGCCGCGGCGGCATATGGACGGCGTTCAGGAGGAAGAAAATGCTTGGCCTCAGGGAGATTGTACGTTAGCGGAAGATTGGAAGACAAATAGAAGTGGATTTCTGGGTGGAATGTGCTTCCTGTTGGCTGTTGATGTTCGTGAAAAGATGGATGCGGATGCCGACCCGCATAAAATATGCCCAGGTCAACTAGGAAACATCATCAACGAGTATGCAAAACGAGAGAAAGCTTAACCGGCTGTGCTGCCCTGTTGTTGACACTTCCACCTGTGCGGAGCCTATCAGCGCTCAAAGTAGCAACATTAGAGACCAAAGATCTAGTTCCTGATTGCCCATGTCTTGCGGCATTGGCTAATCTTCCAGTAAAGACTATAATGCACTCGTTCAAGCGCAACAGGGTCCAACATGCTCAAGCCATGCCGCCATTCACCTTGACCACCTGACCTGACACCCACTTACTGTCAGTCAAGAACGCAATGGCCTCCGCGACTTCCTCCGGCTGGCCGATACGTTTGTGAGGACTGAAGCCGGCGATGGTATCAAGCAACTGCTGCGACTTTCCGCTCAAGAACAAATCTGTAGCAGTAGGACCAGGAGCAACGGCGTTGACAAAGATGCCCTTGGGCCCGAGACCTTTGGACAAGACACGTACCATCTGCTCGATTGCACCTTTGGTCATGGTGTAGAGCAGGTAGTTTGGCGTCACAGTGCTCGCATGGCATTGGGTTGTTGAGAGAAGGACGACATGCGAGCCTGGAGGCATGTGCGGAGCAGCTTTCTGCAGGTTGTCAGTCACTAGGCGAAGACCACGGAATCAAGCAACGGACCTGAGCCAAGAAATAAGGACCCTTCACGTTTAGACCGAAAAGAGCATCAAAGTCACTCTCGGTGGTATCAGAGATGTCCTGCAGGCCCAGTTTTGCAGCATTTGCAATCACAGCGTCTATCTTGCCGAACTTGGATACGGTGGTGTTGACCATGGACTCGATGTCGGATAGGTTTCCGGCGTCGCCCCGGATGCCCATGGCATTTTCAGATCCAAGTTCTTCGACGAGTTTTGAAGCAGTGGAGGAGTTGGATGAGTAGTTGATGACGACGAAGTAGCCTTTAGTGACAAGCAGTTTCGCAGTCGCGGCGCCGATGCCTTGGGAACCACCGGTGATCAAAGCAATCTTTCTGTCTGACTGGGTCATTGTGGTGGGGGAGAGCCCAAATAGTGGCTAAGTGATACAATCTGATGAGAGAAGAGTTTGGAGATGAATGCAATTGTGATAGAATGACGACCCATTGAAGGGTGGCAGCTGCCCTTTCATATCTGGTATGAGTCAACCAAGGTGCGCTTCGTCAGCGTCCCAATCAAGAGTTGTGAGTCGAATCCTTCGAAGAGACAGATTACATGGGACTGTCGCATCCGTTGAGTAGCGTGTATTCAGACTGCCCCAAAAGAGTTCATCTAGGCCGTTCCGATTCGTTGATTCTCGCGAGATATGCAGGTACCGCCTCCATTCGGAGCGTGGGAGTCTTTGTACGGAGTACAGTATCAGTTAATTTATTCGAAGATACAGAAGATTAGTGGATAATGACATAAGGTTATGCATGATTCGAACCCGAAATCGCCGAAGACCGATAACTCCGTGCGGCTTCTTACGCTTATATATTGATACAACAACCACGATACAATCGAAATCAGCAGGTTGATTTACAGCCAAAGCGACGAGTATCTCTCGGAAACACGACACACGACGTAATGGCAACCTACCTCATTACTGGAGCCTCCAGAGGCATCGGATTCGAGTTGACCAAACAGCTGCTTGAGCTTCCGGAGTCTCAAGTCGGCAAGATCTTTGTCCTGGCTCGCAGTGCCAACTCGCAGTCTGTCCAAGGGCTCGTGAAGAAGTACCCCGGGCGCGTTTGCCCAGTCTCGGCGTCTGTAGACGACGTCAGCAGTGTAGAGAGAGCGGCCGAAGCTGTCAAGGCAGAGCTCAACGGACAAGGACTCGATGTCCTGATCAACAATGCTGGCGTTATGGGCGGCACGACGAGCGGCGTGAACGACGTCCCCGCCGAGGAGTTGTCGCACGTCTTCAACATCAACGTCAATGGTCCGCAGAGAACGACCGTTGCATTCCTTCCTCTGCTCGAGGCCGGTTCTCAGAAGAAGGTCATCAACATGTAGGTTCTCTTTCGTGACCACAGAAGTCATTGCGAGCTCACAGAATTGTCAGCTCTTCGGCTCTTGGCTCCATCTCTTTGGCCAAGAATTTCGCTGCCAACCCTACGGACGCGTACATGGTCTCGAAGACTGCACTGAACATGTTGACTGCACGATACGCTGTGCGCTACGCCGATGCCGGCTTCACTTTCCTTTGCATTTCGCCTGGAGTAAGCAAGCCGGGATGTCTTGTACGATGAAGTCAATGCTAACGTTGTTTGTAGTGGCTGAAGACGGATATGGGTGGTGAGGGAGCCGAGCTGGAAGTCGAGGTCGGTGTCGCCGAAGTGAAGAGAATCATCTTGGAGTCCACAAGGGAACACAATGGAAAGTTCCTCAACATCCGTGTACCTGGACGGGAGCATTACAATGGCGGGGAGATTCCGTGGTAAAAGGGACATGGCTTCATCGTGGTCATTCACATCCAAAATAAATTCATCTAGACTTGGGCAGCTTTGCAAGCTTTCGTCCTTTGAGTTAGGAAAATGTGATGTTGCGGCATGCGTCGCTACCTTTCATTTCACCGTCTTGGTTCACTCCATGGTGTCGTGACTGTATGCAGTAAGACGGCAACGCACTGCCTGATCTTACATAACCTGATTAATCCTCTGTCGAAGGTCAAGGACTCGAGAAGCAGGTGTTGCTTGGCAGGTCCGATGGATCCCCTCCCCCAGAAACACGCAGCTTCTCCTCCGACAGAAGCACTTGCATCGTTTACCACTCTCTTTCACGATGCACTCAAACAATTCTCTCAAAGTATAAATGGCTTGTAATGGGCACGATCGTGACCATGTGGTCCCAAGTCCGACGATAATGGCTAGGTAGCAGATTCTGGGCGGGGTCATACATCAATCCGCTGGATCCATCAGCAGCAATGTCCGAAGAGCGAATGATCAGTCGAGGCCAAGATCAGCACTGTGTGCAAGTAAGCCGGCAGGACGCCTGTCGTCAACGGAATCGCGCTGCAAGGACTATAAGATGTAGGAAGGTGAGCTCCAGTATTTTCTACATCGCTCTTTTATCCTTTCACCTTTCCACCAGTACCGCAGGTCTCTACTCTTGCGCCTTTGAAGCCGTTGATAACACGAGATTACTGCTGTCATTGATCCTGTCTGCTTTTCTCTCACAACCCCACTCATGTCTCCCATTTCGGTGCCCAGCAATGCTGTGCTCAAGCCTGGATCTCTGATCCTGATCACCGGTGTCACTGGTTACATCGGAGCGCATATAGCAGACCAACTCCTCCAGCGTGGTTACCGTGTTCGAGGTGTTGTCCGCAAGCCCAGTGACTGGCTTGTTTCCATCTTCGACGACAGATATGGCAAAGACGCCTTTTCGACTTATTTTGTGAGCGACCTCAGTCAAGAGGAATCACTGGTGCCAGCAATGAAAGGTTGGTCTTCATCCGTAGTCATGGCAGAGCAATACTGACTACAAGTCATCAGACGTGCAAGGCGTCGTCCACGTTGCCAGCGACGTCTCCTTCTCTCCAGACCCGACCGTCGTCATCCCCATCGCGGTCAATCTAGCCACCGCCGCGCTCAAGGCAGCCAGCCAGAGTCCCTCTGTCCAACGCTTTGTCCTCACATCTTCCTCGGTCGCGGCCTCTCCCTACAAGCCCAATATCCCCTACACAGTCTCCCCGTCCGGCTACTCGGAAGAATACATCGCCGAGGCCCAGCAACCCGGACCCTACGGAGCCGAGCGCATGTTCTCGACCTACGGCGCCAGCAAAGCACTCGCCGAAAAGGCCGTCTGGCAGTGGACGCGCGACGACGCCGGAAAAACCGGCATCGTGGTCAACTCCGTGCTGCCGGACTGGAACTACGGAGTGCCCATCAGTCCCGAGAACCAAGGGTGGCCGAGCAGCGTGGGCATCGGCAAGGCGCTTTTCGAAGGCAACGTGCAATACGGGCGTATCCTGCCGCCTCAGCATTTCGTCGCCGTGCAGGACACGGCCTTGTTGCACGTGGCTGCACTGCTGCACCCCGATGTTCAAAGTGAGAGGGTGTTTGCGTTTGCCGAGCCCAAGAACGCGAATGCTTTGCTCGCCCTGTTCAGAGAGTTTTACCCCGACAGAGAGTTCCCGGAAGACGATCCCAACGAGGGAAAGGATCTGTCGACCATTGAACAGAAGCCCAGAGCCGAGGAGCTGCTGCGGTGGGTCGCTGGCAGGAGATGGATTAGCATGAGGGATAGTGTCAAGGAAGTGGGCGACTATCTCGTTGCGAACGACAAGGTTTGAATCGGCATTGATTCATTTTCGCCATCTGTCTCGGTTTGATACAGGTCTTTTACTGAGCGCCTTGGTAAATTCATCTCAAAAAATCTTTTGTCCGGTGTCAAGTTGTCCATCGCTTTTGCTTAGAACAACGGTTCAGACGTCAATCATCCTTTTTCAAAAGGCCATCCTGTTCGAAAGCCGTCTTTCTTCATGTAGCACCAAGGACACAATACCGGCATCAGATCAGGGAGAAGATTAGCCAGACACAGTAAAGGGCACACCGGGATAAGCAATGGAAGGAGAACAATCATCAGATATACTTTCCTCTAACCCCAACCCATCAAAACTCGTGACATAAGACGTACATGAAAACTCCCCGGGTTTCCTAGCATACATGACTTCTTGATGAGAAAAGCTCTATTCCTCAGCTTCAGCGCCGTCTTCCTCTTCCTCGTCATCGTCATCGCCATCATCAACCACCTCGACAGCGCCAACGACATCCCACCGATCACCCCCGGCGCTCTCGCTGACATACTTGACAAACCTCAACACGCCTCGATCCCTCAGCACGACAGACAGCGTGTTCCAGTTGGCGGGATTCGAAAACAGGATGCCGTCGTCCTCGGCGTCGCCGGCTTGGTAGATGGCGGGATCGGCCTTTTTCTTGTGCTTGGCCTGACGGCGGTTTCCGGCGCCGGTGGCGGAGGCGGCGTGGGGCGGGATGTTGACGCCGTGGTCGCTGTGCGCGTCATCGCCGTCTTCGTCGTCGTCGTCGTCGTCGTCGTCGCCGGCCATGTAGAGCTCGTAGCCGCCTACGTTGTCGTTTTCGTCTTCCTTTTTTTCGGCCTTTGCTTTGGCTTTGCCCTTGGCCTTTTCGCCGTCGGTCTCAGCGCCGGCATCGGCTTCTTCGTCGGCCTCGTCGGCGCCCCAGCCCTTGGATGGTGTGATGTTTAGACAGTACTCGAGCTGGGCCTTGGGTTTGTTGTAGCCGGTTGCCAACGTGTAGTCAAGCGATCTACGGAAACGGCGGGCCAAAATGCTGCTCTTTGCGAGTGTGAGCCCGGTGGCCAGAGCCAACCACTTGCGGAAAGCGAGTGACGGAAGGAACTTGTGGAGGAGCTCGTCGTAGGCGGAGGATGTAGAGGCAGCACGGTCGGCGTGCTTGAATTGGTAGCGGTGCTTGTGGGGAGGAGTCGCGACAGCCCAGCCGTCGGTGGCGGGCGATGTCTTGCCGTCGCGGGCCTCGATGTCTTCGCGTAGACGAGCGCTGAATTTGGCAGAGAGAAAGTTGGCGAGTTGCAGACTGGACTCGTCGGCGAAGAGCTCGGACAGCTCTTCGACCGTGTCCGGAGTCAAGTATTGCGGCGTCATGAACTGGATCAAGAACTCGAGGTCTTTTTCGTCCATCTCGACTTCGTCGTCGTCGTCGTCGTCGTCGGCACCTTCGGCCCTTGCGTCTTGGTCGTAGTCGAGCCATTGTTCCTGAGGCAGGTCGAACTCGTCGTTCCTGCTTTGCAGTTGTTGCAGAGAACTGCGCTCGGCAAGCTTCTCCTCGAGCCCAGGCTCAAAGCCGTCCTCACCTTCCTGCGGGATGTGGAACCAGCCAGAGATGGCCATGCGGATGCGACCACCATCATCCTCGCTCTCGCCTTCCTTGCGCTTGAAAACCTCCTCGACATCGTGGAAACTCTGACCGGGCTGGACGGTGAAGAAAGACAGCTGGTTCCAGGCAGGAGGAATGACCTTTGTCCAGTCGTAATGCGGGATTTTGACCTTCTTGCCGTCGCTGTCGGTCTTCTCCTCGGTCGGGTAGAGACGCAACGCGCCGCCCCAGTTGGCCTGCCACGGCTTGTCCGGATCGGTCAGGTAGAGAATATAGCTGACTCGCCTCGTGCCAATGACATCGTCGTGGCACAGCAAGTGGCAGCCGGGAGCGTAGACGTTGACGGCCATGTCCGTCTTCTTTCCTGACAGCGGGCCGGCGTTAGAGACGTCTGACACCCATGCGCGGAACTCGGCAGAGTAGAGCGAGTCGCGCAGAGTGAGCAGCGAGGGCAGAAGCTTGAGGGCAGACTCGGGGAGGCCGGAAAGGTTTGCGAGGTCACCGGACTGGTGGATCTTGTAGATGTCGGTCTCCTTGGGCGTGAAATGGACATTGTCGATGATTTCGCGACGGACGGAGCGGAGGAGCGAGTCGTTGATCAGGCCCGAGACGACAGTATGAAGGTAGCTAGGGCGCGTCAACCAGCGTGCAGAGGGCAGCGTGTTTCGTGGAAGGGACAAGCATACGGGCCGCTCTGTGCATAGTCGTCGCGGTACTTTTTGACGACGTCGGCGTCAAACAGCTTGTCGTCAAAGTTTGCATGCACAGCGCTCTGTGACTTTTGCGTCTTCTTGGCCGAGCCGTTGGTGTCGGCTGCGTCGCTCTCGTGCTTTCTCTTGACCATTGTGTTCGATCAGTGCATGTGGAAAGAGAAAATGGTCGTGGAATCGAGCTCAAAAAATTTGGACCAGCCTCGCCGAATGCTCGCATTTCTCCCCGCATCGTCACCCGTTGTCACCTGAGTGGAGACCACCCGAGTGAAGACCACCCGATCCTCTCATGTCTTGACTAACAAGCATCGTGAGCATAGAAAGAGAGCCCGTTTTGGAACGACCCGTTCCGAGGAGCGCTCGAAGACAGCATGCGGCGTGCTGGGCGAAAAACCACTTCTTGCAAACTCCACCCAGATACTTCGTATTCATCGTATAACGAACTTCACTTTTCTCATAATTTCAGCAAGAAGAGTTGCTCGGAAAGCGGCATGGAAAAGGGATTACAACTAAAGCCTCGACGCATCAAGCGGCGGCAACAGTACGGAACCAAATTACTGGCGCATAGTGGACCAAGAAGCATAAGTTCGTAAAGACAAAGGAGACGGCAATGCCGGTGGTGGTAGTCGAGTGTAAACAGAGCAGGAAAAACAACAAGATCAAAAAAAGGGGACCCCTTCCTGCCTCCCAGGTGCAGACATGGATGCATGGCCCGCGTCCATTGCTCCAGCTCGCTTTGTTCGCCGTGCTCTTTTTTCTGACAAACAGGCGCGGCACCGGGTCGTGCGTGTAGGCAGTATCGAGCGAGGTAGTAGTGCTTCATTGACCAAAAGCCATCTAGCAGCAGTCTTCTGCGCATTCGCCTGTTTTTCAAGTCAGCAATGCGCCTCTCGTGCAGTCGTCTCTTGGCCACACTTACAGCATTCGGCGCAGCACTCGCAGCCCTCCTCACACACGAAACAACAGCACAAAACTGCCAAGCTGCGAGCAATGTTAGCCACTTTCTTGTCCTCAGTCTCAAAATATGCGCCCATCTTACCAAGAACCCAGGCACCCGCGGTCCTTCTTCTGCTTTGGCGGGGGTCCCTGTTGGTAGCCCATCTGCTTGTCGCGTCAGCATGCCATGCGCCAACGTGAAGCCCTCGAGCGCATCCACCGTACCTGCTGAGGAGGGGGGTAGTAGTTCATCTGCTGAGGAGGAGGCTGGGCGTAACCACCCTGCGGAGGGCCATAGTAGCTGTGGCTCAGTCAGCGCTTCGTCAAAACTCGAAGCCGGGGGTTGTCGCAACGCACGCCTGCTGGGGCTGCTGGGGACCGCCGTAGTAACCTTGGTTCGACATGGTGTTGCTATGAGATGGATGTTTGCGATGGTCTTGAGTGGATGTGAGGATGAGAATGGGCAAAGATGATCTGGGTGGCGCAGAAACAGAAAGTCAGCGTCTGGCCGCCTGAAGTTGTGCACCTGCTGCTCTCTGAGGTTGCGCGTCCCCAACCAGCCAATCGCCAAATACGATGCCGCGGCAACCGAGTACTTCTTGGCGTTTGCCGCTTGCACTCACTTGATTGATGTGTGATGCCCTTCAGGCTCCAGCAGGAAAATGATGCCGTGAAGGCAAGGAAAACTTGGTGGGAGACATGCGATTTCAGGATTTAGAGATCGCCCTGCTGACTGTCTGTTCGTCTCCGCAGACCGGCTCCAATTGACAACGACACTAAGGGTCTCGAAGACGTCAGAGTGGCTCGTCGCTGAGATCTGCCAAAGCTTGACCGCTCCAAGAACGCTTGCTTGTTTTCCAAGTCATCTGTAAAGTCAAGCTTATTATTGTCAACGGTCAGTCTCGAGGCTCCTGTCTTCCGGATTACACATCAGCTCTCGGACATGCTCGCTGCTGTTTCCCAGACCGTTTGTTCGTTTTGTCAAGTGAGCTGCGCATACGGAGATGCATATGTACAACTCTCAGCCCAGAGCTGCGCCTCGCTCAGCCACATCAGAGCCCAGGTCTTGTTCGCCAGCGATCGTCTCCATCCTCCATGTACTCCAGTCTGCCAGAATGCTTATCATCACGCCTTATATCGTCTCGGACTCCGCCTACTACCCCTACCACGTGGCCGTCTGTGTGAACTGTACGCCCAACTGACATGAAACTCTTGCGAGGAAAAGGGTCATTACGAGCGAAACACACTTTCTCAATGGTTACCAAAACATTATTGTAACTATACTGACTCCATCTTGGCTTTGCTTGTTGAACAGTCGTGAGACACCGCCAAAGTATTGTTAACCGAAACATGGAAAAGAACGTCGTCCATCAGCGCCCCCTCCCAAAGAAAATAGCAAGAAAAAAAAAAGAAAAAAAAAACAATCTACCTCAAAAACTGTGGCCAGTTTGGTTCCACCCATATGTCAGATAAAAATACACCTGGGTATGCAAAAACTCCCAATTGTCCCCCATACAAGTGCCAATTGCGCCGCCCGAGAAGCATCAGACTCCGTGATTCGCCCCATTATCGTCGTCATTAGGTTCGGTGTTGGTACCGTTTTTTGTTTTGGTTCGGTCGACGTGTGTTGCCTGTGCCTGTGACTGAGGATTCTAGCGCAGTCTTGACGGGCCTCCGTACTCAACACCCTGCATGCCTTGGGGCGGGGCAGGTCCTCCGTAGTGCTGCTGATGCGGAGGTGCCGCGTTCATGGCTGGCAAGGAGAACTGGTGAGGCTGTCCGTTGGCCGTAGCCTGAGACAACTTGGACGAGTAGGCGCCGTAGATATGGGGGTTGCTGGGATCCAAGCGTCGGAGACGTTCGTGCATGATTGTAATCTCCGTCTGAAGGTTCTCCATGTGGCTGTGAGCATCGCGAGCGTAGTCGGAAGCCTCGCGAAGTCGTTGCACCTCGCCGCCAAGGCGTTGCTCCGCTGCCTGGCTGCTTTTGATGTACTCGATAGCTGCGAAAATGTCAATGTTATGCTCATTCCATCACACTTCCAACCACTTACCCTTTGTCAAGATCTCCCACTTGGAGGCCTTTGCGCCAGCGTTGGTGGGCACCACTCTGTTGAGCTCCTCAAACAGGTCCTTCATCTCACTTCTGCGCTTGCGCTCTGCCAACTTGTGGCTAATTCGCAACTCTGGTGTGCGGCTGTAGTTACCGCCACCCGATCCGTTGGCTTCGTTCTGGAGAACAGAAACTCTGTGCTGCTGCATGCTGTGGTGGTGTGTTGGTACGTCGTCGTCAAATCTGCGCTGGCCATAAGGGAGTCCCTCGCCGTTAGAGAAGATGCTGCTACGAATTGACGAGGCGGCGTAGCTGTTGGTCCTAGACATGCTGTGTCGCTGAGACTCTTCGCTGCTCGACTCGCGTCTCGGATCTTCGGTAATCGGGTCGTCTGGGAAGGCCCAGGAGTAACCGGGCGTCGGCTTGGCTGCCATTGGATCGGGCGCGCCGGGAACGCGAGCTGCTCCGACAATGGGAGGGGCCACTCTTGGACCATGGCTCATACGCATGCTGTTGCGACCGTTCAGGGGAGAGAGCGGTGTTCCGTTGTTTGGTCGTCGCAGGCTGGCGGCCAAGGACACCTGGGAGCCATTCTGGCTCTCGTAGGGGGATGCAGGGTTGTTCAGACCAAGGTTGGAGATTCCACTGTGAACACGGCTGTCGATGCTGCTCCTTCGTGAGTCAAGGTGATAGTCAACACTTGCACGGTTTCCGGCATCGAAGGTTTGGTTGATGGATGGAAGTGTTGTATTGGGTTGCTGTTGATGTTGTGACAACCTTGCTGATGTTGGTGTGTTCGGGATGGAGTTTCTTGGTTGAGAGTCATCCGGGTTCAAAAGAGTAGCGACCTGAAGAGAGGGGTTGTTCAGAGAGGACTCGACGGCTATGAAAAAATTAGTTGTTTTTGCTCGTGTGTCACGGTGATATCAGCGACTGCTGGGAGCTGTAGTTATAGCTTTTGAAGTTACAGCCCCATCAGCTACAAGGATATGCAAGTCGAGTGCGCTGATTCATATGCGAGAAAAAATCGAGATACAGTACTTACGCTTCATCTGGGGATGCGGCCATGTTCCAGAGTCCCTCGACGGGAGATGCGAGGGCTGGCGGTTCTGAGGAGAATACTGGTTAGGATTGGGCAAACCGTTCGTCAGAGCGCTGATAGAAGGCAGCGTCTGCGTTGGCGAAGGCTGCTGGTGATGTTGATGTTCAGCGTTTTGCGAGGCCATCATGTTGAGTCTATGGTTCAGATGGAAGAAGGATGGCAAGCCGTGCTTTAACGTCCGAAACGTGCAGAGAGAGAATGGTGTTCACGAGCGCTGGAGCGAAGAGAGAACACAACGAAATTCAAACTTGCGCTGTGCAGTGGAGCCCAGGTCACCTGCTTGAGGTCGTTTTTGAGTCTGGTAGCGAGGTTACCAAGCAAAGGCTGAATATGAAGCTGCCAGTAGAAATCCTGGAGAAAGTAAGTGGTCCATCCAACAAAACGCTCACGTGCTCCACCCGCAGACCGTGAGCAGCACTGACAGGAAAAAGAGATAGATGATGGCATACCTTCAAGGAAAATCCAAGGACAAAACGATGGGCTCAGGAGAAGGAAGAGAAGGATGCGGAGGCGCCGACAACGTGGAGGTGTCGATGAGTATCCTCCAAAGCGGATGTGGCTGCAGAGGGGGGCGTGTGCACGCAAAGGAATTGTATGCAGCGATTTAAACGGTCCTGTAATCGGCGTTCATGAAAAGAATGCCAACGTTATGGATCCCAAAACCAATACGGGCCCTATCCAGCTGGACCAAAGCGGTGCAATCCCTTCAATATTTTTTTCGGAAGAGAAGAAAAAAAAAGGCGAGGGAAATGAAAGCAAAAGGCCTCGAGAAAAGTCTCGGGTCACCGACAGACAGAAGGTGCAATTGATTCACACGGTGCCGCTGATCGAAGCTTGAAAAGAAAATTGCAGAAGCTGTGGCAGCAATGGCATCAGACTGCGGTTGCCGTTTGACAAGGAGAGGCGATTGGATACACGGGGGCCCGTCGTGCCGTCGAATGTTTGGCCAGGTGCTGGGATGACTAGAGCGTGGTGTGAGGGGTGCTGCCTTTGTCCGTCAGGGCGTGCCTTGCATTCAACGCTGCCCAATTTGCGCAACGCGCCGAAAGGAAAAATTCGAGTGTCCCGGAGCTGAAACAGCGAGTTTCGTAGAAGTTGGCGAGGCGGCGAGGCCAAAACCTGGATAATCCGGAGAAATTGGTGGTCAGGAAGCGACGGTAATGGTGTGGGGAGGTGGAAGGAGGAGAGATGGGATACAAGAGTTACGCCAGAAGGGTGAGCGAGCAGTAACGTGTATCGCGTGAAAAGAGGAAAGTATGCAGAGCCTCGGAATGGTCTGGGATCGGCAACGTGGTAGTCTAGCTCGTCTCTGCCCTGCGCCCGCGCCGCGCGAACCCTGCAAAATAGCGGGAACCAAAAGGACAAGGTGGATTCTTGGGCACCTAATCATTTACGGCCGTACACACATCGAGGCGCTGGTTCCATGTCTCATTGCCGCGACGTGCACGGGATCTACATGACAGGGACGGGACTACGCTTTGTTATTTGGAAGCAGCAACTTCCAACTAGAGTGGTCAACGTATATGTAACTACAATCCCATGTCCGCCCGGATCTCGAGTATGCAAGTCTCGTGTACGCGCCTTGGCGGCTGTTGCGGCCGGCGGGCGAGCAATCACATCCGCGCCGAGTCTGGAAGTGAAAAGCCTCGATTGCTGCTGCAGCGGAGGATTATTGCTGGTGCTGCCTGTCGTCGATCAGACAGCTTATCTGTCCGAACAGCCAAGAAAGAACAAAGCGTGGAGAAAGGGAGGCAGAAACCAGCAAAAAAAGACCATTCTTTTTGCAGGAGCTGCTTTGCCCCGGCGTGGAAAATGGGGAACCAATCGGTAGCCGTTGCGTGACGAGATCTTCTTCCGCGTGAGCCGAATAGATTGATGAATGAGAATCAGTTCATCAACATGATCAATCGTTTTTGTTGTCCTGCTGCCCGTTGCCATCGCCTAAATGCCCAATGACGCCCGGTTCTGGCCCGACGCACGCCAGGGGTTATTGTACGGATCGAGGGGATGAGGCGTTCCACTCTTGTGCGCCCGTTTAATCACGACAGGACGCATTGCAGGCTATTCTTCTTCATCCTGGTTGCCGGAAGAAAAGAAGCGTGTCACAGGCTCACAGGCAAAAGAGAGTATCAACCGTGCGCTTTGCGCTGCTGAGCTACTGGTCTTCAGTAATTGGAGGCCTTTGTGAGGTCCCCACCTTGCCTGTGTTACAGATACAGAGATATCGCGGCGCGGCTAATGCACGTCATCTGCAATCTGTGGTGTTGGGTTTTCCGGCCAGTCATCTCCTCCCTCACAATTCAAGAGATCATGGGGTGGCTGAAGTTAACTCGACTCCGAGGATGTCTGGGCGTTGAGCATTTCTCCGGTTGTGTCGCACGGCTTTTGTGGAGCTTGGGATAGCGCGCAGAGACGGTGTCCAAAGCGGACTCCTTCAACGTTTCCCACACATCTGCAGAAAGTATGCTTTTTGATCCTCTATTTTGGACTTGGTGGCTTATAGGTATGTCATGATAAGCGGCAGACGTATCACGTGAGGGCCAACGATCAGCAAAGCAAGATCGAGTTGTGGACAACAACGTGGGCCGCACGCGAAGCAAAGCCACATGCCCCCGAAAACAGCACCGGCGGGTAATGCGGGAGCTTGAGATCTTCGCTGCTTTCCCATACTTGTCGCTGTCAGCGCAAGCATGCTGTGCCAGATCACTCGGCTTTCTTTCCGCCACTAAGCGCTCCTAACCTCAATGAACCTTCCTTTTCGGTGCCCAGGACTGGGAGCATGTCTTGGGGCGAAAAGCCACAGCCGCAGCACATGGCTCAAGCTGGTCGACGCCAGTCGGCCAAAACCTGGCTCCACCACGCTGTGAGATTGACCAGAAAAAACCAATACATGCGCGTGGTTTCAACAAAGTATAGATCTCTAACGGGCAGATTGAAATGGTAAAATATATGGACAAAGACATCTTCATGACGTTTCTACGGTTTGAAATGCTGAATCGTTAGCTTGGAAGCCGGTTCGCACGTGAATGATTGAGGCCACATGGGCAGCGGCAGAGGCAGCTAAACCACTTTGTATTTACTCATGAATGCACGCTTAAGCAGAGACGTTGAGTCAGGATTGGAGACATTCAGCCAATGGTAGCCGTTCAGAGTTCGTCCTACGGGCATAATCGGGAAGCTTCGTTGTCCTTTGAGGAACGAGGCCGACAGCGTGGAAATTGGCCGCGGCCTTACAGCATTGAGCGGCCAGGCCAGCCATGTATCCGTTGTCGAAGCTGTCTGTTTGACCCACTGGCTGTCACCAAGGTATTGTATGTACAAGCACGCGGTGGAAAGACGTGCAGAATTCGTCACGCGAGGGACGGACCGCGACATGAGAGTCATTAATCTCGCAGGTGGAGGGACCAAGGCTCCTGCGGCGTGCCAGAGAAGGGGGTTTCAGGCTGCAGCCAAGACGACGGCGGAGGGCGGAGCAGGGAGGACGGCGAGAAATGGTGCAGGCCGCCAGGCAGGAAACAGGATATTGGGATCAGCTGGCAGGTGATCAGGGGCGGACGAGGTAGGCGGCCAGGGCCCTGTCAAACTTGTCGACACGGATGGGCATCTCGAGACTGTAGAAGGGATTGGCCATGACGTAGTCGGCATAGATGTCGTAGCATCTGCGAGTGATCTGGTCCGAGTTGGGTTGCTCGGGGCTGGTGAAGAGCAGAAACTTTGTGCCAGTGGGTGTTTGAAAACAGGTCAGGCGAAAGTGCGACGACTCGAGCGATTGGATGCCGGTGGCTTGGTTGGCACGATTGCCCGGTGGTGCAGGTGGAGGTGCGACGGGGGACAGGGAGCGCGAGATGGCGTGGATGCCGTGAAAGGTGCCTGCCAGGATGAGATAGTCGTTGGAGTTGAGCTTCTGCAGGCCTGGCGCAAAGTTGCGGTTGTAGATGAGGCCGCCGGCCTTGTTGATGATGAGGAGTGCGAAGACGACCCTATGGCGAGTGTGTCAGTGTCTTGTCCCGGCCGCGCGAGCTATGCAACACCGGACTGACATGGTAGATGCGCGGCGACAGAGATACGAAGCTCTTTGTCAGACGGCGATGTGTGAGAGGGCGGTGTGAAGCTCGGGGCTGCCTCGAGGAGCGCGATACTGTTCAACGCGCTCTAGCCCGGGGTTGTTGTAGAGTTGAACATGCAATACTGCGATATCAAAACCAAAAATGCACACAAACGTGTCTGGCCCACCCAGCAAGCGCCATCGTGCATGCCGCCTGCCCCGCGTCGCCCTGTCAGGTGCCTGCTGCTACCAATGGCCCCCAGCCTTCAGCTCACATTTCCGTCTCGATTGCTAGACAAGCTACTAATCTGACCATTTTCTGACCTGTAAACCCCTCGAACAGAGACGTGTATCGAGACATTCAAGACTTTGAGTGTTTTTACGCCTTGTGACTGGCACCAGTCGTCCTTTCACTCGTACACTTTGGACCTGATACCGCGTCCAGTGTGGGGCGCGGTACCAAGCTGCACGCTGGCGGCAGCCTGCATCGACCAGCCAACAACCTATCATCGTCGTCTTGCTTTCACTTGACCTCGCAGTGTAGCCTGACATTCTGCCTTCGTCTGCGCCGTCGTCGGTGCCATCGTCGGTGCCATTGTCGGTCTGTGTCTACAACACCATCTGACATGGCTTGTATTCCTCGCTATTGATATAACCATCACTGTTCCACAACCTCTTAGCAGAACCGTTCCCCCTCTTTTACCTCTGTCAGTAAGCGCACTTCTAAAAATGGCCAATTCATCCACCATCCGCGTCTTGAGGGCAAGTATCAAGGCACGTCGACAGCTTTTCGCCATGCCATCTAACCGTCACCTAGGAAATCAAAGATCTCCAAACCGGCTCGGATTTATGTATGCCTGCCTGCCTGCCTGCCTGCCTGCCTGCCTGCCACGCAACCACATGGACTAACTCTCGTAGCACTCGCCGTTGCCCACCGCGAAGCTGATGTGCGCGACGTGCGCGCTCTCATCATCGGTCCTCCAGACACTCCATACGAGTTCGGCTTCTTTGAATTCAAAGTAAAGTTCGGTGACCAATATCCCGTGCAGTCTCCATACGTGCGGTGCTTGACCACCAACGGTGGACGCTGTCGATTCAACCCTAACATCTACGCCTCTGGCAAAGTCTGCCTGAGTATTCTGGGTACATGGCGCGGCGAGAAGGGCGAAGAGTGGAGCACTGCCCAAGGACTCGAGAGCGTGCTCATCAGCATCCAGAGTCTCATGAGTCCAAATCCCTATGAGAACGAACCTGGCTTCGAAGGAACCACCCTCACCGAGATAGAAGCCCAGAATTATGCACAAAAGGTCCATCACGAGACTCTCCGAATCACCGTTGTCCAGAGACTTGAGCAGATACTTCAAATCGCCGACAACGATGATTGTTCAAGCACCGCAACCTTGAGCACACCACCAGCTGACGATGATGATGGCGTCAAGGAGTATGACCCCGCGGTCGACTCCTACGATGACGGAGCCGATGTCAAGTTCAACCCGTTTGTGGACCTCTACAAGCAAAGATTCCTGTGGTACTACGATGCGTACATCAAGTCGATCGATGAGGCCTCGCAGAAGGTCAAGGATGGTACCCAGTTCGAGCACACCCCATTTGAATACTCGAGCAATGAGATGCGCGGCAAGTACGCTTTTGCTTCGCTCAAGTCTCGTTTGCAGCGCATCTACAAGGCTCTTGAAACCGAGAAGGAGCTATGGGCCCAGGATGGCAAGGTCGCATTGGCCAACGAGCATGGTAAGCGTTCGACATGCTGCTGAATGTTTCCCTTGGCAGCGTGTTTGCACTGGCAAGAAAAGATGTTGCCTGTGGCAGACACTCAATTCGATGTATTGTGACGGCTAGCTACAACAGTGTAGCACCCCAAACTTGACGCCTCTTTGCGCAATCAGCTATTCATCAATATGAATACTGACCGTACCTTTCTCTCTAGGCACTGCTATGAATCTACAGCATCAATTCAGATCACTGCGTGACCAGTACAGCAAGAGTAACGGCCCATCTGTGGAATTGAGCCTCGTCGATCACAACCCCTTCGTCTGGACGCTCACGTTCTTTGGCCCCTCGGAGACAGATCTTTACGGCTCGACCATAAACGTGCGCCTGCATTTCCCAATCGAATTTCCCGATCAGCAACCACGAGTCACGGTGCTGACCTCACTCTTCCACCACCGCATCAGCACTACTACAAAGACGCTCTGCTACTTTCCCCCGTCCACAAAGCTTTACAACGTGCAGGCGCATATCGAAAGTATCATGGCAGCCATTCAAGAAGAGAACGCCTCGTACGACCCTCGCGCCCTAGTCAACCCCGAGGCCTCGGCCTTGCTCTGGGGCGGTGAAGATAACAAGAAGCTTTACAGACGCAAGCTGCGCAGAAGCGTGCAGGACTCCATGGACAGTATGGATGAGTACTAGAAGGCAGTGGGTCAGCAGCATGGGTCAAGAGCGGCGTTTATCAACACTAATGGTATACCCCTTTTCATCGTAGCAAAGGCGTTCAGGAAGAAAAATAGTTCAATACGGTCACACTTATGTTATATAAAGTTGTCCTACACAACCATGCCTTCTGTTGCTCTCGTACCATGCTTCCCTCTGTCAACAGCTGCCTCTTAAGTGGTAATCTAAAAGTATGGACTTGTACCTTGTCAAGTGTTCTGCTGAGATTTCCATTTACTGCACAGGCTTAGTGGCTTTTACAGCAAGAACAGTCGAGATGTCCAAATCCTCCTGTTGGTATAGCTTATTCACCCAAGCTCGGCATTTGAGGTAGTCCCTGGCCACAAAAGGGATGAACCTGACATTAGAACACCTGCAACACTCGTCCGAAACATGTAGCCGTTCACAGAAGGGATGTTCTTCATGTTCGCAGCACATCTTCATGTCTCAAACCTGGGTCGCAGGGATAACCCTGGTCTGGGCTCAGGCACCACAATCTTAGCTGCCGTCCCTTCCCGACTGAGACTTGTATCACTGAACATGTCTTGCATATCTGTCTCGACAAGAGACACCGATCTGCCAAAATCTGGGCTTTCTGCTCTGTGTTTGCCAAACGGGTTGCACCAAAAACTCCTTGCTTGTGTGCATAAACCGAGAAGAAATGCACGGACGGCAGCGTTGTCGATCGACGGCAGTTTCGGCTTGACGGGAGAAATGCCAAAGTTGCACTGTCACTGTTGGTCGTCGTGGACGACACTCTCTGCAAAGAGCCGCCTGCGTGAGAGAATGAACCCGGGAGACTCCGCTGGCGCGTAGAGATGTTGCACCAATAGCAGCCTTCCCTACCGCGACGCACCCTGGGCATGGTGCGCGCTTCAGGGTAGATGAAACGACATCGTGATTCGGTTTGAAGGGCGCCCATGTCTTCAGCCGGTCTGAGATCAGCTTGCCTGCTCAGTGAGCCTTTTGGCTCTGAGTAAGACTGATGCTTGAGGGTACGTTGGAGTTTGCTGTTGGAAGGTTAAGAATAGACTTGATGCCCATGTTCTTTGTGCCTGCATTTGTTGCATTTGTCGCTTGTCTTTGCTTGTTCTCTCACTGCTTTCTGTCTTTTGCCAGTCCATCTTTCTACGAAGCGCCCAGCAATACTCGACGATACCATGTTCAAAGCGCTGTTCATCATCTTCTCTCTGGCACTGCCTTTCTGCGCCGCTTCTCCAGTGCCATGCAACGCTCTGTCCGCTTCTGACATCGTCACCATCGCCCTCGAAAGCGCTTCTTGTAGTGGCGCTCCGTTCCCGTCCGAGTGCGCGAATGCCACAGAGGCCGCTTCTTGGACCGACCAGGGTTTCTCGACCTTTTACATACACGCCTTTGGCACGCAGGCCGCACTGTTGTCGCTCATGCTGTACGAAACGGACTCTTTCAAGTACAAGATCAACCACTATCCCGGCGTGCCTGGCCAAGGCACTCGCAACATGCAGAGTCCAGCTTACAATCTCAAGTATGCAGAGTGGCTGGCGGCGAATGTAACGGACTCGGGCATCTCGACGCAACAGGTGCAGCAAGCGCAGGCAGATGGACCGGACCAGGTGCTGGCGCTTGTGAACAATGATCGCTGGGGCTTCGCGTCGGCGGCGTGGTTCCTCGCGACGCAGTGTAACGACTCGTTCAGAGAAGGACTGGCGGCTCAGACCGAGAAAGGTTGGCACGCGTATCTGACCGACTGTGTCGGCACTACGGTGACTGACGATAGGACTGCTATTTGGAAGAAGGCAATCGCGCTGAACAAGTGGTGAAATTCTGACGTGGTTGAATCGCATGCTTAAACACAGTGGGGTATAGCAAGGGAGTAAACATTTTGATTTTCCACACAATTCATTCTGTGTTTTCAAGAAAGAGCCAGGCTTCGCAAACGTTTCTGCTGACACAGCTGAAAGCTGACCACTGCCAAAGTGTCTGCCATCTCACGCTTCGATACCGCCAGTTGCAAAGCTATCTAATCTCACAAATCAATGCATTTCATATCAAGGTCAGTCAAAACTTGCTAAAACACCACACAGGGGATGCTCCGAAAATTGATACGTCTCCATTTGTGATGCGATCGAATCTTGATAATACACATCCAGCGGTGGACCGAAAAGACGACGGGGTTCGCGGGTCTTCGAGCTGAGCCCGTCCATAGAGCCCATCCCCAATCCCGACCAGGTCACTCATCCTGTCTACCAATGAGAGCAGTCCTTCCGCATCACACCTCTGCCAACAGGCACAGATTCTACACGGAATTGCCTCGACAAGGAGTCATTTGTAAACTCTATCGCATCGCTCAGCGACCTGTCGTGAATGCTGTGCCTGAACTCTAAAGCAGTTTGCATCTGTGGCTCTGTTTAAATATGCATTCTTTCCCACAATCTCTTTCTCCCCCTCTCAGACTCACCTCAAGTTATCAGGCCTACTTTCTGCCTCTTTACAACCAACAACACTTCAGACATCCACTCACACAATATACACGATGTTTCAGCTTTGCCTCCCTGGCCAAAAGAGGTCCACGCCCGAACAGCGCCTAACCGAAGAGCACCAGGCAAGTAGAGACCATGAAATTGATAGCTTGTTCGAAGATGACGACGAGCCCGACAAACCACTCGACGACGAACAAATACAAGGTCTCTTCGAAGACGAAGACGAGGTAATCGAACAATCCAACAACGGGCAGCCATCGATGACGAGTCTCTCAGAGACCATCGAAAACGAGCCTGAAGATGACTTGGAGAAGATGTTGGCGGAAGAGCTGGAGAAATCAGAAATGTCCGAGGAGCCGGCCAGGTCAATACAACAAACGCCAGAGCCCTCACCCAGCTTGGAAGCAAGGCTGAACGAACAACTACCAGCATTCACAGCCCCAAACATACCAGCCGGACCAGCGACCCAGAACGGAGATATAGTGACTACCAAGAAGAGGGGACGAGGAAGGCCACCAGGCTCCAAGAACAAGAGAAAGGCCGAGTCCGGGCCAGAGACCCAGTCGGCGGATGAACCACGCAAGCGTCAGCGAACAGAGGCTGACCAAGACCCTGCTACTCCTGCTGTGGCTCCGAAGACCAAGAACAAGGGCAAGAAGGCAGCGACTGCTGCACCAACCCAGCCACCTCGCCATCGCATAATTCCGAACTACGCGCGTCCCCAACGAAAACAAGGCCCTCAAATCAAGCTCTTCTTCACCGGCTCTCAAGAACAGCTTTCTGTCAACAAAGTCACATTCTCCAGAGCTTCACAACTACAGAACCTACGCGGCGACTCAAATGATCGAATCATCCATGTGGAAAGGGACCTGGAGGGCGGAGGCCTTTTCGGTCCAGGAATCTGGCAAGCTCTCGACGACTTTCTGGACACACAAGAACTCTCCGTCCCTATCGGGATGATCGACAATAGCTGTTACCGACAAGACCCAAGCTTCCTATACTGGCACTCCAGGACTGTCTACAATCTCGCGTCAATCCTTGGCTTTCCCGCAAAGACGCTGACAGCCATTCACGAGAAGTACGTCGAATCAACCTACCGTACTTTGACATCGGAGCAAATCGCAGATTGTCCTAGTGCCTCAGGCCAGGACGGACTGCAGGAAGACTACATGTGGGCAAGGAAACACTACAAGCAGCTACGAGTTGTCCGCCACTATGACTGGGACAACACCCAGATGGCCGCACGCAGCACAACGGAGCTCGTCAGCAACAACAGATTCGAAGAGCAGAGACCCGACACGGGAATGCACGAGGTTGAGGCGAGATGGACAAAGGTCCCGGGTACGGCACCATCAGATGCTATGACGATAGATTGATTTCAAGAAAGGATGCAAGATGGTTTAGTAGCATATAGATTTGGAATGAGCGAGCATTTACCCTCAACTTCATTGACCTCGCATGAAGGTACCTTTGCCGTCGTGGATTAACGTGATCCGACATCCATCAGCCTCAATGCCTGTATCTCGTGTCCGACCTTGTTGACACATCCAACACTGTGCTATTGGCATTAGGAAATCTGTTTAGGCAGGGTTAGTAAACGCAGACTGATCGCTTCAAGTTGTGGGAAACATGCAGGACGATCAATATATCCACCAGGCTGACGAGCGAGAATCACAAAGACAGGGTTCCCCAGCAGGACATTGCGATGACGGTTTCTCAGAAACTCTCAGTCGATACGGGAGAGCGAGGTGCTCCAGGATCTCGAGCGAGGGCAAGGCGTGCGAAGAAAGCTGTGGGGAACGGATCTGAGACAGAACAAACTCAATCTCTCGTGAGTCGTGTGACTCGCGTGGTTTGCGAAAGCCTATAGCAACGTCAGCCGGGGAACAAGATATTGAATTGTACTGGACATGCGTGCAAAACAGTGACGCTACGATGAAGTATTGTAGGCATGAGCAATTTCAAAAAGACAGCAGAGTTGGGCGCGAATGTGTTTGTGATGGTGAAATAGACTCGAGATGTGCAATTGTGTTTGGTCCTGCGCCAATCATGTTTCTTGAGCCAAATGTCAAAATACTGTCGCCTAAGAAAACAGCCAATACCTAATGGACTCGAAAGGAGACTGTCGAAGCATAGGAAGCTTGACATATTCCATTTGTATTCCAGGTTGCCATTGCGGTTGTTTCGAACATGGTCGAAGAGATGGTGACGAAACTGGATTTCATTCGTCGCGCGTAAGCTGCTGAGCGTCTTGAGATTCCAATGCGCCTCGAGTAACGAGCCGTTGCGAGTAACAAGAGCGCGGTCGTTTTGATTGCCATGAAATCTCAAGACCGGAAATGTCGCTGTCCATATCTGAAGGGTTCGATGCGAATGCATTGTTCTGTGATGGCAAGTCGGTTATCCCCAAGCACAGCTCAGAGAAACACTCCTTCCAAGCCATCATGGGAGGCCAGAGAGAGGTGCTCGGTGTGGGAAACTCTCATTTCTGCTCAGAATGCCGTTGCTCAAGGATAACGGGAAGGCCTGTGTTTCTCGACTGCCTTCTGAGGAACACTAAGCACTATGATTCACCCTCGCAAGGGCCATGGGGTGAACTTCTGGTGTTTGACTGGTCGATATAACCTCAACAGGCAGATATCGCTAGTGATTGACTGGCTCGCAACATTCTCTGCTTTCCAATTGACCTGCGTGATTGGAGCCGAGTTTCTTCGTGAGGTGGTTTTTGAAAACCTAATAGCGATGAGTCCTAGTTGAAAACATTTTCTGCTCAGTCAGCGCAGGTGTAGGTGTCCACACATCAAGGGCATAAAACACCGTCGTTTCCTCGAGTCCTCTCTCCTTCTTCCCATCCATCATCACCAGACACTGCTGCCTCTCATCAGGAACATTTCTCTTACCACAAGCCATCAAACACTATTACCTTTCATCAACAGTATTCCCTCACCACACACCGCACACCACATACCACACACCACAGGCCACACACCATGCCTATCGAAGCCTCATCTCAGGCCACCTCCACCCACATCGACAACATGGCATCTCAGGCACCTGTGATGCCCACCCAAGACCTTGCCGCATCAACTCAGGGTACCAAGACCAACAAGCGCAAGCGTCAAGCTGACGAGACCAAGACAGCCAACAAGCGTGCCCGAAAGGACGCTGGCAAGGATGCCTACATCCGACTGGGTCCTTCCGGACGCCAGTTCAAATTCGACCATATCAAGCTGATGGCAGAGTCATATGACTTTCGCATCATGTGCTCTGACGACGAAGCTCACGCCGACGAGTTTGATGAAGAGATCCAAATGGTAAAGACTGACAAATCCACGACACTGATCTTGGACCCAACGAGGGTCAGCGAAGCTTGCTTGTACACAGCCTGGATGTTCCTCACTCACGGCAAGGTACCATACCTGTCGACTTTCGACAACCCCGACGGATATGACCTTGGAAACGAAGTCCAGACAGCATCAACACAGCATTTCGACCGCGGCGAGCTTGTTGCTGCCAGACAACTCTTTGATCTCGGCATGTATCTCCGTTGGCCCAGCCTTCAGAGAAGAGCAGCAGCCTGGTACAACATAGCCCGCAAAGAGGTTTGGAGCCCATCTCTGATCAAGCAATTCGACATGTACCAGTATCCGGATCTCGAGGAGAAACGCACAGGGTACAACAACTGGGTGGAAGGACTTCTGGCATCCGACAAGGATATGATGGCGGCCAGAGAGGAGTTGATCAAGACCGGTAAGGATGACCAGTACGCTCTTGACATCCCGGAATTCACCAAGCTCTACGCTTTTTGGGAGAAGGAAGGGAGAACATACCAAATCTTCGAAGAAGACCCGGTCACAGACGATGACGCATCCGAGGGATCTGAGTTTGCGCAGTCTGATTCTGACGAGCCCGAGTCGGAGTCCGACCCTGAAGCGCAGTGGGAGTGGGAATGGAAGGGGGAGAGCCCCATGCCAGCCTGGGCATGGATGAGCCAAACGATTAAGCCTAGCTTTTGATTTGTATGTGTTTTGTCCGAGTTGTTGGTTTGGCATTTGTGGTTTGGAAATTTGGGTTGGTTTTGTTTTCTCGCATGCAAATAGAAGTTGGTCTCCCCTCCCATGTGAAGGAAGTATAATAACATCCTGTGTCGATTGAGCGCGATAGTACCTGAAGAAAACTGTGTGGACGTAATCTCTGTGAGCTTTCGTCGGAGACGTATGTGCTGTCGAAAGGCCGAAGGTCCTCTGAAGCACAGGCGCGTCCACTGCCATCATGCAACCACTCATCCTGGCATGTAACGGACAGTCAGGGGTACCGTGAGGACTTGCATCTCAGCAGGCAGTTGTAGCATCTGATCATCTTTTGGAGATGCTTTTCTCATCAAAAATTTGGTGACAAACCTGCCGCTGTGTCGCGAGGGCCCGCTGCACCGGAGGAGCCGAATTGGTGTTTCCATCTCGGAGACCGTGAGTGGCAAGAATGTTCTGGCCTTGCAAGGATACAGATACGGCCTGCACGATGAAGGTGAGCCGAGATGACACGGTTGTCGACCAGGTTGTCGCTCCTTCTCGGTTGATGAGGCATCCGAAGTTTTGCCGTCTGGTTTCCTTCACTTCATCTCTTGAACTTATCAATTCGCAGTCCCTTTTGCATCTACTGATCATCAAAACCGAGGTCTGAGAACACGATGGGTTAGCGAAACATGAACAGACATCCCACAAGGCCGATGCCGCGTATATTTGATGCCTTGAACTGCCTCGTTCGCGCACCCCCTCTTGAATGGCTTGTTCAAAATTCGTTCAGTCGTGCTTCCCTTTTCCCAGTATACACTTGAGGACGTCGTGATATCGTCCTCATGGATGCCCCGTAACTCGGATTTGTTTCAAAACAGATGTATTCTCAGGGCTCTACAGCACTGCGAGGCCCTGGAGCTTATACCAGGCAAGTAAGTTGACTGCCTATGGCACCACTTCTTGGGATCGAATTCCGTATGAGTCGCCATGGGATTGCAAGAAGACTATCTCAATGCGGTATGACTGTTGTAATCCACCCATTTCTCTGTACACGCCCCCGGCACAAATTGGACAGAATGCAAGCAGTGAAGCGACCAAGTGATGGAGCCATTGCATGTCATGGTCAAAAGATCTAACGGATAGCTCCGGTCTGGCTTGCTAATGCGAACCGTCGAATGCACTCTTGTCCATGTCGAACTTGAGATCCACGACAAGATATTCGTTTACGCGCAAAAGACAGATCGCCGCGACAACGTTATGGAGCCTAACAACAGCCTAGGACCAAATTCAGACAAGGCACCCGCCAAGTCCCCACTCAGATTCAAACATCTCATCAGCGGTGCCATCAACTCTTCACCACGATCTAAGCGCACTCGCGTCCAGTCTCGCAACGAATCCATCCCTCTGGGACCGAGTTCCTCTCCTCCACAGGCCACCAACTACGTCCAGCGCGAGTCCAGCCAATCTTCCACAGCTTCCGCACTCTTCTCAAGCCTTCAGTCCAAGGACTTCTGAATGGATTCCGACAAAAGTTTCGAGATCAACTCCAGCTACAAACGCACTGCAGGTCTGAACGTACTCTCAAGGTGAGCCCGCTTGTTTGTCTATGCACAATGTCCATCAAAACAGCCCCTGACAAGTCTCTGCAGAATGTGGGAATCACGCCAGCTCGGCAAGACAGATTTCAAGATCCGGTGCGGCAACCGCGTCTGGGGTGTCCACAAAGAGGTCTTGGCCGCAAACAGTAAATACTTCGAGGAGACTTTCCTTACTCCTCAGCAAGAGGTAAGTTAGAGGTTGCTTAAGGCTCGGTAGTTCTTAGAGCTAACAGATTCAGGGTACCTACATGACCATGCTCGAGCTCAAAGCCAAGAGCAACGACGAGGACACCAGCCCCGACTCCTACGACCCCGAGCATATAGAAGAAGTTATCCACTTCTTCTACAACTACACCTTCACCGACGATGTGAAGAAGATGCCCGATTACGAGCGTCTCCTTCGCATCGTCAAGGTCCACCGCACCGCCACACAGTTCCGCGCAATGGATGTGGTCAAGGCGATGACCAACATCGTTGGGGACCGCCTCCCACGATTCAACCAGCACAGGGACCAGGTCGGTGGCCTTCCGCTTACTGACCTGGCTCGTGTCTGTCGCTGGGTCTTCAACCAGCCAGACTTCCCTGATCTCGAGTGGAAGCTCAAGGAGTACTTCGCCAAGTACTTGCAGAAGGACGTCCAGTGCTTCATCAAGTCGAAGGAGATGTGCGATATGTTGAACGACTGCATACTCAGCAGACGGGCTGAGTAGACGGGCGGGTATCTTGCCTTCTCAAGCAACGAGCATGGCTCTGGCGACCTGATCGAACGCAAGAAATGTAGTCCGGGAACCTCGATGACGATGGGATGGAATAACGACAGTTGATGAAGTGATGAAGTCGCTTGTGAAGCAAGCATCAACATTATGATGAACTTACTCACTGAGCTTCCAGAATGGAAGTGAATTGAATCTCTTTCTTCCTCATAAGTCTTCTTTCGCATTATTTCCTTTCGTTCTTTCTTCCCCTCTCCCCATCCTTCCATGAACTAGATTCTTCTCTACACACAGCATGGATGCTTCCGAGGTTTCACCGCCTCCTACCCCCTCTATCAAGGGATGGGGCATGGAGGCTAGTGATATGGCAACTTGGAATGCACATGTATTCGAAGCCCACTTCGGCAAGGAGATTCTCCAGGAGTAAGTGCACCACGCGGTCTTTCAGAGTGCGACCTTAACGAGTGTCACAGGATGTGGAGGGATCGCAGCAACGCCGACTTCGAGGTTCGCTGTGGCAACAAGAAGTTCAAAGTTCACAAAGCCGTCATTCGCGCTCACTCGGACATCCTCACCAAGGCATGTGACAATCGTTCATTCAAGGTTAGTGAGCCTTTCTTGCGTGGAAGATCAGAAGCAGCTCCACTAACGTCCAAGACAGGAAGCCTTGTCCGGCATCCTGAAATTGAAAGCACAGCCCTACAAGGGTGACCTCAACAACCTTGGTGATGGCGACGACCCAGAGATTGTCGAAGAAATGCTGTACTTCTTCTATCATCTCAGGCTCTCTCCGAAAGTCGGCGACGGTTGGGAACACGAACCATCTCTCGTCTATCTTGCCAGGATCTACGTTCTGGCCGAGAAGTACTTCATCGAAGGGCTGAAAGCTTGCGTACTGGTCCGCTTTGGCTCAAGTATGGATCGTCAATCTGATATTCCAGAGCTCGCCGGGGCTTGCCGTATCATCTTCAAAAAGACTGTCGAGCCATCTGGTGAACACGGCTTGAAGACCGAAGTTGCACAGCGACTGGCAACCAAGCTGTGCGACATCAAAAACTCTACATCTTATGATGCATTGTTGCAGGAGATCCCAGAATTGGCTTTCCGTGTACTCAAAGCAGTTCCCGAAAAGTTGCCTCAACACTGTTGCTGCGGAGGCTGCTGGGATTTTGCATGATGGGCTGCTTCACAGCCAGCGCTTCCTTCTCAGCACATGCACGAACCTCTTGATCGCCAACCAAGCACGATACGGTAGCAGACATATCACGACTTGCGCCAAACAGAGTATCGGTGCCATAATAATTGCAGATTGCCATAAGATGAGGAGTTTTCCATGAGAAGCAAAATTCGTCGGACCCTAAGGTGGTTGAAATTGGTTAATTGAGCCAAGAGGGAAAGCTTATCTACCTTTTTACTTTCACAATAGACAGATCATATTACTTGCCTGAACTGTACTACATCGCTTCCACTGTGAACATTGACAAGGTACGACTGGCTGGGTCGAGCTTCAGTTGCAAAGCTTTCATATGGGAAAATGCGCAGTTGCCGTTTCAGGCAATTCGAGACTTATGGCTCCTTCCCTACTCTAGATATATCACACGAGGTGTTTTTTCTTCATATTCCGACCACACGCTCTCATCACACTCTCTGCCTCTGCAGAACAGCAGATGCCACTATTCGGGATGAGTCTCTACCACCTGTATACACCGAATCTCATTAGCCGAGGAGTCGACATAGGTGAGGCCCAAAAGAGGTTATCATCAGACATGAAGCTCAAGACGTCCTCGGCTCTGCTAGAAATGTGAGCGATCAAATTGAAATCCTTATCAGCTTGCTCTCAATGATGCGATGCACAGGCTATGGCACGATCGCATCAATGCAGATTCTGAGATCTCATGTGGCACCTATCGGTTCAAAGTCCACAAGTTGGTGCTCCGCATCTACTCCGATGCTCTGGCAAGAGCCGCAGACAACAAAGGCTTCAAGGTTCGTACAGCCACCACTACTGCTTGACAATCTGGCCGACAGAACCAAGGAGGGCGAAACTGGAAAGCTGATACTCCACCCGAATCCCTACCAAAAGAAGGGCCACGATCCAAATGCCGGCGATGATCCGGAGATCGTCCGCGAAATGATTCACTTCTTCTACCATCTTGAGTTTTCCGACTTGAACAAGATCAAAACCACTTCCAAGGCTTCCGATCTGCTTTTCCTCGCTCGTGTTTACACCATCGCCGACAAATACTTCATCGAAGAGCTGAAACAATATGCCACGACGCTATTCGACAACATTGCGAACGCATTCTGCGAAAATACCACCACACAGGACTGCATGTCACACGACTTTGATCAGGTACTTCGTTACGTATACATCAACCCTGACGAGGAGCTCTTTGAAATCCAAGGGCTCCAACTGATCATCGCCAAGGTCCTGGCCAACATGAACGAGAGAAAATGCTTCGCCACGACTGCGTTCTACGCCGATACTGATGGACAGCTGAAGCATACCAACGGTCGGTTTAGGGAATGGATCAAGGACATACCGGAACTGGCGGCTCACATCCTGCTGATACAGGGTGGGGGCTTGAACGGCATGTAGGTTGGTGCCTGGGTCCCTGGGCTGTGTGGTCGATCGGGAGAAGTGATGCGGTATTTCTCGATGACCATCAAGACATTGATGACTGACGAGGGTTTTGGCGGAATGGCCCTCGGTTGCTTCCATCCAAAGCAGCTTTTAAGTCACACGGGCGATCGTCAGTGAACTGGAGGATACACCCCCAATGGAAGAAGTCTTCAATGTCCACAAACAGCTCCGAGAAGTGTTTTGCACGTTTGACTGCGATGCAACTACCTGAATGGGAACAGATGAGGAGATAATTGACCGGCCTGAGCTTTCTGCAGGTAGCAGAAACTGGAGGCCTGTGTAGTGGTAAAGAAACCTAGCGAAAACAGAGCGGCGACTCCACGAGCCTCACATCCACAGCACAGCAATGAGATTCGAGACGTTAAGCCGTACATTTCATGACTGGCACCCGGCATTGACAGTGGTGGGAAAGCATGGGATGAAGTCGAAAGGGATTACCGTTCTCGGCCCGGGGACATCATTGGCCCGATCTGACAAATCAACTGGTAATCCATCCTATCATCTACCGGAACCAACACCTCTTGTACTCGCGATCTTGGTCAAAGACAATCTGTTCTCATTTGCTGGTATCTATTACACCAAATTCGATCGTATACCATCGGCGCCTCTCGACAACTCGCGTGGTTTGCTCGTGGACAAACATTGCGGCTAAATTCCACGTTTCTTGCGTCATCAACCTAGAGTCTACCAACAACCAAAAAAACCTTCACATCTTTTTATAGCCATTGAAGACGGGCTTGAGAGCCTCGTTGTCGAATGTCTCAAAATGCGAGGTCGGTGGATGAGCGAGCGCCATTGCTCGGACCGCAGCCGAGTACGGTAGATGCAGGCAATGAGACTCTGCCTGGCAGCGAAATTGAAGATGACTCTGGTCGATTCTCCATCAGCAGAGCGGCGATATGTGTGGTCGCATTGGGGTCTTTGATTTTCCTCCAAGGTACGAACGGCTGATTGAGATCCACGCCGAGTGCACGAAATTCATTCTCTATGTGTTTCTTCTCTTCCTCTTTCGTATCTCCTCGAGAACCGTAATAATACAAGAGCCTGACTAATTCGATCAGCTACGAACATCTCTATTTTGACCACGACACAGTCCATAATTGCGGCCGATTTGGATGCTTTCGAAAAGACTAGCTGGTTCACCTCTGCTTATCTTGTATATCTCTCCCCCGAGTCCATACGATTGCATGTTGCTGATTATCCTAGATTGCCGTTTCTTCTACCTCGCCTCTCACCGGCAAGCTCAGCCAGCTTTTCAGCCCACGCAATTGTATCAGTGCTAGTGCCATGATCCTCGGGTTGGGTGCGCTCCTCACCAGCTTTGCCCAGAGCTTTGCCAGTTTTATCTTTGGTCGCATCATTACAGGTGTTGGAGCCGCCGGCGTCTTTACCGTGTCAATCATCGTGGTACTCGAGCTCAGCGGACCCACGAAGCGTGGAGCAGTCATCGGTCTGTTGAACTCTGGCTTTACGGTTGGCGTTGCCGTGGGCGCAACAGTGGCAGGTGCGTTGGTTGGTAGAATTGGCTGGAGAGCTCTATTCTGGCTGCAGACGCCTCTTGCTGTCGTCGCTGGTGCGGCACTCTGGCTGGCGATTCCCTCGCAGTTCTCCGCGGCCAGAGGTAACAGCAAGGAGAGTAATTGGAAGAAACTCGCCACGCTTGATTACTTGGGCGCCGTCACTCTGGTAAGGACCATATCTGTCCAAGACAATATTGCAACTGCTTACAGAAATAGACTACCGGCATTGTGCTGCTCTTGGCCGCTCTTTCGAACCCTCGCCGCATCCCAATTCTGCCCATCATTCTCAGCGTCATTGCACTGGCGACCTTTGTGCTCAACGAAGTGTATCTGGCTACCGATCCGATCATCCCGGTCACCTTGTTGAAATCGCGAGGCATGGCGTTTACCTGTCTCGGCACGGTAGGCTTCATGATGAGCCGCTGGAGCGTCCTCTTCTTTACCCCCACATACACACTCGCAGTGCGCGGGTGGGCCCCTGCAGCCGCCGGCAGCATACTGATCGCGACGAATGGTGGCTTTGCTCTCGGCGGCATACTCGCCGGCGTCTTCCACATCCGCCGCGCCGGCAGCTTCTACCTCGCATGCCTGGTCGTGTATTCGCTGTTCCCCATTACCTTGGCTGGCATTGCGATGCTCTCGACTGCCACGGCACCTTCTTGGCTGTACGTCTTGCTCCTCTTTGCAAACGGGCTCACGGTCGGCGCCGCGATGAACTACACTCTTGCGCACCTGCTACACCTGACGCCAGCCTCGACACACTATGTCGCCACCTCACTCATCGCCACATTCCGAGGCTTTGCGGGTTCTTTCGGCTCAGCTGTAGGCGGAGGTCTGTTTACACGTCTTCTGCGCACGTCGTTAGAGACCAAGTTTGACGACTCCGACGCCGATCTGGTGCGCCGTCTTCTGGGCAGCCCGGCGATGGTTAGCTTGCTGAAAGGCGCGAAAAAGGCCAAGGCTGTGGCGGGATATGAGGATGCGCTGAGAGGCTTGTTCTTGGCTGCCGCGGGCCTTGCCGTGTTGATGGTGCTTGTGCAGGCAGCGACTGGGTGGAAGGGGATTGAGGATGAGCCCAAGGCGCAGGAGAGCGATGAAGATGTTTCGCAAGGGTAGATTTTGCGAGTAATTAGTAGAAGCTGCACAAGTCCATACATATGGCTGCATTGGGACAAGCAAACCCAGAGGGGACAGACACTCATCATGTAAGACAGAATACAAGATTGATTGAGATTGCAGAACAACGCAGCAATAGTCTTGATACAAGGCTACTCACTCTCTGCACTTCCCTCTGGAAATCAGGTCCTCTTCCTTAGAGACTTCTTTCGTGTTACGATGTACCAGACGTTCAAGCTCTTCATGGGTGGTCTCATAGATCACGTCCCAGGCCGTTGAAAAAGCTTGCTTGAGTACATTCACACTAATAAGTAAGGGCCGGCCGCGTCTTCCTCGGGCAGACATATCTCGTTCTTCCCGCCGCCCATGTCCGAATCTCGCGACTCGCTCTCTCCACTCCACCGTCGGCCCCTCAGAAAGCACCCTTCCAGAATCCCTCTCGTCCATTACTTCAAAAGGCCAAAATCGAGTCTGCCTGTCATCTCCGGCTAGAGACGCGATTGTCTGAGAAAGGCATGCATGTTGATATCAGCGTTGCATCGCTGGAATATCTAAGACAAGGCTGGCTTGATGTTCACTTTTCCCAAACATGCGGCCGCGAATAGGCATGCTTGGCTCTCGAGGTGCATCTGGATGAAATGAGGCAGGAGTGAATCTGATTAGCCGAACACGGTTAGCCACGGCGAGCACCTTCTGTTTAGGGCAGTCACAGACGAGAGGAAGCTCTCGTGGCATGAGCCAGCTAGTTCTGTGGATTGTGTCTCGGACGAGAGCATTGTGCCGATCCCGAATGAGTGCTCTAGAAGGAGGGTAGTTTGGAGAAGTATGGAGGATGCGAGAAAAGCATCAGGGAAATGGAAAAAAATGTATTTTGTACAGTAATGGTATGGTATACAAAAAGAGACGCCCCTTGACACGTATCAGCCTTTTCTTTTTTTTTTTTCGACATTGCAAGCCCTCAAGGGCACTCTCACCAGCTCAGGCCCTAAGCATCAAGACCGCTTTCAATCTCCTCGAGCGTCTTTATCCTGAGTTCCTTGATCTTGAGAAGGGTGAAGCGGTGCTTGCTCTTGACAGTCTTGACCCTCCTCTGTCTACGCTTTGTCTTCTCCTTGATGCGCATGGGCTCGGCCTCTGTGCCCATGACGGTGGCTCTGCACACGAATAGCCTGTCGTCCAGGTAGACGTGCTTGCCCTTGGCCAGATGCGGCACAAAGTGGGCTCCGTCGGGCATCCTGCGGCTGTCGCTGCTCAGCACGCTGCCGGGCGTGGGGTCAAGGACAGAGATTGTGGAGGCGGTGGGGGAGCGCGACGAAGGGCTGCTGGCGCCGGCTTTGAGAGTCAGGTCCCGTGAGCCGAGCGACGAGGCGTGTGTCAGGCGCAGAACGTCGCCGGGCTGGACGCCGTGCATGAGAAAAGGCAGGCGCAGGGTGTCGCCCTCGGTGAGCAGGTATGGTCGGTCGTAGAGGTGAGCGGTAATGTAGTGAGGGCCCTGGGCGCGGAGCACGGGCAGCAGTTCGCGGACGGAGTCGCTCAGTGCCGGGGGCGATTGGGCAGGTGTGGGCAGCTTGGGAGCCGATTGCGGGGCATTGTTTGCCGAGGGAGATGGCGAAGAAGCAGTGGCGGTCTTTTCGGGGGAGTCGACTTTGGCGGCGGAAGAGTTGCGCAGGACTTGGGGAGTGTTTGAAGCGTCGGTCGTGTGCGAGACGCTGCTCAGTTGGGCGGTGAAGGGCAGCAGGAATGCCGGCGGCAGCAGGCGCGAGTCGAGGCAGCAGGCGCGCTTGGCCGCGCGCGAGAGAAACATGGTTGCTTGTGTGCAGAGAGGCGCTTGAATTGAATGCGCTTGGATGGCCACCCACGGCGTCTCCGCAAGCAGCGCCTCGCTGTTACAAAAAAGCCCGCCGACGTTCAGCCCTCTGCCAAGACTCGTCCATCTTTTCCACTCGCCCCCAAGCCGCGCCGCATCTTCTCCGCACGCCGCCGCCATCTTTTTTTCCCCTTCCCGCGCCCGTTCCCTCGCCCACCACATAACCACATAACCCCCCCCACACAAAACCCAAACACCCCCCCCCCCCCCCCCCCCGCCGCCGCCATGCCTCAGAACGAGTACATCGAGCGCTTCCAGAAGCAGCACGGCAAGCGCCTCGACCACGATGAGCGCAAGCGCAAGAGACTGGCCAGAGAGGGCCACAATGCCTCGGAGCGTGCCCAGAACCTGCGCGGCCTGCGCGCAAAGCTGTACCAGGAGAAGCGCCGCAAGGAGAAGATCCAGATGAAGAAGCAGATCAAGGCCCACGAGGAGCGCAACGTCAAGAGCTCAGACGCCGCCGAGCCCTCCAACACCCCCCTGCCCGCCTACCTCTTGGACCGCAGCAATGAGCAGAATGCCAAGGCTCTGTCGTCCGCCATCAAGAACAAGCGAGCCGAAAAGGCCGCCAAGTTCAGCGTGCCCCTGCCCAAGGTCAGAGGCATTGCCGAGGAGGAGATGTTCAAGGTCGTCAAGACGGGCAAGAAGACGGCCAAGAAGAGCTGGAAGAGAATGATCACAAAGCCCACCTTTGTTGGTCCTGACTTTACCCGTCGCCCTGTCAAATACGAGAGGTTCGTTTCCCTGCGCCTGGTCCATCTCTCGTGCCCCGTACTGATTCCTCCCTTTCTCAGATTCATCCGTCCCATGGGTCTCCGTTACAAAAAGGCAAACGTCACCCACCCCGAACTCGGCGTCACCGTCCAGCTCCCCATCATCTCTGTCAAGAAGAACCCCCAGAACCCCATGTACACCCAACTCGGTGTCTTGACCAAGGGTACCATCATCGAGGTCAACGTTTCCGAGCTCGGTCTGGTCACCGCCGGTGGCAAGGTGGTTTGGGGTCGCTGGGCCCAGGTCACCAACAACCCCGAGAACGACGGATGCTTGAACGCCGTCCTGCTTGTGTAAACAGCAGCAGCAGCTTCTCCAATTGCTTTTCTTGCATGGCGCTCGGTGTTGGCGGAGTTCATGTGGCGACTCCGATAGTGATGAAAGCATTTTCTTGTCTTTGATCGTGTTTTTTTTTTCTCGCTGGATGAAGGAAAAGTGTGGGACGGGTTGTTTCAAGGCTACATAAGGCCTGTTGGTCACGAAACGGGCAGAGAATCAGAGAATAGAATACCATCAAGCAAATGGCAAATCAAGCCAAAAAAAAGCCATCGCCTCACGAGATGATCAAAAATGCTACCGACCAACCAACGCCATGCGCAAATGCTTCAAATCAGACTTACAGCGACTCAACAGCCGTCTGCAGCAGGCCACCCAGCCCGTTGAAGCCACTCTCATCGGCCGTGATGATCCTCTTCGGAATCTCAAATTCGACCACCGGTGTCTTCTTCATGTCCTTGCCCAACTCGGCATCAATGAGTCCTTGATATCCATGATCCAAAAAGTCTTCCATGTTGTAGTTCTTCTTGGTGAACTGCTCTTGGATGATTCTGGCCAAGGTCGCGACGTTGGGATGATAATGCGACGCGAGCGTCTCAAGCTCCCACAGCGAAGAGTCAATGGCGCCAGTTTCCATGGGATCGAGCTGGTCCATGGAGAAGGGGTCGTCCATACCATGAGATTCAAGTGCAGCAAGCTGGGATTTGCTGCGAATCTCGCGGTGAATCATAAAGGTGCAGGTGCGGTGGCGCATGAGCATGTTATAGGTCCACGGGACCACAGCAACAATGGCGGCCGGTGGTGCGTGCAATGCTAGTCTTGACAAGCGCTTGATAAAGCTAGCAACAAGGGCAGCGGGCAAATGAGTAGAGCTCATGAAGGTGTCGAGCAAGCGGAAAAAGCGACTGCGGTGTTTGGAGTGCAACAGCGCGTCGTCGAGTAGAGAGTAGAGCTTTGTGTAAAAGGCAGGGTAGTCGAGGTTCTTCTCGGCGATCAGATAGAAGAGACCGGAGAGAGCGAGCAAAGAAGTGGCGCCTCCAGCGTCGTAACTGTCGGTCAAAAAGTCCATGAGAGATTCGGGCTTGGTGAACCAGGGCACGATGCGAGCGGTCAGATGGTGCAGTATGGACTTGCGCTGGTCCTTGGTCAGAGCAGAGCGGAAAATGGAGAGCCAGGCCTCTTGGGCAGTCTTGCGGTGCGAGGACAGAGACAGCAGGGCGTGCTTGCGGCCTTCGGGTGCCTGACCGTACCAGTCTTGGAGTTGCGAGTCCGAGTCGGGGGCGTTCTCGATCAGCAGGAGCAGCGAAAGGGCGTTGGAAACGAGAGTCTGACGGTCGTGATCCGGAGGCGGGCGAGAGAGGATGTTGCTAAGGCTTGTCAGTGAACAGAAATGGCACATTGAGCAGTGACGCAACTCACGCAACAGCGTAAAAGGTAAAGTAGCGCACATCGTCGTGCTCGTCGAGGAATTTGTCGACAAACTCGTCACGGGCGCCCGAAGCAGCGGGCGAGGCCAACAGTCCAAGTAGCAGCTCGGTGAAGACGCCCGTACGCCAGGCCTGTTCGGCACGGCGACCGTCCTGCGAGGTCTCTTCCTTGACCAAGCGCATGAGCAGCGTCAGGGCGGTGCTCTGCAGTTCCTCGCTCGCCAACATGCGGCCCAGCATGCGCGCGTACTCCTTGTACTGCGACTTGAGCCAGTCGACCTGCTCTGTTCCATGCTCGTCCATCGTCTTCATCTTGATCATCTTCTCGGCGGCCATCAGACGGCAAAAGACGCGGCACAGGGCGACGGCAGCCGTGACTTTCTGAGTGGCATCCTTGGACTTGGCGAGCTTGAGCAGAGTGGTGACGTTGGGGTAGTGCGAGGGCGACTCGAGGATTTGTTGTTCGAGCAGCAACATTTGTGCTTGGGCATCTTGCTCGCCATCATCGCTCTTGCTGGCGGCCTTGAGCTTTTTCGACTTGGATGCTTTTGCGACGGCGGGGGCCTCGGGACGCTTGCGCTTTTTGGCGGCGCTGTCGACGACTGCGGGCATGTTTCTGGTCCCTCTCTTGGCCTGTTGTTGTGTCTACGTGGTGGTTCGGTGTTGGCGGCGGAACAAAACAATTTCTTTGGCGACTGCCCGATTGGGAACTTTCTCTCCGCAGAAGTCGGCAAAGAGAAGGGAAGGCGCGGGCGGCAAGTGCCGGGCTTCAAGCTCTGAGCCTCGTCCGACGACCAACGACGAGCGCAGCGCAGGCCAGCGCCGTCCGATCCATTGCCATCCGCACACCTCTCCGCTCTCTACACGCTACCCTCTCCACAATGGCCTCTCGTGTCGCTCGCAGTGTCATGGGTGCGCTCCCCCGATCGCCTTGCCGCGCTTGCCCAAAGAACCACACACTAACCAATCTGCTCCCCAACAGGCGCCGCCCGCGCGCGTCCCACCGCCGCCCTCTCGCTGAACAAGGCCGCCGTGCCCGCCGTCCACGCCCGTCTGCAAAGCAACCAGCCCACCCCCTCGCCCGAGCAAAAGGCCAAGAGCATCCTGGACTCGCTGCCCGGCAGCAGCCTGCTGAGCAAGACGGCCATCCTGTCTGCCGGCGCCGGTGTTTCCATTGCCGCCATCAGCAACGAGCTGTACGTCGTCAACGAGGAGTCCATCGTCATGCTGTGTCTGCTCTCCGTCTACACCGGTATCGCCGTCTACGGTGGTCCCGCCTACAAGGAGTGGGCCGAGAACCAGACCAACAAGATCAAGAACATCCTGAACGCCGCCCGCAAGGACCACACCGATGCCGTCCAGAAGCGCATCAACAACGTCCAGGACCTCGGCGGTGTCGTTGACATTACCAAGAGCCTTTTCGAGGTCTCCAAGGTACCATCATCCCCACCCCGCCGCGCCCCACACTCGACTACATCGCATCTCCACCCACTTGTCCATCCTGTCGTCAAACACTAACACACGCTGCAGGAGACCGCCCGTCTCGAGGCCCAGGCCTACGAGCTCGAGCAGAAGGTCAACCTCGCCCACGAGGCCAAGTCCGTCCTCGACTCGTGGGTGCGCTACGAGGGTGCCGTCAAGGCCCGCCAGCAAAAGGAGCTTGCCGACTCCATCATCGCCAAGATTGACAAGGAGCTCGAGAACCCCAAGGTCCTCAAGCAGATCCTCGACCAGGCCGTTGCCGACGTCGACCGCATCGTCTCCAAGGCTTAAATATGCCCTTCAGAATCTCATTAACTTGAGTCTGATTGGGAGTGTAAGCTAACATGACGAAATTGAGGCGAAGTGGGCGTCGAGAGTCGACGAGAGAAGAAAAAAAAGACATGACACAGAGCTCATTTCCCCGAGTCCGCACTGTGTAAATAGATCTATCTGTGCTATAGCGGAAACACTTTTTTTTATTTCTTTTCTCTCCTCCGAGACTCGACTCCCTTGTCCGAGGCCGGCCAGAACCGTGCCAAGACATGTCCACGCCATCACATACAGTCTTGACCGAAATCCATCTCTGTATAATCACTGATAGATTTCTCGACTCTACATACACAAACGGTCTGGGTGATCCGTGCCATGATTCGCCGAAAAGGCAATCGCTAAAACTAAAAAAAAAAAGTCCCCTCCCATGAGAGAGAATCGAAGAGGAAGTAAGAAAGAAAAGAAATGGGAAAAATGAAGGAAGTGACTAGGTTTAGAGGAGAAAAACAGCAGCAAAAACTCGCGAGAAAACAACAACCACGACAGCAAGGACTATATATATACACTTTTTTCGGCTCTTTTGACGGTGACAGAGCCAAGGAAAAGTGCACAATGACCTCTTCTCCCACTCTTCGACAATCCTGCACCATAACCAGAGGGCGGGCGTTCTCCTTGAAGGACTTAGAAACCAAATGGGTTCTGCGGCGTCGCCTTGGCTAAGTTTGCCCTTCCCGTCGGCTGCGGCGTAAGCTTGGCGGCAGGCTGCACGCCGAAGCGTACTGCCGGTGCTGGTCCAGTCTTCTGCGGCACAAGAGGTTGCAGGCCCGTAGGCTGCGGTGGCATTGGCGGCATGGGAGGCATGGGCGGTGCCTGTTGGCCGTATCCGCCAAATCCGTTCTGCTGCTGGGCGTAGTTCTGCCCGAACTGGCTTTGGGGCTGGAAGCCTGTGCGTTGAGGTTGCAAGGCAGGAGGCAGACCAGTTTGTTGAGGTTGCATGGCAGGCGGCATGCCAAAGCCCGTGGGCTGTGGTTGCATTCCAGGAGTATAAGATTGGGCCAGGCCGGAGGGACTAGGCGCAAAGGGGGCGCGAGGTGGGTCCGCGAAGGGCGAGCCTGTTGCTTGGCCGTTGAGGTAGGGTTGTTGCTGTCCAAAACCCGTCGGCTGTGCCATCTGATATTGCGCTGGGAAGCCGGTCTGTTGCGGTGACTGCATATAACCAGTAGCTTGCGGCATCAAACCTTGTTGGAACCCAGCCTGTTGAGGAAAGCCGGACATCTGTGGCTGCTGCTGCTGCTGGAACTGCTGCTGTTGTTGCAGAGCCTGCAGACTTTGGCCAGGTGGTGCCTGGTAGCCGGTCAGCTGAGGCTGGAGCGTCGGTGGAGCGAAGCCTTGTTGAGGAAGACCGGGCGCGGATGCTGCACGAGGAGGTGGTGCAATTAGTGAGTTGCCAGTTTGCATTCCTGTCGGTGCTGCAGGACGCTGTCTCATGCCCGTCACCTGTGACTGAAGAGGAGAAGGAGCGGCAAGCTTGTCGAAAAATGCAGGGTCAGCTCCAGTTCTTGCCGGCTGTTGAGGAGGTGCAGGAGCTGCTTGAGGCATAGCTTGTGGTGCAGGTTGAGGTGCAGGTGTGGGTTGCAATGCCGGAGAGAGCAGAGACAAATCGGACATGTTTTGAGTGAGCTTGGGCGGCTCAGGTGCAGGGGGGGCTGGGGGCGGTGATGGCGCCTTTGCAGGTGCTGGCGCAGGAGTCTCAACAGTCTTGGACGGCTTGACATCCCATGCATCATCGTCGAATCCAGAAGATGCTGCTGCAGCTCTGGCGGGAGCAGAAGCGATAGGGGTCTCGACCTTGGCAGTCTCTTCAGTCTTTTGCCTGAATGCATCTGGGTCAACCACATCGTTAGTCTGTACCGCAGGAGCGGGTCTGCCCTTGCGAGTGTTGTTTCTGAGTGTTCCACCGGGTCCGGAGAACAGGCCGCCTTCTCCGTTGGCTGCACCATCTGCTTCATCAGTGGCGAAGCTGACACCCTTCTTCTGTCCTCCAGTTCGGCCAAACTTGTTGTCCAGAAACTTCATGACACGAAGAATGTCGCCTTCCTTGAGGCCAAGTGTACGCAGCAGCTGAGCATCTACATCTGGCAGAACCTCTTCTCCCATTTGGTCGCGGCTGAAAGCAGCAGCGTAACGCTCGCAAATCTGAGGATTGACACCGGCGCCAAGGAAGAAATCGAACCAGTCATAGTCGGGCTTTTGTTCGATGACAGCCCCTGCTGAGCTGTGGGCGGCCGCGGTTTTCTGGAGTCTCTCCGGACGCTCCTTTCTCTTGTCGGTGTTTCTGCGTTGTATCTCTGAAAGTGGTTTGTCCTCGTCAAGAGAAACACCGGTGGCTCTCTCAACATATTCTAGGTCCTCGACAGCCATCTTGGTGACAGGAACAGCGATCTTGACGCCGTTCTGCTTGTGAAGATGGATCTTGCCATCCTTTAGACCGATGAACTCGGCTTCGACCTTGAAAGCGCCTGATCTATCGGTCCAGGTACGGACGCGGGCGGCATTCGGCTCTGGATGAAGGTTAGACGTGCAAACAACCGGTAACAAGTATACTTACTAGGTTTGTCGCTCTTGTCGCTCTTACTATGTCTGCTCTTGCGGTGGTCTTCCTTGGCCAAACTGCTGTGACGTTCGGGCCTACCGCCATCGTCAGACTCGCGCATGGTCGATGACCTAGCCATTTCTTTCGTGAGACGCTGTTCCTCGAGTCTGTTCTGCTCGACGGTGGACCGGGCAGCGTTGATACCCGTGTAGGCCGAAGAAGGCTCGGGCAGAGTTCCGGTGATCTCAACATAGCTGCTGGGCACGACACCCTCCTTTCCGTTCTTCAGACGCTTGACCATCCACCATTCCTCACTCTTTGAGTCATCCAAGATTACAACGTCGTCGCCGATGGCAACGGTAACTTCATCATCGCCCTGAGCCATGAAGTCATAGAGGATGGTGCCCTTCTTTTTTCCACCTGCGCCGGTACCAGAGCTAGCTGCCCAGACCTCGCGAAGGCCCTCGGCCTTGGAAGCACCAGCCAGCTCACCCAAGACAGCAACGATTTCTTGAGCAGTGTCTTTTGCACCAGCATGGAGGTCAACGCTCTTGCTGGGGCGGACCAGGTCCATGAAAACATGCTTGCCTTCAATCGAGTAGTTGGAGAGTCTGTCGGCGGTCCACTCTTGCGACGGGCCATCGCGTGCCTTTGCGGGAGAAAGCGAGACTAAGCCTTTGGCAAGATTGATGCCTAGGGTGATGGGCATCTTCTTGTTCTTACCCATGTGCGAGACCACCTCGGAGATATTGTACAAACGGAAGCCACCGGGCGACTGCAGGGCTGCCTCTTCGTCCTCGACAGCCATTGCTCTGTTGTAAGGAAGCGATGTGGTGACACCGGCAGGCTCGGGAGAATACACAGGGGAGCGCATAGGCTCGCGAGACACGGTCGAAGCAGGCCTCTGCGGCAAACTAGGGGTATGCTCGTCCTCGGACTCATCGGGAGTGTATTGTGGTCGTGTGGGGAGAGGCGGAGAAGCAAGGCCGCGATCGATGGGCGCTTGGTAAGGCTGAGGTGGAGGCTGAGCTTGAGTCTGGGATTGCGATTGGCCAGTCTTCTGTGCAATGATGCCGGCAAGAGCAGCGGCAGGGTTCTGTACAGGGCTCTCCGGGGGAGACTCGTTCCATTCGGCCTCTTCGGGCTCGGGCTCCGGTTCAGCGACTGGCTGTGGTCGCACGGGCATTGCGGGAGCGGCAGGGATGGCGGCGGATGGCGCAGCTGCTGAAGCCTTCTCGATGTAGATTGCTGGGGCGAAACCGTACTGACCGTCCAAGCCGACTAGTGTCCAGTCGTCATCCGACGTGTCGTAGACATCGAGGCGGGCGTCTTCTGGAAAGGAAAGCTCTTCGTCGGTCTGCTTGGTGTAGTCATACAAAGCTTTGGCTTGGTATAAGGGATGCGCCTAGGGGAAGTGGTCAGCAGGGCGTGTCGGGGGCATCTCGACAGGTGGAGACAGACCTCGTCGATGTAGTTGTTGGGGATCAGGCCCTCGGGCTCATCGTCGTCATCAGACATGGCCTTCTTCTTTGCCTTCCACCAATCATCGTCGGTGCTCTTTTCCAAAACAAAGAGCAGGTCTCCTTCAGACAGGGTCAATTCACCCTCGCTCTGAGGGGCATAGTCGTAGATGGCGCGGTAGACGCCGAGGAAGGCCATGGTGAATGACAGGCGGCCGTGTCAGGAGGGTGGAGGCGGGCGTGTACGGCGGACTGCAGGGGAGTACGAGGCGCAACGACTTGACAGCGGGTCAAGAAACGACGCTGCGAGACGGCGACTCGGGCATGCACGACGAGGCTGAGGGTGAGCGAGGTGAGTGAGCGGCGGGCGTGGTACTTGCAAAGCAGTCGAGGCAGGCTTCAGCAGAATCGCGTGTGGCCAGAATTGGAGCAAGACCGATACAAGGAAATGAATGCACTGCAGCACACGTCGTTCCAGCGCCCTCGTCGCCCATGACGGCAGCCATCCACCTTGGACATGCCCAATCCATCCGTGCACGCTCCACCTCGCCTTGCCGAAGCTTAACCAGCCGGCATCTTCTGCCGAGCCTCTCGCTTCCCTTGCTGCCACCCTGTCCGCCGTGGTGTCTGCTCTTGCTGTGCCACCATGCATGCACTGCAATCTACTGAGCACAATAAAACAGCTGCTTCGTCTTTTTCTTCTCCGCCATGTCTGCTTCCCGCTCTGTCTCTTTGCGCGCCCGCTTGTCCCATAGGCCACCTCTCCCATAGGCCACCTCATCTTTGTGCACTGTAAAACACCTCAGCAATCTTCCAGCCAACTATGCTCAATATGAGCTTGGGCGTGCTGCTTGCCTTGTTGAGAGATGACTCTGACCGCGATCCTGCTAGAGAAGCCCGCAGACAGTTTTTGGCCCACACCACACGCAGATTAGCCAGGCTGAATGCTGCCATGCGCCTTCGGCAGTCATCACAAAATGCTTCCACCAAGTCTGCCCTGCAACTGCTCAAGCAGAGGCAGAGCCCTGCTATAAACATGCCGCTGCATCCTTCCGACTCGGCCTGCAACCGAGTCTTTGGCATCCAAGAGCTCGCCGACGCCATTGTTGCGCACCTGCACAATTTCCGTGATTTACGCTCCTGCTCGGCTATCAACACCACTCTTCGCAAGGCTGTCCGCCAGAGAGGCATAGCCTTTCCTTTCAAGTCATGTCAAGATGCTCGTCTCTTCCACGTCGAGAAGAGGCTGGACTCTATACATACTGCGCGGTATTGGCAAGATCACCAGCAGTACTTCTCTGTAAACTCCGGAAACATCGTTTTTCCCGAGAACGCGCCACGACCGCTGCTCATTTCCATCCATGAATTCTTCGGTCCTCTTGGAAGCCGCCGCTGTACTGTCGACATGTTCTTCTCTGAGGCGGGGCATCGGCCTGATGACTTCAAACTCCAAGGTAGTTGGCTTGATCTATGGCTACCACTCCCCCGAACTGTCTTGTGGGTCGTCGGTATAAGCTGCGATTGCCACAGGACCGAAGCTTTTCTTGATCATTTCGAACGCTACGACGCACATGACCGGACTGATCCTTGGGACATCAATGACAGATTTCACATTCACCACACGTATGTTCTTCCATACAGGCTTATCACCGAGCGCGGGGATCATCTGTGGCAGATAGCCGAGTACGCGAAGAAGGCCTACGCTAGACACCGCCATTGTAAGAATGACGTGGGTGATTGTTCGAGTGGCTTGTCATCAATCACCTTCGAGGCTGTCGCGGATTATGAAAATGAACGTGCTTCCAAGACGAATACCACGGGCCCTGGTTCAAGAGCTGTGCTGGCTACCACATCTTCGACCAACCCTTCTCCCAGATTCGAGGCGAAGGCTAGATGGTGCGGATGGCTCTCCAGAAAGCCTAGGAGGAAAACCAAGAAAGAAACTTTGGACGAGATTGTGCGAGAACTCACGGGACAAGAAGGCGTCACCGACTGGAACGTCTTCCATCTAAGCCCAGTGATTGAAGAGTTCCTGTTGGAGGTGACCGCGATGGAAAGGCCCTCGGCTTGGAACAGACTCGTTGGGCGTACGCATCTGAAGCTAGGCTACTGAGCTTGCTCGTCTAGATAGGAGGTAGAATGGACCTCCACAACACTATTTCGAGCCAAATAGAAACAGCTCAATAAACGTTCCAGTTGCTCGCTTTCATTGCCATCGCTCTAAAGTGATACTACGGGTATTTGAGGAAGCCCCTCCACCTCAGGAGTCTACCATCGTCTCGGATGGACCGTATCTCATGATGCTCGCTAGAGGATCAATCGAGAACCAGGTTTCCCATACAACACAGCGCCCGGCAGAACGACGGAACAAGTTTACAGCGGAGTTTTAAGGCTCATGCACTTTCTTGCTGCAGGTGAACCTCATCATTTACCATTCCACAGCAAATATTAAGCATCACATGAACGACACGGTAACAAATTACAAAAACATAGGGACATCAAGCCCCCTTTCTTTTTTTCAATTCATAGAATCTATGGAATTTTGAAAACCCAACCTCATGTTAATACAACCGTCGTCCTCGAAGTTCCCAATAGCCAAAAGCCGCCCTGATTAGTAAGTGGGTATATCTGGGCCAGCCAGCCAGCCGGGAAGGGGGGAAAGGAAAAGACACAGAAAGGTATCATCGCTATGCAATACAATCATAAAACACCGGGAACGCGAACGCCTTAGAGGGCGAAGTAAGCCATGGCGACACCGACCATGGAGAAGAGGCCGGCAGCGACGACGTTCGAGGTACCGGCGTTGGTGGTCTGCTGAGCAGGCTGACTGGAGGTAGCGGAGGCAGAGCCGCTGTGAGACGAGGACTTTGACGAGGCGTGACTGCCGCTGGCAGTGGCACTGCTGACCATGGAGCTCAGGGTTGTTGAGGCAGCCGACGAGTTGGACTTGACGACGGCGGCGCTGCCTTGAGCCTGAGCCTGCTTGACGCTGATGGAAGAGGTAGGTGCGACGGTGTTGGACTTATCCGAGATGACGGCAGTAGACTTGACGCTGACGGTGTGTGATGCGCTCTTGGAGACAGACGCACTGCTGCCAGAGGACGATGAAGAGGCAGAAGAAGATTGGGAGGAGGCGGAAGAAGAAGCAGAAGAACCGGAAGAAGAGCCAATCAGTTTGATGCTCTTGTAGCTACCGGTCTTGTCCGACCACTCGTACTCCTCGGCAGGGTTGTAGTTGGTGACGCTGACGGAATCAACGTACATGACGAAGGGTACCTGGCTGAAGTCGGTCTCGCCACCAGCCCACTCGATGGTGCCCTCGGCATTGGTGTCTGGGTCACCAGCGATCCAGTTGCCCAGCTTCAGTCTCATAGGGGTCTGAGGGAAGTTCTGGCCGCCAACAGCGTCGGCGTAATTGAGAGTGCGCACAGTCACACCGTCGATGATCCAGTCAATCTTCTCACTGGTCCAGTCGACGGCGTAAGTGTGCATAGTGGTCTGGGGCGACGAGACGGTCTCGTAGGAGCCACGGTCGTATGAGGTGGTGTTGCCCTTGCCAAAGTAGTTGGTCTGGGCCTGAGTAGTGTCACCACCGAGCCACTCCCAGTCAATCTCGTCGAGGTCTTCAGACTGAAGAACCATGCTGCTCACAATACCAGTACCGTTGGCTGCCTGCATCTTGACCTCGACTCTGCCAAAGAAGATGTAGAAATCAGTGGAGATGGTGGGTGCTTGGTTCTTGCCGTTGATTGTGAATTGGGCACCGTTATCACCGTAGGTGAGAGTGGTTCCGGTGGCGGTACTCCAGCTGGCGAGGGCCGACTTGCCCTTGGTGAAATCGCATGTCCAGCTTGCTGTGTTGAGGCCAGTGTTGTTAGGGCATGACTTTTCTGTGGGATTGCAGTCGGTGTATGTTTGAGCAGCAGCAATGTGAATGACGGTCAAGCCGGCAAAGGCGGCGTTCTTGGTGAAGTGCATGTCGCCGGCGGTGTTGGTGAACGTCTGTCGATGAGGAGAAGAGGGAGATTTGGGTTTGGTCTTGGCCTTTTGAGTTGATGGTTCAGGTGTGATTGTTTGTAGGGTGAGAGGAATGCAAGTGGAGATTGTATAAAGACAAACAGAATTGGATATGTGAGATGAGGAATGTGTTGACAGGGGGAACCACGGTCTATTATGTACTCGACTTTCGCTCAGCGCCAAAGACCATTCAAAGATCGACTCGTATTATAGCGAAGCACGGATTCTGATACCCACTAGTGTATGCCTGCGCCACCAGCTGGTACGTTTTCGTCCGTTCACCGTTCGATCCGTGGCTGGCAGCTGGCCGTCACCGAGGAAGATCTGGAGAGAGAGCGATTGTACATGGCCATTGCTTTCAACTGCCGATACGCAGGCCTTGTTCTTTTTTCAGCTTGTCATACAGGCGAGAGTCAAGAAATCTTCAGGATAAGTCATCATAAGGAAGCCTGCAGGGAAGCGCTTCGTGTTTCACAGCAGAACGAGCAAAGGAGGTGGTTGGTTCACCTGCCAGAAGCAAGGTACCCTGGACCCTTTCCAAGAGGTTGGCGGGCAAACCAAACTCTAATTTCTACCGACCGGCACAATCGATGTCCTTCGTTGCCTCGTGGAACGCGCAACACCATGACGACGCCGTCGTAGTATGCAAAACCTGCCAGTAGTTTTCTGGCTTCACCTCACGCCGCCCTTCCTTTTCTTCCAGGATGTTCAGGATGGCCGTCTCTTCAGCAGCTGTCTTTCCTGGTTGACGTAGCGATGCGACCTGAATCCGTGCGGCTACTCGCATCCAGAGCTTGAGCCTCGTGCTTGGCAGCCACTATTTTCGGCACCACTGACGACCTGTCCGTCATCACGGCTTTCCGCACACATCGTTTTCTTAGTCTTCATAACCTCGTCCATCTATTTTTGACAGAGTCGTTGTGGCAAATCGTCTTTGTTGTATCCACATTGCTCGTATACCATTCTCTATATTCAGCTTTTCCAGGCGGCCCGCACCCAGCGCCAAGGTGCCCGATTCAAATTTTTGATGCTCTCCCAAGGCAGCGCCAATGCTTGACGAGATGAGCACCAGTCTTTGAGAAATGAGTGTTCATTTGACGCCGACTATCAAATGTGATCTGACTCACCGTACTCACCGTATCAACCGCACCTACTAGGCTGTGTCTTTCTTTAGAAGACATGTGATTGCGAGACTAGGCGCTTGCAGCGCGCGGTATCACACTAGGTCCCAAACACTTGTGCCTCTCCTGGGCCTCTTCCATAACCCCTCTTTTGGTCTGAGTCTTGTATGAGCATGCTTCCTTTCGACCTATCGAAAGGGCAAAAAGCTTCGACTTCGTAGCTGCCTAGCCGCTACCTACCTATCTGGCAAGGGGCTGTCTCACAGTAATTCTGCTTCTCTCCTCGTCGTATTTGTTCCTTGACCTTTTCGGCAGTGAATGCCTACTCATTTCCACCGAATATCACAACCATACTGTTGTACTGCTTGATTCAATTCAGCCAATCTATCTATCCGAGCACCAGGATCTGCAACACACAAACTTCCTGGCATTCGCTCTGGCCTGCCGGCCGAATTTGTTTACATGAAGATTGCGGCCCACGCCTGCACCAGACAACCGGTCCAACGCGAAGCTCAACTGAATGAATTGTCTCGAATCGATTCATTAATTGCCATTCTTGATGGACTTGACTAGAGAAACTAGCTAGCAATGAGGTCGCCCACGTGTAGGCGTGCACGGCACCAGTCTCCAGAGAGCATTCATCTTTAGCACTGCAGGACAAGCAAGCTCAGGGAGACCTCAGTAGGCACAATATGATGGCTCTTATCAGAGGATGAAGGCGTTATGACCGCCTGTCCCGCCAGCACTGTTTGTTGCAGATAAGGGAACCTGCCTCGACGGAACACATTCATCACTGCCAGGTTTAATGCCAGAACTAGTCATGAGTGCCTCACCAAAATTTTGGTTTCGATCCTGACTGACCCTGATCGAGCATGTGGAGCCCATGAGTCGCCTTTCGATGCATGTCCAAATACAGCAGAGGTTGTAGATGAGATTCTCACATCAAGCCGTTACCATTGGTATCTACCTTTCCCTTGACGAAACGCCTCCTTGCTCGTAAAGTCTACTGATCAAGTCCAACTATTGTAGTGTGACTTCACACTTGTGTCCTTTGGGCACAATAACAAAGTAGTTCTCCAGGTCCATGCAGTCTGCCGGCATGCTAGGTGCGATACACATGCCCTTACACTCACGGAAGAAGAAAGCAGTCGCATAACGCAACTCCATCCAGGCAAGGTTGATGCCCAAACAGCTGTAGGCACCGGCACCAAAGGCACAGAAGGTGCTCTTGGCGGCAGCGCTCTGCTCCTTGCCCTCGAACCAGCGGGAGGGGTCGTACCTACAGCAATGTGTTAGTGAGATGCTAGAAGATTGGCAAAAGGCAGGTAAACTCACTCTTGAGCGTTGGGCCAGAGATTTTCGTCTCTGTGCATGGTATATGCTTGCGTGCTAACAGTTGTACCGCCAGGGACGAAGTATCCATTGAGCGTAGCACCGCTCTCAGGGACAACGCGAGGAAGACTGCCAGGCACAGCGCAGTACAAGCGGAGTGTCTCCTGGATGACAGCATTTAGCAGAGGCAACTGCTCCAGATCGGCGTCAGTGAACTTGTCATTCAACTTGGCAACCTCCTCTTCCAGGGCAAGACGAAGTTGAGGTCGAGAAACGACAGCCCAAGACAAGAAGGTCATGGTGTTGGCGGTGGTGCCGGAACCGGCAAAAATCAAACTCGTCGACTCTGTGCGCACATCCATGTCGTCTACGTGAGCCTCGCCCTTCTCGGCCTCAGCCATGATGGTAGCCATGAGGTTGGAGTCTTGGCCGTACTTGCGGGCGTTCTCGACAGCCCTGGTACCATAGGCGAGAATGTAAGCACTTGAGTTGAAAGCCTCCTTCAAAGGCTTGAAGGGCACGCGGCTTCCGATCGCACGGAGCCAGGGCATCTCTGCACCAATTCCGTTTCCCACGAGGGCAGCCTCAAGCACGCGGATATATTCGGTTTTCTGCATACATGTGTAAGAAAGATGGAGGTGCTGCTTCGTACGAAGTGATGGCTTACCTTTCCGAGCTCTAGCATGCCAAAGGATTCACCAAAGCCAAGAATACCGACAATGTCGGTAGCCATGAATGTCCACCACTTCAGAAGATCGGCGGTACCGGTCTGGGCATCGGCCTTGATCTTCTGCACGGCAAGAGCGGTCTTCTCGCGGACGGTGGGTTCCCAGTGCTCTCTGAGGTACGATTTGCTGAAGCCACGAGCGAAAAGCTTTCTACGTTGGCCATGCTCACGAGGGTTACGCATGGTGAAGACGCTCAGGCGAGGAAAGTTGGTCAGCTTTTCATACCAGACGTCCTTGGAGAACTTTGATGAGACGGCGTGAATCTGCTTGAACGCGGCAGGATCTGAGACGGCGACCTCGGTAGGTGAGATTCGGACAATAGGACCATATTTCTTGTGTAGGTCATCGATGTAGAAGATGCGGCGTCCTCCAGTGACGGCGAACTTCAGTTGCAGGTTGGTGAAACGGCTGATCGATGGGCCTGGCACATCTTTGAGAGGCGAGGTGAATGCAAGGTATAGGGTCTGGCATAAAGGTGTTGGAGAAGGCAGGCAAGACAACATGACAGCTGACATTACTCACCTGTATCAACCAGACTGTCATCGAAAGGGCTATGCCCAGCAGGAAGATTGGCCAGGACAACGCAAACATCTTGCAATCAATTGGAAAAGGAGTGGTGAGACACAAAAAGCAGACGGGAAGACAGTCTACTTATGAATGCGCCTCTAGCTATCTCACGAGTCTCTGCCCGCCTGATAGCGTTCCTTCATCGCTCTCAACCTTACATACAGACGGCCGGTCAACAAGCTGCATTGTGTTATCGCAATATGCACATCACAGGAAGTCAAATACGTGATAAACAGGATGATGAACCGAAGGTACAAGCTACTTGGACACGCGATCCCTGCTCGGAGATGCCGACAAGGCAAAGACGAGGCGTTGCAGGTGAGAGGAGTGGATCATCCAGCGGTGTGCTCTCCGAATGTGGCCTGGGAGCAGCGATCCTTACACCAAGACGAACACCGATTGACGACAGACGTAGAGGTGATGTGCTTTGGCCTTCGGACATGCGGGGAGTTGCGGGGTGTGTGTATTACTTCGCAGGGAGGTAAGAGTATGTTCGACGGAAGCTTACCCAACGTGACTTGGGCAAGTGGAAAGGATGCGCAGTGTTGGACTCGAAGATTGACAATATCGAGGGTTCTGATTGGTACACAAGTCACTCGTGTCTAAGCTTTTTGACCAAGCAAAAGATGTGCAACAGCGTGCGGGGGTTTGAATGGTCAATAAATACCCGCAGCGCCGACTGCCGTCCAGGATCATGATGCAAAGGCCAGGATACATCCCGGGATAGCCAGGAGTATCTTCAGACGTGCGTCGCTGCTTACCCATGGTCGTACAGACGAGCACATGGCCTTGTTGTGTGCAACGAAGAAAGAGTAGCGGGGCAGATGAAGTGCCGTAAAGGCCTTACTTGGTTGCTAAGGCGTGGTCATTGTCAGCGCCTTTAACGTAGCCTGCCGAGCGTTCTTTGACTGTTGAAGCGCTGCTTGGCTGCAGCTTGCAGGTTGCAGATGAGCATATGCCAACAACATGCCTCGCGCTCGCTCGTACAGTATCTTGTATCAGCTATTTCTGTCCAACTCTGGTATTGGATCTGCGAGTAGTACGGAGCTATCGACGTCCAAAGCCAGACTATCCGCAATTACAACTCAAAAGCCTGCAAGGTGACCAGCATCTTGCAGGACCCCATGGGCGGATCGCTCGGCATCATCTCTCGCCGACAGACAGCCAGCTTCGACTTCAGCGTCTCTCGAACAAGCCTTCTGCGCAAACATGTTGCTAGTTTCAAAACATTCGGGTCTCCGCCTATTTCCCCTTGGGAGGAATCTTGAAGGAGTTACGATGACGATCGCATGCAACCTTTGGCGTCAGCGACGAGAGCGTGACTGCATTGCCCGCTAGTGAACTGAACACGAACGTTGTCGTCGTCGGTCATCTTGCTCCGTCATCTTTCATTCACGCTTTCCTGAGGAGAAATCAGAGGATATAATTCCAAGTACAGGCGTGAAAATGGAGGAGAGCCTGGACCTTCCAAATCCGTCCCTAGTCCCTCTCGTTTCATGTTTCTGCCATGAGAAGACAGAAGACAGAAGATAAGGTAGGCTACCTTGCTCGAGATGGGAAGTGCCACAAAGGTGACTTGGCTTGACAGCACAGTCAGAGAGGAATATCTTTGTGTGCTCATAATGCCGTCTCACCATCCTATTTTGTGCCCCACACCTTCGAGCATTAAAGCATCACTACTTTGCAATGCCCTGCCACGCAACAACAATCAGTCCGACCGACACTTTCACCGTTCAGTCATACACATATGCACACTGAGCGGCCCGGAGGATGTCGTCTTTGAGTCACGACTTCGGGCTTCTTGTCCGATAAGACTCTGTCAGGTCGGGCATGGCTTGATCCTTGTACTTAACAACCTTGCTATCTTGCTTCTAATGCAGGAACGTTATGGGTTGTCTGATTAGGGCCCGAAACTCGGGATTTTTTCTTTTCTTTTCTTTTCCGTCCTTTTTTGGAAAGAAAGGTACGGGAAGATGAAGAGGAGAATTGGTCACAGCCCTAGCATTAGCGTGGTTGGAACAACGGGATACACGTCGAGGATGTTCAAGAGAAGGGCGTGTGAGAATGATTAAATTATTAATTGAATGCATTATTTTTGAATGAATAAAGTGGCTGCAACGCAGCTCATGATGCAAGCGACATGGCTCAATGTTCCAAACAAGAGTCTCCTATGCCTCGCCGCCAACGCCTTATGCTTTCCTGCCATGGCCTAAGCCGGATATCTTGCAAAATCAACAAACCAACCTCTAAAACGCCCTCCCAAAACTTGCACTTGCTCTTTTTTAGTCATCTTGGAGGCCGTGCTTCTGGTATTCTCTGTTGAATTGCTGATCTCTGGCCTCGTAGTGACCTTCCATTCTCCAGCGCCAGCTCTCCATATAAGGTTTGAGGTCCTCAATTTCGGGGTTCCACCACTTCTCGTGCAAACTCTTGACGCCGCCGAGAAGGTCGTCAACCTTGGGATAATGGATGTTCCACTGGTTGCCGAGCTGGGTCCAGGGCATGTTGCCCTGCTTGCGGTGGGCATAGTTGAGCAGGTTCTGCTCAGGGAACTGGGGGTCGAAACGACCATCCAGGTCGAGCAGCGACATGTAATAATCGAAGATCTCGAGGGAAGGCTGAAAGACGAAGAAACCGGCATTAAGATACTCGATGTTGGGGAAATCGTGGTGCTCATTGGTGGGCGGGAAGCTGTGCTCGCGATTCATCTCGGGCACACCAGCAAAGTTGTATTCCAAAGGCATGGGCGCCTCGTCGGACATGATGGCAGCGGGCTGGGTCAAGGTGGCACGGGTGTGCACAGCGGGGTCGTCGAAGATGGCGTCCAAGGGCTCGACCAGGACCGTGTCGGCGTCAAGGAAGCAGATGCGCTCGAACTGGGTAAACTCCCACAGACGCAGCTTGGTCATGACGTCCTGCCACGTGCTGGTCTCGGTCTTGACCCAGTCGGCCTTGATCAGGTCGGCGGTAACGACGACTGCGCCGTCCTTGCGCAGTCGCTGGCGCTTCTCTTCCGAAACCTTGTCGGTGACCAGCACAACAAAGGGGATCGACTTGTCGCGCGATGACGTCTCGGGCGCGTGTAGCAGCTGGTATGCAAGGATGCGGGCGGCGATGAAGTAGTGGTCGTCGTCCCAGTTGTCGTCGGCATCGGCATTTCCGGCGAGGAAAGTGGCGAATGCGTACTTGGATTTGACGTTTTCAAGGTCGGCAGGCTGCCAGCTGTCGTGCGACAAGACCGGGGGCAGGACGTCCTTGGCCGTGTCGGTGATGGTGTGGATGACGGCATCGCGGTGCTCGTCGTATGTGCGCGGCAGAGGCGTGAAGAGGACCGAGACGAAGACGACGACCAGCACGAGCGGGATCCAGAAGGTCTTGGTGCGGCGGATGGTCGGGCCACGCCGGAACTGCGGCAGAGGCGAGGGCGGGGGCAAAAGGTGTTGTTGCGCCATCTTGATATGGTCTGTAGCGAGCGAGGAAGCCAGCCTTGACCGCCGCAGCAGGCTACTTGAGCGAGCGAGTCGGATTATTGAACGAGTGTCGGGGAACGAGTGTTGACGAGATGAGCGAGGGACCGGAATATTATCATTATGTGTTCGAGGGAAATTGACAGACGGCTAAGAAAGGGAGGCTAATTATGACATAGCGGTCCTACAACAACCCGGCCAACCGTTGAGTGTCTCAATACTCAATACGATCGCCAACCACCGAATCACCTATTTGGCCGTGGATTCCAACCATCAACATCGTGCAAGGCGTCATGGCGCTCGTAAGCGCCGCCGATAAGCAGCTGTGAATGCCAGGAGTCTTTGGCCAAGCGAATACGAGCGACAACGGGTCCCTTGCTGAGAGCAACTTCTCGATGGAACACTATGCTTTACGAGCTGAGGTCGGCGCTCTTGAAAACGGTTCACACAAGAACAATTCCAGGTGGGGGAGAAAGGAGTGCGTGCAGCGTGGCAGGTGCAAAAAGAGCCCATTGCCTGTGCGCGATAGATGATCGCGCAATTTTGCAGGGATCATGGCCGGCAAGAGGCTTCGCTGACGACGACACTTTCCTTGCAGAGACCACTCTCGCCCTTCGTCATACTGTGCCCAGCAGCACAAGAACGCAAAACACCAACCACTTTGCTGTCACGCTCGAGTTCTGCTGCTAACATGTTATTTTGATTCTCGATGGCATGGCGAAGGATCTCGAATCTATTTTGGACCACGCCATCGGAGTTTATGCCATTTTGGCTCAGTAAATTCTTCATTTTCTACCAACGGTTGGCGAGATCATAAACTCTAAGAACTGACAACAACAACAATAACAATCTCGTATGCTGCGTGTTGACCTCTATGGGATGCGAAACCGTTCACTTGTCGACCGCAGCTCTTCTTGATGGCCCAGTTTTTGGCCGTCAGCTCTGCTGCATGCTTGCCTTTCGGCTGCCAATCTTTGCTTACGCTTGTCGCCATTAGATGCATAAATGCCCCCACTCTTACTCAGCATGATAGAAAAAGCATAAGTGCTCTCGATCAAAGGGGCGTCTGGATGGATGGTCCAACGAAGTTCTCTGTGGAGACTTGAAGGGTTGATGGTCAAGGAAAGAAGGATCCATGTCTCCAGCGCCTGCCCCCGCAGTGCGGTGACCCCGTAGTAATTCTGGACCATCGAGCAAGGTACCAAACATCGACCCAACCTCCTGACAGCCAGAAGCATCATTCACTCCTATCTAGTATACCCATTAATTATTCTCAAAGCGAACCACAATGACCAAGACCGGTATCAAGACTGTCTTCGGTGGAGCCAGTGTTGGCCTCGGCGCATTCAAGACGGTCCAAGATTGTCACCAAGTTTTCGAGATACTGAAGGCTCACGGCGTCAACACCGTCGACACGGCCCAGCTCTATGGCCCTTCTGAGCAATTGCTTGGCGAAGCAAAGGCTGGTGAGAAGTTCATCCTCGATACCAAAAGCCCCAATGGCTTTGACCCACAGACGGCCAACAAGCACTACATTATCAAGACGGCTTCGGAGAGTGTCCAGAAACTTGGAGTGCCACACGTCGACATCTTCTATCTCCACGCTCCAACCGAGCATGAGCCCAACGCCGAAGTTCTCTCTGCTGTCAACGAGGTCTACAAAGCGGGCTTGTTTCGTCGCTTCGGCCTATCCAACTTTACAGCCAAGGATGTGCAGGCAGTGTAGGACTATTGCGAAAAGCACGACCTCATAAAACCTTCAGTCTACCAAGGCAACTATTCTCCCGTGGCCCGCCGTCAAGACACCGAAATCTTACCCACTCTGCGCAAGCTGGGCATTGCCTTCTATGCTTACAGTCCTACTGCTGGCGGCTTTCTGGCCAAATCACAGCAACAAGTTCTCGAAGGCAAGGGCCGTTTTGGGCTGGAATCCATCGGTCCCATATATACCAGCATGTATGCAAGACCTGCCATCCTGGATGCTCTTGCGCAGTGGGAGAAGATCGCCAAGGAGGCTGGCATACCACGTGCTGAGTTAGCCTACCGCTGGGTCAGCTACAATTCTGCGCTCAAGCCCGAGTATGGCGATGCAATCATCGTCGGCTCAAGCAGCCTGGAACAACTGGAACAGACACTGAAGGGTCTGGAACATGGCCCCCTTGCCGCTGATGTTGTTGCCAAGATTGACAAGGTGTGGGAGACGATCAAGCACGTTGCACCGCTTGACAACTATGCAGATGGGACCAACAAGAAGTGATGGCCTGTCGCGTGGTTCATCCATGGCTTGACGAATTGACTTGTTCCCAATCAACCTAATAACACCAGCTTTTGTTTTGTGCCATATCGCCAGACACACGTTAACTTTCCTCCCGCGTGAACATAATGCATGTTGCGTAATTTGACCAAGAGGGGGAAGGCTCGACTTTGTCGCCCTTTCCCAGGCTGAAGCTGAACACACAACTTTAGTGTCAGACTTCATCAATCCACCCTTCCCATCCATTCATCATAAAGATGGCACCGATATTATTTTCGTCTTCCGCATTGCCATGGGTTGCTTCACAGGCCGTGGCTATCGTCGAGACGCGCTCAGAGATCGGCCCTGGTACCGTCGCCGTCACGGCTCAACCCAGTAGATCGAAAGGGCCAGACTTGACGACTGTGCTTGCTCTCGTCGTCTCCGTGCTCGCTCTTGTCGCGACAGTAGGGCAACTTTTACAGCAATACCTCTCTACAGCAGACGGCTATCGACGTTGTAGCAAAGGAGTCATGGGGCCGTGGGGCCAGAAGACCCGACTACAATACCGCTGGCGAGAATTCCGCTTCGAGTGTCTCTACTGTGTCCCCTATATCGAATACAGCCTCCCTATGAAACGGACTGACGACCCTAAAAACATGCGTCCTTTCTGTGATCAGGGACAACTCACAACATTCAATCCCAATCCACCCGACAAGCATCGAGATTGGCACGCTGAACTTGCTGGATGGGTACACCTACTACACAATTTGGGCATCCATGACCAGCATATTCGACAGTACATCGACCGCATCGGCTCACACAACCAAGAAAAGCGCATGGGCTACCACGAATCGCTTCGATGCGCACGTATCGAGATCGTCTCTCGCAGTTGGGACTTTGTACCCGAAGATGTTCTGCGACCTCTGGCTATTACAACGCTGGCAAGCCTAGCGGCGACGGCTCGTCGAGTGGGTATGAGCTGGAAGCAGTTCGAGCCAAACACAGGCACATTGCAAGCCGAAGGCAACCATCAGGTCATCACATCGACTGTCATCCGCGGCATGGGCATCGTCATTCACTACATTCGGGATCCCGTTCTGGATGCAGACGTTCTCGGCCAACAACACCTGCGTTTCGCATCACCCCTGAGCCAAGCTGACGACTTGCTCTTTGGACGTGTAGGCCATACCGATCTGTTCAACCTACACCAAGCTTTACCTCATCTGATGCTGCATATCGGCTCCTTGGCAGATGTCGCGGGTACTCTACCTGCTCTCTTCTCAGACTCGGCTGTGGCCGACAGTGTTGTTGCCGTCCTTCGCACTCGATGTGAAGCCGGTGACAAAGATTGGATGGAGCCTGTCAATGACATTGTGCCATTCCTGACACCATTCTTGGGCATCACATCCGGTGTGCGGCCCATCATATCCTGGCCAAACACTTCGGCACGCGGCATGACGCATACTGCTATTCGACCTTTTATGGATCTCGCCATGGCCCTCGGTATAGATCGCAATCCATCCAGCGATTGTGCTCGACTTGTTGACCTCTGCACAAGTCTTAAGACTCGCTTCCAACAACCCTCTAGCCAACACAATGAGAGTTTCTGGGAGATGCCCAAACTGACCTTCAAAGGCGATATGTTGGTCTCGGATGCTGCCGACACGGATGCCATTCACCACGCCTTTACCGAGTGCGAGAAAATTTTGCACGCGAGTCCCGTCATCCGTGCCGGTAAATACCACGTCCTGGTCACACAACATCTCATCTACTCGATACACATCGACGCCACAGCTGCAGACGCGGAGAAGATGAAACGCATGTTTTCGTCGTTGCCGAAAATCGCACAAGCAGTCAGAACGGAGTGGGATGGTGAAGGCGAGGTGTTGGAGGCAATCTCGTCGGTTGATGGGCAGCAACTAGACGGGAGGGTGGAATGGGTGACGAGACCAACGGACGTGGAGGCGGAAGATGCTTGGTTGGCCATGATGCTTCGGGCCATGTGTTGGCAGAGGCTGCATATCGTTCAGTCGGGAATTTCGCTGCCCAGTGAGTATTCGCGAAGCATGCTGCCCATCTACATCACCTGAGGCTGGGTTTGGATTCGGGGGTTGGTCTATCGTTGCTGTTCACTGTTAAATAGTGGTACTGGAAATGTCTTTTCTGCTCCTCTTGAGACTTTGTCCGTTCATCCACAGAGCTACTGTGTTCCATTATAGACTATTCACATTTGGGACATGATGCAATTTGCGTGAATCATACTGCTCGTGAGCCTCAGACGACGCTCATCCGAAACAAAATTATCAACAAAACGAGGGGCGCAGGTAGATGTACACACGATCGACCTCCAAGCCCACAGCATCCGTCTTCTAGAAGTCAAAGTGCTGCCTCATGGCGTCGAGATCCATGCCGGGGCCGACCGACTCCTGCAGGTCCCTGCGGTCCATCTGGGCAAAGACGCGCCTCAGCGTGTCGTAGAGGTTTGTGCTCTGGTTCTGCGTGATCATGGCCTCGAGCTTGGCGTCGGTGACGTTGGCGTCGCCGCCGACGACCTGCCTCGCCTTCTCCAGGCCTTCCTTTTCGACGACGCGGTGCATGGCCAGGGCGCCGAGGAGGTGCTGGGCGGCCTCGTCGTAGCAGCCAATGTTGATGCAACTAACACCGAGGTTGTAGCGGGCGCGCACAAAGTTGGGCCGCATGTCGAGGGCGCGCGAGTAGGCGTCGATGGCCTCCTCGGACCTGCCCGAGTTGGCGAGGGTAGCGCCGAGTCGGTTCCAGAGGAGGTGCAGCTCTTCTTGGCGGTTGGTGGAGCCTTCTTCGGTCGAGGCCAGGGCGGCGCCGAAGCAGTCGACGGCCTTTTCGTACTCTTCGGCGCCGTAGAAGAGCACGCCGAGGCCCACTTGGACGTCGGGGTCCATTTGCTCGCCAGAGGGCGACAGCTGGGCGGCCCGGATGAAGAGATGGGTGACTTTCTCGTGCAGGGCGTGGCGGTCGGTGAAGCCGATTTCGTCGTCTTGTGACGAGAGCGGAGCGTCGATGAGGGAGGGGTATTTGGTGGCAAGCCAGCGTTCCAGCGTACGGTAGGCGGTGCTGTCGTAGCCTTCGTTTGTGTACGAGACGGCCAGGCCCATGAGGGCCTCGAGGTTGTTGGGGTCGAGCTTGAGGGCGTGCTCGAGGGCGCGGATGGCAGGCGATTCCTTTTCGTTCTGCGCTTGTGCCTGGCCGAGAGCCGTCCAGGCAGCCATGTGGTCGGCGTCTCTCTGCACGGCGGCCTCGAAGGCGAGGGCGGCGAGCGAGAGGTTGCCGCCCTCGCGCATGATCTTGACGCCCTCGTCGTAGGGGTTGGCGAGGTCTTGGAAGGGGTTGTCGTCCTCGAACATGTAGTCGCCGAGGGCGGGGTCGCGGTGCGTGTTGAGGCCGTCGAAGCCCTCCCACTGGTCGAAGCGGTCGTTTGCGTCGCCGAACGTCTCGTGCGTGACAAAGTTTCTGTTTTGCTGCGTCTCAGCTTGGATGCCGCGCCACACGCTCTCGAAATCGCCCAGCAGCGTTTCCGACGGCTGTACTGACCTGTCCATCTGGCTCAGCTCGGCCTCGATGGCTGCGTTTGCCTCTGCGTCCAGCGACGCCTCGTGCTCTTGCGGTGCGTCCAGCGAGGCAAACTGCGCTTCCCAGTCCTGGTCGTCCAACTCGAGCATGCGCTCCTTGCCCTTGGCTTGTTGCTGCTGGTCGGCCTGCGGCGTCTGCATGCCCATCATGCCCATGCCGCCCATGCCGCCCATCCCCATGCGCATGCCCATACCATTGCCGTACATGGAGCCGTATTGCATGGGCGACCTGTAGCCCGACATGGGCGTCTGCTGGGCGCTGCCGAGCGGGCTGGACGTCCGGGCGCCAGAGTTCTGCTGGAAGCGGGCAAAGTCGGCCGGACTGAAGCCTGTGTTGGCGGGACGGGCGAAGGTAGGAGCAGCCTGCTCGGCCATGGCGGGATCGAACTCGGCGGCCCAGGCGGCTGGTGCGGGCGACGCGGCCTGGTCGAGCTCGCGACGCATGTGTTCCATGGCGAAGGGTGAAGCGGCCGGGCCGGCGGGCAGGTGTGCGGGTTGCTGCATAAATTCGTCCATCATCTGGGGTGCTGTCAGCATGGCCTCTGCCAGGGCGTGGGCGGTCGTGTGCGTACAGCATCTTGCGGCACACCGACGGGCTGGCTGCGCATGCTCTCGGCCATACCGCCGGGGCCCCTGCCCACCAGGCGGTCTCTTTGCAGCGACTTGTCGTCTTGGACGTGCTTGGTGAACTGGCTCAGCGGGTTGCCCGCCGTCGAGCATTCTGCCCCGCCGAGAAACGACATGGCTGTGTGGTGTGATGTGATATGAATGAGCGGAAGGATGGCTTCGACACGCGTGCTTCCGAGAATCGATCCGGGCTTGTTGAGCAGTGGTTTCCGAAGTGCACAGGAACAGCAGCAGAGCGGCTTGTTCAGCAAAACGACAGAGACAAAGGTCAATGTCGCTCGGCATGCACGGCCGAAGGCGGCGGCGGCGGCGAAGATGTGGGGGCGGAGAGCGACGCAGCTGAGCCCTTGACTTGCCGAGGCTCTCGAGGATCGAGAGGCATGAGTCAAGAAACAAGACTAACGAGTCAAGAGTCAAGTCAAGCATCAAGTCAAGAGTCGAGAGTCAAGATGTCGAGCGTCTTTTCGCCTAAACACCGTCATTGACAATATAAGCCACTATATACATCCCCCCTCTGTCAACGCCATAGCTATTTTACACTGCTTTTGATCTCCATGTCTTCACCCTTACTCCTGTCCAGGTCTGCTGGTGGTGCGGCTGTAGTCGACGCGCAGTCTTCTGCCGTAAATCTCCTTGTCCTCGAGAATCTCCTTGGCCTTCTGCGCGCTGGGCACGTCGATGAAGTCGGCGTGGCAGAAGCCCCGCGGCTGTCCTGAGCGTCGGTCGACCGCCACCCTGACGTCGAGCACGTTGGTGATGGGCCGGAACAGGTCGTTGAGGTCCTTGTCCGACATCTGGAACGACATGTTGCCAATGAACAGCGTCTTGGAAGGCTGGCCGTTCGACGCATACTTGGGCTGGCTGTGGCTGCCGCTGTCACGACGCAGGTGGAACTGCACCGCCATGTTGCGTCCCGCCAGAGACTTTTGGTTCAGCTCCTTCTGTGCCGTTTGCGCGTCCTCGACCGACGCAAACTCGACAAAGCCGAATCTGTTTTGCCCGTGTTAGTCTTGATCATGCTACCCTTGTTCTGTCCTAGACGTACCCTCTGCTCAGGCCACGAGCGTCCTCTGCCACGCGCGTGTTGACGAGCCTTCCGAACTTGGAGAATTCCTTCTCCAGGTCCGTTGACTTGATTTCGAAAAACAGGTTGCCGACGTAGAGGATTCTGCTGGGCTTGGGGTCCTTGTGCGTGCCCGTCGCCTGGCCGCGCGCGCTGTCGCCCAGGAGCGACTCGGCTGCGCTGCGCACGTTCGACGCCGTCTCCTTGACCTTCTCGGTCACCTGCTGTGCCGTAGACGGCTCCGCCATCGACTTCTCCACCACGTTGGGCTCCTTCTCGGCCTGTGCCTCGCTCGTGACAGCCTCGCTCTGGCTCTCGCTCTGGCTCTCGCTCTGGTTCGTTTCCTTCTTCATGGCCTGCTCGGTCTCGGTGGGCTCGGTGGTGACGGTCTCGCCCGAAGTCTGCTCCTGTGCGGGAGAGGCCTCATTGTTGGCGAATCGCCTTTGGAAAACGGGCACCTGCCATTTTTGCGATTGACGGAGTGCGCTGGGAGTCTTGGTGACGATTGTGCGGGCCTTCAGAGGCGAAGAAAAGCTGCGGACAGCTGCGCGACGGAGAAGATACCTACAACTGTCAGATTTGCGCAATTGCTGTCATCTGTTGCTGGCGACTTACATTTTTTGCAGAAATTGAAGGTAAATTCCAAAAACAAGACTGTATGGGTATCACTGACGACCGCAAAGAAGTTTGAAGAAGACGGCCATGCTCGAGCTTGGGCCCGCCGGCTTGGCGACCTCCTGCGCCAAGTCCCGTAACTGCTGTTCTCTCTCTCTGTTCCCCTTCTTCAAAATTCATCATCTTCATTCGTCGCTAACCAAGTATAGCTATATAGAGTTCCGTCTACCATTGTCCCTGTTTCTTCCTCGCATTGCATTGCACTGTCGAAACTTGCGGTCCAGCCGCTGCTTCAGATAAGTAGTCTTGTCTTCCAGTGATTCAACAGCAGTCATCGTGATCGTGTCGACCTCTCCATCGAAGCTAGCAAGGCGCTGCTGAGCGTACGTCTCGATCTCTTCGATGCCTTGGTCTCGCACCCCGTTTAGTTCGGTTTTGGCGTCCTCGACGCTTTCGCCGAGCTCGGCCTCGGCTCTTTTGTGCCCATCTTCAACACTATCCAAGAACCGTTCCATATTCTGTTGCAAGGCCTTGTCGGTGAGCTGTGGGAGCTGCTCCCGAACAATTGCATCAAGCTTGTTGCTGACCAATGCATCGATACGTGCATCCATCAGTGGGCCCAAAACGCTTGAAAAGGCACCCTCAATAATCTTGGGCAGCATATGTTGAAGCATGCCGCTCAGCGCACGGGTGAGCTCGGCAGGAGTACCAGAACAGACATCACCACCAGCCTCACCCCCAGTCAAAAAGGATGTAGGCTTGATGTCGACACTGCTTCCCCACGGAGATGCGCTTGTTCTTTGCAACGCAGGGGAAGGCACGGATTCAACATCAACATCTGCAGAATAACTGGGGAGGGGCGTGCCGGCTCGTGAGCCCGAGGTGTTTCTTTGACCAAGAGACGTAGCTCTGCATGTATTTGAGATCTTGGCATCTGAGGGCGATGTGAAAGGTGGCACAGCTCGGATCCCTGCAGTGTTTGCCCCATTTGGAGAAGGTGTGGCACGTCTCGTGCTCGGTGTGTTGACCTCGGTCGGTGAGCCTGGTGGGATCATGTCCCAAACGAGTTTCTGAATCTTTGAGCATGGCTCTGCAGAGAGTCGAGAATCTACCCAATGGATGTCAAAAAGGTTTGCTGTCGATACGGAACGTAGAACATACCACCATGGGTGCGTTTGCGTGTACCCGGGACTCCACCTTCTGCCTGTTGCTCCTCCTGAGGTGGGCATATGTGATGCCACAGTGTTTCTTGAGCACCCCGTCCTCCACCTAGACAACGCAGGTCGATATGACTAGCACGAAGCTTGTGCATTGACAGGTCAACGACGAAGCGCTGCATCCTGACCCAATGCTCGGCTTGTAGCTGATCCTTTCCGAGGTATATACGAATCTTGGTGCTCTGACACAATCCAGAGAAGGCGGCCAAGGAAGGTTGTGCTAGGTCAACGATGGGTAATGGTAGAGGTGCCATCGGGCATATAACCGGTCCATGCGTACGCAGAGTCAAGGTCAAGCCCATGATGTCGGACGGACTCGTGGCCGATGGTACCATGTTCAGTATTTCTGGAGGCAGTCTACAGTCTTGAGCAGCCTCGTGCAAGTCGCAAGCAGTAATGTTTTCTGGTCGCAAGATGAGAGATAGCGTCTGACTGTGCCCGATGCCCTCGACGTAAACAGCATGATGTAGGGTGACGGAACCTTCTAGGTTGACTTCATCGTATTTGATTGAGAGGCTAAAGCGGTTGTAGATATCTAGGTCGCTTGCTACGACTGGCTTGTCACGGAAAAGCCACGACGTTCGGGCAGATCGCTTGCCTTTGGGCATATTCGGCTCGGTCTATTCTGGTCAGCTGCGATAAGGATAGCCCATATACAAACAATGCCCTCGAAAAAGTGAGATCCCTCCCACCCGGGCTTCAGGGGGTCGTATCGAGTAGCCCTGACTCGAATCGATGTGAAGAGCGTCCGTGGCGAATTCCTGTTATACCCTACCGACTCGACTCTCGGGCTTGTAACGACCCAGCTCCTTGCTTCACCCTCCGGAAACGCGACCGACTGTAGTGGATAAGTTGCCAGTGCCGACAGTCGAGGAAAGATCCGTAGATTCAGTCCTCAATCCGTAACAGCCCAGCTCCCTATCTCACCCTTCAGGTAACGCGATCGAAGTATAGTGGTGAGCAAGTCACCAGTGCCGACAGCAGAGAGGAGATCGGTCAGGCGTGACAACCCAGCTTCCTACGACACCCTCCAACCCTTTTCAAGGCTAAAGATCACTCAAGATTGGTGCTTTGGTCGCCGGTGCAGTTGAAAATAATGGGCATGCGCATCTGATTTGGTGTTGATGATGGGGACGAGCATGGAGAGAAGTTGTCAGAAGATGGAGATTCTGCCAAGCTTTTCCCGCGTCACGCGTTTGATCGCGGTTGACTTGAGCTTTGCAACAACTCCACAGCACACGAACTCGGAGAGCTTGTCCAGAAATGAGAATAATTACAATTATAACACAAAGAAGAGAGGGGTTTGGCAAAGAGTATTGCACCTGGCCCTAATGATTATAGTCTCTTAAGCAAGCAAGCTTTTACGTAGAGTATCTCGTATAGACATCACAAGTAATGGCACGTTAATCGTAGCATGTTTTACACAAATCCTGGCATGAGACCTAACGAGCGAATATAAGATAGATGGAGGGTTGAATAGTGATCGAACAATGGTTTAATATGATTAAGCACCTCTTCACATACCCAACACTTAGATCATGGCCAAGATGAATTCCATAAGGGTATATGAAAGCATCTCTCACATGGTCAGGGTTACATGGTCGGCAATGAAAGCTAAAGCTAAAGGATAGACCTGGCCCGAGGTTAAATGCTTCCTCTAGCATGTTCTAAACCAATAGCGTTTAATGCTCGAATTTCAACTTCCTCCTACGAAGTAATGTTGCATCGTGCAGTCACGTCGCATGCTTTTGCGAAACAAATGCCGGAAACACCAATCGGAGTGCACTTAGATGCAGGCTTATCAATCACCCGACGTGCTTCTCATGCCTCGAAGAGGAGGATCAGATAATCGCGAAGCCAACCCCATGCTGACTCCTCAAAGCCCTCGACGCAACTCTCATGCACGTCGCCCTACCCCCGACCCATCCGCGAAACAGCAATGCCCGCAGCAGCGACCACGGCCAACCTTGCATGAAGCCATTGCCGGATCGCTGGTTAACCGGCGGTGAGATGAATGATCGAGCATGCCACGTGCAGATCTGTCTCCCATGCGTCATTGCACATGCCCGCTGAGATAGGCTCAAGCGGGATTGCTGCCGGCAGCTCGAACCGCCTTCGAGAAGCATTCCATTCTGTCCTTGGCGCCGCAAGGGTGCGAAACCTTGCCATTCTCATTCCATCGGTTCAAGCGTTGCCATCGAGAGCATATTGATCGTTTCGGGACCACCGATCCGCCCAGAAACCAAGAGATCAGGCATCCGCGCTAGACGCCCGGAAGACACAGAGGTAGGCTTCCGTGCTGCATGAAGGTTGGTTGATGCCAGAAGCAGGATGGCTCTATCAGTCTGGCAAGTAAGTGTTCTGTGGCATGGAGTAGGTGAGTGCCGCTAGCCGTGGGATACAACATCTCGCTTGCTGCATCCCATCGACGTCGTGCATTCGGTGTCTGCGTTGATTGGGTTCCTCAATTCTACATGCTCACGTGTACTCTATATTGTGCATCTGCAACGCACATCGACAATCGGTGAGAAAAAGAAGCGCATGCTCACGGGTCGCGGTGCGCACTGGCCGTGGTGAAGTGCAATGGAATCGCGTCAAGACGGCTGACCGGCTCGTCAGTGACGCGCTTCGTGATGCTCTCGGGTGTAGGGGAGTACTGTGTGGTCTCACAGCCGTTGAATGGCATTCAATACCTGTGGTCGCAAGAGATAGAACTGGACAAAGAGTAGTGCAAAGTCTGGTTAGTGAGCAAGAGCAATGTTAATTCTTGATGGACAAATTTGGACACAATGGTTGTGGGCACCATTGTTCCTGTACGGTACTGATCCAAGGTACGAGGTGTCGGGTGCACACATCGAGTGATTGGCTAAAACAGCCACAGACTTGCGGCAACAGATCCTACGGTTGTATGTCTCTGCTGCAGCAATCCGACTGAGTTGATCAGATATTCAGAAACTGTGGCTTGTGATTAGGCTGGAACTGGATGAGATGTCGCACAGGTAGTTGAGGTGAAAGAAAGGGAAAGCAGTGAAAGAGAGGAAAGCGATGACGTTTTTTCGAGCCTGCCCGTTTCCGTGCCAGCCACACGCCGCAAGGTCACGAAACATCGCACTCTCACATCAACACCATGTAACACACACCATACGCGCGCGCGCTTTGGATTTCTATACTGATCAAGCTGCGCAAAGTATAATTTCGCAATCCGTATGGCCGCCATGTTCAAGCGAGTGCCAGAAGTCAGCACTACGTCAAGCTCACCAGCACCCAACAAGAGCAACAGAGGAGGCTTTCGAGGCCGTGGCAGCGCCTTCACGCGCCGACCTGCTCGTTCAAAGTTGACTGGCGTCTTTGCTGATGGTATCTGGCATTGCGACTGTGAGCCTCGCCTTCCTGCCGAGCATTTTCAGGTGAAGAAAGAGAGTGCAAACAAAGGTTGCCAACCTGTTGGTCTGTGAGTGGTGGCGAATTTAGTTAACGGGCTGAGCAGGAAGATGGTTCTATACCTGCCAAAACGGAGAAGGACGCAGATGTGGCTTTTTCCTTTGGGACGACGATGCCAAACCAAGAGAAGAGGCCGCAGTCCTAAGCAATTCAAGAAATGAGCCCAGGAGTACGCCTGGAGTGTATCCTGCGAGGCAGACTAAGCAACTGCCCCCTGTACAGCGCTCGCCTCAAACAACGCAGTCATCCTGGAAGAGCTCTTCAACACTGGGCCATCCCAAAAGCAGCGCTTCGAAGCGACCGTTCTCAGACACTGACCTCGAAAACGCCAATGAGGATGACCCGTTCCCCTGGCCTCTGTCAGGCCAAGAAGAAACAGAATTGGCCGAGATCGATGCCCCTGAGACACCACGCAAGGCCGTCAAGTTCGATGCTCTCGCCACGCCTGCCACCAGTGCCCATAGAAAGCTGCCGTGGTTAGACTACTCTGCTCCTGTGCCTCCTAAATATTCAGCAACAGAAACGCCCTCCAAACCATCCAATTTGCCACAATTTCCAACACCCTCGCACTCGAAAAAGGCCATCCCACAACAAGCGGCCTTGACACCGCAGGTCACTCCAACACCCTCGCGCTTCCGCAATGTATCAGCAAATGCACAATCTCTCCAGACTCCTCTCGCGGCAGAAGTTTTTTCCGCGCTGAACACTTCGAGCGTGACAATTCCTATTGAGCTAACCACAAGACTTCGGGACATACTTACATGTCACGATCTGCGGACTCAAGGAGTAACCAAAGGAAGAGATATCACCCGACTCGCGCTCAAGGCTCGAGATGCCAAGATCCTCGAGCTCAAAGCCACAATAGCCAGACTTGAAGCTGAAAGGGAAGTCGACCGAGCCCGTGTCCAGAGTCTCGAATGGGAGAGGGACATGTTGGCAGAGGGACAAGACATCGACACAGAGTTGTAACCAAGCATAACTTTGTCGGGTAGGGCTGCAGATAGTGGCGTTTCCTTATACACGGATCAATTGATACCCCCTTGCGCTCGTAACGCATGACATCTTTGTCTTCCCCTCTCATTCAGCTCCGTAACAATTGACAGTGACATCTGCTGAACAGCATACATGGCAGGTCTCATCGTCGGCTAACAATCACACGCCTACGACCATGCTTGCATGTCTTGAGACGGGTTCTCCGCACCGCGTCCGATCGGTAGACCAACCAGCTGCATAGGCATCTGCACTATCCGTGGTACCGGGACCGGAAGAATATCACGATTAACCTTCCGCGTGAGCCAGGCAAGAAAAAACATAACTTCAAACGCCGACAGAACGGGGGCCAGTTTCAACGCATGCGATCAGCTGGGCGCCAAACCCAGCAAATCAGCATCCGCTCGAGCGCCACTCGCATGATCGCTGCATGGTTCGCCCTTGAGTCCATTCGGCCGGGGAACAGGAAAACGGCCACCATACTTCCTTACCTCTTCTTCCTTCATGCCGTACGACGCTGCAACTCAGTCGTTGTCGCTTCTCGCGACTTGACTACGCAGCGACCCGATCATCGTTCCTGCCAAGAACATCTGCCAGAATTTATTTCCTCTACACCATCGTGGAAAGTAGCGCCTGCCGGTCACTCCCCGAAGCCGGGCCCCGGCTAAAACGTGTGTTGGCATGTTGGCATGTCGACATCGCCGGACGCGACTTCCTTGAAATGCTCCGTGAGGGGACGTCAATGATGGTAGGTCTTGGTATAAATCAGAATCCTTCGGCTCCTTCCCTTTCATCTTCTTCGTCCAATATCACTTGCATGTATTTCAACTCAAGCTCTCTTCCTCGCTCCTTATCCGGTCTTCGATTGATCAAAGGTCAGTATGAGTCAAGACCCTTCAAACCTTGGCTTTTACAACACCTGCAATGGTGAGCCGGCCTATTCCAACAAACACAACCAATATCAGGATGGACAACACCAGAATGACCAACGTGCATTCGCCTTGGGGTACAATTGGCCTCCGATGACCACCGGCTTCGCATGCCTCCCTGTTGGCGATCCAAACATGATGCCGCAGCAGCACTATCAGTGGTCTAGTAACAACGAGGCTTGGTACGACCAAGATATGCTGTCTGCAAGCGATATGACCTCGGAGACAAGCGGTCTCGACAGCAACGTGCCTCCTGGTCTGATCCGATCAGAGTCGGCCGAGTTCTCGGATACCTGGGAGCGAGAACATTCATCTATCCCCCTCTCCTCATCTTTCTATCCTTTTGGGACATCAAGTGAGCTTCTGAGCAATATTGGAAGCAGCTTTGCTCTCGAAAGCGCCGCCATACCCCCTCTTCAACTTCCCCTCTGCGATACTGCTAGCCCGGATAATAGCATGCGACAGTTCGACAATCAAACTGTCAAGGACTGCAAGTCAGGGTTTGAGTTGCAACACTCGCCAACACCTCAATTGGCGCAGCAGCAGCAACAGCAGCAGCCACAAGCGAATGTTCAGCCACAATGCTCCGTCCCGTACGCTGATCCATCTTCTGGTCCTGGTCGACCTGCTCGCGCACACGCACAGCAAAGGAAGCCACGTCAACCAAAGGTTCTCGCCGGTCCATCCTCGACAGCGGATCAACCGGTTCAGCAAAACGCTACGAAGCCACGTCTCTTCTGTGAGCACTGCCGGAACAGTAAAGACTACTCCCGCGGCTTCCGTGGCGAGCATGAACTCGCTCGCCACTTTGCCCAGAAGCATGCCTCTCGCAAGCTTGTTTGGAAATGCTTCGACCTCTCCCCTGACCGCAAGTTGCGTAACTGCGAGAGATGCAAGACCGGGCACACATATGGCTCAAGCTATGGTGGTGCCGAGCACTTTCGCAGGAAGCACACAAAGATCTTTGGAGAGGATATGATGGAGTGGCTAAGAGGCAAGAACCGGCGCAAGGCTCTGAGTGGTGCACGTCTAATCGAGGAGGGGTGGCTGAGAAGAGTGTGGCAGGAAGGAGATGGCGAGCCAGTTGCTCACCCCCAGGAGGAGTTACAGCCCTTCCCTATCACGAGCACCGCTGTACCGCTCAGCGTGGACTCCCAAGAGATGGGGTCGGACGGCGGAGTGAGGCTGGCGCATATGCAGCCTTTCCTACAGCCGCACATATCGACGCAGAACCCAACCCAGGCTTGGGTTTTGCACCAGTACCAGCAGCAGCACCAGAATCAGCTGCCATGGCACCAGGGCATGGGCTGAGACCCGGAACGGCTCTGACGCCCGACACGACATGAGATTTTCTTTGTATTAGACACCGGATCGATGATGCATGGGAAGCACTCGCTTTGGTTTTGTTTGCATGGGACGGTTCGCGATGATACCCCTTTTTGTTTACACATGTTTTTTTTTTTTTGCCTTCTTCTTGTTGCCTTCTTGCTGTCTTCTCTTCTCATACCCCCTTTATGCACGTATTTCTTCTTTCATATAGACATCGGAATCCTATCTGCTCTTTCGCTGTGCATCGGCATGTTATACTCCATTTACCGAAACGATCCGAACGATGTCTCAATGCCTTTGTTCCATCAGCCAGGTACCTGTTGCACAGCACATAGTCCGCCTCTTCCCCGAGAGGCGCTAATGCATTGTCTAACCGCCTACCCAGAAAGGCCGCCTCGCGCAAGGGTCTTTGACGCTATCGTGGTGCGACTCTGTCCAGCACCAGAACCGCAAGCACCCGGATGTTTTAGACGCTATTCAACTGTGGCTGCCCGATACTAGCCGCCATGGTGGCACATCCAGCGACTAGTTGTCCATCTGCCGACACTAATCCACAATGTCCGCACGCCTGCAACTTCCTTTGTTTCCCGCCGCTTTCTACCGCAGTTCTAGCTTCCTTCCTGTATGCTGGTTCCGACGCTTCCCCCCGTCTGTCATGGGATCGTTCGGGAATGTGGTTCCCGGGAAATTGGGATGGGCGACTGTGGATGCGTTGTCCCGTGTAAACCGTGATGGCCTGTGGGCACAAACGAGTGAGATGATTGTAGTATATAGCGGTGAAGAAAAGTCGGAATCGGCTTAGATCGAGAAGACGAGGTGATGGGCATTGGTCGGGGAAGAAGAGACCATCAACGGGTGGCTGTGTGCAAAGTCTGTGCAAATTGATGAGACGGCGGAGGACACGACCATGCCGAAGAATCATTCACCGCTTTATGGTACACACGCATCGAGACAGAAGGGCGTGCATAGTCCTAGTGCTCCATGCTCTCATACTCTCTCTTCAATCAGGATTTGACCTTCCCTGAAAGCTCGTGATGGGAATCTGTAGAAACCACCTTGATAAAAACACAGATAACATTATGCAGCCCATGTATAGATCTCATGCAGGTAACTCCTAACTATGCAAATCCCAAGTCCCAAGTGAAATCTTTCATGCCTTTGCAAATTTGGCGGTCAAGTAAGAAATGTTCTCTTTCTCATCCACAACCGCATGGCACCCCTCTTCAATCCCTGGCTTAGTAAATAGCTTGTCAACATCTTCAAGAGCCAAGCCCTTCGTTTCTGGGAAAAACCAGTACATGATAGGCACCCAGGTGGCGTTGAGAACGGCGAAGATGATATAGGTTCTCCATTTAATGCTTCTCAGGGCGGGCCGAGTGATGTACCTGCGGGAAAGTTAAGGTTAGCAAGATTCGGGAAACAAGAAAACCAGCACAGCGCTTACACAATGAGAAAGTTGCAAATCCAGTTCGTTCCAGTGGATATCGAAGAGCCACGCTGGCGGATACGAAGTGGAAGAATTTCAGAGGGATACACCCACACGGTGGCTTGGAAACCGATGGTGAAGGCACCCTGGAAGACGAAGAGCATGGCTGCGGCACCAATGCCTGCGCCATGGGCGATGGAGGTTTCGGCCTGGATTTGGTAGACCAGAGCAGCTTGGACAGCCATCACGGCTGCCATCAAGCTGACCATGGAGAGCAGCAGAGGACGACGACCAAATTTGTCGATAAGAAACCATGGGATGAACGAAGCGAGAAAGAACCAAGTGTTTAAGAAGCCCGACATGAGACCAGAGAGACGAGCGTCAAAGCCTAAACTCTGCCGGAAGAGTGTGCCAGAGTAGTCTGTCGATAGTGGTCAGCTTCATGGATTGCAGTTTGCAGATGGAAGAAGACAATAAACTCACAGATCAGCGCGTTGATTCCACCAAGCTGCTGGAAAGCTTGGATACTGCAGGCAATGAGGAACCTGCGTCTGCTTTGGATGCTGTCATCTTTCAGGACGTCTCCCCAACTGCCGCTGGCCCCAACAGACTTCTCGATGGCTATGGTGCGGACAATTTCGGTGTGGATGTTCTGAATTTCTTCCAGTGTCATCTTGCCCTTATTCAGGCGAGTCAGGACTTCGAGTGCCTCTTCATTGCGGTCGCGGGCAGCCAACCAACGAGGTGTCTCTGGGATGATGAAGATGATGAAGACCATGGGAATGAGGAAGATACACTGCAAAATGGTAGGGACACGCCAGATATAGCTGGTGCTGGGGCCACTCTCGACAGCGCTGAACGCATAATCGATCCAGTAAACCATCGCGATGCCTAAAGTGTCAGTGGGAACAAGAAATCAGAGGTCGATACAAACTTACCGAAGTTGAGCGTTGACAGTTGAGCGCAGACGTATCGGCCACGAGTAGCTTGAGGGCTGAACTCAGCTTGCAGTACGGGAACCGTCGAGTTGATGAAACCCATGCCAATACCGCTCACTATTCTTCCAATAATCATGTGTGGGATGTGATATGCAGTGGCTTGCAGAATGGCCCCGACAATCATGACAAGCACGCCAATGAGGACCGATCTTCGTCGACCGAGTCTCTCACCAACGAAGCTCGTAGTGACGGCTCCGATGAAACACCCAATCTCGTAAATTGCCACAATTAAGGCAATCATCTGGGTGCCATTCTCCGTTTGTGTGTCGATGCCGAAGATACCAGTGAAGGCATCGCTGTCGATAAAGCCGCCCATCAAACCATTATCGAAGCCAATGAGAAGGAAGCCTAGACAGGTCAGGGTGGTGACCGTGTAGAGGAGGAAATTGCCCTCGAGCTGGATTGCCATGATGAGAAATTAGAGGAGCTCTTGTGATTTTGATCCAGATATCTGGGTAGTCTGATGGTGGACTGCCCGAATCATCAGACCAAGTCAAAACCTGATGGCCGCCTGATTGCCGAGACTCTTCTGGTATGTGTTTGAGCGTAAAGGGGTCTAGCAACTTTGGTATGTACGAGTACGGGGTTTGTCTGGGGTCTGCGAGCAAGGTTTTCCAACCGTTGTTGACCGTTGAAGCTTCACACTTGCCTCCAATACCGCCAACGCCCGCCACTGGCTGGGGTCTAGAATGCTGGACGCATCTTGCTTGATGGATGTCTAGTAATTGAGTTATATGTCCATCTAGTTTTGTAGTCGATGCAAATTCATGACCAAGGGGTGAATAAAAGTGAACAACTGCCGACGGGAATTGACTGACTATTCTCTCTCTTACATCCGAAGCCGACGCGGCAGCTCATGGCATGGAAGATACACGGAAGTCAGACGAGAAGTATGTTTCAACTTGCCGGCCATGCGAGGTGTCAAGCTTTTGGACAAGGTGGGCGTTGCAAAAAAAGATGAGAAAAGCTTTGCCGAGGCACTGAAAAACACGGGCACCTCTCTCCAACAAAGACACGCCTTCTTTCCTTCTTCTCCAGCAACATCGGTGCTCACAACCAAGTATCCTTAGCGAGTTCGCCTCATGGAATGTCGAAATGAACATAGAATGTCGACATGAGAATGGACACTTGCACGATACTCGGCCGAGCTTGCTCTTCAATCTGATACCGTACCGACCCCAATACAATCCATATTCCCATCCGTGCTATCCTTAATCAGACACGACGACCTACAACACGCTTGATGTGCTCATCTCGCTAGGGAGTGCGGCGGTCATTGCTAACATGGGTCCGCGAATCACTCCGCCGCCACGATGGCCATCGCAGCTGTCCCGTACCCGTTGACCGCAGCAGAGCCGCAAAGCATGACTGCGCCTGGATCAATGGTATAGATCGACGGCCAGCAATACAACGATGCCAGCCCGTACTACCGAAACTATCCTTCCTAAAAGGTCGTTTGCGCCTGAGAGAATGGACGAGCGATCTACATGAGACAAGGGAGGCTCCGCGACGTGTTTCAGAACGTGACGGCCTATGCACCATTTCCCTAACACTAACAATAATCAAAAGACTTATCAGAGGTTTGTTGAAGCTCTATAGATGGAGGGAGCTAGAATACTGCTCAGTATACCCATCCTTTCTCGGTTTCTTTCTTTCATTTCATTCTCCTCTTCTTCTCTTTGCACCCACCATATAGATTCGTCATCCAACTTCTCACGCCGGACGTGAATATTTACATTCTTTTCTACACGGACGGAAACATCAGCAAAAATGGTCAACCGCAACTTCCTCCTCGGCGCTCTTGCTGCCGCCACAACTGGCGTTGTCGGCCAGGAGAACGTCCGCTTTGGCAACGCTTTCTCTCTCGGTGCCACCAACTCATACATCGTCGAGGCCGAGACCACCCTCTACCCTGGCAGGACTCAGAGCGGCGACACCCCTCGTCTGGCTCTTTGGCCCGGTATGGGAACCGACACCGGCGAGCTCGTCCAGGCCATCGTCTTGGGTTCCACCGATGCTCAGGGTCAGGAGTGCGGCGGCAAGGCTCACGTCAGCGGAGAGTGGTGTGCTTTTGCCAGTACTCTGCAGGACGGCGTCCAGCTTCAGGGCGAGACCTTCTCCGTGAAGCACAACCAGGGTGTCAAGATCCACTGTATGTCAAAGTGGAATCTTTTCTAGACTGAGCTCAACGCCTAACGCAGAGTACAGACAAGTATGATGAGACCACGGGCAACACCACCCAGACCGTCTCTGTCGAGGGCAAGGATGTCTCAACCCTGTCAACCAAGTCCGGCAAGGCCATCGGTTGGGGCACCGCCGAGGAGGCGCAAGACAAGTTTTCGGGCGTGATTCACGAGCACTCCTACGTCAACACCACCATTGTTCTCGCCGCCGCGGACGCTCAGTTCGCCTTTACTCTGAGCAAGAACGGCGCCACTGGCAACCTCGTCACCAAGGACAACAAGACCTTCAAGGTTGACAAGATCACTATTGCCGAGTACAACATGCCTGCCAGCTCTTGAGCCATAAGAGCGGACAACGAGCGATGCTTGCTCGCCATGACTGAGCTAGAGGACGTATAGTTTCGGCTCAACCATGCTAGTAATCTATAACGGTTGTCTTGTGTGCTTGATGTTTGCGTACCGTCTTCTTCGTTTTCACCTTCATAATGTGTGCGATATTTGTGTTGAGGCTTCTGCCTTGTTATCAGAGGCCCAACGCCCTACCTTGCACCGATTTCTCTAAAGACGGAGAGACAGAAAGAAGACTATGCATTACACAAAAGTTCAACAGTCGTCTTTCCAACACAGCAGGGCAGTAGGACAAGCAAAAGATACGCACGTAAACGCAAGCGAGCACCGAAAATGCAAGAATTTCTACGCGTACTTCTCGCACCCGACCTCTTCGACCCTTTGCATGGAAGCGAGAAATCCTAGCCGCCATGACTTCCACTTCTACAATCTTATTCTGATTGCCAGTGATCTGCAGTTGCAAAGAGTAGACATGTACCTCTTTCGGGCGACCCTCAAGAGGCAGCATCTTGGTGCATATCGAGCTGCCATGTTCTTGATTGCCCCTTAAGCTCTCAGAGGTCACTGCTGGCTTCTGCCAGATTTCTCACCTTGGTAGCTGCTCAGTGCAAATGCTCAAAGGGAGGTGAGATAATTCTAGGGTTTTTATACATCAAATCATTCCCGGTCTACCATGCCATGTCCTCTGCCCTTGTAATAATGCAATCCCCTTCCCCTCTACCGATGCCAAAACGTAAACGCTCACATTATCCTTCATCAACAAGCCCCGAAATTTCGGGCAGAATACAAAATCAACAACCAACAACATAACACACCGTAACCAAACATTCTTGGTAACAGGCAAGAAACACCACATCACACAAAAGAGATAGATCGCTTATGCCGTCTCGCCAACCTCATCCTCGTCTTCAGCGATTGCCTCGTCATCGTCTCCTCTTGGTCTGCCTAGCGCAATGGCAGGCAGACTCTGTGTCATGTGGTCGGGAATGTTCTCGTCGCTCATATCGAAGCCAGATCGCGACGTCACCATGCTGCCCTTGCGACTCTTGCTGACGACACCTGGGAAGAGGCGAGGCTCGAAGGCGTCAAGAGAGGAGATGGGCATGGGCGCAATCTCAGGAGGGACCGATGTGGGTGCAGGGTGGGATCCACCCATGACGCTGCCCCCAGCAGGCGAATTCACAACCATGCTAGAACTGCGGTGCTTTTGTTGCATACCAGATAGACTGGCAACGCTAGGAGTCTGCGACAGGCGGGCGGCGTGGGCGTTGGGTACGTAGTGATGATGGGCAGCGGGCGCGGGCAACTGCGTGAAGCTGCCATTGCGAGAATGTTGACCTTGGAAGTACTCGGATTGATTGAGCGGGTTTGTAGCCGAGGGGTTGGTTTGCATCGACGCTGCAGGTGAGCCGGGAGCGGTAAGGTTGGCTCCTAGATGTTGAGGCTTGAGATTCGACATGGAAAGCTTGCGTGATGGATCGTTCGAGGCAGTGTAGCGGTCGATCCTAGAGAGGAGCATCAGTATAAATGGCCGAATTTCTGCTTTGGGGAAGATTAGCATACATGGCAAGCTCTTGCAACCAAGTCTCGTGGCGGAAAGCTTCGCGGATGTTTGGCACATTGACCTTTGCCATGTCATTTCCGCTGACGCCAGGCAGGTGGTAGTTGTACCCCAGCCAACGCTGTTTGACCGAGTGCTCGAAGCCGCTCTGCAGGACCGAGTGTTTGGCCAGTTCGCACATGTCGACGGCGCTGAGCTTGTAAATCTGTGCAGCCACGGCGTACTCTTCGATGAGCGGTTCTTTGGTGAAGGCGAACTGGAGCGGATCGTCGGTCGAGAGGGAGACGTTGAGCCCGCGTCGGAAGTATAGCAAGAAGGGATTGCGCTCGTAAGCGAGGAACAGGGCGTTGTTGGACAAGGGAGACATGGCAACACCAATCTGTTCGAGGTAGAAGATGTACTGCAGCAAGGGGACCTTACGCAACAACAGACCGTGCGAGATACTGTGACAGCACAAAACAGCAGCAGCAAGATGGTCGGTATCACCAGCCTCACCACAGTGGGGCCGCAGCAGAAAAGTATTGAATCCGCGCTGCTTGCGCCAGACGTTGAGTGACGACATGTTGGCAAACAGGTAGTAGATCCAGTACGAGTAGGGCGGGTTTTGGGCGGTGCTCCACTCCTTGGGCAGGGGGAACTTGCGGTAGATTCTACGCTCCGTCTTGCTCTCGTCATCGACCGAATCAAAGCCGATGACGCGTTGCAAGAAGATGTGGAGCTTGGGGTGCGACGACGGGTCCTGAGTGACTTCGAAGAGGGGCTGGAAGACGTTTGTGATGACCTGCTCGAAATTGTCCATGAGGTTGGAGTTCTTGTAGACGTCGTACAGACGAGGGATTTGGATCAGCCAGCGCACGTTAGGCGAGTACAGCTTGTTGTCGACGACCCACGCGGCCAGTTTGTCCCATTCGTTGAGATCACGGCCGTAGATGGAGATGCGCCACTCGACCATCTGGTACTTGCTCGACTCGAGATCGGCAATGACCTCCTTTGTGATCTCGGCCAAGTATCGGCCGTGGATGAAGTTGTCCGTCTTCAGAAAGATTGTACGCAGACGCGATTCGCCGACGGGGTTGTACTTGAGGTTGAACTTGTCGAAACGATGGAATGAATCGGTGTGGGCGTGCATGTCGAGCGTGTCTATTGAGAGATCATAGGCGGTCAAGTTGATACTCTCAAAGACCTCTCGCAGAGTCAGGTGCTTGCCGTCACGGAACAGGACAACCTCGTCGGGGCTCTTCTTCATCTTGCTCTTGATGAAGCGCAGCAAATGCTTCTGGTTCATGCACGCCGAATGGTGTACGTGGGTGTCGACCTTTCTCACGTTGTAGAAATCTCTGTGCGGCACGGCCTTTGTGTCTGCAATTTCCTGATACTCGTTGAGCAGAATGTACAGGTTGAACTTGCCTTCAAGGTATTGCAAACGACGGAAGGCAAAACTCTTGCTGGGGCCGTCGGACGAGACGGTCAGGATAGAGTCGAGATCGATATAGAATTCGCGGATGGTCGGCACGTGGACGATGGGCGTGTCGAGCTCGGCGGCCTTGTTGTTTTCGTAGACCTGGTAGACGCCATTCTGATCGAGGCGGAAGGCCATCTCTCCGGCACCGGGCACCGGCAGCAGATGGTTGATGTCGAAGTCTTGGCCGATGTCCTGGCCCATCTTGCGAGGTCTCGTACGCGGCTGCTTGAGGTCTTGGCTCTCGGACATGGCCTGCTCATAGTCTTGCCATGCCGGGTCTGGGTGAGGAGGGTAGATGTTCCATGCGGGCTCGTCCTTGGGGTTGTCGGAGGAGCCTTGCAGGGACAGGCGCATGTACTTGTGTCGCAGATCCAGCACTTTTTGGATGTTGCTGTAGATGGTCGTCAGCTCGGCCGTGACCTTGGAGTCGTCGACGGCAAAGCCTCCAGAGCCACCGCCTACACCGACGCCGGCGCCGGCACCGTGCAAGCCCTGCTGCTCCAAGAAGGGCTTTTGCTCGTGAGGCAGGTTGGGGTGGAGGTGGTGGGCGCGGGCTTCGTGGTCGGCTTGGACAAAGGGCGCCTGGGCGTCATTGTGCGGCGAGAAGGAGTGGCGAGCGGCGTCGAAATGGCCGACACCGGGAGTCTGGACTTCGGTGCTGCCAGGAGCCTTGTCAGCATTGGCGATGCCAACGGGGAGGGCGGACTTGTAGGCGGGATCCTTTGCCTGCAGGCTGGCGTTGCTGGTGCTGGCGCGCAGCAGGTTGAGCGGCGTGAAGCCGTTGGCATCGGCGCCGACGTGGGAGCTGAAGGTGCGCGGCTTGGTGAAGGCGGGGCTGTCGAGCTTCTCGGCGCGCTGGCGCTGGTAGAATTGCTTTGCCTCGGAGTGGCTCATCTGCTTCTCCAGCGACGAGTTGTAGTGCGTGGTGCGGCGCTGCTTGTCTCGCGGCAGCATGCCCTCGGGCTCTTCCTCGCGCTCCAGCAGCACGCTACCCGCCATGTCGTGCGTCTTGTCCGACAGCGTCTTTGACGCCATCATCGAAGCGCCCGCCTCGTCGTCGCCGTCGTCGTCGCGGCCGCCGTCTTGGCTGTTCTCTGCAACGTCGCTCCGGGAATCAACGCCGTATTCGCTGTCGTCGTCGTCCGAGGCATCGTCGGGTCCAAAGGTGGGCGCGTATGTAGGCGCCATTGGATGCTAGGGGTTGCTGCGACTGTGCGGCCGCCGGTCTAAGTCGACAGAGATAGTTGTTTCTGAGCAGGCTGAGGAATGATGGGAAGCTATACAGAGCTCATACGTGGCAGAAATAGGTAGCTAGGCTCCAGGACAGCACAGCACAGGTGCGACAAAGACACTGCAGTCTCTGCGTGCGATGCTTTGATGGTCGCTCCCAACCCCAATATTTTTGTTCACGCCCGTCACATGGAAAAGAAAGAAAGGTGGGGCATGTCACAAGTCCAAGCTTCCTTTGTCTCGACACATCACCGAAACAGCTTTTTGCGCGTCTTGTCTTGCCCATCTGAACATAAGCAAACCTCGCCTTGTCGTTTGTGACATTCAGTTACTCCGTATGTCGCAGCTCCCACATTGCTGCCTTGGTAGGACATCTCTCGTCGTTCCGTCTTTGCCTCGTCGTTTCTTTGAATCATCAACTCCACGAGTCCACAAACGCGCCCGGCACGATGCAGATCATGCTCCATTCTTGACTCGTCCCACGGAGAAACCCTGAGAGATCTCCTAATTTTTGGACCACATCTCAACCCTTTCTCCACCATTCTCAGCTCCGGCCAGAGAGACTGATGTTCTGAAACGACAAATAACCTGTGAGTACCTGCCTTTGCATATCCAATCGCGCCTGCCGCCCTTTACCCGTATCTCGTAGTAGCCACCCAAACCGCCCACACACAACCACACTTACCAACCCACTCTCCCACAACCATCCGATATGGTCTAACGGCTAGGATTTCTCGCTTTCATGCTAAAAACCGAGGAGGTCGGGGTTCGATTCCCCGTGTCGGAATTGTTGCATTTTTGATGCTGTTTTGCGTTTGGATGGGCATCTTCTGCTTGTCCAACCACCCGGTCATGCGGGAAACACAATTGTTGAACTTTTGCACAACACAGTGTTTTCTTTCTGTTGTTTGAAAAGATCAACATGTACGTGATTACTCAGGAAAAGAGCTGGCTCGACAGCACACATCGACTCCATGAACAGCTGCTGACTCCACCAAATCCTCCTTCCTCCATGAGCAACTAACTAGTTATACACCGACTTGCCAACGAACGAATACGATCTCCACGAATGGTTTCTGCACTGCCCAGCGGGTCTGCAAAAAGCTCCACACACCTGGTGATGTGACGAGAGCCGTCGAGCAGTACCCGCCATCCGGGAGAGACTCGAGCCCGTGGGCCGGGCCGGCTCTACTTCGAACGAGTCTACAAGAGCGACTTCATCACCTCAGATATTGCTCACTGCTTATGTTCGCCATGCCACGGCGCCGGACCTTATCATTCATGCATATCATTCTGGATGAATTGTCAGTCTTTGTCTGCCGAAGCCTCGAGGGGGGCCTGAAGAAGCGATCCGCCGTACAGTGAGTTCTGTCGCAGCGGGTGGCGGCTTCCGCCATCCCGCAAAGCCATCATGTCTTTGACACTATTGGTCTGGGGCCGAGGGGTCCCTTCTATGAATAGGGACTTCATAAGCTCGGTTAGCACTGAGAATATGGTTCTGGTCATGGACTTCGTAAATGCTGCAAGTACAGTCCAACGCGGCATTCACGCAAGCATGCGGACCGTGTGGTGTTGCCTTATTTTGAATTTTGCGTAATCACCATCTACCTCACCGCTCCTCAAACATAGTTTGAGTCCTTCGTAGCAGATAGATGGCGACGTAGGGCCAGCTGTCAAGGCGATCTGGCAATGCTTTCTGCATCTTACGTAGCCGTAAAAACTCGTTCATCGCGGCATGCGAACAGCTTTTGAAACCGTTTTCCTGCCCAAAGTTCTGTGCAACGTGAGGGGCCGCTTAAAACGAATGTCTGCTTTAAACTGCGGTATGCACGGCACTGCAACATGTGGTCATCTGCCGACAAGGACAGCAGCGCGATGGATGAAGAACCGTGATCTGCACATCATAGTTCTAAAGAGGCAGAAAATCCACGCTCACGCGTTTCAAGGTCGGTTGTAGTTAATCTTGCAGAGTCGTGAGATACGGGCTGCACACTTGGCGAGTCAGTCGGCGATTCAGCATTGGACACCTTCCAAGTTCCCACGCGAGCTGACCCGCGTATATCTTCTGCCTGCAGCTCGACGAAAGTAGATGCGGCCTTCTCCTGACTATCTTCCTTCACACGTTCGTATCACTGCTGTCTGAATCAACCGCGGCCACCCCTGCGTTTTCTCTTAGGAAGGGGTATGCAGATGCCTAGACGCGCCTCGGCAAGCCATGTGTTGCTTACGCCGGGGATCATGTTTCACGTTTCCTTCCATGCACTGGATGCGGTATCAGGGCCCACCTGTCAAGACACCAGACAGGTGAACTAAGGAGCTCGGTGCAATAGTTTCGCCGCCCGACGGAAGATCGGTCGTGAAGATGTTTGGTGAACACTGGGCGACTTGCTGTACTACTGTAAAAAAAAAATCGGCGGCAAATTGAATGGGGATTTGCACAGCACCAAGGGCCGGTTTATCGGGCTCCAGACAGCTCTTCGACAGTCCCCTGCGTCTCGGGCTTTCAACCTCATGCTTCTACGCTTTTACCAATCACATATTGCATCATCGAATGACTCAAAATCATGGATGGTACAGGTCTGCATCCAAGGCACACGAGCTTTGGCAACGGTGCTGCTTCGACAGTGGCGTGCTTCGAGAATCGAGACAGCAGACTCGAGGGGATGGGCAGGAAATCAGGTGAGGCAATTTCGACCACATCCGAACGCTTTGCCCACGGCTAACCTAACACTTCAGTCTCCCTCGGGCCTCAGCCTGCAGCGTAGCTCAATCAATAATGCCATGTGCCAATCAAACCCGCGCTAATTTGGGCAGCCTGGGTCTCTCTGGCACTCCTATCCACCGCGTCGGTTTCCTTTGCAGCGTGCGGTCATGCGACGGCTAACTTGGTCAGTGAGGCCAATTTCTGCTCCGGCTACGCTTCGTCGCGTCAAAAGGTCGAGCTAATAGCGCAATCAATCTCTTCATTTCCATTTGCCTGCTCTTGTCCCACCTTTCTTAAGCCTGTTGGTTCCGCGATCTTGGTTCTGCATTGCTTGTTGCATCGCCCCCCTTGTGAAAAAGACACCGGTCGACCATAAACCATCCATCCTAGTGGATGCCGTCTTCCTAGTCACACATAATCACAAACATGGCATCACCACCCAAGTCTATGGAGCGTGTGGACCGTCGCGAGCTCTTCACATCACTGCCCGTCAGAATCCAATGGCTGCATTCGTTCCTGGAGTTCGGCGCTGGTCAGTCTTGCACCTTGTCTGTCCCTCCGACACCTCTGACATATCTCAGATGATGTGCAAGCCTTGATCTCTGGACAAAAGTATATCAAGGCGGTCATTCCTGCTATCGTCAACATTGTGTACAAAAAACTCCTGAAATACGACATCACAGCCCGCGTCTTCACCACCAGAGACAGCAGAGATGAGGGTCCGGTTGAGAATTGGGCAACCGAAGACAGCGCACAGATCCAACATAGAAAGATGGTAGGCCTTGGTCGCAGAAGCCTCGCTGCTTTCTCATGCCTAACAGGTTACAGTTCTTGAGATGGTACCTTACGAAGCTCAACTCGGACTGCACACGCATGGAGTACTGGGAATACCTTGACAAGGTCGGGTAAGTGGTTGCCTCAAACGTCCGAGCTTCGGACGAACAAGATCAACAGCGACTCATGAACTGCAACAGCTTGATGCACGTTGGCAGAGGCCGTAAAAACCCCCTACACGTCGACTACGTCTTCCTCGGAGCCTGTCTAGGCTTCATCCAGGATTCACTCTTCGAAGCCATCCTCTCACACCCGCGCCTCGAGCTGCAGCGCAAGATCGCCATTGTCAAGGCACTCGGGAAAGTGCTATGGGTCCAAAACGACTTGTTAGAAAAATGGCACAACACGGATGGTACCGAGTACCTTGAAGAGGCCGCCGAGGAGCTTCTGGGCGAGATCGCCGAGGAAGATCGTGAAGGGTACCTGCACGGCAAGAAGGTTCTGGGCGACGACAACTCCTCCATCCTCACCAGCAGCAGCGGAAGCAGTGGAAAGACGTCTTTGGGTCGACCCATTGAAGAAGCAACACACCTTGGCGACGGCATGAGCAGGTGTCCTTTTAGCGGGATGGCACGTCCCAACCCTGCAGAGCTGGATCGTCAGCGCGCGACATCGAGCCGATCGCCTCGTATGAATGGCACGGCGCCCGATGTCCGTCAACAGTATCACACCCCCGGCACGCCGCGTTTGCGCTTGGTTGACGGCAAGACAGTGCTGAAGGAGAATCTCGAGCCAAACCCGTTCGAGTCTGAAAAGTAAGTCCCTTTTGTTCTCTTCGTTCCTCTTCCTCCTTTGCACCTTTATCAAGGCCAAAAAGCTGATGGTAAGCAGGCAAAGAGTTGGCCAAGCCATCTGAAAAAGTCGCGAAGATGTTGCATACCACCACAGAAACCACACACACGCTCTCTCTTACAAAGAACAAACGCTAAAATCTTCCTTGCGTTCATTAGCATTGACATGAATGTTCACGACCAACCACAGCATGGCGAGGCGCATCAACAACCCCCACGACGGAGGCTAGAAACCAGGATGAATAGGAGGGAAGGTTATCTGCCGTTATAATCGTAGGAGGGGAGAGGAATGTTTTTTCCGCTTTGCAAACAAATAGTAAGGGGGACAGGGCAAGGGACAAAGGAGGAGTTGAGTGGGCTGGAACTTTTGCTCTGAGATACCAGAAAAGAAACAGTACTGTTATAATAATGCAAGATGAGTTGACAATGATTGGAAGTCTTGAGAAGCAGATCTGAACCACCAGCTATTGCCTGTAGAGCATGCTTGAGCTCACAATCTCAAGTGCAGGGTCAGATGGCGTAGAAGAACAGACACCTGGAGCAGATGCTAGCTCATGGGTTTCACATAGCATCCCAGACTACGCTCATATACTAAGCCCAATATCCGTACTGTACCCTTAGCTTAGCATCTCACACAGTCTAGCCTCCTAAAGCTATAAGAATTGCGTGATTACCCGTACGACCGCCGAGCGATGTCTCAGACTAGCGTAATCGTTCAAGTATGTGCTTAGGGCAGTATAAGCTACCAGTGCGGTAGACCTGGCTTCCCATCAGCTTCACCTCTCGAAGTGCCAATCTGCATGGGCCTGGACATCCACCACTTCACGACTGATCTGGTACGACCGGTCTTTGGCCTGCTCATCATTGCATGCTTGCCACCTAGCAGCCAAGCAAACGAAATGCCGGATTGAAGCTATAGAAAAGCTGTCTGACGCATTCATCAAATCGAGGCCGCGGGTAATGGCTCGACATCATCCGATGCAACTCTGCCCATGACCGCACCCAGCCTCAATCAAAGGGATATGTCTCGAGTGTACAGAGTAGGACAAGTTGCATGATTGATGTTTGCTCGCAGGTGGAGTGCTGACTGAAGTCTTGACTAGCCTGAAGGGGCATGGCGGCCGACAGGGTGTCGGAGTCGTCGCAGGTGAGAAACGGCGAGCTTGCGAATCGATGAGACACGCACCCCTGAGCCTTGAGGGGTTGCAGGCGCACGTAGAGGCTGTAGAACGACACAGGTAGGTGTGCGGCTTTTGGTCTCCTCACAGACGCCTTTGTCATGCTTTTGACGCTTCCTCGCGCGCCGCTGCCGATCGGGCTTGTCATCATCGCAGGAGTCTTTGTTCTCACTTACCTCTACTCCAATGCTTCGCTCGGCTTAGACCGACACACCTTTTCGATAACTGCATCGTCACAATCTCAGCATCTCACGCAATGTCCGCCAGCGTCATCGACAGACAACATCGTCTTGTCCATCAAGACGGGCGCCACCGAAGCCTTTGACAAGCTGCCGACGCAGTTGCTCACCATATTGCAATGCGCCTCCACTCTCCTTCTCTTCTCCGACCTTGAGCAGGACATTCATTCCCTACACATCCACGATGTCCTCTTTCGCTACGACCCCGACATGGTTGCCAACCACCCGGACTTTGGGCTGTACCGTGCCCAGCGGCAGTATCAGGCCGAGGGCCACGACATCCAAATACTGAGCAAGATGAAGGATGCCAACTCGGATTGGCGGACTGTCGGCCACAATGCAGCTTGGGCTTTGGACAAATAGAAATTCTTGCACATGATAGAAAGAGCTTGGGAGCTACAACCAGACAAGGACTGGTATATCTTTGCCGAAACCGACACGTACATTGTGTGGCGCAATCTTGTGCCCTGGCTACAGACGTTTGACCCGAGCAAGCCGCTGTACCTTGGCCGAGGCGAGCCGATGGAAAAAGAGGAGGGCGAGGGTTTCTATTTTGCGCATGGCGGCACCGGCTTCGTACTGTCGCGTGCAGCCATGTATGGCTTTTGTGTAAAGCACAAAGGCCTCGCGAGTAAATGGGACAAGCGAATCGCGCATCTGTGGTTTGGCGACTATGTCGTGGCAAAAGCGCTCAAGGAAGAACTCGACCTCAATCTGACGTCTGCAGCGCCTTTGTTCAGCGGTGATAAGCCTATGAGCCTGCCCATCGGTGCTGGTATCTGGTGCAGGCCTGTCATTACCCAACATCACTTGCGATCCGAGGAAGTCCAGAGCCTGTGGATGCTAGAAAACGAGTTTTACAATAACTCAACATCTCGAGATGCGCCTCATCTTCAGTTTTCGCATCTCTTCAGAGATATTCTTTCGGGAGTCAAATTCCCCGATCGACGTGACGAGTGGGACAATCTCTCGAATGACAATACATATGCTCTCAAGGTCCCGCGTACAAAGGCTCAAGCCAAGGAGAAGCCTAACGAGCGTGTCGGCGAGCCTACTGTAGACAAAGACCCGAACTCTTCGCCGGATGCATGTAGCACTGCCTGTCTTGCCATGGATGCATGCTTTCAGTGGGCTCATCTCCCATTTTCGGTCATCGAAGAAAACACTAAAGAGCATGGCGGCGGACTCTGCTATCTCAGTAGTGTGTTTCGCTTTGGCAATCAAAGATCGAAAGAGATGTGGGTGGATGATAAGAATGTGACTAAGAAGCATTTGTGGACATCCGGTTGGAAGAAGGAGGCTATCGAAGACTGGCTTGCAGGTGCGCCGGAAGACTGTGATGACGATGTCAGGTGGTCATGGAGGACTATGTCCATCTTAATGCTTTGCATTTCCATAGTTTATTCACTCTCCCAGCCTTCTGAGTCCTGAAATACAGCGCTGTAGTCTTTAACAGCATAGATCTAATCAGCGATTCAGGCTTGTCTTGTCGCCAAGAGCCTAACTCAACAACCTCAACACACTCTGCGTCCGCTGGCTCTTTGTCCAACGACGTGTTTAACCCATTTACTCAACTACGAAGCCGTTCATCTGAGACTTTTCACCGCAATCATACAGAAGGCAGTTTGTGTATGGACGCGGTAGACGGTGACACGACCTTTTCGCACGCGTTATCTGATTGATTGATAAGGGACTGCATCAACCTTGATGATCTTTCCAACGAGAACAATTGTAACGAAAATTCCGGTCTTGACATGTTGAACTCCTCCTCGCCGCTTCTAGATGGTCGTAATGCCACGAACTTTTTGAGTCAAAGACCATTTGCCGTACCGAAAAGCACACCACAACAACGGTCAAAATTCGACTGGACATGGACTTGGATGACATCTACCGTTTCTAACCTGACCGTCCTGCTAGGCTTATTGTACGGTTTTGGAATGTGTATCGGAACCATCAAAGCTACTTTGATGCCCGCCGACCAATATTGCTTACACTCGGTTTCCACCTCTTACAACTACCTCACTTTCGCTGGAGAAGGCTACGGATCATACTATGGACCTACATGTCTCAATCATCTGAGGATAATCTCGACATATGCTTCAGGGAAGACTTTCTGTACGGACAAGGAGATCGCCATTGGCTTCGACAAGATCCGCTCAGATTGCGAACGAGACCAATTTGACTTTCCAGACTGGCGGGACCTTGTTGTCAATATCACAGATAGTGATATTGCCGCAATCAGAATAGTCGAGTTCGATGAAGTACCTTCTGGAGAAACCCTTACGCAACCGGTCCGTCTTTCAAAGGCATTCTTTCACCGTGTAGAAAACACTCTCGTAAGTCAATCACACCATTCGGTCCCCTGCGCTCGTACTGATCATTTAAAGATGACCTGGGAGCACGAGATGCATTGGCATCACAGATCCGGCTTCGCGCTCTACGGATTCTGGGGATTGGTCTTGGGTGTTGCGGCCTTCGGCCATGTTCTCAAGTCTATTCACCCATCTTTCGTTTCCATCGATGCCCAGTCAAGCAAGAGCCTACGCATGGCACAAACATCCTGGAGATGGATCAGGACTAACCTCGTCATTCCGCCAGCATTTGGCTCGCACCATCAGCGGTTACTGTTCTGGTGCACAATCCCCACTCGCATGGAGACCATTATTGTGATAGCCTTTTACACTTTCACCATTTATCTCTCCGTCTCACATTACAGACTTATCAAGGACAACATATAGTAAGTGCGTTGACACTATTATGATACTCTCAGTCTAATCAACAACCAGCTGGGATGATCCCGCCCACCAACTTTGGCGATACGTGGCCGACCGGACTGGCATCATGTCCTATGCAACTTTGCCCCTGATTTGGATATTTGCTGGAAGAAACAATGTTTTTATGTGGGCTACGGGGCTCTCATATCAAGCCTTCAACATCTATCATCGGCATATTGCAAGAGCTGGCACTATACTTGCCATCATCCATTCAGTCGTATACGCTTGCTTGTTTATTGATCTTGGTGCGTTCCCGCCTCCCTCAACGCAACGGTCCCGGCTAACTGCGGCAGAGGGGTTCAATGGTTTCAGACAGGAACTTACCCAAGTCTGGCTTATATTCGGTATCGTGGTGCGTATGCCTGACAATATTTATACTAATTCTGCTAAGGAGAATTTCACAGGCCACCATCACTATGAGTCTGCTTCTGTTTTTCTCCGTATCTTGGCTTCGTATCAAATTCTATGAAGTGTTTCTGGTCTTGCATATCATTCTCTCGGTCATTACACTGGTTGGATGCTTCTTGTAAGTGTGACCTTCAATGAGAATATCGAATATAGAGGCTAAATATCACAGGCACACTTCAGTATTCAATGGGAACTACGATGTGTACCTCTGGCCAGTTGCATTTGTATGGATTATGGATCGAGCGCTGCGGTTCCTACGCATTTTATACTGCAATTTCAATGTGCGGTTTAGCAGGGACATGGTCCGCCGTACCCAAGCAGTCGCATCTTACAGCAAAGAGTCCGACGTGATTCGCATTGACATTGCAACAGGCTCATTTCTTGCACAACCTGCCGCTGGTCAATTCTACTACATCTACCAGCCAACAACATGGCAAGGCTACGAAAACCACCCATTCACTCTTGGAGCATGGTCATCTGAATCTTCTGTGTCAGATGAGTCTGGCAACCCACTCCTTGCCCGGTCCAGCTTACACAATGACCTCGATGGACAGATGGGAGAGGATGCCATTATCAACCAGCAACATTCCTCACGAGGAGAAAACACGTTGACCTTCTGGGTCCGCCCTTACGATGGCTGGACAAAGCGGCTACGAGATGAATGCTTAGTCTCATCATTCCGTACAATCCGCCCAACGATGCTGCTAGAAGGCCCCTACGGCCATCACCACCACCTCGCATCTTTCGAATCCGTGTTGCTCATAGCTGGAGGTACAGGGATTGCGTCTGCAGTCCCCTACATTCTAGAGCATATATCACTCTCCAGAGCTGCGAGAACAGACACCACACAGCTGCGCCTGCTGTGGACGGCCCGTCAAGCTGCATTCATCCGCGAAGTTTTTCACCGCGAATTGAAGTCTGCCTCTGTGCGTGATGACTTTTCTGCCGATCTCTTCTTCACCCGCCAAACCGAAAGGCGGAAGAGGAGTGAAGAAGAGAGGGACGACGAAACCGAAGGCGATGAACCTGAAATGCAGTTTGGCCGACCTGATATCGCAGCTGCGATTGCCAAAGCGGCGACTAGAGCAGAGATGATGGGGACAAGGGTGGCAGTTTTGGTATGCGGGCCGCCGGCCATGGCTGATGAGGCCAGAGGGGCTGTTCATCGCTCGCTGAAACGTGGATGTTTTGCTGTCGAGTACTTTGAGGAGTCTTTTGGGTGGTAGATGAATACATCACGTAAGAAGGCCTCCGGTATGTTTCACGAATAGTCAATCATCTAGCACCAGGTGTATCTTTCCAGAAACCTTGATACGGCTACGGACGCATTCCCAGACTTTAGAGGCTATTTCAGATTGAATATCTGTCCATTCTTTGATATCGCCAAAGTACATCATTCGATTTGCACCTTCGGGTCCGAATCGGCCCTGGAGATCTTTTCACTTCCGGTTTACAACAGTCTCAGGCCGCCAACGGAAGCTGTGCTCGATACGAAGGTCTGATTTCTCTTCCATGGTGTCCGTGATGCTACCAATCTTGTCAGCTAAAATGTCCAACATGATGTCTTCGAAAGACTTAAAATCCGCCGATCGCAGGGATGTGACAGAAGCCATGGCCAGAAGCACCACAGCCTAGCACAAGGCTAGGATATTCTGAGTGTTTCGAGATCAGAAACGAACGCTTGCGAGTGTCGGCGCACCAGCAAATGCGGGCAAAGCTGAATGGCCGGTCGGCAAGATGAGGCATGGTCTCGCGCAGGAAGCCACGGGCTCTCATCTCGGCCTATTTGGGTATTTGGTGCTTAGCGAAAGGCACGCTCGAGCGTTGAGAGTTCTGTGGATCAGTGACCCAGTTCGTGTAGCCTGGGTGTTCGTCGCTCATCTTTAGCTCACTCTTGTCTTCATCAGGCTCCATGAAGAAGCCTCGCTCGATGTTGAAGAGAACCGGCAGATTTTTGGAGAGTTTCAACTCCTTCTTGGTCATCCTGATGTGTGCCAAAGTCCATGCTGTTGGACGCAACTGATCCTTCATGTCCAAGATGATGCCAGAGTTTGCACCCGCACAAAAAATTGTGCGGTCTGCTCGACGGTCAAGGCCGTCGCGCGTCTTTGCTCTCTTGATGTCATCATCTCCGTAGATTAGGCTCGCGACCGCGCCTTTATCTTCGCCAGCGATGAACTTTGCCCCTAAACGCGCAGCTTATCTTGCTGCGCTCTCCATGGCCTTTCGGGCGTATATCCACCCAGAGCCCCTTTTTCATCCACCAACCCTCGCACCCGGGAAAGTCGCCTGTAAGCACACCTTTTGGCATCGTCGCTTGGAACTCTTCCTAAGCCTTGAGAGGCATCCAGCCTGTTTCTTCGGTCGGTCCGCTGGCTGCATTCATGTGAGCACGCCCAGCTTCCGAGGTTGCAGCAATGATGCAGCCTGTCTCATGAAAATAGGGCTTGAAGACAGGATCTTCGAGCCAACCTTTCGTTGCCTCGTTGATCAGAGTGTCCGACACCCAGCGCTCGCCCGAGTCTGCGCCAGCAGCGAATATGCCCAGTTCGAGGATCTTGTTAGCATCATTGCCGGCTGAAACGGGTGAAGGGAAAGGATAGGGGTCAAGGAGAGTGACGTTCTTATGTCCTCGTCTAGACAAAGTCAATGCCACTCTAGATGCAAAGCTAGAAGACAACCACCACCTCTTCAGATGCAATGCTGTTGATATGCCCCATGTACCAGCGCCTAGGATGAGGACGGAAGCTTCCAATGAAAGACGAGTGAGCATCTCGATTGACTGCATGTGCGAAAGATCGGAGAAAGGTTCGAGAGACCGAAGGAGAGGTGTGGTGTCTAGAGTTGAGCGGCATGGACAAGATCAGTCGCGACTCTTGCACTACACTGAAACCTACCTGCTCACTTGATGGTATCAATGACCTACATAGAACCATAGCAGCGCTCTGCCAGAGGATGTTACGATGGTGGCAGAGCGGGGAAGAAAGGCCACTGACAAACAAGGCAGGTCCAAGCCTCAGCATGGGCCACCGTCCCGCGTGTGCCTGCCCCAACGTCCACCCGCATTTCGTCGGCCCACCCCAGATATCGTGGGAACTGACTTGGACCTTCCTGAATCTCTCAATCGACCTATCGTCCTGCCAGATTCGGCACCATGTCCCAGGCCCACCTTCTCTCCATCAAGCTTTATCAATGCCTCGTAAACGCCTGATTACCCAGGAGCCGCCGCGCCAGCGAAAGAGAACTGGGTGCAACAAATGCCGGGCTCGCAAAGTCCGGTGTGACGAGCAAAAACCCATCTGTAGCCAATGCCTTGCCAAGGGATTTGATTGCGAAACTTCCATCAAGCTCAAATGGGAGCAGGATTACACCAGCGCAGGCAGAGCGTTCGGTCGTGCCGGACTGTGGAGTAGAAAGACTGCCGATAAAGCATCTGGCATCTCTCCTTGCAAGCATGTCACTGGTGAGGAAGTACCTTGGATTCAATTTCCTCCGATATCGCATTACAGCTTTGTCAATGCGACTATTGGCAATGTTACACAGCTGACAACCCTGGAAAATACATGTACCGCTTTGGACACCCCGCCGATGCTGGACATCGTTCGCACTAATGACCGTGATGGCGGCTCAAGCACTGCTTCTCTGTCGTCGTGGCTTTCGAACAGGCAGCCTGTATTCCACCCTTATCACAAAAGCGTTCCGAATGTGTTGCCGATGCTGCCAGACCTTGGCAGCCCAGTGTTTTCAAACCTATTGTCTTACTACCTGGAGAGGATATGTCCGATCACAGTTCCGAGCTCTGTCGACAAGTCGCCGTTTGCCAGTTTGATATTGCCGTTCTCCATCTCTTCCTCGCCTGCTGTTCTGGATGCAGTACTCGCCCTCGCCGCGTGTCATCGGTCAAAGAGCGATATTGCCTTTCGATCGGTGTCACTAAAGCTTGGGGACAAGGTCCTTCGTAATTTGCGAGGGCGACTGAACACAGAAGACGCCCTACACGTTGCTCTCGAGCCTGAAATTCTCATCATTATGATCTTGCTTTGCCAGTATGAAATTATTAATGAGTGCGACAAACGCTGGGTCGTCCACTTGAAAGGAGCCCGAGATCTTATCCGAGTCCGGAGGAGCCAGCGATTTCTTCCGACATCTGGGCAGTCCTCCAATGAGCTTGTTGGATTTGCTGAGAAATACTTCGCCTTCCAAGACGTAATTGGACGGACGGCATGTGGAGAGGAGCCTATATTCGGTAGCGATTTCTGGACATTGCAAGGGGAAGAGACTGATGCCTGGCTTGGCTGCTCGGCCGAACTGGTTTCCATTTTGTGTGAGATCACGGAGCTGAGCCGCAAACACCGGTCGAGGCCAAGCGTCAGACTTCTGTCTGAATACCAGTTCCAGGCAGCATCGCTAGAGCGCCGATTGTCCAACATGACGCAAACTGCCGATGAAGATGACGACCTTCTTCGGCTTTCCGCTGAATTGAAAAGGATCTCAGCTGAACTTTATCTTCATTGTGCCCTCAACAACGCAACACCGGCCACGCCGCTGGTCATTGGACACGTGCAGCAGATCCTCAGGCTTGTATCTGTTCTCCTCGAGCACGGAGTACTTGCGGGATTGAGCTGGCCCATCTTCGTCGCTGCAGTTGAGCTCGAACCTACCGAAGATCTCGAATGGCCGGAAGCGAGCGATGTCGCCAATGGTGTACCACACCATGCTAGACCTTTCGTGTTGTATGCTTTGAGTCGATTGAGTGGTTCTATCGCCAATGTCGCCAAGACTAGATCTGTCATAGAGAAGGTCTGGCAGGCGCGTGAACAGGTCGAATCATCTGACACGCATAGACCCGAAAAAGTTCAAAATGACTGGGAGCGCCATGTTGCTCCACTCTGTGGAGGAATGAGCCTTGCTTGAAGGACGAAGAAATCGCTGACACACAGTCAGAGCCCGTTGATGCGAGTAATGTCAGCTTTGTGATCCACTGGGTTTCCGAGTCGTCTTCCAGGTTGTTCCAGCTCATTCATCTTCTAAAACCATATGAATCGGAATGGATTTCCCTCTTGACCATGGCACGCTGAGACCTTGACCTTGACCTTGACGTACCTGATACCGAGCAACTTGTTGATGGGAAAGTTGACCTGCAACATGCGCTATGCAAAAGTATTGCTGATGTCCCTTAAAGGATCACAACCTCGACTTTGCACATCAACGCAATTCTGACGTTGTGCTGATCCCCAGCCCGACTGAGTGTGGCTCAGACCCTCTCAGATGGTCCCCACTGAAGAAAGGGTATCAGCTGTTCCTCCTTTCCCTGTACGCCTGCGCATTCTCATATGGCGAAAACACTCTTGGTGCTACATGGTCGACTGTGTCAGAAGACACTGGAGTAAGCCTTACAAATGTGAAGTAAGGTTACTAATAGACTTCTTTCACTGGGAGTCAATCACAAAGGAACCATGCTAATTATGACTCCAGCGGTGGGTCGGCCCTCAAATATCTTTTGCTTGGATTATGCAATATCTGGTGGATTTTCGATGGCGAACAAGTTTGGTCGTCGCCTAGTCTTCCTCTGCACAACGCTGGTTTGCTCTCTTGCTGGGGTCTGGCAGGGCCGCGTTCACGGCACCGCGCAGTGGATGTTGTCCAACGCCTTGAATAGCGTTGGTACAAGTGCATACCAAGCTGTCATCCAGCTATCCGTTTTCGACATGTTCTTCGCTCACGAGCGTGGAACAATGCTATCTGTCTACCTCTTTGGTCAACAAGTAGGTAAGCGGCGCCAAGCCATCTTCTTCAACATATCTTTTTAACGGTGAATCCAGCTTGGTAGTATTCTTGGACTCATCGCAGGCGGCATCATCTCACACAAACTCCGGTGGAGATGGACGTAATATCTTGTTTCCATCATTGACGCCGCTGTATTGATTCTTCTTGTCTTCTCCTTTGAGGAAACACTCTTCCCTCGATTCATTTTTGGAAGGATTCAGAGTGTTCTGCCCGTGGCTGAAAGGCCATCAAATGCTGCAGGATCTACGACCGACATTAAGGACATTGACAAGAAAGACATGAACCGCGTCTCCACCGTTCAGTCTGACAGCGCAAATGTCTCGCAGCATGATTTCCCTTGTCGCACTTTTGCACAGAAGTTAAAGCCTTGGGTCTATTTCCCAGAGGACAAGGCGACCTATTTGCAGTACCCACGGGGCCCGTTTGCCCTATTTCTGTTCCCTAGAATTGTCATCGCGGGCTGTATCTTTGCCTTCGGCTGCACGGGTGGGTCAATTCAGATCTGTCTTTGTTCATTCTTGAAAGCTAATTCGTCTCAGCCAGCATCTTGTCGTTCAACACTATCTTCGTGATCCTTACAGAGCCCCCATACAATTGGTCTTCTGGTTCTATCGGCCATGTTTTCCTTGCCGCCCTTGTTGGCAATGCCGTGGGATGGTACACCGGTGTCCTGTCTGACCAAGTCGTCCTCCGTCTCTCACGTCGCAATTCTGGCATCAAGAAGCCTGAGATGCGTCTCTGGACCCTCTGTATCTCGTTTGTCTATGCCGCAGTCGAATACATGATGTACGCTGGGCTGCGCAAACAGGAGCTCACTGGATGACAATCGCGTTCGGACTTGGGTGCATGATTGCTCACCAAGTTCCAGCTTGCTCTATCGCCACTACTTATGCTATGGAGTGCTTTTCTCAGCTGGGAGACGAGTTGGTTGTGGTCCTCGCTATCTGCTCATAGTGCATCAACTTCACCATCTCTTATTCCGTCCAGCCCTTCATCGACGCGGCAGGCTTTGGATATGCCTTCCTTTTCTTCGGGTTTTCGGGTTGTGTGTTTTGCTTTCCATGCTAGCAGCCATTCCTCTGGGTGTACACGGAAAGTCGTTGAGGCGAAGATGCGCACCAAAATGGAGACAATGGTTTTCAGAGTGAGAGTCATAGAGAGGCGCATTACTGAAAATCTGTTTAGAATTGGATGTATCTATTGCATGATGCTAAACACCGTCTGGCCAAGCTCAAATGACATGGATCGCGCGGCTTTGCTTCCTTGTTCCTGCTAGGCAATAGCAAGCCTGTGGCACCTTCCTCAACAGTAACAAGCATTCTGCATCCGATTAAGCATGCTTGTTAATGTTGCCTTTAGGCAGGTGCGCCTAGAGTGAGGGGGGCATTCATACGGACAACCTTAGGCCGAAGCGTGCATGAGATATGCATGCTTCCAATAGCTGATCGGGTCAACATATTTGTTTTAGCTTGAAAGGATGTAAGGAACAACGAAACAGCATAGGTTCAGCGAGTAGTTGCAGGTCATCAACCCCGCCGGCCTGCAATAACAACATAAACCTACCCCACACGGCACTGCGGAGAAAGTCCGCGCGGGGAACATGCATGGCAAGCATGGGTTCATCAAGTTCATCAAGGTCAGCTCATCACACATGCGAGTCTGCCCAACTCTGTTTATATGCACGGCAACACAATGACATCGGATTGCTCCAATAAGGTTGCCAGAAACCTGGTATACATGCATGATCTCCCGGCATCTTGCATACGACGTAAGACGCATCTGCGGCTCGAGAGCAAACGTGGTGTTAGCTGGAGCTTCGGGCTAAAGTCAGACGTGATCAGCGGGCATTTTTCCTGATGATCAGAACTCCAAACACAAGATCTCCCGGGTGAGAAAAAGGCCGAGGACTGCATATAAAGAGAACAACATCCCCCTCATGGATCGTGAACAGCATCCCCAGTTCTATCAGTGGTGCTTATTGAGCACCTCCCCCTGTGGTTGTAATCATCTCAAGCAAGATGTGGCTCTCAACGCTTGCTTTGGCGGTCTTTGCTACTTCGGCCAATGCCCTGAACCTGACCGTAGCCTCTAGTGGAGGCAATGCTACTTCGCCTCTGCAATATGGTCTCATGTTTGAGGTAGGCTTTGCGGCCCAAATAGGCCGATCCGTTGTAGAGCTGACACTACCAGGACATCAACTACTCCGGCGATGGAGGCATCTATGCCGAGCTCATCCGCAACAGAGCATTTCAAGGCAGCACCGTCTTCCCCTCCAGCCTGATTGGCTGGTCCGCCGTTGGAGGCACATCTCTGTCCCTCCAGAACCTGTCACAACCTCTCTCTAGTGCTTTGCCAACTTCAATGAACGTCGCAGCGTCAAACTCATCCGATGATCAAGTCGGGTTCTCCAACTCGTAAGGTTGCCATACTCCTGCTCTTGAGCTACGCTAATGGATCACAGTGGATGGTGGGGAATCGATGTCCAAGTCCAAGATTACACTGGTTCCTTCTGGGTCAAAGGCTCCTACGAAGGCGAATTCACTGCTTCCCTCAAGTCAGACATCACCAACCAAACATTTGGCAGTGTACAGATCCAGTCAGAGGCCACACCCGATGCTTGGGTGCAGCACAACTTCACTCTGACTCCCACATCCGCAGCACCCAACTCCAACAACTCTTTCGTTCTCACATTCGAAAGCTCTGGGGTCGCTTCGTTGGACTTCAACCTGATCAGTCTCTTCCCTCCTACCTACAAGAACAGACCCAATGGCTTGCGCAGAGATCTCGCTCAGGCTCTCAAAGATCTCAACCCTCAATTTTTGCGTTTCCCAGGAGGCAACAACCTCGAGGGACAAGACCCACCATACCTCTGGTACTGGAACAAGACCATCGGTCCGCTCAAGGACAGACCCGGCAGACCTGGTACTTGGGGCTATGAGAACACTGATGGCCTAGGTTTGATTGAATACCTTCACTGGTGCGAGGACCTCGAGATGGAGCCTATCCTAGCCGTTTGGGCTGGTTACTACCTCGATGGAAACGTGACCTCGGAGGCCGATCTCGGTGTTTGGGTTCAGTATGCCCTGGATGAGCTTGAGTTCTTGATGGGTTCTGTCGACACTACTTACGGAGCACTGCGAGCGTCTTTGGGATACCCTGAGCCGTTCCAGATCAACTATGTCGAGGTTAGTATGATATGTGCTCTAGAGATACGGATGCTGACTTTGGTGAAAGGTTGGAAACGAGGACAATCTGGGCAACGGCAACACGAGCTATTCTGCATATCGCTTCCGCATGTTCTACGATGGCATCAAGGAAGTATATCCCGATATGACCATCATCGCATCGACCATCGCGGTGGACCCCTTCCCCGACCATGCTTCTGGTGACTACCATCAGTACACCCGCCCGGACTACTTTGTTGGTCAATTCGGCTTCTTCGATCACTCGACAAGAGATCACCCTATCTTGATTGGTACGAAGACATCGAAAACAAGTGTGTCCAGTGCTGACATGATTCAGGCGAGTACGCTGTTGTTCAGCCAAATGAAGGGAACGCTTCAGCAGGTGTCAACTGGACCAATCCCAGATCACCTTTCCCCTTCTGGATTGGCAGCGTCAGCGAGGCAGTTTTCCTCATTGGCGCTGAACGTAACTCGGATATCATCCTCGGAGCATCCTACGTATGTTTTTCATTGCCGCACTTGAACGATCAAGGCTGATCCTTTCGATATAGGCACCTACATTCCAGAACTTGAACGAATGGCAATGGGTGAGTCATGCGGCATTCATCTTTCAAAGCATGATGCTGAATTGGCGATACAGGTGCCGGACATGATATCGTATACAGCGGACCCCTCGCAGGACGTGTTGTCGACCAGCTGGCATATGCTTCAGGTAAGTGAAAGAAGTCAGAAGGATGTGTGCAGTCGCTGATACATGTCAAGCTTATGGGTAACAACTTGATTACCGAAACTCGACCCACCACGGGCGGCGACTTTGGGCCGGCATACTGGGTGGCTGGGTATAATAACCAGACAGGATCGCATTTGCTCAAGACGGCCGTGTACAACAGCACAGGTGATGTGCCTGTCAGCGTCTCGTTCGGTGGAGTACGTGCAGGCGCCACGGCCAGCTTGACGGTCCTTACTGCTCCAGATGGCAACTCTTACAACGACATTGGCACCGACGTGGTCCAGACCAAGAACAGTACCATCAGGGCATCCTCTCAAGGCGTCTTCAGCTTCAGTCTCCCGGACCTCAGTGTTAGTGTGCTGGAGGTGCACGGATCTACTGGTTACGGCGGTCGAGGAGGTCGTCGTAACAGACACGGCGGGTGGGGCGGCTGGAGCCCAAACAATGGCGGTTGGGGTCACTGGAGGAGCAACGGCAGGAGATATCCTTGAGGGAAGCTCTGAGTGGTCAAGGGGCTGAGCAGATACAGCGTGGTTGATGAACCGGTTAGTCGGCACCCCTCCACGGATCAAAGAAGCAAGTGTAGCCAGACAGAAAGTGTAAGGAGCAGGATTTGAAGCCCGAAACTCGGTCTTGGTGTCAGAAGAAGGAGAGTCGGATGTGAGAGGGCAGCAGCCGAAAGAGCAGCAGCGCTCTGCCGGACGCTGGGGCCACTTCGGATGGCCGACGCGGAGGGGCAGAACCCCGCAGCGTGCGACGAGGGCGCTCCATCTTCTCCGTTATTCTCTGTGCCAGATGCAGTGCGAGCTGACTACAGGCGGAGCGAGCGGTGCGGACCGTTGAGGGGAAAGCTGGGGACTCTGTATCGTTGCTGACCATTGGCGACGAAAGGCAGTCATGTCGAATGAAGTGCAGATCTCGCGCCAAGCCGCGTCGACTAAGTAATAGAAGACATGGTCGGCTGCTCTCTCTAGTGCTCCTCTTCTCCTACCATTCCCGTATATAAGTAGACGACGACACTGAACTGCATCTTTGCCAAGTCGTCACTCTCCTACTCCCCTTCTCCTACCACTCTCGTGTATAGGTAGACGGCTACGCTGAACTGCGTCTTTGCCAAGTCGTCAATCTTCTTCTCGCCTTGTCGGCCGTAAAGAAAGCAAAATGGGTGTCGTCGAGCTCCTCTTGACGCCTTATACTCTTGTTGCTCTGCCCCTCCTCTTCTACCTCTTGCCCTACCTGCGCAACTGGTCCATCCGAGATGTGCCCTCGCCGTTTCCCGCCGCTTTCACCAACCTCTGGCTCATGTACCAATGTCGCCGAGGCCGACGCTACCTTGCAGTAGATGAAGCTCACAAAAAGCACGGCAAGTTCGTCCGCATCCAGCCTCACCATGTCTCGATCGCCGACCCAGACGCCATCCCAATCGTTTACGGCCACGGCACCGGCTTCCTCAAGAGCGAGTACTACGACGCCTTTGTCAGCATCCAGCGCGGTCTCTTCAACACGCGCGACCGAGTCGAGCACACGAGGAAGAGAAAGACCGTGTCGCACACCTTCAGCGCAAAGAGCATTGGTCAGTTCGAGCAGTACATGCACCACAACCTCGACAAGCTGGTCGAGCAATGGATCAAGATGGCCAAGCTGGCCGACGGCAAGTTCGCCAAGTTCGATGCGCTGCACTGGTTCAACTACACGGCCTTTGACATCATTGGCGATCTTGCCTTTGGCTCTCCCTTCGGCATGCTGGACAAGGGTGCCGACATCGCCGAGATCCGCGAGTCGCCCGATGCACCCCCCAAGTTTGCACCTGCCATTGAGGTCTTGAACCGCAGAGGTGAGGTCTCGGGCACCATTGGCTGCTGGCCCTGGATCAAGCCTTACGCTGCCTACCTGCCCGACCCTTTTTTCACCAAGGGCGTCGAGGCTGTGCAGAACCTCGCTGGTATTGCTGTCGCTCGCGTCAAGCAGCGACTTGACAATGCTGACAACATCGATCGAGTGGACCTGCTGGCCAGACTCATGGAAGGCAAGGACGAGCACGGCAACAAACTCGGTCGCCAGGAGTTGACTGCCGAAGCACTGACGCAGCTGATCGCCGGCAGCGACACCACCTCCAACACGTCTTGCGCGCTGCTGTTCCACTGTCTCAAGCACCCCAACGTGGTCAAGAAGCTGCAGCAAGAGCTTGACTCTGCCATCCCTGCTGGCACACAAGTCCCGGTCTTCGAACAGGTTCGCGACTTGCCGTATCTTGATGCTGTCATCAAGGAGACCATGCGTATCCACAGCACTTCCTCTTTGGGTCTGCCTAGAGTCGTACCTTCCGGTGGCGCCGACGTCTGTGGAAGACATTTCCCCGCTGAGACTGTGCTTAGCGTACCCAGCTATACCATCCACCACAGCAAGGAGATCTGGGGGCCGAATGCCGACGAATTCATGCCAGAGCGCTGGGAGAAAGTCACCGAAGCGTAAGTTTCCATCTCTTTGACCATGTTTGGTGATCAAGGCTGATCTCAATTGCAGTCAAAAAGCGGCTTTCATTCCCTTCAGTTACGGTCCACGCGCCTGTGTTGGCCGCAACGTTGCTGAGATGGAGCTGGCCCTCATCGTGTCGACTGTGTTTCGCAACTTCGACTTTGAGCTTTACCAGCAGGAGCTCGAGACTAGGGAAGGCTTCCTAAGGAAGCCACTCGAGTGCTGGGTTGGCATGAAGAGGAGGACCACAGCTTGAAGAAATGTCTACAGGGGATGAGTTCTTTCATCATGTCAATGTCCTGTCTTCGAAGTCATGAATGATGTTCGTACTCTGTGCGTATTAAAAAAAAAATGCTTACTGTATCAATGCGCTCACTCGAGTATTCTCTTGTGCTAACAGATGAATAGTCAGGAATCTCGACGGGCAGAATCCGCTTTGTTGTAAACACAGGAAGCGCAAGGCTACGATCGCGAAGCGTACGAGTATGATCTCTTTTTTGCCATCCAAACATCAAGAGCACCACCACCTCCGCTCCAGCTACATTTACCTCTTCAACCCCTAATAACTCTCTACGTGGCTTGATTCTCGACGGTCCTCTAGACACCCCGGACAAGCTCAAAGAGATCGCCGGACTCGCAACAACACCCGCCGTCACGATAGCCGAATCAGAAGAAGCATCAAAGAGCTTCTGTTACATCACCGCCGACGATGAAACTCGCATCAGACAAGCCCTGCTAGACCGAGGCATTGCCTTTAAGCCATACTTCGTCAGCATCAACATTGGAATAGAACAACTATAATAGAATGCAATGCATGATGATTTCTGCTGCTTGAACTTCTGAAATAGCATCGCTGTTCAAATAGGTTGTTTCTCAGTTTACGTACCAAAAGCGGCGATTATGCTTCGACGACAAGATCGAGCAGTCTCTTAATTGGTCCACATGGAGCAATCTCTAAAGGGGAGGAACTCGTTCCCATGTGCGCCTTTTCTTGTGTTCTCGAAGCCTCGATAGTATGATGGTGACGGCTTACTCGACGGCCATGCAAAGGGTGATCAACCATGGCATTGTCAAGAGAACCCATCAAATCGTGGTGTCTATGACATCTGCCTCAAGGCCGCTGAGGATTAATGTCTTTCCTTTTCCGGCCTTTTTGGTCAGAAGCTTTTTCTGGTCCGTCCTCAAGGGAATCAAGAGCGATCCGCAAGGACGGCCTTGACAAATTGCGTCTGTCCCGTGAAGGAGGCTTTGGTAGTTCCTTGCGCTCGACCCTTCTGATATCATATCAAGCCTCTAACGATACGAGCTGCTTATTTCGATCTCCTGGCCCTCTGCCGTCTCTTGAACCTGTTCCCTTATCACGGGAGCCATTTGTGGTGTCCAGTACGAACATGTGATGGGTTTGAATCTGTCGGTAAAGAGCACCTCGTCTTCTGGCGTTGTTGCAAGAAACTCACGGTATGGCGCAACCATCCCATGCGCCTCAGCCAGCACATCGCGCATTGACGATCATGGAGAAGCTGGGAGCACAAGATGGGGATCTTCTTGTGCCAATCTTGGCGCACTAACCTTCCCTACGTCGATCAACACCTCCTCCTTCACTTGTTGTCAAAGTGTTCAATCAGTAAAAGAGGGATGGCAAAGCCTTTCTTCTGCACCTCTGTATCGAGCGACTTTGCCATCAAGCACGCGATCACCATGCCTGTTGACGCCATGTGACGGAGAGGTTTGGTTACATCCACCGGACGACTGGATCAAGTCAGCTCGCTCAGCTTAATGTGCCGTCGCCTTGTTTTACCAGCTTGATCGAACCATCGAAGGAGCAGTACGAGCTTAAGCCTGAGTTTATCCATTTTTCGCGCTCAGGAACATACTCTCAAGCGAGCGAGCTAGACGCAGATCTTCCAAAAAGCCCTATACCACCACACTTTGTTCCGAATGAGGCACGTTATCAACATGTGCGTCTGTCGAATCGATTGTCCAATTTTTGAGCACATGATGATGACGATGCATGGCTTGGTGGTCTTTCGTTGAGAAGGTGAGAATGTATGTTTGTGTATAAAGTCGTCATGCATCGCGCTTGCCTCGCCTTTGTTTATCTGACTCCTCTTCTTCTCATTTCCGATCCTTGTCCATTGATATAGAGCAAAGATGGTCCTACGCATAGCATCAACTGTTCTGGTATCCATATCACTCCTACAATTCTCGTCTGCTGCTCCCGTGATACAAAGACGGTCCGAGTCCGGCCCTCATATCACGACAGACTTTCCCGATCCTTCTATTCTTCGAGTCGGAGACACGTGGTACGCATTCGCCGGGCAATCTCTTTACGACTACAAGAGCACGCATATTCAGATCGCAACTTCGACCGATTTCGAGACATGGACGCTCCAAGCAGCCAACGATATGCTGCCCGATCTTCCTGGCTGGGTGGACGCCTCCAAAAATCACATCTGGGCACCAGATATCAACCAACTGGTACGTACTCTCGGCCATTCATCCCTTGTCCCGTGCAATGCTAACAAGGCACAGGATGACGGCCGATTCCTATTATACTTTAGTGCACCCACCTATGATACAAACAATCCTCACTGCATTGGCACTGCGACCAGTGATTCAATCACCGGTCCATACACAGCTTCAGACAACAGCTTCGCTTGCCCTGTTGACCAGGGAGGTGCTATCGACGCATCTGGCTTCCGTGACGCGGACGGGACGAGATACGTCGTGTACAAGATTGACGCGAACTCGCTTGGTCATGGTGGAATCTGCAACAACGGCGTTGAACCAGTCATCTCGACACCCATCCTCATTCAACAAGTCGAGAGTGACGGTGTGACCAAGGTCGGCGGCACTTCACAGCTCATCACCAATGACTCTCCTGAGGACGGGCCGCTTGTCGAAGGCCCAAGTCTTGTCCATGCTGGCGATACATACTACCTCTTCTATTCATCCAATTGCTTCACCACTACCAACTACGATGTTGCGTATGCCACCAGCTCTTCGCCCACGTCGGGCTTCACGAAGCAGGGGACGCTGTTTGGAACAGGCTGGGGTGGTCTCAAGGGCCCTGGCGGAGCAGATGCCGCATTCGACAATAGTCATTTTGCTTTTGCTGCGCAGAAGGGTGATGGCAGGAGAGGTTTATACACGGCCAGGATCACACTGAGTGGTGACAATGTATCTGCTTGAGTTTACGATTTTTATGAGACGAAATCCCAATCCTCCATTGTTTAGACAGAAAAAAGGTAGCGCACATGGCAAAGGGACGTTATGTGCTTGATCTTGTTCAGTCATACCGGGAGCTGCTTGGAGACTTATACGTCGCCAAAACGAGCACCTTGACTGTTGACAATCATTGAGCAGCGGCAGATGGACAGAAAAGTGAGCCAGGGCTGCCCATTCAGCTCGACGATTCGATTGCCTGTTCCTGGCTTGCCCCGCACAGGTGCCTCGTGTCGGCTTGCCTTCCGCAGAAGGAGCGGGCTCGGTCAAGGTCGGCAAATGACGCAGCTGAATTTAGCCGTCGCGTGCGAGGTCGTTCAATCGCCGACTCGCTGTAGCTTTCTCCGCTCGTGTTGCTCTTTGTCTACCAACAAGGCCTGATCAACGACAGTCTCTAGCACCGAAACCCTTCATCGGCAAGCACAGCTCAATCACCACACAAGGCCAAGCATGGGCGTGATCCGATCATTGGCGTCGCTGGCCGTCTACGGCACTGCGGCAGGCGCAAGCGGATGGGCCATCTGGACGAGAAACTCCAAGTTTGTGCCCATGTCGGCGACAGACTACATCTATAACACGACCTTTTTCGCGCGCAACAACCCCAACAACAATCCCACGACGAACGATCTGTGTGTGCGCAAGGTACCTCTGAGCCAGATCAAGGCCGAGTACCTGGAGAAGGAAGGCAAGCTGGTCGAGAAGTTCTGTGCCGGTGTGTGGGGTGGTCTTGGTGGGTAGTGGCCGCTCAGACAGTCTGCGGCAATCAATTGACAGGTATCGGCAGGCTACGCTTACCAGCGTCAATACCTCGAGAAAAAGTACCGCGACGCCAGCACCGAATACCAGCTGTGGGACACCAAGGCACTGCAAGAATCCGAGTACCCTGTGGGCACGCACATCACGGACCATTTTGAGGTGCTGTCCAAGACGCCCGAGTCGATCATTGTGCGCTGCGGCGACTCGCCGCGCAAGATGGAGGTCAGACCGGGCGACGGACTGTTTGAGATGAGGGCAGAGGTCAAGCAAGACGAGGGAGTGGCCGAGTTCCAGCTCAAGAGCGTCTTTTACCAGGGCCTGGGTAAGGCGACAGGCAAGCCCATGCCGGCGCACGTCGAGTTCCTGCACAGGCAATATACCAAGCTGTGGATGGAGACTGCCATCAGAAACGTCATGCGGTGATGGAGCAAATGCTAGGAAGGGGAAGGCAAAGAATCGAACAATTTCAAGACCAAACCTCGTGCCAGAGAATCACGACCGTGACAAGTGTACTGTAGGTTGAGAGGCAGAGTCGCCCAGCTCTAGATACACTGAAGGGCGGCCCGTGCGTACGCGTCATGCAAAGCGCTGTTGCCTCGAGGGTCGTCGAGCTTGGATGTGCAACTTCCGTCTTGGGAGGGAAGCAACGAGGGCATTGTCGACAGCTTGAACGACAAATGAAGCTTCCCTTCTTGTACCACAACAGCCAACATGGGGCAGGGACGGCCCCGCCGCAAGAAGACGGTTGTGCTGTCTTCCGACGACGAGCATGAGCCGGCCCAGTCACCACCAAAGACACGGCCAGCTCGCCAACCATCCAAGCCCGCTGCACTCGCCCAACCATCCAAGCCCGCTGCACTCGCCCAACCAAAGCGCGCCAACAAGTCCATCTTCTCCTTCTTCAATGCCGCCACCCAGCGCCAACAGGCCTCGTCGCAAGACTCAGCCAGCCCTACAAGGTCCGCCAATCCCCAAGACTTAGACGACGACGACGACATTTCTGGCGACGACGGACCCGTTCCACTGTCTCAGTCTTCGCAGACGGCCCAGACACTGCGCAAGAGGAAGCTACAACAAGGACACTCTGCCGAAGTCGCTGCAAGTGACCCGGCCGCGACTCTACAGAAATTCCGCAAACTCGGCAACGGCACCAGGCTCGCCGCGAAGGCCATACCAACGCATCAAGACACGAGACCGTGGACTGATCGTTTCGCTCCTGTCAACCTTTCCGAACTCGCCGTGCATCCGAGAAAAGTCGCCCATGTTCGCAACGTCCTCGAATCCGCTCTTTGTGACCACCCTAGGCCTAGGTTGATTGTCTTGAAGGGCGCCGCTGGCACGGGAAAAACCACTACTGTCAGACTGTTGGCCAAAGAGATGGGTATCCAGGTCACCGAGTGGAAGAGTCCCGTGGGTACAGATGCTTCGAGCAGCTCTTTCACTTCCTATTCCACCCAATTCCATGACTTTGTCCTTAGAAGCGGCAAATTCGCTCGTCTCGACTTGGTTGGAAGCGACGGTCTGGTCCAAGACGCCCCTGCAAGCACCCCTGAGCAAGACGAGGCTTCAAACACAAGACAAATCATGCTGGTCGAAGAGTTTCCAAACACGTTTGCAAAGACCTCCCCTGCTTTGCACGCCTTTCGGGATACCATCCTTCAATTTCTGGCTGCCCCTGCCTCGGCATTCTCCAAGCCAACCCCGTTAGTCATGGTCATTTCCGAAGCCCTGCTCTCAACCACGACAGCTTCCGCAGACAGCTTTACTGCACACCGCTTGCTTGGTCCTGCTATCCTGCACCATCCAAACGCCGCTCAGATCGATTTCAACAACATCGCTGTCACCATCTTGACCAAAGCTCTCGAAACAATCGTCGTCAAAGAGGCTCGAAAGTCCGGTAGGCGCTTCACACCTGGTTCGGGTGTGCTCAAGCGATTAGCCGAAACCGGTGATATTCGCAGCGCCGTCTCCTCCCTCGAATTTCTGTGTCTGGCGGGTGACGACAGCAAATCCTGGACAACCAAGGTCGCCTTCACAAAACCCAAAGGGCGCGTTGAAGCGACTCTTACTGCAAAGGAACAGGATGCCCTGAAACTAGTCAGCAACCGCGAAAGCAGCCTTGGAATCTTTCATGCTGTGGGCAGGGTCATCTACAACAAACGTGCCAATCCCTGCGTCCCTGTACCTCAACCTCCGCCATACCTACCCCAACATCGGAAGCCAAAAGTCCCCGAGAACGACCCTAACAACTTGATAGACGAGGTTGGTACTGACACATCAACTTTCATTGCAGCACTTCAAGAAAACTACGCCCTGTCTTGTTCGTCCTCGTCCTCTGAAGATGCAATGGACTCGCTGAATGGCTGCATTGACGCTCTTTCCGATTCCGACATGCTCTCATTCGACCGCTTTGGGTTCGGCACGCGAGCATTCTCGGGTTCAGCGCAGGATAACATTCGTCAAGATGACATGGCATTCCAGACTGCAGTTCGTGGTCTTCTCTTCTGGCTCCCCAGTCCGGTCAACAGAGTCGCGGGCTTACCGCGATCGGCAAAGCGCGGTGACGAGTTCAAGATGTTCTATCCCTCTGGCTTGAAGCTCTGGAAACAGAAGGAAGAGCTCGAGGGGACATTGGAAAGTGTAGTATCGATGCTACATGCACAGGCATTGAGCTCAGACGCGATATCAACGTCAGCGAAGCAAGATGGTGTCGCCGCATGGCAGAAGAATCATTCTTCAACCATTGACTACACTCGCATTCCAGGCGATGGTGATGATTCCGCTGTGAAGACGCTGCCACCTTCAGCTGCTTTGCTGAATTCCAACGTCAAAACGGAAAGCATTCTCGAACGCCTTCCATACGCTTCCCAGATCCTATCGCACCGCAAGGACGTCCCAGAAACTCTCATCTCAGGTATAAATATTTTGACCCGCATCTCTGGTCTCAGTGCGTCTTCAACTCCTCTAGGCGATGATGAAGCAGATGCAGCCGAGGATGTAGAACTCGACTCACGGCAAGCAGAGTGGACCGATCGTCCAGACACTGAGATTGCCACTGTGAGGAGAAAAAACGGACAAAAGAAGAACAAGACAGAGTTTGAAGGACAAGGGCTCAATATACCGGTCGAGCATGCAGTCGAGAAGCTTGTACTTAGTGATGATGACATTGAGGATGATTGATGCTCCTGCCCGCCGTCGCTCGCTCTGCATTTGTATGATCACACGAACTTCACGAATTATGCAGCGCTTCCTCACGATCCCTTCTGGTTGTCCAAGGCAAGTATACTACACCCGAACGACATCCATTCGATGGTTGGTCCAGGGTCCGTGTCCCTGTGTACGTCAAGCACAAGCTTACCAAGAAGATTGCCTGTCTATAACGGCTTGGTTAGTGATTGAAACTTATATCGCTATCGAAAGATGTCTATAAAGCTTCTGTCTCCAGTCGAGGCGCTGTGTACGATACAACAACCGACCAAGCTTTCCTATCTGCTGGTGATCTCAAATGGAAGGAACCTTTATGGCTAACTACAAGAGGTAAATGGAATTTACTCTTTCCATTTTGGACGAGAGATCGAGAGGTCGCCGGATCACCGAGACATGGTGACGAGAGCTAATCCTAGAGATGGACTGTAAGATGTCGAGAGCTCAAACAGCAAGGGCCAAGAGCTTTCTCTCCTGCTCTTGGTTTTTGCTATAGCAGCATCAGCGCAACGCGTCGACGAAACGGTGCTACCAGATTCTCGTGTTCTCCATCTGATTTGTTCAAGGCCTTTTGATTCGAAGCTTTGAGATAGTTCCTTCACCCTGTCTCTTCCTCAATCGTTGAGTGGTCAGCCTGTAGTTTTGTTTGCGATTTTGTACCCTAGACAATGGCTGGGGTGTCCGATTTTGCAGATGCCACCGCTGTGGAGGCCCGTGTCAGCGAGTCATGCTCTCACTTCCCGCTCTTATCCATCGTGGAATGGTTGTCATTTCATACCTCTTATCTTCTCGGTTGGGCAGGCTTTTCGAGCAGTGCTTGAGCGGGAACACGAATTGAATATGGTATATATGATTCCAAATCTTAATGTTGAGCACGTACGGCCACAGTCAGCTGAAAACTGGGCATCCCGTCCGCTCTGCCATACATAAGCAGTTGAACGGCAGATTAGTACTACGGTCGGTGACGACGTGGGAATCCCTGCTGCTGTACGTTTTGCACTCTTGTGTTCTTTTTTTTCTCCACAGGATGTCAACTTTACCAAGGAACATGATGGTGCGTTCATTCCATCTGCACCGTCAGGCCTACCTGGGTCGAACAAGGCTCGATAGTATGTATGAGCGTGTGTCTCGATTCACTTTGCCCAAAAACTTTCCAGTGCATGGCGCCGGTTCCATCTGAAATCGTCCGCTACTCTTCGTCGTATGAACTCTCAGTAGCTTGTCATCGCTCGCCAGCCTGATGCTGAGATGCTTCGAAAACGTTCGATCGGGCTTGGTCCCTAAGGAGAGCGCAGTCTTGACCTCGACTGCTGTCGTGCGTGTGATACCCTGTCCTCCACCTAGATGTTTGTCTGCCAAGGGAGCCACAATCCAGGACAGAGTCAGTCAAGACTTGCCAGGACGAGAACAGCGAAACATGGCGAACTTACAAAATTTACCAAGTCGATACCAGCAAGAGACCTACCTCGACGCTCCACTCCTTCGAAAGAAAGGAGAGCTCCGCCTATCAGGTCAGGAACCAGGAGAACGATGATCGACAACCATCGGGGAGCTTTATTTGCGATAGCCCTTGTCGAGAACATAGTCGCAACGATACTGACCACCCCAGAAGGCATGTGCAGCAGAGCGCTATGCTTCGAGTCGAACCCGAAGCTCAGGACCAACACGGATGAGAAGGTTGTAATCACACCACTTGGAATGGTGATGCACAGCGTAAGCAGTACCAGAAGCCACGTTTGCAGGTCAAGAACCCTTTGGCGCGAGCGGCAAGTCTTGCCGCTCGGAAGATCAGCATACCTTCGTGCAGTCGCCATAGTGCACACTCGGATAGCGTTGAACCATCCTCTGTTTGCAGAATATTGTGTGAACTGATGAACATCCAGTCGCGATGCCGTTCCACCTACGTCCCAGAGACATCCATCTCAAGTGGCTGGGGCTGATTTGTAGTCCTTTGCTTCAGCATGCCGGAAAGGATATCAGAGGATCACAGAGTCTGTAATTATGCATGTGCACGAAGGCGGTGTCCTTGATGGAGGCACACGGTTTGCAAGATATTCCGAGAGACGTGGTATCCTGGACAAGCTCGAGATGACTTCTTAGAATACTTCCCATGTATTAGATGCACGAACGACCTCGTCTAGGCCGGTGCTAGCTTCCAGTAAAAAATTTTGAACAACGTGAATCGGAATGAATACGCCTATTGTCTGTAGCAACCGAAATATATTAGTGACCTTTGATGTTGCTCCCGTTCTGTGATACCCTGCTTGCTTTTCATGATTCGCCCGACTCCTAAGCTCCGACAGATCCTGAAAAGATGGAACAACAACACTAACAAGGACCCACGGCCAAAACGGAGAGGCTGGAGGTGTCAAGTGTTCAGCCAGTGCCCCCATTGACTTCGACGACACTTCCGTTCATGTATCTGCTCTCATCACCCATGAGGAAAGCAGCCACATCAGCCACTTCACTGGCCTTGCCCATGCGACCAAGAGCCACCTGCTCGGCGGTCTTCTTCACGTGCTCGTCGCCAGCAACCACGCTGGCATTGGTAGGTGTGTCAATGTAGCCAGGTGCGACAACGTTGACACGGATGCCCTTGGGACCCAGCTCCAGAGCCATGGACTTTGAAAAGCCAATGATGGCGTACTTGGTGGCGCAGTAGATGGCCATCTGCTTGTGAGGATGAATACCACAGATTGATGAGACATTGACAATTGCGCTTCCAGATCGCAGATATGGGATTGTGGCCTTGGTGACATTGTAGACGCCCTTGATGTTCACGCTGACAAGCTTGTCGAAGTAATCCTCGGAGCAGTCGACCAGGTCGCGAGCGGTAGGGTTGATACCGGCGCAATTGAAAACGTGGTCGATGCGGCCAAAATAGCCTATTGCGTCTTTGATGGTCTCAATGCATCGCTTGTATTCGGCGACGTTCAGCAACGTCACTTGATGCGGTCCTCCAGCGCACTGCTTGGCGGTCTCCCGGCATGATTCGATATTGATGTCGCTAAGGGCCAGACGGGCTCCAAGTTTGCTGAGTTTCAAGGCAGTCGCTCTTCCAATACCGGAGCCTGCCCCAGTCAGGAAAACGACCTTGCCCTCGATAGCGTTCTTGTTCATGGTCGCGTCGGCTTTGAAGCTGTCAACCCGAGTGGGTGGGGAGAGCTGGTTGATATGCTTGGCAGAGGAGATGCAACGTCGAGTCGTTAACACGCAAAGGCGAATGGCGTGAGGAAAGAAAGACGGGAAGACGAGGGGTTTTCCCCGAGAAGCCACTATGCACAAAGAACCGTCCAGATAAAATATTCACATGGCAGCTCCCAGCAATCTGTATGGTTGTTGGGCGCTGTCAACAGAACAGAAAGTGGGGCCACGCCGATAAGGCCGTCGTTATCGGGCCGTCTGATGAGGTTTTTGTATGCAGGAATCACGCACTTGTCAAAAATGTACGGTCTTAAAGGTCAGGGACAACGCTGGATTTTGTGGGAACTTGAATGAATTGGGTATCATGAGTTATTCCGGGCCGTCGTTACGCTTGGAGATTACGATATATGTTATGATCCTTATCGCTTCACCTTTTTCTTATCTGGACCCCCTTCTTCTTCATCACTGAGATCAGCGTATATCGTCTTTGGCTGCGTCGTGGCCCACGCGTTGGTGAACATCGGGTCGTTCTTCGCCTTGTCGGCATACTTGAGAAGAGCTTCTCTTGGGTCCTCCTCACGCATGCCACTGAGCGGTATTTGTTCTCTGACATATGCTTCGTCGGGGTTGCTCTTTGCAAATGGGGTGGCATTGGGGATGTGTGGCCTTCTTGGATCCCTCGACTTGCCAGATGCTGTCAAGCCCACGGTGGGGTGTCTCGATGAGAAGGATGCAGCTGACGGAGCAGAGCCTCCAGGTAGGATGACACTGTCGCCAGAGATTCCATGAGACAAGTCCATGGTCAAGTTCGGATCGTCGTCGATGTGACGGCGCTTGGGAGCCTTGAGCATAACCGTCTTTGCGCCGCCCTCTGAGATAGTGGGATTATAAAGGACGTGAGTCTCTCCATTGGCTGATCCGGTGATAATCTGGTTGAGCTCCTTGTGCCACATGACACTGATAAGAGGTGAGGCTGGCGTCACAGGAGTTACGAGCTCGGATCTTAGAGTGGCAGCATTGAGAATATGAAGGTCGCCAGAAGCAGAACCGACGAGAAGTTCGGTGCCGTTTGGCGACCAGCAGATGTTCGAGGTGGGATATTGCGAAGATATTGAAGGAAAGGAAACAGACCTTAGAGGCTGCTTGAATTTCCTGGTGTCCCACAGCTTGATGGTGTCGTCACCACCACGGGTCGCGACGAGTTGGCCGGTGGAATTGAGCTGCAGACCAGCAGTCCAGGTATCGGGTGTATGGGCGTCACGGACCTCGGCAGCAGGTCTAGTGTAAGGGCCGTTTCCGTCCCACATGACCAAGCTGCCGTCGAGGGCAGCGGCCACGAGGAGGTTGTTGGGGAGCTGAGGCGAAGCAGCCCACGAGACGGCAGTGATGCGCGTCCTGCCGGCAGAACCGGCGGCCCTTGACTTGTGGACAATGACACTCTTTTGCGATCTTGGGTTGTTGATGTCCCAGATGCGGACGGTGCTGTCGGTTCCTCCTGTGGCGCAGACGTGGCGGTCTTGGGGGTGCCAGACGGCAGATGTGACTTCGGAGATGTGGCCCTTGGTGTTGTGCATGTCGCGGAGGTACATGTCGCCCTTGACAAACTCGGCCAGCGTGTTTCCATCACGATCGAGGATGCGCGGCTGAGGATGAGCGGTGACGGCGAGGATTGTGCTCGGCGAGAGGGGATTGAACGAGACGTGGTTGACAGGGTGTGTCTCGGACGAAGCAGAGCCTTTGACCGACGACGGGTCGACGGACTTGAAGGCGCGGACGGTCGAAGGGGTGAGAGATGCGAAGTCGTGGAACTTGAGGGTGCAGTCGCTCGAGCCCGTCACCATGCGCGCTCCAGAGGCGTCGAGGGTGATGGTCGTGACGGCGCGGTCGTGTGTCCTGAAGACCATTTCGTGCGAGACGGGGTATTCGTCGTCGTCCTGGTCGTCCGAGTCGTCTTGATCATCATCGTCGTCATCATCATCATCATTATCCGAATCGTCGTCGTCTTTGGCGCCGCGGGCCTTGTCGTCAGGGCGCGAAACGACGGGCTGCTGTCTCTTGCTCTGATCGAATCTGTAATCGGCATCCGTCGCCTTGGACTGCTTGCCAAAAGACGTCGTACCAAGAAACTTCTGCAGCGCTTCGTTCTCGTCGTCGATCTTGTCCGACATGGCGGGCGACATCAGCTGAGCACGAGGTGCGTGTTGGTGTCGACGTGGTTGTGCCGGCGGCCACACTTGCGTCGGGCACTTTGACTTTTGTCCCTCGGGTCCACCCTTTTGCCGTGCCCAACGCCGCACTCCCTTATTCATGCACGCAATGACTTTTCCATCCTCGCCCTACCGCCACTAGTCATTACCATGTCCTGGAAAACGGTGTGTTTGACTTTTCCCATGTTCGTGCCTGATTCTCTTTGCATCATCGATATGCTGTTCACTCTGTTCCTTTTTGCTTTGTCTCCCGCCATACCTCGATCTGGCGCATTCGATGCATCGACTGTGGGCACCTCGTCCATTCTGTCCGACTCCCGCTGTCTGCCGTCGCATCAAAAGCACGCTTCTACGGCCTGCAGATATCACCAGCCCTGATCTCCGGGCATCCGAGTCATGTTTCGCTGGTATGCCCAATTTTCGGAAGCCTCGGCCGGTCCTCTTGTGTTTCACTTCAACACTGACGTAACTCATTTTGATGCTTCTATTACAAGCACCAAAACATGAGATGCCTAAGTTTTCTCCCTATCTCATTTTGATCCTTCTCAACTCGTTTTCCGTCTTGTCTGCGAATCTCTCCCACCCTCTGTCCCTTGAATCCAACCCTTGCTTCCCTCCATCCCCTCCTTCTCGCCCGAATCGCGCCTGCTTCTCGCTTCATTTCAATATGTTCGACTCATCCTTCTCATACTCTTCCGAACAGCCCCTCTCACGGGCTGCTTCCGACAAGATGGCCATAGATCTCATGCACGACATGAGCCTCATCATGCATTTGAACCCGGATTGCATGAATATCAGACTCGTCTCGGATCCCTCTACGGTACCCCAAGAGTACAAAGTCGAAGACTCGCTCGCTTTCATCCCCAAGAAGTTGTGGTCTGGCGGAGTTTGGTACACCGCTCTCTTCACGCCCGTTGACGATGGCTGTGATATCCAGATTCAGGCTCCCGGTGGCTTCAACTCGACCAACCGTTGGCGCTTGGCCAAGAAATCCGACGGTGCCCGCGTAATTTCCATCACGAGCGACGCCAAGTGCAACAAGACATTTGCATACTTTGTCAAGAAGTTCCTCGAAGTCCAGCATGGCCAATTGCAACGTACCTTCAACCAGCGTGTCGAGGCGGTCGCAAGACCAGGCAGCGTTCGTCGCCGATCATCCATGCCGACATAGTCTGGCTACAATGACGACAGATGGGACAACACGGTTAATCGGCGTCTTGGGGGTGCAGATGTGCTCGGGAGGCTCTGCATCAAAGGGTACTGGGAATCTCACTACTTGGAAAGAAATACTGGAAAGCAGACCAGTCTTGGTGGTTTCGCAGTTATCACGACTTTACGACTGCAATAATATATCTGTCACATGAAAACAACCGTACTTACTGGCCAACATTGGGTCCCTTGAATTCCGCTCTAGAACAAATCGTACAAAGGGAAATAGCGTCGGGGTCAGAAAATTTAGATTTGAACTTCAACTCATATATTATGAGGCGGAAACACAACATTACTTGAACGATGTTTGAGTGAGACGACCTGTCTGAGCTCATTGTGCTTGAAAAAGACAAAAGAATAGCATTTTGCAGATTGGCAGACAACGATTCAAAAAACCTTACTCCCTCATGCCGCGGTGATATTGGACAGGGTCGCCCATCTTTCCTGCCAAAGCTGTCCGATATTATCCCGGCAACACCGGCGTGGAGAAAGACTCCTCGTTCCTTCGGCGGAGCGCTGACCGCCGCCGAAAGCAAAGTCAAATGCCGAGGCAAACGTGCATAATTTTTTATCAAGCTCTTCCATGCAACCTGTCACGCTATGACACCCGGGATGCTGATAAATCTAGTTCACTCTCCACGCCCTTGGGCACTTTCAACGTTATCCAAACACCGTCTTCTTTCCAGCAATCAAACATCTCGGTCCTACTCGTATAGCAACATTGGACGGCGACTTTACGATCGATGCCTTGGCCCATGATTGAGGGCGGACAGAATTTTGCCCCGGACATAACCATCGCCAATGCAATCCAGCAGTAACTCGGAAAGTGGCGGCCTCAACTTTGTCTTCGAATCCGGATCTTCTGGCCGCGAAAATAAAAAGTACGTGAGGTCTCACGCGGCAAAGGTCGGCTGGTCACAAAGGACTCGCAACAAGGGCGGTGCCTCGAAAGAAGATGGTCCGAAAGACAACAGTCCACCTGGGAAACGCCGCAAAATTCAAACCGAGCTAATAATCGGACTTCCAACGCAACACGAGCCATCTCTCTCGGTTTTCGAACCATCTAATACTACAACCGATGATCCTGCTAGGAACGCTGGGAGACCTCTATCCCTGGCCCATCATTCTCCGGTGCAGCAGCATGCGACTCATCAGGAACCACATTTTGCTTCATATCCCACTATCCACTATCCATCTCCCTGTACTCTAGGCCCTTCACACTCATCTAGGCCACCTCTTCCATGGCAAGCTCTCCCGCCTCAACATTATCCTGGCCATGTTCGAACCCAAGACGTTTGTTCTTCAAGCGGACCGCACAACGGCATTTCTCCAGTTCATCAGGCATCCCAAACCGCTTCTTTATGGCACGGCCTGCCTGCATCCTATCAGCACGTCCCGGCCGTACAACAAACTTCAGTACCGCAATTTCCATCCGCCGCACCGTCCCCGTTTTTGCAGTCCAGAGATGTCATTCCCACCTCAGAGAGTGGCCAGTGTGTGCTATCATCTCGTGACCTACCGTTTCCCAAGCCATCACGTGCGCTGGATAGTCAACCCTTCTCCTCGACTTGTTCCTTACTGACGAACGCCAATTGGAGACAATACGATGTGCCGGCAACGAGCATGGAGGGCGTGCATTCTGGAGATCATGCAGAGCAAACGTCGAACATACCGAATACAAGAAGTCCGGAAAGCGCTGAGAAGACAGTGAAGTCATTATCCAAAACAAAGACTCCCTCTTCTGGATTCCTTGAAGTTGTTCTGAACGAAGAGTTTCCGCTTTGGAAGTCTGTAGACTCCGGCAGTGACTCTTTCAGGATATTTCCAGTCAAGTGGCAGCCATTCTACAGCCGACTTCTTCAAAACTGTAAGCACCACGAACCACTCCTACATCAGACCATTTCAAGCTCATTAGAAGCAAAATAGATCGTTCCAACATGCTGGTGCAACTCGAAGAGATAACGACCGATTGGTCATACCAAGACAGACTTGAATTCAATCAGATGCCGCTGCGGCTCGCTGGATCCGAGCCAGCACTGTTCTACTCCCTACTCGCCAACGCCGCCATCATGATGCCGCCGGAACTCATTTCCCCTTGCATTCCCAGATGGCTGCAGAAGCGCACGACCGAGTGTCTCAACGAGGCACTGTCAAATCCGGAACGCGCGTACAGCGACGCTGTCATTCTCACCGTCAACCTGGTCGCCTTGTTCGAAGCCATAACTGGGCAAGCTCAGGCCTTAGCATCCATACTCCAACCCGTGCTGCGTCAGATGGTAGCCTCACGCGGAGGACTGAAGAGTCTCGCTGCCAGAGGTACCCTTGATTCACTTAACCTGACCCGCTTCCTGGCCTGGACGGACCGAGTGATTTGGTGCCAAACGGGGAACAAACTCATGTTTTCCGACTTCGAAGAGGATGCATCGGTCAGCAAGGCGGATTGGGAAGACATCTGGGCAAGAATGGAGAGACGAGTGCAGGATAACATGCCACGGCCGCTAGAGGAGCTGCCAGATGATGAGTAAAATTTCCTTTAAGACGGTTTTGCGCCACGATGGAGTTTTTGTTTGATGGTCTTCTATCTTTTTGCTTCTTTATCCCTTTTATTTGTGCAGGCCTACGTATATATACCCCACATTGATTGCATTTTGGCTTTGATCTGACAAGAAGGACGTCCACGATCTCCACCGAAACAGTACGCACGCCCTTGCATGCGAAGTCTCGCTCGAAAGATCGAGGAGTCATCGAGTGTTTCTGCAAGTTCTCGACAGCGAGAGGGAAGGAACGGAGCAATCTTACCGGATCGGGCTAGCTTGTCCTGCTTCCTGCCTTTTGGGGCAGGAATGGACGCTCTTTGCGTACCTGTACAGTGCTCGGAAGCCGTTCACATATTCCACATTATGCTCTCCACACGTCCAGACATCGACCCGAGTTGTTCGCATCCTGTACTCAGGAGACATCTCACATCCAGCGACCTTGCAAAGATGAGAGCCCTATTTCGATGCATGATGGGGCACCTTCTCTTCACCAGCAAGTTGATTGTTGATATCTCCCCAGTCGACATGATGATTCCCCCCTGGCACCATCAAAGAGAGCGGTCAGGAGTATCTCGTCATGGCGACTACTTTCATCATCACGAGCATCAAACACTGCCGTCCGCGTTGCGGGACTGTTGCATGGTCATGTAACCCTACATCGCCATGTCAGGCGGAAATGGCAAAGGCATCTTCATGGCCCAAGTGTCTGAATTGAAGAGTGAGGGCTCCTTGATGCCAAAGTCGCATGGAAGATAAGCTGATGGAAAACAAGTTTAGACAAGAGTTGTTGTGGGCAACGAATGAGTTAAACAGTAGCCTATGTCTTCGAGAGAAAAAAAGAAGAACAGGCTTTATTGACAAGATTCGAATGACCATTCAGTCTTCTCTTAATCGCGCGGATACAACCGCGTGGTTCTGGAAATCAAACATCTGCCGTTCACATGGCTTCTCCTTCTTGGATGACACGATCAAAAACGGGTATAGAGAATCAAAAAGGGTATCACATACACATACTCTCAACACCACACCAGACAGAGCTGCTCTACCTTAAGACCCGAGCACAGTCTGCACACCGACACTATTAGCGTCCTCACGCTTCAGGATGAACGGCCTCAGGTCCGCCTTTTCAACGCCCACAACACCCGCCACACCTCCTGCGCCTGCGCCCGCCGCGCTCGCACCGCCCAACCCTCTGACTCTATCCCTTAGCGCTTCGGGCCCAATGACAAACAGATTCGCAATCTCAGTCAACACTTCCAAACTCTCCTTGAAGCCCTGAGGTAACTTCCAGCTGCGCAGCAACTCGATGTACTTGGCCATGTCTTTGGAAACGATGAGGCCGCCAGTCAGCGAGACCGTGTAGCTGCGGAAGTGTGCAAGGAGCAAGGCGCGTACTCCCAGCGCCAACTCGAGCAAAAAGTTGTCGAAGACTTTGCCCGAAAGCGCAGTCTCGGCGCGCGAGTGGACTTTGGAAAGAAAGTTGAAGAGAGCGAGACACGTGGGTGTTTGCAGTTGGTCTAGTTGCAACAACGCGTCGTCGCGCGGGCGGAAGTCTGTCTTCTTTTGTTGAGATAGAACGCGGGTGGAGTAGGTTAGGGAAGCGTCGATGGTCTTTTGAAGGATGGTGTCGATCTTGGTTTCTGTCCGATCAATGAATGCGTTTGTCGTCTTGTCCAAATCGCGGCGGATTGTCAGGTTGCTGGAAGCTAGAGGCAACAGCAGGGTCTGTATGGTGGCAAGCAGCAAATGCAAGATGCTGACTGCACTGCGTAGATCGACTAGATGTCCGAAATCGGGTTCGTTCTTTGTACTGTTTTCTGCTGCGGTTGCGTACTCTGTAACTGCATCCAGAGCCGTCTCCAGGTATATCTCACCCATGTTGGCAATCAGTAGACCTAGGAGCTCACGCACATCCTTAGGTGTTTCATGGCCATTGGCCAGTTCCAGGCCTCGACCCACGCTCTCGGCCAGCCATTTCAGCATGCGTTTCGTAAATGGCAGACTCAGTGCGCCATCTTCTTCTGACACATCGATCTCGTTACGATTGGCGGACAGCGTAGCGTTGGGGTTTATGCCAGCAATACGCAATAAGGTTGACCTCTGAGGAGCCGGTATATCGGAGCTGTCGAGTCTATCGAGGTAAGTATCCCGGGTCGAGGAGATGAGTTCACGACTGCGCGCTGAGAGTGAGCCCAAATAAGATGTGGGCATCTTTCGCCGGCGAGTCTGATAAAGCCATTAGTTTGTAGAATATAGATTGGTAGAAGAAAGAACAAGACACGTACGTGGTAGGAGGTAAATTTGAACAGTAGCGAGGAGTAAAGCTCTTCAAGACTCCGCTTCTCCCGCTCAATGTAAGACGAGCCAGAGAAGTAAGGAACAAAGAGATCATCGAGCTGCTGATCGAGTACGGCGGCCGTCTGTGGGGAAGCTGGCTCTGGATGCTCAGTCAAGCCGTGTGACTTCAAGTCCTCGACCAAAGCAGAGATATAGCTCCTGCTAGCCTGTAATGAGCGCAAGAATGCTAATGAAGAGATAGAGTCTGCCTTGTCGAGCACCATCTCGAGTTTTTGTTGGATCTGCCAAAGTCAGTATAGCAGCACGACATATGGTTTGAACCTGGACATACAGATTGCTGAAAGATTCTCTGCAGGAAGCGCACCAAGACCTCCTCATGAAAAGGAAATGCTTTCTTGATGATGAAGCTCTCTTCTTGCACCACGAGTTTTACCTCGTCGACCAGACTCTGCAAACTAGGCTCGACGCCTGGAGGCTCAGTGTCGGGGTCGGCAAGACGTTCCCACCTGGATGGGAGTTAGCAAGGCGTGAGAAATGTGGGTCCAGAGAGACGTACATTTCCGGATCCGCTGCCAGGTCCTCGGTAATGAGTTGACTGCGATCAATGAAGAATTGATGTTGGTTGACGAAGAGGCCCATAACACTGGCACCATCACCAAAATCTTTCAGCGCAACGGCGCATTCCTGCACATTCGATTAGCATGACAATCTGAGCAGACAGAAGGAGTAAGTGCTTGCCTTCATGCCATCAAAATTCTGCCGCCTGTAGAAGTCATCGAACTGTTTGAGTAAGTCCTTCTCTAGGGACTCGAGGAACTTCTCTATCAGTTCAGTGGTCTTGTTGTTGGCGTTGACGCCATCAGCAGCAGACTGCGAAGTAGACGAGTCAAGACGCTGGCTGATTTTGAGCAATTGGCGAGCAATGTGTGCGCAGCGTAGCTTTCCATCTCCACCCTGAAGGCGTCTGACATCGTCAAGACTGGACAAGTCGCCACGCTCGCTGACATCAATCCAGCACTGTAAGATGAATTTTGCATCAAGAGCGCGCTGGCTCTGGCGGTCCAGTTCGTCGAGTCTCTCTCCAATCCTTACGGCAGCATTTCCGCCGTGATCTCCTTCGGCGTCCAGACTCCTTTCCAGACGATGGAACGAGTCGACTGCGCGTTCCAGCTCTCTCTCCCTTGCCTGGACATTCTGATTGTGCAGAGCCTCGGCTCTCCTGACACCCCCGCCGAGTTCGTTTTCCTGCAGCTCGAGATCCTCGCTCAGCAGCTTCAGTCGGTTCAGGGCTTGTTCGAAAGTGCGGATCAAGGGCTTGGGATCAAATGCAACAGCTTGCGGACCGGAACGGCGATTCGGAGGGATTGCGGCATCTGACAGAGATTCGACAAAGTCCTTTACTATAAAGTCCTGGCTGGAGAAGGTGTCGAGGGTGAACTGGGGTTGTCGCGCGTATGCGCCAGTGCGCGAAGGAGCGGCCGAGACGCCCGAAAAGATGGACGCGTTGTCGGCTGCGGCGGGCATGGTGACGGAGTTCGTTTTGGATGGCCTTCAGCTCGGCGCAAGCATGTCAGCGAAACATGCACATGTTTGGCAACTCGAGCAATGCCCGGAGACGACAGCTAAACACCGATGCGGGACGGGGCGGGGCGGGGCGGGGCGGAGACGGCGGAGACGCGCGTGGCCAAGAGCGGAGGCTGACGTCGCTCCTGCCCCGAGTATCTACAATTATTCCGGGAAGAGTGTCTCGATCGCAACTGCCTTTACAATCATACAAGCACAGCATTTGGTCGCAATGGTCGGCTTGAGACAGCAGACGGCCTTCCACAGCGATGTCGGCGCCAATGGACGGCCAATGTCGGCCCACGAGCGTGAACAAATGTTACAACCGTATCTGCCCGAGTCGCCAGACGGCAAGCACCAGCGCACACAACCACTGCGTCAGTTGATCAAGGCAGTCCTGCACCTGTTTCTGTACAACCTCGTCCACTTTGTCTTTTCCGTCTACCACCGCTTTCGCGTCGCATACCACAACCTCGTTGACCGCATTTTCGCCGTTCTGTACTACCACCACCGTACCCCCGAGTACATCCAGAAAGACGTCAAACCCCTGAAAAAGCTGCCCAAGCACCTGTCCATAATTCTCGAGCTCGGTGACAACGACCACAGCAGCGCGGGGCTGGAAGCCTTGATCCACGATGCGTGCGAGGTCGCCGCCTGGTCTGCCTGCGCTGGCATTCCCATGCTGAGCATCTATGAACGCTCCGGTACCACGGCCCGCACTCCCTGATCCTGTCCCCGCAACTAACCCATTACAGGCGCTCTCAAGCACTCGCTGCCCCTTGTGCACCGCCGCATCTCGCGCACCCTGTCCGCTTATTTTGCCAACGACAATCCAAACAAGCCAACCCTCTCGCTCGGCGCTCCCCACATGCAATCTTTCTCGCCTCCCGCCTCGCCTTCGGCCAACAACCATGCCACATCTGCCAAATCTTCGCCGCACTTGTCCATTCTACTTCTGTCAGCCTCTGACGGTCGTCGCACTGTTGTCGACTTGACCAAGACTCTGGCGGAGATGAGCCAAAAGGGGAAGCTCGCTCCCAAGGACATCTCCCAGGAGTTGGTCGACGCTGAGCTGACCGAGAGTGTAATGGGTGAGCCCGACCTCCTTATCTTGTTTGCGGATAGCGTCCACCTGCAAGGCTATCCCCCGTGGCAGGTAAGGCTCACCGAGATCTTGTAAGTCGCACCTCCCCATGAAATGAGGCTCCCATTGCTCCACAAGCATCGCAAATGCTGACATGTTTTTGATCATCAGCCACGTCCCGGACAACAATGGCGTTGGATACCAAGTCTTCTTGCGCGGCCTGTACAATTATGCTCAGGCCCAGATGAGATTTGGAAGTTAGACATCACCCCTAATCTCAATCAAACGTCACCTGCCTGCGTATATTCAAGGTTGGTCCATGATCCCGCACCGTACAAGACGTCATTTTGTTTGCGTCGACGTTGCATGTCCAGTCGTGGCGCCGTAGAACATGGTCGCGAGACATCAGAAGACCACGCGCCATCGAACCCGACGTGTTTTCTCAGCCTTTCCATCCATGCATTTTATCGGATAGCCACATGTGCATCTTGTTGCTTGACAGGTCCAGAGTGACACAGACGATTCCGTCATATGTAGGTACACGTTGTGTGGCTGTAATTGGAAACACATCTCTCGATTCTCCATTCATCTTACACTCAATTGCCTGATGTCTCTTGGCTGAGTGAACTCATTCGCTCTTTCCCGCTTCAATAGAAACGGCCACACTTATCGTTCCTTTTTCTCCTCTCGTTCACTCATCTATGTGTTCATCAATCTAAATCGCTTGGTCATTTGCAGCTCTACATTTATTGCCAAAGCGAGAACAATCTGGCCCATTAACACTTTTTGGCCTACAAAAAGTTCTCATCGCGGCACGAGGGAGCCGGTCACTCTGGCTTCGTCTCAACTTTGGGTGTCCAAACCACGGCATCGATCACGACATACATCATGGAATCCTCTCGTTCTGTCCCAAAGTGCAGTCTCCTGGATCTCCCTCCTGAACTCCTTGACCAGATCCTTCTTCATTGCATTGGTACAGAACCCATCACCATTTCCCTGGCACCGACCTCAACCTCCATAATATCCAGCTTGATCCCCTTCGTCTCCCGCCGGAAACGCTACACCGTCACCAACTATCCATACTCACTTCTCCTGACCAGTCGCCTCCTTTCTCTGCTTACCTTCAATCACACATGGCGCCGCAAGTCTCTGGTCCTGTCCCTAAAAGCAACAGATGCGCTGTGCTTCCTGCTACATGGACTGGATGAGAAGCAAAGAGATGCACTATGCAGAGTCAGGCTTCCACGATTCATGCTCAGCTGGAACGTCTCTGTTGGTGCAGATCTCTGGTTGATTGCTGGCAAGGACAAGGGTGAGAGTTGGTATGAAGGCGATGGAGGAGATGGAAAGAGACTGCAAGCACTGCTCGGCATGCTAGGCAAACGGGCGAGCTGTGTCTGCTAATCCTGGGCGCTCAGACAAGGATCTCTTGCTCATGATGGATGGTTCAGACTAGGATCCTCTCACCGACGTTTTGGAGCGACCAAGTGAGGAACATCAGAGCTATGCCGCTGCCGAAGTTGAAGAACAAAATCGGCAGGACATGACCATTATTTTGGAGCAACATTCCGGAACCAAACACACACTATCACCTGGTAAGCATTAATGCCTTGCCTCCTTGTCCTGTCTAGGCGCTGACTCTGTCCTTGCTGCAAGGCAACCCCTTGGAAAAACACAACTTTCCCAACATTTTTGACCCCCTAATCCCTTTCAAAACAATGTTATTCAATTTGGAATTGACGCATCTCGAAGACGCATCTCGAAGAGTGGTGTTTTTCCGCAAGTCATACGGCAGATTATCTTAGGGGTCTGGGAATAGCAACATTCTACGTGCATTTCTATCTAGTGGTCCAACGTTCAAACGTTACATTGTGAACTGTGTGTGAATTGAGGATAAGGACTGGGAGATGGGAGCAAATGTGTTCTAATTGTCTTGATGCTTTCTGGAGATCTATTACTTCCAGATCTTGGTAAAGTACTTTCCAAGAGGTCCTCAGATCGTCACTTGAAACTGCTCGACTTTAGTCGATGTTCGAGTAGACTTCATGGAGGAGACACGAGGATAAGCCTTCTATCTCACCGATCATATATTAGCAACACATTCGTGCTAGGACGACAGAGTTTTGTTACTGTATGCACTCTGCTAAAAATTCAGAAGATGGGCAGTATCAAGTGGCCAAGAATCTGAGCGCCTCTTTGATAGTGTGTTAGAGAGAGCTGGAATCGATAGGTCTCTAGAAGAATAAAGAACAAACACACTTACACCAGGAGAGAATTTGCACCTTCTAGCCGCTGTGCCTTTTCCTCGTTTTCCACGCCGTCCCTCCCGCGATTCCTCAACGCTAGAGTTTATGATATGAATCACGTAGAACTTGGACATCAGTCGGGTTATGAGATATCTTGCCGGATACCTTACAGATAGACACCACCCCGAGAGATGCAGGGGTTGCTTGAGGGCAAATCTTGTTGGGTAATTCTTATACGGTACATCAAGACTCAATCCAAAAAATGCCGCTATGGCGCAGTGGCAACGCGTCGCACTTGTATCACCGTATACGCAATGCGAAGATCGCTCGTTCGAACCGGGCTAGTGGCAATATCTAGATATTTTTTTTGATCTTAACCCTCTTCCCTTGTACCTACACCGTCTCTAGGAAGAGGTATGGATTTATAGAAGATATGGCCCCAACGAAGAAGAGCCCTTGCAATGATTGATGTTTTGGATCGCAGAGTCAAAGAGCTATACAGTCCGGATTTCTCCGCATTTTCGTTGAGACTCTTTTTAGAATCTCGATTTTATGGAACGCCTGTTAGGTATACATAGAGATGGAGGACTGAAGGCGGCAAACGAGCCAACAAAACGAAAGAAAGAACAATAATCGCGACGGTAACATGGAGATTCGATATAATATGGGAAACGATGCTTACTCTATATACAAGGAATATCCAACTAACCAAAAACGTGAAATTGTTAAACACGGCAAATGGCTTTTGATCAGAGCCTGGCCATAGTGGTTATAGTCTCATCTTGCTTACAGAAGGATTGTTCTTTGTATGCCTCTAGTAATGTTTGGATGTGTTTTAAATCCGCTTAAACATGACAGAACCTGTCACACTGTATCTGCAAAATGAAAGCATCTGCACCGACCCATTAGCAGAGGCACATCGCCCAAGGAAATGCCGGTCATGTAGAGTGTGCCTGGACAATACTTCGCCCTGGGGCAACCCTGACATTCATCGGCTAGTGCCGTATGCTTGGCAGTTTTGCGAAATGCATCAAAGCTTCGCGAAAAATTATCTGCCATTGCCAGCGACGACATTAGAGAAAGTCTCGGGAGGACAAACAGTTGATCACTTTTCGTCGACATCAACTAAAATCAAAATGGCGCTCGTCAAGTCCGGCGAGGCCGATTACTCGATCAAGCCCGAGAACATTACCCCTACCATCGACACCAGTGCCTGGCCGCTGCTGCTCAAGAACTGGGACCAGCGTACGTCCATGGCCGGTCATCAGTTTGTTGTGTGCTGCGAAAACTAATCTGTTTGCGCGCAGTCCTTGTTCGCACTGGTCACTTCACTCCCATTCCCGCCGGCGCCACTCCCCTCAAGCGTGACCTCAAGTCGTACATCTCGTCCGGTGTCATCAACCTCGACAAGCCCTCCAACCCTTCTTCCCACGAAGTTGTCGCGTGGATCAAGCGCATCCTTCGTTGTGAGCGTACCGGTCACTCCGGTACCCTCGACCCCAAGGTCACTGGATGTCTGATTGTCTGCATTGACCGCGCCACCCGCCTGGTCAAGTCGCAACAGGGTGCCGGTAAGGAGTATGTCTGTGTCATCAGACTCCACAACAAGCTCCCCGGTGGCGAGGCCCAGTTTGCTCGCGCCCTCGAGACCTTGACCGGTGCTCTTTTCCAGCGCCCTCCTCTTATTTCTGCCGTCAAGAGACAGCTCCGTATCAGAACCATCCACGAGAGCAAGCTCTACGAGTTCGACAATGAGAGACAGCTCGGTGTCTTCTGGGTTTCTTGCGAGGCTGGCACCTACATCCGTACTCTCTGCGTGCACCTGGGTCTCTTGTTGGGAGTTGGCGCCCACATGCAGGAGCTGAGACGTGTGAGATCTGGTGCCATGGACGAGCAGAAGAACCTGGTTACCCTCCACGACGTTCTGGACGCCCAGTACCTCTACGACAACCAGCGCGACGAGAGCTACCTCCGCCAGGTCATTAGCCCTCTTGAGTCGCTGCTCACCACCTACAAGCGTATCGTCGTCAAGGACTCTGCCGTCAATGCCGTCTGCTACGGTGCCAAGCTCATGATCCCTGGTCTTTTGAGATACGGTGTGTTTTGATGCATTGCGATCCATGTCACTGACTTGCTAACGTACGTTCAGAGTCCGGCATTGAGGTCCACGAGGAGGTCGTTCTGATCACCACCAAGGGTGAGGCCATTGCCATTGCCATTGCTCAAATGTCGACCGTCGAGCTCTCCACCTGCGACCACGGTGTCGTCGCCAAGGTCAAGCGCTGCATCATGGAGCGTGACCTGTACCCTCGCCGCTGGGGCATGGGCCCTGTCGCTACCGAGAAGAAGAAGATGAAGGAGAGCGGCAAGCTCGACAAGTACGGCCGTCCCAACGAGCAAACACCCGCCAAGTGGAACGCCGAGTACAAGGACTACAACCTGACCGTCAACGGCGAGACCGTTACGGGAGGCGAGCAGGCTGCCGTCGAGGCTCAGCCCGTCAAGGAGGGTATCACGGGTCAATCCAAGGACACGACCTCTCGCGATGAGGTTCTTGCTGCTCCGGCCGTGGCAGGAGACGGCAGCGAAGTCAAGGACGCACCTATGGAGGATGCGGGATCCAAGGACAAGAAGAGAAAGCGCGAGGGCGAGACTGCCGAGGAGAAGGCGGAGCGCAAGAAGAAGAAGGCGGAAAAGAAGGAGAAGAAGGAGAAGAGAAAGAGCAAGAGCAAGGCCGACAGCTCTGACAGCGAGTAAGCGATGCTCGAGCGGGACACGAACTACTAAAAGTACAGCGCATTACCATGTATAGTAGGCGCGGGCAGGCAGGCGGCGTTTGGGCATGGTGTTCGGGCGTTGAATATCAGTGACGGCGGTTGCAGCATATGCCAGCGGGAGAGTGGGTTCCATTTGCAATTCACAAAATCACGTTTTATCATGCACCTGGACTGAGGAGTGGTGGATTGGAGTCGTGACAGGGTGTGCGTGCAGCTGAGTGGAAAGTGCGGCATGGCCGTTGCGCATGACGTGCGTGTGGTCACCAAGTACCAAGGAGGCCATTCAAACAGCCTGCATTATGTACTGTGTTGCCATATGCAAAGAGATTCAGTAGTCAGCCGTGGCCCAGACTGGTTCTCTGGCATTCCTCACGTCGTCGGTGCTGGCGGCGTCGGCATCTTCACTTCGCGCACTTCCCAAAGCGGAACATTCACAAGTCGCCCTTTCTTCTTTGCAACTGACTTTCATTTACCACTTCCACACTCACCTTTCCGATCCACTGCTCGCACTCTTCCTCTCCGACTCAATACCGTCCTTGCCTTGCAACAACTCTGCCCGTGACCGGCAACCAACCTCGACAACATGGCGGAGAAGATCCTAATGTCCGAGTTTAAGGCGCTGTCCAAGGAACCCTGGACCAACATCGAGGCAAGTGAGGCACGCCATGGCGACGATGCGCATGCCATGCTAACTCGGCCACCAGCTCATCGACGAGAACATCTTCGAATGGCACGTCGCTCTCATCGTCATCAACCCCGACTCGATCTACAACGGCGGCTTCTTCAAGGCGAAGATGACCTTCCCCACCGACTACCCTTACCGTCCACCCGAGTTCAAGTTCCTGCGCCCCTTGTTCCACCCCAACGTCTATCCCGACGGCAAACTCTGTATCTCCATTCTGCATCCGCCTGGCGAAGACGAGATGTCGGGTGAACTGGCCGCCGAGCGCTGGTCACCTGCCCAACGCGTCGAGTCCGTCCTTATCAGCGTCTTGTCGCTCCTTGACGACGCTGAACCCTCCTCGCCCGCTAACGTCGATGCCGGCGTCATGCTCCGCAATCATCCCATCGAGTACAAGAAGAGAGCCGACCAAGACGTCGAGGCCAGTAAGAAAGACATTCCCGAAGGCTTCGTCATGCCGACATACCAAACGGCCTTCAAGCAAGAAGTCGACGAGGACAACCTGTTTAGTTGGAGCGATTCGGATGTCGAGGACGACTTTGACAACGACAGCGACGCAGACATGACCTTCGACGAGGACGACGAAGAGTGCGAAGATGAGGCCAACAGTGACAGTGACGACTGAGCCTACATTAGGGACCATTTGCTTTGTGACTTTTTGCTTTTATACCATCAGCGCGGCGTTCAAGGAAATACACGCAAGGCCGTTTGATGATGACTGGCTGGAAAGAGAGGCAACGATACAAAGGGTGTCGCGGGCGTAATGGCGCAGCATTTGCTCGGCTGCAGGTTCTTCACATACCACTACATGGCTGTTCTTAGATGCATATTTTGACAAACATCTTTTTTGACTCTCCGATTCATGCCCCAGACATATAACAAGTTACTGTATTGTGTTTGTTCACATGCCATCTGGATAGCCGATGACGTAGACGCAGGCGCGTTCACCGGGCCAGCGAGCAGTCAAGCAAACACCCAAGTCTTCGTGGACACTTCAATACTCGCGCGAGCTGATTCTGTGTCTTCCACTCCGCACACCATGTCTGAGCCGACGGCAGATGATATCCAACAGGTCAACGCGATCACCGGTTGCGGCGAGGATCTAGCCCGTAGATGGTTGAAGGTTTGAGAGAAATTCGGCAGCCATAATCCATGCTCCGACTAATCTTCTCCCATCCAGGCCAAAAACAACAATGCAGACGCCGTCGTCGGCGCCATATTCGATTGCGAAGATCTTGATGCCGCCGAGGCACGTCTTTACCATATCATATGACTATCGCATTGCTGACCTTAAACAGAAAGCCGTGACATGGAACGAGACTGCCTTCAACGCCGATCGCGATGGAAACGCAGCATATGGTCCCCAAAATTTCTGTGCGTCTCCTGGTTCCACCTGTATGTATAGGATACTAACAATTCTTAGCATTCAACGAGGGCAATCTGCGTCCCCTAGGCCAGAGCGCAGCTCCCACCAGGGGCAACTCGCCCGTGCCTTCACTCAGGCAGCCTGCTTCCCAAGCCGAGGAGGATGCCGAGATGCAAAAGGCCATTGCCGCCTCACAGCAAGAGAATGGTTTACTTCCCAATTCTAACCTCAAACCGGCGACACGAGACAATTATGACATGGCAAAGTGGGCTGTCACTACAGTCTCTGGCGTTGATTCCCATCAAGCTAGCGAGATCATACCAGACCTCGAGCCACACGAGCGCAAAAACCAGCCTGGTGAACCGCGATTCTTGAAGCAACTCCCTTCCGGCGACTATTTGCCAAACCTACTGACCATTGTGCATTCTATCCCCCTTGCCCGCAGAGCATTGTTGATACCACACAAATCATATTCTTCTTATGGATCCGACCTGGATTGGTGGAAAGGTAACTCCATCCGCTTGCCCAAGATTGTCAGCACTGTAAGTGGTGCTCCTCTGGAGCCTGCCACTACTGAGCGAGATGACATGCTTGCCGAAATGCAGCGCTTGATGGCACTGCTCGACAAGAGTTCGAGATCGTACGGCAGCGCAGAAGCTCTTATTCAGCTAGCCCAACCGTTCTCTGTCAAGGGCGGAGACGTGACCTCGGAGTCCTTGCTTGATCGAGTTCTGCAGGCCTGGGAGAAAGCTGCAAAGAAGGCAGCACCTGAACACTCGGCCGAGTCTGAAGTTTTCCGCTCATTGATCGGCACCACTAGTCCCGAAGGTCTGGGTACCCCGAACCTGTGGTCTTTGCCATTGATTGTCAGCACGGAGTCTAAGCCGACCATCAATCTCGCTGAGATCATGGACAACACTCTTTGGGACATGGATCCCGATGATGAGGCTTTCTGCGACAACTTCATGGAACAGTGTGCACCTGTTCTGCCAATGCGCTTGTCAGCGGTCAGTGCCTCGAGGGAGACGCTCGGCGTCATCATTCCGCCAACCCTCTACGTTGACAAGTACTTGAAAGAGAACATCGACGCTACGAGAGACATCAGAAGGCAGATGGCCCAGAGCAAAAAGAAGATTGAGAAGATCGAAACAGTCGAGTTCAAGTTGAAGAATTTTAAACACCCCCAAAAATCAGCACCATTGGAGACTTCTCTCCTGTTGAAACACGCAATGAACTATTTCTCGGGCGAGAGCAGGAAGAAACTCTTGGAGGAGAGAGAAGCTGCTGGTGCTGGGGGAGAAACTGATATACCGCCGCCGCCAGAGCACCACAGCGTTATTGCAGAGCAGCTGAATGCGGTCTACAGTGACATAGCATCAAAACTCCAAGGTTAGTGTACATAGTTATTCCGGGCAAGACAAAACTGACATATGCTAGCGCTCGAAAGCGAGAAAGAAAAGGCGCGCAGCGTGCTGGCCCGCCTGTCCCAGGAAACCCCACCTCAATTGTCGCCATCATCGCTGAAGCATAAATACTCATTGAGGGGTGTCGCCACGAAGCCCTACGTCACTTATGTCCTCCGGTCAAGGGATCCAGCTGATAACGACATGGTTGACGATGAAGATGCTCCTGAGGGCATGCAGTGGTGGCGTATCGAATATGATGTGCAAGTCAACGGTGCAAGAGTTATGAAGACGGTAAGGTCAACTCCGGTCTTGTTGTCTCTACGCAATGCTGACAGGCACTGTTTCAGAAATCTACCCAGGACGATGTGATTCGTGCGGTGGAACTTGAACATAACGAAGCCTTGCTTGTCTATGCTAGTGACCGGGCCCTCTCGGAAGATGCAAACGTTGAGCTCTCTCAAGCACTAGAGGTAAGTACACTAGGCCATGTACAGTACACATTCTGACAGAAGTAGGAATTCATTCGTCATGACGACGAAATCTTCGAATCAGAATTGCAAATGAGCAACTTCGGCAACGTCAACGTGTATCCCGAGTTCTCGGGCCCTCATCAACGCCGCCCCTCTGGAGACAGTACGATTGCCAATTTTGACAACGACGAGCTTCCTCCAGCATATGAAGACACATTCAACGGCAACCTGATTGACCTAAATGACAAGAAAGACATGAACATGGGAGGAAGCAGTCCTCCTGCGCATGAAATCAAGCTTGACGATGCACAAGGAGACGAGGGAGGCGTAGAGATGATCGAGAAGGCGCATGCGCCGCTCTACGGCATAGGAAACAGTTTGACTGAGAAGAAGAGCGACGCTTTCATGGAAGATGCTTAGGAAGCGGAGATTGAGAAGGACTACCCTGCCTTCAAGTCGAATAAGCAAGCATGATTGGGCCTAGTTGTAAGATAAGAGAGCGTCATGAATTGAATATTCTTGAGTAGAGCAGTTCGTGTCTACCCATCCACAGATCCATTGGCGGGATAGTGAGGCCCGCATCCTCGACCTTGGTCTCCCTTTCACTCCTCACGCAATCCCTGATACAAGCCTGCAGCGCCGTGCTCGCCAGAATGCCCTGCGACTGATACGGACCCATGACGCTCGCCCTGACCGCCGCACTCAACAGCGCTTTGGCATGATTGAGCAGGAACAAATAACTCGTGTCCTCGGCACTCAACCCCAACGCCCTACACACGGCCCCAAACAGCGGTGCAAAATGCGCATTCAATCCCAACCCCAAGCCATCCGGCCGACTGCGCTTCTGCGCCGCCACGAATCCGGCGATGGCGACCAACGTCTCCGCATTCGCCGCGGAAGAGGGGCAGGAGTGCACGAATGCGCGCTCCCAGAGACTTATCAATGCCTTGCCCTGGGACACACTGGCGCGTCTCGCGACGGTGCAGGGCGTGCTGGCGTCCATGTCGTTGTCCAGCGTTTCCAGGTGACTTGGGTCGTGGAAGGCGTCCAGCACGTAGGGCAGTGATGTCGAGGCCAGATTGCGCAGAGACATGTTTAGGAAGTCGTGGAAGTCGGCCACGGTCGAGTGGGACCCGGTTGAGGCTTTGTGGTGTGCGAGGTAGGACTCGAGGCCGCTGCTGAAGGCGAAGGAGCCCAAGGGTAGTGCAGAGTCTGAGAGTAAGAGCAGAGCGTGCAGGGATGGGTTGTCCATGGTTTTTTTTTTGGATGTTATATTCAACAGATTTTATGCAGTTTAGGATTCATAGTAACATGGTCAACTGGATACGCTCTTATCGGTTGGTGAGCCGAAAGGAAGTCAAGTACGGGTGCTTTGCATAAAATCAAGCACAAAACTTTCATTAATCGTCTACGGGGCCTGTGGAGGAGTCTCATTATCCCAAAATGCCCTCGCCAATAGATGCTCGCTAAGAAAAACAATGCTCAGGTAAAGGACAAGGAACCACAAGAAGAGGATGGAGAATAATAAAAAAAAGGTCTTCCTCAAGGAAAAACGCCGTCGCCTGGTGTCTGGACAAATGCTGTGCTTTACAGAATCTCCTTGAGCTGGGACTTTTGTGCTGGCGTCAGGCTCGTAGGGAACTTGATATTGACACCGACAATGAAATCGCCACGTTGATCTGGTGTCTTGCTCTTGGGCATGCCGAGGCCAGGGTAGCGGTCTCTGTAGGTGGGTGCAGTGGGACCCGAGGAGCTGACACCGACTTGCTTGCCGTCGATGGTCTTGACAGTTCTTGACCAGCCTGTCAGAGCTTCTTTCAAGGTAATGTCGACGTTGTGGACAATATCGTCGCCCTCACGCTTGAAGAGGGGATGTTCTTTCTACGAAAAGGTTAGCATTCATGGCGGTTTCACGAACAGGGAACAAGGAGCTTACCTCTTCAACAACAAAGTGCAGGTCCTGGACGCCTCCTTCAACTTGGTCGCCAACTCCGGTAAACTTGATCTTGCTGCCGGGTTTGAGACCTTTCTTGATGGGGACTTCAAGAATGCGGTCTTGTACGGACTGCTTGCCAGTCTGCTCGTCGAAAGTCTTTCTCTTGATCTTCATCTTCTTGGTGGCACCGGCGAACAGGTCTTCGAGAGTGACGGGCAAAGGCTTCTCTACGACCGTGACCTCGGGCGTCTGTTGGCGCCTGGGCTTGCCGCCGTTCATGCCAGAGAAACCTCGTTGCGGACCGGGGCGTCCGCCAAAGTTACTGCCAAAGCCGCCGCCGCCGAAGGATGAGAAGAAGTCGTCATCATCTCCCATGCCTGCTCCGCCCATGCCTCCTCCTCCTCCGGCGCCAGTCCTGAGGAACTCGGAGAAGATGCTCTCGGGGTTGCTGAAGGAGAAGCCACCAGGGCCACCACCGCCTGTCGAGAAGTGGAATGTCTTTGCGCCTCCCGGGCCTCCGCCGAAGCCACCGAATCCGCCTGGCATACCACCTGGCATACCACCTGGCATGCCGCCAAAACCTCCGGCACCGCCAGCGTCGCCCGGCGGAGGGGCGCCTCCTCTTAGGATAAAGTCGAGGCCGAATTGGTCATACGTCTTACGCTTGTCGGCATCGGAGAGGATTTCGTAGGCTTGCGAGACTTCTTTGAACTTCTCCGAGGCTTGCGGGTTGTCCTTGTTCTTGTCGGGGTGGTATTTCAGAGCGGCTTTGCGGTAGGCCTTCTTGATCTCGTCGGGTGTCGCGCTGGGCGCAATGCCTAGCGAGTCGTATAGCTTTGTCTCGGCGACCATTGTTGATGTCGTGTGCGCGCGTGAGTTTGCGATGGATCAGTATAGTATGGATGCGAGAGATCGAGTGAGAGTGTGATGGATGAGTCAAATAGAAATCAACCTCTCATGCAACCTGCCTGTGATATCGAGGCGTGCAGGTGTGACGTCGATCTTCCCCAAACTTCTCGAATCATCCATCACCTCGCGCTGTCTCTCCACATGCTTCTTTATCACTCACGCGAACACGAAACCCTTGCAAACTAGACTTGCATTGTTCTTGAAACAGTCATGTGCTTACTACCTCAATCATGTCTCACTTCCATGATTCAGTGCGGCGGCAATCTCTCCCGCAAGCAGCTGATTCCGCCAGTCAATAAAGTCCTGCGTCAGCACCTTGCCTGTGCCTTTGTCCTCGACCTTGACCACCTCAATTGCCGCACTCTTTGCTTCTCGCCGTATCCTCCACACTCCCTCGCCCACGATCGTTTGTTTTAGGAATTCGAGGAATTGGCCTGTAAAATTTATACAAATGTTGCCGTTCCACTTGTACGTGCCTTGCTGCTGGATCTTGCCCGGTATCTGTTGGGTGCTTAGTTCTTCAATGTTCAACAGCCGTCCGTCCTTCGAGCGGAAGCCGATGACCACTTTGGGTACACTGCAGCCTAGTCAGCATCTTCTCTCCGTTGTGAATGTTGCAGAAAGTCGCACTTGAGCAAGAAGGACTGAGCCCAGAACTTGAGGAGCTTCTTGTCCAAAACCCATCGATCACGCTCGTGTTCAGGCATCTTTGATGTCTTGAGCTCAACCCATCGTGCAGGCTCCTGCGGGTCTTCAGGCTTGTAGCCGAGTACTGCATTGCTTTAGTCTTGCTCGTCAGAGTGTGACAATCATGTCCCGTACCTCCGTCTACTTCTCCACCAATAACCATGGAGGTGTCACCGATCTGTGTCCTGCAAATGCTGCAGTACTGAGCGTAATTGTCGACGATCTCGTCTTCACGTCCTTCGATTTCGTCCCTAGATGTCTCTCCCCATGGCTTGGACAGGAGTGATAATGTCTCGAATTTGTAGCCTGTTGAAGTCAGCAAAAAGCTGCTGAAGATTCTGCGGCTGTACTCACCCCAGTACATGGCCATGTCTTGCGGAGGTCCTCGGTTTCGTGAGAAGCGAGCCTTTTGTGCTTCCTTTGACGCAGTCTTGTACGCATGATTCTCTTCGACATATCTGGTGCAGCCATCGCCATTAGCTTCTCCTTGTTGGTGCAGTGTCCGAGAAGATGCCTACATGGTTCCCTTTGAAGTTTAATTAGCCACATTGCGTAGATTCCATGATGCCAAAAGTTTTGCGCACTTGAAAAAACGTCGCATTCATCTCGAAGCCGTCTTCTTGCTCATATGGTGCTGTCAAGATCTGGCTTGATGGTCAGTATAGCTGTGTGAACACTGTTTAGGCCGTCACGAACTCTGGTCATCATGCCTCTCCATGTCACGAGATCAACCTCAGTCTTCTTGCCGCTGCGTTTTTCCGCCTCGACAAGAGTTTGCAGGAGGCCATCCAGATGCTCGTCGGCACTGTCATTGCGACAGCGAAAAGAATCATATCCTTTTGACAAGTCAATTGGAAATCGATTGTCGTTGTGACCAGGAATGTTGAAAAAGGGAGGATAGTAGTATCTCAGAGACTCATTATCAAAAGGCTTGAGTTTATGGTCACTGTCGTAGGAAAAGAATGCAATCTCCTGTTTGTTGTTAGCATATCTTCCTGTGTACTGATAAAAGGTGCATACGGTAGGCTTCTTGATTCTGGTGTTGACACCAGCAAAGCGCTGCTGTGGTTCAACGAGGAATCGTTGCATTGTGTGATATTCTGGAAAGCATCTCTCCATCAAGCATGAGGACTGTTGGAAGGTCGCGAACGCTTGATGAGTCCGCAGATGCGACTAGTCCGTTTTGGATATAGTGCTAGTACTAAAAGGGAAGAGATCGTCCATGCTCTATATCAAACACTTCTTGCTCTGACAGAAGAAAGACCTATGCCCGGGCAATTAATGATTGAACCACAGACAAGACAATGTTGTACTGCTGTAGGATGCTCCGAAGAAAACATTGAGGATGTGGTAATGCGCTGGTAAGGCTAGTCATATATCACATGGTCGTCAAGGACAGCGAAGTTCCCCCATCCACTTTGAGGGCTTTGAAGCTGTAAACAAAACACCGGACATCCATTCGATTCATCAAAAATTCCTCTGGAACCGCCACAATGCCCCCTCGTCCTCACGACCCGTTCAATGATGCACCTCGACGCCCTACATCACGGGCAGCGAGCCATCTGCATGACACTTACGCATCCGGCGGCCATTCTCTGCGTGCCAACTCCGCCGCACGCAACCTCTTTGCCCCCGCATTATCAAGACGCCCGACATCCACCAGTCCTAATACAACGCATTTGAATGAGTTGGTGCTCGAAGACTCGGACGATGCGGGAGATAGGATGAGTAGACGCACTGCGGCTGCTGGCAGACCAACCCGCACGAAGCGAGCCAGAGCAGCCACAGAAACAACCATCGAGCCAGATGAGGAGAATCAGCAACCGGAACCTGTTCGCGATATAGTCATTAGAGATGATAGAGGAAACTACCTGCGTGAAGTACCTGCTCTCGAGGAGGACATCAACAGAGCGGACGAGGAAGGTGTGTCATCTTCCAGCCGTCTCATTCTCACCTATCCAATACGTCTAGCAATGCGAAACTGACCCATGCTATAAAAGCAGAACTCGAGGACGACCGACGCCTGACATCGCTCGTACGGGACTACTGGGCGTCAGGAAATGCTGCTGGCGGAAGAGGTAGCAAAAGATGGAACGACCATGGTTTGTACTGTATCAAACCGAGTTCTGTTTGTTCGTCTGCTGACAGACTATTGCCAGAGCTCGAAAGACCCAAAGCAGAGGTCATGGCTCGATTACGGGAAACGGTGGGCAAGAAGCTCGTCGACGATCAGTGGATGTACGAGCCCACAGACTTTATGGAAGAATTGAGAGTCGCGAACCACGGCCGCATCTAACGTTGATCCCCCTCGACACCCCTAAATATGCCGAACTATTCATGTCAGTAGATGAATCGTGCTGTTTGATCTTCGCATTGCCCTTCTTCCCGACGATTGTTTGTATAGTGAAATCAACCATCCTTTCTGAACTCTTGTCTTGTGGATCTGGCCCATGTGGCGTTCAACGACTGACACCCTGTAATCCGACACAACCAAAGAGGACAAAAAGCTTGGTGGCTTTTGGGATGGTGGCGGGACCGTGTATGTTTGAGGGGTGTCCAGCTTCCAAACTCAAGAAGCCGAGACTCTCAGATGCGGGGCGGTTGCAAGCTTGCCAAGTCGACTGACATCAGTTCCACACTCATAGCATATCACTCCCAGTTACAAAATGTCGGCCAAGATCCAGAAGACGATTGCGCGGCAGCAACAGAAGTGAGTCGGCCATGGCGCCATCCTTGGACGCAGCTGACAGAAGCCGCAGGGTCGAAGAAGGCCAGTTCTACGAAGCCCACCAACAGCTGCGCGTAATCGCATCCCGCTACATCAAATCAACCGACTATGCCTCTGCGATAGATCTGCTCTCGTCTGGAGCGTCCATGCTCCTCAAGGCCGGACAGGGTGCATCCGGTGGTGATCTTTGCATGTTCCTCATGGACGTCTATGGCAAGGCTGAGCTGAAGCCCGACAACGCAAACAAGGCGCGCCTGTTAAGTCTGCTGCGCGAGTTTCCCGGGGGCGAGCCCACGAGAAAGAGATTTGCTGGAGAAGTGATTGGGTAAAGCGGCTCGACATACGGTCTACTGCGGTATGCTGACTGACCTCCGTCGCAGATGGTCTTCGAAGTTCGGCGAGTATCCTGCCGGAGACCCCGAGCTTCACCATGTGATAGGCTCACTCTACGCTGAGGGTATGTCTGGCTCATGATGCTTTGGAGCGGCTAGCTGACGATGGTATAGACGGCGAGGCTCTAGAAGCGGAACGACACCTGACTCTCGGAAACTCGGACTCGCCGGCAACCTTCGCCTCGCTCGAATATGACTGGTACGTTTCCGAGGAGGACCCTTCGGCTGCTCCCCTCTACGCTGCTCGCGTCGTCTTCCCTTACCTGATGGTCGGCAATGTTCGCGCTGCGAACAAGGCACTCCTCCTGTTCACGTCAAAACTGTCGTCCTCAAACCCCGGTCTTGGTGTTCAAGAAGTTGGCTCTGCTTCTTCGGATTTGCGCGTATACCCCAGCCTGCCGCTTCTCAACTTTCTCGGCCTTTTGTTGCTGGCCGTTCAGAAGGGAGCCGCCGATGTTTTCAAGCAGCTCAAGAGCCACTATGCCTCGCATATAAAAGACGCAGGAAACTGGGACGAAGCACTGGCGCAGATCGGAGAGATGTACTTTGGCATCAAGATCCCCAGTCAGAGCAACCCGCTGTTCGACATGATGTCGTCGTTCATGGGCGGAGGTGCTGGAGGTCAGAAGCCAGCCAGCAGGAGAGTGGAAGCACCGGCGCCGGCTCCTGGACTGGATTGATTGGTTGGTCGCGTGAGTCACGAGAGGAGGCATACGGAAGATTCTTGTTTGTACCATTCAGCGAAGAGCGCCATAGTCATGAAACCAAACGAATCAATCGCCACGACCTGGCATTCGTCTTTACAGGTGCTCCGGCAGTGCATCAATCTGCTTATGACAGATGGAAGCGATGCGAAAGCGCAGGCGACATGAGGGCGGATATAACGGCTTTTGCATAGCTCAGGCCAAGCCTTTTTTCCGCCCGTCTTCGTGGCCGTTCCCGACCTACTAGTACTTGTATTCACGTCACTAGTGGGCGATCGATCTGACGGAAGATTGCAGATTGCAGCAGTCGCCGTCTCTTTCCCTCCTTCTATCCACCGGTCGTCGTGCCTCTGTATCGCCATCCCGACAGCATCGATGCGCGACTCGGTGTCATACCAGGCGGTGCTCCAGGCTCCGGCCGGCTTGCATTACCTCGGCGTTGGCTCGATCCACGAACGCCAGCCGCTTTGCGGGAACAAAGAGGGATGGGGTCCCATCTCTCCGTTCCGCTACGATTTTACGCCCTGCTTCCTTGATGTCTGGACTGCCTCGGTCGCTGCATTTGGCCTTGTCTTTGGAGCCGGTGCAATCTGGTACCTGTTGCGAAAATGCAGCCCTCAGCCCGTCAAGCAGGACTGGCACTTCTGGACCAAGCTCTCCCTCCTCGCCGCTCTCTGCGCCACTACCATCCTTCAGGCCGTCTTCCAGATCATCACCTTTGGCGGCATCTGGGCTGGCGACTTCCGCTTCTGGGCAACTGCCTTGAACCTCGCCTCGATTGCCGTCATCTCGTACATCCAATACATTGAACACTGGCGCTCCCGTCAGCCCAATGGCGTCGTCCTGGTCTACTGGCTCCTCCTTCTCATTGCATACGCCGTCAAGCTCCGATCGCTCATTTCGCAGCAACTCTATCGTACGAACCTGCCCTATTTCATCACCTTTGCCGTCAGTGTCGGCTTGGCCGCTCTCGAATTTGGCCTCGAGTGGCTTGTTCCCAAACGCCTGAGCGACTACGATGCCCTGGGAGACGACGACGAATGTCCGATGGAATACGCCACCATCTTTTCCATCCTGACTTTCAGCTGGATGACGCCAATGATGAAGTATGGTTACAAGAACTTCTTGACCCAGGACGACCTGTGGAACCTTCGCAAGCGGGACACGACCGCTGCCACAACCAAGGCATTCAGTGATGTCTGGGAACAAGAGTTGGAGAAAAAGAAGCCCTCTCTCTGGATTGCTCTCTTCCGTGGTTTCGGGGGTCCTTATGTCCGTGGTGCTATGATCAAGACCATCTCGGACGTCCTGTCCTTTGTCCAGCCCCAGCTTCTGCGTCTCCTCATCTCATTCGTGAAATCATACCAAAAGGGTGAAACCCCTCAGCCGCCTATCCGTGGTGCTGCCATCGCTCTGGCCATGTTTGCTGTCTCGATTACCCAGACCGTTGCGCTGCATCAATACTTCCAGAGAGCTTTCGAGACTGGCATGCGCATCCGTTCTTCTCTGACCGCCGCCATCTATCACAAATCGATGCGTCTTTCCAATGAAGGAAGATCTTCCAAATCGACGGGTGATATTGTGAACTACATGGCCGTTGACACGCAGCGTCTGCAGGACCTTGCCCAATACGGCATGCAGCTGTGGTCGGCTCCATTCCAGATCACTTTGTGCATGATCTCTCTCTATCAGCTGGTTGGCTTTAGCATGTTTGCCGGAGTTGGTGCCATGATTGCAATGATTCCAATCAATGGTTTCATTGCACGCATCTCTAAAAACCTGCAGAAGAAGCAGATGAAGAACAAGGATGCCAGGACTCGTCTCATGACTGAGATTTTGGGCAACATGAAGTCCATCAAACTCTATGCTTGGACCACTGCTTTCATGAACAAGCTCAACTACATTCGCAACGACCAGGAGCTTAACACTCTTCGCAAAATCGGTGCTTCCATGGCCTTGGCAAACTTCACCTGGTCAACAACCCCTTTCTTCGTGTCTTGCTCGACTTTCGCCGTCTTCGTTCTTACCGGGAACAAGCCACTGACCACCGACATCGTGTTTCCCGCATTGACTCTGTTCAATCTTCTCACCTTCCCCCTCGCCATTTTGCCTATGGTCATCACCTCAATTATCGAGGCAAGTGTTGCCGTCAATCGTCTGACAAGCTTCTTCACTGCGTCCGAGTTGCAGCGTGACGCGGTCCTGAAGTACGAGGCAGTGACTGAGCGCGGCGAGGAAGCAGTCCGTATTCGGGATGCCACCTTCACCTGGAACAGTTCAGAATCTCGCAACGCCCTGGAAAACGTTTCTTTCTCTGCTCACAAGGGCGAGCTCTCATGTATCGTTGGCCGGGTTGGAGCAGGCAAGTCATCCTTCCTGCAAACTCTCCTCGGTGACCTGTACAAGATCAAGGGTGAGGTTGTTGTGCGCGGCAAAGTCGCGTATGTTGCTCAATCGCCTTGGGTCATGAACGCTAGTGTTAGAGAAAACATCGTCTTCGGATATCGTTGGGACCCTCAGTTCTACGAGAAGACTGTTCAAGCTTGCGCTCTGAAGGAGGATTTTGCATCTCTCCCGGACGGAGACCAAACAGAGGTCGGCGAACGTGGTATCTCCTTGTCTGGTGGACAAAAGGCTCGTTTGACTTTGGCTCGCGCGGTTTATGCCAGAGCGGATATCTACCTTCTCGATGACGTTCTGTCTGCTGTTGATCAACACGTCGGCAGGCATTTGATTGACAACGTTCTGGGACCCAACGGTCTTCTCAGCGGAAGAACAAGGATTTTGGCCACCAATTCTCTCCCTGTTCTAATGGAGGCAAACTACATCGTTCTGTTGCGTGAGGGCCGCATCCTGGAACGTGGCACATATGAACAGCTCATGGCCATGAAAGGAGAGATCTCCCAGCTCATCAAGACTGCTAGTAGTGAGGAGTCACAGAGCGAATCACAAAGCGACTCACCAGAGAGCGACGACTCGGCTACCGTGTTTGAAAGCGATCCAAACTCTGCTCAGAATGAACTGGAAATCACAGATGCCGAAGAAGGAGAAACGCAGCTTGCCCCCATCAACACAGGAGGTGGCCGACCGGCCCGAAGAGCAAGTGGAGTTTCACTACGCCGGGCAAGTACTGCAAGCTTTGCAGGGCCCCGCGGTAAGCTCACGGATGAGGAAGGGGACGCCGGTCTTAAGAGTAAGCAGAACAAGGAGTTTTCTGAGCAGGGCAAGGTCAAGTGGTCCGTTTATGCCGAATACGCCAAGACTAGCAACCTGGTCGCTGTCGCCATCTACATCTTTACCTTGGTTGGGGCTCAAACAGCTCAAATCGGTGGTAGTGTCTGGCTCAAAAACTGGTCCGAAATCAACGGAAGATACGGCGGCAACCCTCACGTTGGAAAGTACATCGGCATCTACTTTGCCTTTGGAATTGGCTCCGCCGTCCTTGTGGTGGTACAAACGCTCATTCTGTGGATCTTCTGCTCCATTGAGGTAAGGTGCATCAAAGGTGCGTCCCGGGCCGTCACGCTAATACCTGCAGGCGTCGCGTAAGCTCCACGAGCGTATGGCCTACGCCATCTTCAGATCGCCTATGACTTTCTTCGAGACTACTCCCGCCGGACGCATTCTGAACCGCTTTTCAAGGTGAGCATCTTTCTTGTCCCTGCATATCGTTGACATTTGTGCACCATCTATCAAGTGCCGAACTGTTGTATCGCCGCACGTGCACTTTCCTCAATTCCCGGATATTAGTACTAACCAAATCGCTTCGCAGTGATATCTATCGCATCGATGAAGTCTTGGCGTAAGTTTTTGCCCCCGTGTCAGGGCCTGATGACACTGATGAGCTGACCTGATCGGACAGTCGCACCTTTAACATGCTCTTTGTCAACTCGGCACGAGGTATGATGCGTCCTGATGCAAATGCAAGTAATATGCGTATATTGACTGAGTGTACCAGCTCTCTTTACCTTGGTCGTCATCTCCATGTCGACGCCAATTTTCGTTGCCTTGATCGTGCCGTTGGGCGGTCTCTATCTCTACATCCAACGATACTATCTTCGAACATCTCGTGAACTGAAGCGTCTAGACAGTATCAGCCGCAGTCCCGTCTATGCTCACTTCCAGGAGTCGCTGAGCGGTATCAGCACGATTCGTGCTTACCAGCAAAGCAAGCGTTTTGCCATGGAGAACGAATGGCGTGTTGATGCGAACCTCAGGGCTTACTTCCCGTCTATCAACGCAAATCGCTGGTTGGCGGTTCGCCTTGAGTTCATTGGATCCGTCATCATCCTAGCTGCGGCTGGATTCGCCATTGTCTCTGTTTCCACTGGAAGTGGACTGTCTGCTGGTCTCGTTGGTCTGGCCATGTCGTATGCCTTGCAGATCACCCAATCACTCAACTGGATTGTGCGACAAACCGTAGAGGTGGAGACGAACATTGTCTCGGTCGAGCGCGTGCTGGAGTACGCTCGTCTCCCCAGTGAAGCGCCCGAGATCATCTCAAAGCACCGGCCGCCTGTGAGTTGGCCTTCCAAGGGTGCATTGTCCTTCAACAACTACAGCACCAGATACCGTGAGGGTCTGAACTTGGTTCTCAAGAACATCAATCTGAGCATCAAGTCACACGAAAAGATTGGTGTTGTTGGTCGAACCGGCGCCGGAAAGAGTTCATTGACTCTTGCATTGTTCCGTATCATAGAGCCCGTTGAGGGTGACATTACCATAGACGATTTGAGCACTAGCTCGATTGGTTTGCTGGATTTGAGGAGAAGGCTTGCAATCATTCCGCAAGACGCCGCGCTCTTTGAGGGAACTATACGCGACAACTTGGACCCAGGTCACGTCCACGATGACACCGAGCTCTGGAGCGCACTAGGTATGTTGAGCGTTCATGCCTTGCTTCGCAACAACTGACCATCTTGTCAGATCATGCCCGCCTCAGGGATCACGTGTCCAGCATGTCTGGAGGGCTCGATGCTCAGATCCACGAAGGTGGATCTAATCTTAGCCAAGGCCAGCGCCAACTCGTCTCGTTGGCGCGAGCGCTTTTGACGCCGAGCAACATCTTGGTGCTTGATGAAGCAACCGTGAGTTCCAAATCTTCTACTCAATATATCTACAACTGCTAACATGTTTCATCATAGGCCGCTGTGGATGTGGAGACAGATGCGATGTTGCAGATGACGCTCAGAAGCAATATGTTCAAGGATCGAACAATCATCACGATTGCTCACCGCATCAACACGATCCTCGATAGCGATCGTATTGTGGTACTTGACCATGGCCGTGTGGCTGAATTCGACACGCCGTCCGAGCTCGTGAAAAAGAAGGGACTGTTTTACGAGTTGGTGCGGGAATCCGGTCTGCTTGGAAGTTTTGAAGCTGGCAATGCAGCAGATTAGTTGACACAAGGCTGCATGAAAGGTTGTACACATTGGACGGCGATAACTGCCCATGCAGACAGAAAATTGACAGCTGTTATGTATCTGTCACGTTGAATCTGCCCAGCGCCGACCCCGCGCTCGTATTTCATCTTGTTTCAAATGCACTCATCATCCGGTACATTGTTGAGGCAGCCGTCTGTACAGACACGCTCAATGCTGGAAGCCATATTAACTGCGCATGTGTAGGGAAACGTCGAGTGGGCAGCTCCAAATTGCGTAGATGTCATGGCTTGGTTGCACGAAAAGCGGACGTGGCCCGATCCGCAGAGCCTTCAACCGGGACAAGCACAAGATTATGAGACAAGACGTGTTCGAGGTCAAGAAACAAAAAAGCGCCCGATGTCTTCTCGAAAGATGCAGATGACAGATCTTGGCCACACGACGGAACCGGGGTTCATCTGTCTTAGCGCCCTTTCTCTCGCGCCGGAAACAGCAATGGCATGTGGATTTTTTTTTTTTGCAAGGGTGAAAGAATGCAGGATGGTTCGGGGCGGCGCGGCTTATGGGGTCTGCTAGCTCTGCGGTATGTAATAGCGGCGTCAGGGTCTCCCCTTTTTGAAAGGAACTTCAACCGCAGCAGCGCTGGCGGTGGGGACCGGGCTCTGTTCATGCTGTGTAACCTAATATCTGGCAAACAATTCCTCTCGGTGCTGCACGTCCTGTTCGTCCATCCATCCCCACCGACCGGCACCCACGTCGTCTCTGCTCAACGACAGATTTTGAGGCTTAAGCCAGATCCAGGCGGGGGAAACCCGGAACTCAAGCTGCAGATCGGGGCTGCGGCGGTTTGTAGACACTAAAGAGTGTTGCAGATTTCGATCCGGAGCAGCAGGAGCAAAAAATGGTCGAAGCGCAACTGCGAGCCAGACGGCGATGCGCTGCGTGATGCATTTACCCATTTGCGTGGGAAATCAACGGCAGAGCGAAATGCGGGTATCAGAGAATCGCCGCAGCGAATGCACTGCCTATCGAAGCGAAAGGCCTGCGAACCGAACTGATGGTTTTTTGGATCTGTCGGCTTTTTCTTGTTGCTCGCATCTTTCTGTTGACATTTCTTAAATCCCCAGAGCCGCTGTTTTAGAGTTTCGAATAGTTGATCCCTTTTTTCTTACTTTCTGTCTGCATTTCTCCCGTCGGCTGCGGAAGCAAAAGTGACAGCTGCTTGTTGCCCGCGTGAAGACATACCACCGAGGTCAGCTTTTGATTTGCCTGAACCCCGCACCAAATCGTGGCATTCTCAGCCTATCAATCCGGTTAGTCGTCGCTTGCCTTGTGCTGCGTTCTTCGTCTGTCACGCCTATCAAAGCCCACCAGGCGGTGGCGTTTGACGAGCCTCGGGGTGACCGTCTTATTTCCAAGGACCCCCTCTGTCTCACGTCTCCGTCTTGCAAGTTTTCGTCACATTTTTTGTTTCCGTCTGTCGATTTTGTTTCGAAAGAACCGTCCGTCTCATTCCATCTGGCTGACCCAGTTGTAGTCCAGATCGAGCTCACGCGCGACACGCGCTAAAGCAACCCATCTGGCAGTTTTGGCCGCACGAGGGTGAGCTTAATCTGTCCCGCGATCAACACCTGGGGTCCCCGCTAACGTCCGTTTTGACTTTTGTTAGTTGCGGAGAAAAACTAACGTGTCCCTTGCATTTTCAAAGGTGAAGCTCGTTGCTATAAAGTCTCTTGGGTTCAGAGATGGTTTTGAGCTCGCATCTTGGGTACGACCCGTATCTTGGTGGGCCAAGCAAGAATCCTGGCAAACCTATCCCACATTCCGGTGTTCCGGTAAGCAAATCTCAGAAGATGGTCTGATCGAAGCCTCTAACCCTTCTGTTTTAAGTTTCGACCAAGACCCATTGCTTTGCCTAGGAGCCACTTGTCGTCGTTGTCACAGCCATCAGTCTCTATCAACACTCTGGATCGTTCGAGGCACATCGAGATAGAAGATGATGACTCTCCAGATGTGAAAATACGGTACATCAACGATCGACTGGGATCTTTGCCTCCTTACGCCCTCGAGACGATTTGGCAGGTCTGTGCAGAATCTGAAGCCTTTCCGCAACCAACACCTGCGTCTAGGAGGATTCCCGACCCTCGAGCAGCAAGTATGTGATCAGGATCTGGCGATCAAATTATTTTGAAACTGATAAGAACACAGGGCTTTTGCAGGTAGAGGAAACAGCCAAAGCGAGACCGACTAGCTCCGAGAAAGCTGCACCGAAACGCAAGGCGGTCGTTTCTGAAGAATCTTCTGATGAAGATGAAGATGACGACTGGGGCACCCATGGAAACATGCAGGTTACGCTGCACATTGCTAACGAGGCTGAAGTGCTTCATTTCTTGAAGATGCGATTCACCCAAATCCAGCAACTGGCAACCAAAGTCATTGCCAAAGCGTGGATTAAGGCAATCTGTCCAAAGAAGCAGGCGAACTACCCGTACGTTGACAGCAACCCGAGACCCGACCAGGCCCAGAAGCGCCGTCGACCAAGGCATGAGGGTGCTCCCCGGATCCCATCATTCTGGCCAGATATCAAGTTGTGCCGCCACAAGGAGCCTGATCATACTAGAAAGAGTGGTACGTCCTTTAATTCTTCTGAAGGCGAATATATCTAGAACAGTTGGACTAACATCGGAAAGAACGTACTCACCTGCTTGTTCATCTGTTGAGGCTCAACTGGACTGAGAAGGAATGGGCCGATCAAAATGGCCACGGCTGTGAGATACCTCAAAAAATCAAGAACCGCGACTGGGTTGGATTTCTCAAGGACGCCTTTCCAACCAGCAAACTTGATGAAGTGCAAGGCAGCAACCCTGACAAGGCATACATGCGGAAGAAGTACCTTGGCCAGATCTACAGGGTTGCTGAAGACGAACAGATGATGCGGCGCAGAGTGGGTAAGTCAGGTCTTTCTTTCTCGTATGCGATGCACATCTGACAGTGAGAAACAGGCCCTTCGAATCAGAAAAGAACTTACACTACTGGTGCTGGATGGGTTCCGGCAGGCAACCAAGCCCCGCCTTCCGTGAGCCAAAGCGATCGACAGGACAGCGAAGAAGAGTCCAACTCACCAACGACGGACACATTCGCAATGGCTCGTACAAACTCACAATCGGATGATTACGCAGTCATGTCGGAATCTGAAGAGCAGGAAGACGACTCCAGATCAGCATCTTTACCTTCTGAAGTTGAGCTCGTCAAAGAAACAAAGATCGAGCAGATGCCCTTTCAAGGGTTTGTCCAGCTGGAAGAGTCAGCTGTCTCCGAGCCCAGTCAAGGCGCGGATTTGAAGTTCGATCCTGCAGATGAACCTGCCACAGTCCCTCTCGGAGCAGTTGCATCCAATTGTGTTGCCGAAGATGTAAGCTATTATGGGCCAGCATGGAATGGTGGCATGTCGAGTGTGCAAGGAGCCGCACCAGATATGTACCAGCAGCACCAGTATGCCAACACGACGCCGCAGTGGTACGGAGGTGTAAGTCTTGGTCAAGACCAACAAAGCCATCTGTCCAGCTGCCAGCCGACTGTCTCCGGGCCAAGCCAAGGTTGGAGTGAGTATCGGCACGGATACGGCGCCTTTGGATCGGTATCGGTCCCGGATAGATTGATGGGTCAGACTGCCATGTGTCCCAACTCTGGATTCGATGGCATGAACCGGGTGGCTTTTTCGGCGCCGTTTGGACAGGCAATGGCGATGGCGACGGCGACCAATGACTCGCAGAACGCATTGTATGCACCTGCTGAGACACAATACATTGCAGGGCCATTTGGGCACGGCAATGGAGCTGGATACATGGCCGCACAGCACCCAGGAATGTACAGCAGATGGCCGTGAGGCAAAGATGGAGAGGGCTGATAATGGTGATGGCGAAACGATGTGGACGAAGAAAAGACGACAACGATCATGACAAGCACGAAAGCGATGATTGACGATTCTGACGAAATTGCATGTGGCTCTTGGGAAGAAATCAGCCACTTGAAGCGATGGAACATGGTAATTGCGTGCATAGGAGTGTTTGGTTTCTTTGGCGTTCAGTGTCTTGCAAATGTCGCTTGTAGGTGCGGCTGAACATAGTGTAACACAGTTGATGATTAGCATGAGGCATGGGTAACGAAAAGAACATGGATGGATAGTGAGCGTGGAGGCTGGGGACAATGAACAGTCAATAATACAATGAACATCTCGAAACAAATGAAGGCTGGTGAGAAAGCGCAATGTGAGGAACAGAGGGAATGAGGGAAGAGTGAGTGAGTGAGTGAGTGAGTGAGTGAGTGGGTGAGAAAGTGCAACGTGAGAAACAGATGCGACTTTTGGAAGCTTGGCACCATGTCATGGCCGTTTGCGGCAAGTCAGAGCAAGTGGGTGTAGCTGCAAGCATCTTGTCTCAAGCCGCAAAACCTGCATCGACGACAGCAATTGGGCCAGCAGTCGTCATCCGACACTCGATGCTCTGCCGGCCATCACCATCTAGCGACAGCCATGTCGTCCGTCAGGGGCGGTAGAGGGGGAAGCAGCCGCGGCCGCGGCGCATCGCCATTCGGAGCACCCACTGGTCCAAAGACAACGCGTCCATCCACCGCTCCACGCGCCAGAGCCAGCAATCAGGTCCGATTCAATGCCCAGCCCAGGGGAGGAGGAGGAGCAGGAGCAGGAGGAGGAGGAGCAGCGGCCGAAAGAGGAGCAAGAGGAGGCTACCGTGGTGCGCACCGAGGACGGGCAAAGGCCAACACGCCGCCAACACGCACGCCCTTTGCCGCGCCAACACAAGCACAAGCGCAGGCACAGCAGAGCAATGCCTCGTCTTCGTTTCCCGACCGCTTCCACGCTGTACGATCCCTCGCTCCATTGCATGGCTGACTCTCTCTGACGCACGCTACAGCTCAAGAAGCAGCGCGAACACGAGCGCGCCCTCGCCATCAAGCAGGGCTTCCTGGCCGACCCCGACAAGCCGCGCACCCTGGCCGAAGCCATCACGCCCGTCGGAACGTGCCCCGACATGTGCGCCGAGTTCGAGAGGGTCGAGCGCGTTGTGCAAAACGATGTCTGGGGCCCCGAGCAGGACGAGCATGGAGCTCCGGCAGAGCAGCGCATGGTCAAGAAGTTCAGACGCGCTGCCGCCGGCATAGACGAACAACTGCCCTCGGACCTGCGCCCGCCGAGCACGCTCAAAAAGACTGTCGACTACCTGTTTGACGACCTTGTCGCCAATGCTCCGTCTTTGGGCAGCGTGCACCACTTTGTCTGGGACCGCACCCGCGCCATCCGCAACGACTTTTCCATCCAGCAGATAACCAAGCCCGCCGACGTCCTGATCGCCATCGAGTGCTACGAGCGCATTGCCCGCTTCCACATCCTCTCGCTGCACCAGCTCGCCCTTCCCGACAAGCCTTACGACAAGTACGACTGGTATCAAGAGCGCGAACAGTTGGACCGCACCCTCTTGTCGCTGATGCAATACTACGACGATTCCAGGGGACGCGTGCAATGCAACAACGAGGCCGAGTTCCGCGCATATCTCATCATCTTCCAGGCCCAGGACCCCACGCCCGATCTGGACGAGCGCGTCAACACCTGGCCGCTGTCGGTCAGGTCTGACAGGCGCGTGAGAATCGCGCTCGACCTCAACGCTGCCGCCTCCAACATTGTCGATTCTCAGGGTCCTCTGAAGCCTCGCGCCCTGTATCCTGTTGCTCGAGAAGACTGGTCCCACTTCTTTGGCCTGGTCCGTTCCACCAAAGTCTCGTACCTCATGGCCTGTGTCTCCGAAATCTACTTCAAGCTCTTGCGCCGCACTGCTTTGAACGCCATCTGGCGCGCCTTCAAGGGCCAGGTCCACGACTTTACTCTATCCTTGATGACTGCCCTGCTCGCTTTCGACGACCAAGATCAGACCGAGACTTTTTGCCAGCATTTTGGTTTTGTCTTCAAGGAGCCCGATGCCGAAGGAGAAGCTTTTCTGGACTTAAACTCGGTGGCTGGAAAAACCTTTCCTCAGGAATCTCCTGGACTAGAGCATCAAACCTTTTCCGACACACTGGTTGAGGCCAAGCGCATGGGTCGGAATTTCTCTGCAGTCATCGATGGCTATACCGTAGCAGATGCCCAGACTTCTGGCCTCATTGACGAGAGTTATGACAGTCAAATGGAGGACAGCCAGATTGACGACGACCCTGAATCGCTTTTCGTGCCCGAGGATCGATCCAAGCCGGCCCCCAACGCAGCAGCGACGAGTTCATCGTCACCCTTTGCAAGTGTGTTTGGCTCGGCCAAGACTCCTTCGGAGAACCAGCAGGCGCCATCCATATTTGCGCAGCCAAAGCCGGCTGTTTCGGGCTTCGGGCAACCGTCATCATCCTCAACCTTTGGCTTTGGAAAACCATCGGTCAGCCCTACTCCCCCAGAGCTGCCTGCTATTGCTGCACCACCATCAACGACTTCTTCGGCCTTTGGTCAACCATCAGCAAGCGCTGGGTTGGGTCAGTTTACAAGTCCTTTTAGCTGGGCGAAGCCTGCAACTGCTCCTGATAGCGAAAATGCCGAGAAACCAGCCGCTGTATTTGCTAGCCCCTTCGCTGCCTCAAAGCCTGAAACTACCGAAGAAAAGGATGTGCAGAAACCACAAACTACCCTCCATGGTGGTTTCGGCTCTCAAAGTTCTTCTGCTGGCGTGTCGACGTGGGGCAGCACACAGACTCTCGCGGCTAGCCAGCCCATTGCATCTGCTACCCCTGCTGCGCCGTCCATCTTCCAATCCGCCACAAGTCAAGAGACGGTGCAACAACCCTCGTTCGTCTTCCCCTCCACCTCATCAGCCGCCAAGGAGCCGTCCGTTGCTCCGCCAGTCTCTTCCAAGGGTCTTTTCCAATTCTCTTCTGTCACAAACTCTTCTCAAAAGACAGCAGAAGAATCAACTGCACCCACTCAAACTTCGACCTCCATCTTTAGCAAGCCTGCATCACCTCCTGCCTCAGCACCCACGTTCTCATTGACGCCACCTACACCTTCTCTAAACAACTCGGCCCCCAAAGATGCTGCCAACGATTCATCTCCGGTCGGGGTCAAGCTTCCGCAATTCAACTACGGTCAACCAAACCAACCCAAAAGGCCGAGCCCATTGTCACAATCCTTTTCGCTCGCCGACAAAGGCGAAAACACTGCCCCAAAAACTACCTTTGGTACCGAGCAAACCACATCAGTGCCATCCATACAGAAGCCTTCGAGCCCGGTGGTAGAGAAAGCGCCCATTGCCCCGCCCCCAAAACGTCCAAAGACCAAAGACGAAATACTCGAACAACTTGCCCGAGAAGTTGTCTTGGATGCCGACAAGGGCTTGATCAGACAATTTGTCGAATACCATGCCCGCCAGACGATCATGGATGTTTACGACGAACTATACATGGAAAGCATCCGCGAACTTGCCGATAATTTCAGAAGAGAAACTCTGTCTTACAGATATGGCAAAAGATGGCGCGAGATCTGTTGGCGACGAAGACTTGCTCGACAAGGCAGAGAGCGTCGCAAGCGTGCTAAGAAGGACCAGAGCACGCGCGAGCTGAAGAGAAAGCTTGCTGCCGAAAGGGATGCCGTTGAGGACTTTCTCAAATCGACCAGTCAGGCCAAAGATTTGGGAGCCAGTCTCAGTGGCTCTCGCTTTGACCTACGCAATTCTACCGAGACGTTGATCCCACCTCAGAATGACACTGAGCGAATATCAGAAAGCCATCTGCACGACCAAAAGAGACTAAGAAGCGAAACTGCGATCGACCTCAAGACGCCAGCAAGAAAGCAACCGGTTGCAACACCGCGATCTAACTTCCTTGGCTTCAGCATGCTTGGTTCTCAGAACCGCCCTGCTATTTCTAGTACGCCTTCTCGATCCAATTACTTTCGTCTCAAAGCTTTGGGCATCAACCCTGGTAATGACACGACTGCGGTGCCACAAGCAAGAAAGCGATTGAGAGAGGACAGTGAAGAAGCTGCAACAGAAACTTCGCCACCTAGCAAACGGTCCCACACCCCACCTGCAGGTGGGGACGATACGCAGATGAGCCGCCTGACATTTTCGACAAGCGGGCTTATCACTGCTAGCCAGAACTCGCAGTCGCTGAGTGGCAGACCATCAAGCAATAAGCCATCCTCCCGGGCACATCAAGAGGACGAGGAGCTATTTGCGCGTGCGCGAGCCGCTCGACAAGCAATGGCAGAATCGGGTGCGTGGTATCGATCAGAAATGCAAAAGGAAGAGGCTCGCCGCAACGAAGAGATGGCCCGCTCTCTGACATCGCCGTCAATGGAACGTGCTCGACAAGCTGCTCGCCTGCGTTCTTCGAATCACGCATTCGCAACTGGTGCAGCAAGTCCCGATGTCCCTGCTTACAGGTTGAGAGAAAGCAGGTTCGTGCCGCGTGAGCAATATAACCTAGCAATTGAAAAGGCAAGACAAAAGATCGAATCACGCTCACGTAGCCCGTCTCGACTGTCTTCGCCTGCAATTGCTCAGTCTCCTTTCCAGTCAGGAAGAGGTGGAGGAAAGCAGTATATGGCTCAGGCGGCCCTGAATACCAAGTCCTCTCCAGATTTTGTTCCCTTGGATGAAGCAAAGGCTCAAGCGGCAGATAGTATGGCTCAGCTCGCCGCTTTGCACAAGGTGCCCGAAGATCCGGCATGGCAATACCAACCTCCATTCTTCGCCGAGTCTATCGATCCAGCCCTTGCCGAGCCAGGCATCAACGGGCGCGATGAACAGGCTGCGACCCGATCAGTCTCCAATCACAGCCTTGAAAGCATGCACCATGACATTGTTGGCGACATCATCAACTTGCAGGACCCCGAACTCGTAAAGCAACCACGCGGCCTCAATGTGAAAGACTTGGAGGATGAGAGTCCGGACAACAGCGAAGTCGATGAGGATGATGATGATGAGGAGGAGGAGGAGGATGATGATGAAGGAGAGGTTGGGGACTATGCTCAGGACCCTCATGATTTTGAAACCGAAGAAGAGGGCTACGACGAGGAGGATGACGAGGTGGAGCAAGAAGAGGAGTACGGTGACTACGACGATGAAGTAACAGACGACGATGAGATAACTTATCGAGTCTTGCCAGCCGCCAACCCTGCGGAAAGCGTCATCAAGGCGGGGACGGGCACAGCCGAAGATGCCTTTGAGCTCAGTGATTGAGAATTGGATAGGCGATAGAATCTATTGTTTGAAACATAGAACCAGTTGACTGCAACATTATCAATTGTCTTCCAACAGCCTGCTCAACTATACACTACTGTGATTGCCAAGCATGATCTCACATGTCGAGCCCTGTGCGTGTTGGAGTTTTCTGATTACGTTGTAGTTTGAAAGTTTGTATGGAGTTGGACGTGTGCGCGACGTTTGGGACGACAGTATTCGAGGCCTGACGATGGCTGTACAGTACATGCTGTTTCTCTGCTGGCAAACCTCTACAGATACCCCTATTACCGACGTTTCCCCCCTTCATTGTTTGCCAATTACATCTAAATCCCTCTATCGCATCTAACCCCTCGAAAAAGAATAACCGGCGGTCGCCGGGGGGAAAATGCCCGCATACCGATCCTCGGGGACGGTGGGACTCATGGCGCTGGGCGTGTCCTCGTAGGGCAACGTCTTTACACTCGAGCAACTGACCTGCCTGCCCGGGTGCCGGCCCTCCATGGTGTCGGAGTCCACGAAATTGGGGTTGTGGTACTCTTGGGCCCAACGCGTCAGCGCGTCCGGGTTGCGGTACTTTGCGTCGAGGTCGTCGGTGCTCGCGGACCACTCGCCGTCCTTGTCTTCCGGGTCTGGCGACGAGGAGCGCGACGGCGGGTGCCCGTAGATGTCGAGGTTGTCGGGTCTGCTGAGCTCCGAGCCCGACTTCCAGAACCTCAAGGCGTCGAAGCACGAGATGCAGGCCGCGGCCAGGAAAAGTATGCTGCGGGGGGACGAACGGGTCAGTAATTTTTTTTTCGCGACTGCTCGAGGGTTTTGACGGCGTAGGCCTACCAGAGCGCTACGCCAAAGCCCATTGCGGTCTTTGCGATTCGGCAGGCTGATGCGGATCCCAGGGCGAATGTGGAGCAGGATCCAGAATCTGCGCTCAATCCCTTGTCGAGGGCTCCCTGCCTTATGCCCTTTGCTCTCCAGGTAAACATGGACGCGAAAGCGGATACCCAAAAGACCTGTTTTTTTTTGTCCGTCAATCTTGGATGCAAAACTTCACGCGATGCCTTTTTTTTTTTTGGGCTACTCACCATAAAGATTGCGTCGATCGCGAAAAGAACATAAGGACTAGCCAGGCGCCATAGCCTTGTCCAGCAAGGAACTATGCACTACGACACTTGTCAGAAAACAGAGTCAAACGCAGAGGTTGGGAAGCAGAACCGACCTGGTACATCAAAGCAGGCATGCTAAGAAAACACTTGAGAGAAGAGAAGCGGTCAGTTCGTCTGCTTCTGCCATCAAGGAAACCCCACCACCAATTGAACCCCTTACCAAAGCAAAACACCACTGCACGCGACTGTCATGACTGCCCTTTTCCACCAGAATCGCCAGCGTCAAGCATCCTACAATGAAGGTGAGCACCGCTTGGATGAGATGAAGGCCAATCTTGAGTTTATGGACGAGGTTCTGTGCAATCCACATGGCGGGCGAGCCCACGGGTGAGAGGCTAGACTCTCAATGGGTCACGGGGTTAGAGAGAGGGCTGGAAAGGAGAGAGTCCGGGATGCGAGCGAAGGTGTTGTTTTTGTGCAAGACGCAGCAGCAGGTAGCAATCGCTTGTTTCGTGTGTGTGTGAGAGTGCAGAGAGGGGGGAGAGAGACGAGGAGACCTGCAGGAAGGGAGTAAAAAAAAAGGGCTGGAACAATAGAAGACTTGCAGAATATCGCGATGCTCGCAATAAAACTATGGTCTCACCGTAAGTACGTCTCAGCTAGTTATATTAAAGCAAGATCTGGAGCTCTACGTAAAGTAAAGGGAAAAAAATGGTGCGTGTTTATTGGGCGCAGCTAGGCGATCTAAGAGGAGCCTGAGGCCCCGCCGGTTGCTAGGGTTTTGGGGTGTAGCCGTCTGCAACCCGTCTTGGCTTGCCATGGTTTCTTCAAACTTGTTCCATGGATCGAGCTTATATAACTCGCACTCGGTCCATGACGAATTGCCATGGATACCAGTCTGGCCTGAATAATTGACGAGGTATGTGCTTGAGTCGCTCAACAATTGCAATCGTCTGGCTTGGTGAAGCGATACAGAGATTCAAATTTCAATCGCCAGTGCAGAAATTCAATTCCGGGAGAGCAATCGATCTTGATCTGCACGTCAAATGATATGGGTCGCATGACTTGCATCGGCTCTGCGGCCGGATCTGAAACGCGTTTCAGAATAATGTCGTCTCGAGTACGGAGTACTTCTTCGACGTGGGTTTCAGCAGTACAAAGAAAGAAAAGGTTACACTCGGTTGCGTGTGCAGTAACGCCTCATCACCTACACTGCTAATCGCTGAAACAATCCCAAGATCCTCCGCCAAGCGTTTTGTACGAATTTCTGCCGCTGTGCGAGCCTGCCTTGCATCTGGCAAGCAGAGTCAAGTCGGCTCCGTCCAAGCGCCAAAGGACCGGAGAGAGGACACTCGCCCACGGCCATCGATACTGCCATCGGCATATAGTCAACAAGCCGCAGCTATGCAAAGGGCACTGTTCGCGCCGAGTAGTCCAGAAAAGAGACATGACATCACAGACATGAAAATGGTTGTTGAGACAGTAGACTCAGGCGCATGTTGGTCCAGATTTGGTACAGGAATGGTAGATTGATGCGGTAAAGGGTATATCAAGAAAAAAGAATCTGATAAGGAGGGGTTGCTGAGGAGTTGTGAAAAGGTATGGTTGATCAGCCTGAGCCGAGAATTTTTATCGGCATCTGTCGTCGTCGACGCGATAGGTGAGATTGCGAATCGACTCTGGGTTGTGACCAAGACTAATCAAGTCGTACGTACATCTCTTCCTCCTCTTCAACGCCTGAAAATGCGAGGGCCGATCGGCCTGTTATCCTGCGCCCCAACGCCATGCAAATCCAACAAAGAATTGTCGTCGTAGTAAAAATCGTGGTGTTACAGGAGAAATCAGGCAAGCGCCTTCTTCTCTGCGGCAGCCTCGACCTCCTTCATGAGAGCGGCAAGTTCTTCGACCCCCTTCTTGTCGGGGCCAGCAGATTCAAAATCGATGGCCTCTCTCACGACGTCGAGAGCCTCGTCAAGACGGCCTTGTTCTCTGAGCGCGACTGTTCGTCTGTACCATCCCTTGGCGTTGGCAACCTTCTTGAGTTCGGTACTGCAGAAGGCGTCGAGTGCAGCCTCGGGCCACAGCTGTTGTGACATGTATCCTTGGGCGCGGTTTCCATACAACTGGCTCAACTCCTCGCGCACGAGACCAGCTGGTTCCCACAGAGGACGTGAAGCGGCCATGTCGATGGCGAGAGTGTACATGCGGACGGCATCTGGATAGGCGGCCTTCTTGAACGACGCGTTTCCGGTCTCCTTGAGCTTTGTAATTTGTGCGGATCGCTTGGGGTTGACGGGGACGGGTGGTGGCGGGATTCCCATGGGGCCTTCCAGGTCCTTGATGAAGGATCGGTGGAGCGAGTTGAGAGCGGCCAATTCTGCTTCGAGCGCACCCGACGGCGAGGACGACGAGATGGCCTTGGTGTTGGGGTCGATGACCAGCGGCAGCTGGACGAATGTGTCTGGGCCCTCCATGATTGACTGGGTGCTGCGCGACTGGATGTTGAGAGGGAGAGTGGATGTGGGGGAAGGAGAGCTTCGAGAGGACACCGTTCGTTCATTCGCACGCCAAGAGCCCGAGAGTGCCATCTTCCCCTTCGGTCGTCGACCTACTGTAAAAACTCGTGCATTTTGACATGACCTTATAGTATCTGATCATCTTATGGAGATGCTCCTCTCACAAAAGTTTGGTGACAGACCCGCCGCTGCACCATAGGGGCAGATCAAAACGAGTTTATACGGTACAACAATGAATTGTTTCCTGTATGCACAAGCAAAGCGTAAATGGCATGTTACGGTTCACATTGTCCTCAGGCTTTCTGTTTTTGGTCTCATGGGTTTGCTCTACGTGCCTTTCTCGACTGCCATGTTTGTCACATTTAGTCACCGAGCGTAACCTGCCTATTCTCGCAACATCCGACCTGCTTCTTTCCTCGCGTTCCTCTTTATTCGCCCTTACCCTCCCGGCGTGGCAAGTCCTTGCTCTATCCGACTCTAGTCCGACTCTTATCGGGTCGGCAGTGTACTAGGAAGGCCTTAAGGCCGGGCTGCCAATACTCTCAACCGTCAGGTCGATAAGTTTTACCCCTTAAAGGGATTTAGAAGCAAAGTTCGTGGTCGTGGTCTGCTAAACATATAGCAGTCATTAAGCAAGTTGTATTGTAGCAAGCTTTTTCACTAAAAGTCGAGTGAATGGCTTCAATCCTCGAGCGAATGGTAGAAACGGGGGAGGTAGTACTTGGTATTCTCATAGACCAAGAAGGTAACGCAGGTCGATGGTAGAACTCTGACAATGTTAGGGCCCAAGCTAGGAATTGCTCTGTTAGTCGAGTATACTAGAATGGCTTTAGTAAAGCACATACCCCTTGTAGAATCCTTTGATGCCCTCCTTCTGGAAGACCTGCTTAACAACATCTCCTACGCCCTTGTAGCGCGAGTTTGCGTCATAGGTCTGTAGGCGAGCTCTAACCACCTGGTAGGGATATGTGACGCTGCCTGCGAACATCTTGCTCGCAGCACTAAGCAGTAGATAATCCAGGTTGGTGAGTTTGTCCTTGCTACCGCGGCTTACGCTCCAATGGTTCTTCAGTTGCTCGTAGGCCATAAACTGGATGGCTCCATGGCTCACGCCAAACAACGATGGTACAAGACCACGGTAGAAGCCCTTAAGGCCTTCGGTCTTCCAAAGATGTGTGGTTCCTTGGCGAATTGATTTGTAGGCTCCGGGAGCGTCGCGGGAGGTGGAGAGCATTCGCGTCTTGATGACCCAGATGGGGTTGGTGAAGAAGGCGGTCAGGATGCCAGAGGCACCCGAAGCAAGGAAGTAATCGGACGCGGTTAGGACGTCGGGGTGACCGCGAGCGGACTTGATTAAATCCTTGATGTTACCGTACCTGAGATTACGGCGTAAGCGGAGGCAACGGCCAGGACATCCTAAGTGACACACCAAAGGAAATACAGCGCCCAACTGATTGAATTGCCAATCATGTTGGGCATGAGGCCCCGGTATAGCGCTGAAGAACCACCCTCATCTCGTATTATGCTTTTGACAATCCGCACCGAGTCGCCGATATGACTTGTCGAACTCTGGTCCACTGTGTAGGGCTAGCATTAGCAGGCGACCAGGGGTCCGGAAGTTCCAGATGAGACACACCCTGCAGGCGCGTCTTGACAACGTCGAATGGATGGACTACGAGGGTTGAAATGATTCCAGCGCTAAATCCGGCGACGCTCTCGACGAGCGATGGAGAGAGACCAGTACTGGTCTGCCTTCCCTCGATGGGAGGATAAACACGTGGCATGGTTGGCTGCTTCCTCTTTGGATTTTCTCTGTCAGGGGAAGAGGAGGGCGGTAACATGACCGAGCGACATGGACCGGCTGTATGCAGCAGACGCGCTCTTCTGCGCCTGCAACAATTCCGTCACTCGTCATTGAGGGCGGGGAGCGCTAATGACTAGTGTCCGGCGCTAATAGCATAGTACATGATTCGTGTATCAGATGGGGTTTGACTCGGAGTGTGATTCGGGCTAGCATTACGTTTGGTGGTGTAACAGACGATGCATAGGGGAAAGAGGAAGCGCAATTCTTGTAGCTTATTCAGGTGCTTTAGGGGTGGTCAAATGTGGTGGACATGGAACACATGACAACTCGCGCTCTTCTCCGCGTTCAAGCGGGCCAGTGTTGAACGATGTAATGGTCAGACAAAAGATCAAGACAAGCAACAGAGTGGTAGGCTCACGGATGGGTCTTTCAAGACACAAGGGGATTGGGGTAATTGGCTTTTTCATGTCTTCTTGAACGGCAGCCCACGAAGGCCCGCTCAATGCTCTATTATGTACAGGCAGATGCTGTTCTGAGCACACGTCCAGAAAGCGATGGTTGCTGCTCGGGTCACGGAGCAAAGGCGACAGACTCGATGGAAACATGAGTCGTGCAGCCGGACACGAGCAAGCGTAGTAGGTTTGGCCAATATCCTCCCTCCCTCTCGTTTTGTTGTGAAGTGGGTCGGAAGAGCGCGTAGAACTGATATAGAGAAACCGTCAACGCCGGGATGGTGATAAATTGGAACAGAAAGGTGAATCAAGCAGCGATGCCGTGGTGGTCTCCGCCATGGGCGTGGTCGTCCTTGAGGAAGACAGCTTCGTATGCAAGGTAGCCGGCGAAAGCGACGGTGGCGATTCCGAGGCCGGGGAAAGAGCCCTTGAATCTGTTCCAGCGGGAGAATGGACCGGTGTATCTCCAGGCCTCGCTGTGAGATGGGGTCAGGGAAAGGCGGAGCAATGGCGGGAGCCGAGGGGACGTACTATCTGGCCCAAGGGTCGTTTCTAGGCTGGCCAGAGGCAGCAGCGAACTTTTGGGGGTCGAAGCCGGTGAGATTGGGACGGGGAGCCATGATGGGCGGGAGGGTGATGCGATGGAGGGTTGGCAGTTGGATGCGACGCAGCTGGCCGGCCGTCGTCGAACGTGGGCCGCGGCGGCAAGTGCCGCTGACGTGAAGTGGATAGCACAAGCAGGCAGGCACGCCGTCGCGACAGCAAGCCCACCAAGCACAGAACAGCACAGCATAGCATAGCACAGCACCGCTTTACTTTGTCGAAGAGAGCTTTCGACCGCCTCCGGCCACATCCCCGCCAACTATCCCGCCTCTTTTCCTCCGCCCCTGCACATCGTCGTCGCCCGGCACCGCACCCTCCAAAATGCCGCCAGCCGTGGGCCGCATGCATGCGAGCCACATGTCAAATCCCTTTGCACATCTCAACCCGGCTCACTCGATCCCGCAATCGCATTACCAACAACAACAGCAGCAGCAGCAGCAGCAACAACAGCAACAGCAGCAACAGCAACAGCACCAGCTGCCTCAGCCATTGGCACGTCCCTCCAACTACGCCTCAGTAAACGGCTTTGTGCCCCCGACCACCAATGCCGCATTACAGAGCGCCTACGCCAGCGCGGCATCTCTGGGAGGAGCAACCGCAGGAGCAGGAGTGGGTGGCGGCACGGGGCTGGGAAGTGAAGCAGCCTATCGCGGTTTCGCTCACGGCGCCGCTCTCCAGCAACAGCAGGCTCACCAGGCCGAGGCTGCACAACTGGGCATCAAGTCGGGTCTGGCAGGAAGGATACGTGAAGTTTGGGCTCACAACCTCGAGCACGAGATGGTCCTGCTGCGACAGCTCATCACAAAATACCCCTACGTGAGCATGGTGAGTGGTCGCTCTCCTCCCTCGCTCTGCCCATGTTGCTAAACCCTCCCAACACAGGACGCAGAGTTCCCCGGCATCGTCGCCCGCCCCATTGGCAACTTTGAGAACAAGGCTTCGTATCACTACCAAACCCTGCGCTGCAATGTCGACCTCCTCAAGCCCATCCAGCTGGGCATCACCATCTGGACGGCAGACGGAGAACTGCCGCCCCAGCAGCCCGACCCTTCGCTCTTCGCCAAACTGCCCAACAACTTGGTCGTCTGCCCCTGCACGTGGTCCTTCAACTTCCGCTTCTCCCTCGACCTTGACATGTACGCAGAAGGCTCTATCGAGCTGTTGAAGAAGGCCGGCCTCGACTTTGCAAAGCACAACGACCAGGGCATCGACCTCAATGCTTTTGGCGCCGCCCTGACCACCTCGGGCCTGACTTTTCTCGACGACGTCAACTGGCTATCTTTCCACTCGGGCTATGACTTCGGCTACCTCATCAAGCTGCTGACCAACGCTCCCTTGCCCACAAACGAGTCTGACTTCCGCGACCTTGTCAACATCTACTTCCCCAAACTCTGGGACATCAAGTTCTTGCTGCGACACGCTCAACGTACCCTGGCGCCGCAAAATCGCCTGAGCCCCACCGCGGCTTCCGTCATCAACACTCTGGGCCAGAAGTCTGGTTTGCAAGATCTCGCAGAAGAGCTTGGCTGTGTGCGACAAGGCGCCCCCCACACTGGTGGTTCCGACGCGTGGTTGACTGGCTCCGTCTTCTGGGCCATGCGTAACAAGATCTTTGACGGCCACGCTCCTCTAGAACTGGCCGATCAGATCTACGGTCTCCACGGCGTCGGCCCACCAGCCAGCGCCGCTTTCAGAGATGAATTCCTCCAAAGTCAGGGTCACCAAACGCCACAAACAAACGGTTCTCTGAACTTCCACACAGGTCACACTCCCACCACCCATCAAGCACCCAGTACACCCACAACCTCGCACGCTGCCATCTCTGGTACACCTGGACCCACCCACTTTTCTCAGCACGGCTCGCTAACTCCTGCAGGCGGTGTCTTTGGCAATTTCCAGTACGGCAAATAGTCGCCCTGTACCATGAGCTTTTGGTCGACGAGCTTCGTCTTTAGCGGTCTTTACGGTGTCTAGGCGTATTGGCGATACTGGAAGGATGCCACGCAGGGGTCTTTTTGCTATCATTTGCTTGTTTCAAGGTCCACCGGACGGTGGCGGAAAGGTTTGGGTCATCAAGGGTCACTTTCTCTTTAATGCATGACGCGTCTCACGAAATGTAGCCGTAAGGTCAGAAAGATGCGAGGCAAGGAACAAACCAACGTCTCATCATTTCACCCCCAGCTTCTTGTTGCTTCGTCTTCAAACCCGGTTTGCATCCCTTCTCATTACTGCATTGCCTCTTTCACTCAACGTACATATTCTCCTACGTCTGACGATTATGATGGTCTTGATTCCCTAACGAGCTACACAGTGCGTCACATTCCGTTCCACTTCATGATACTCATGTTTCTTATAGGCACAATCTTTCTTCGTTCTACAGGAACCAACGATGTATTGCCGTATACACCTTCCGGATCGGGTCCAAAGACAGGACGTAGCTCGAAAAGCTGACCTGGTGGTACTTCAATAACAGACAATCAAATTCCGCTTTTCTACTTGCATCCACAATCATCGCTTCCACTCTTGGTCTTGTCGCCAAATGCTAGCCTGCTGATGTTGTCGACAACGCCCTTGACACCGCCTTTGCCAGCGGCCATCTGTGTCGGCGTGCTCGAGTAGCTCGGCGGCACATCCAAGCACGGGTTCTGGGTGAAGAAGTTGCGAGGTCGCAGGAGCACGGTCATGGGCTCGGCACTGTGACCTGTCAGCTTTGATGTCCATGTAGATAGTTTGCAGGACTATCACTCACGGCATGATGGGGTAGTCTTCTGGGGCGGGGAAGTGGGTCAGGCCAAAGGTATGCCACAGTACGACATCTGTGTTTTCGGTCGATGCCTCTGGGTCGGCGGCGATCCAGGCGGGGATGCCTTGTGATGGCTCACCAGACGTCTGGGGAACATGGCGACCAGCGGGGTGGATCTGGTCGTCCGAGTCTGTAGGCAGTCACAGTCAGAAACGCTTCCGTTTTCGGGCCCCGTTCAAGAAAACTTACACTTGGTGACGTGGACTGCATGTCTGGCAAAGCCGGCTCTCTTCCAAACTAGACTGCCCTCTTTGGGGAGGAGAGGCGGCACTTCCCTGCTGACCAGCTTGTAGCAGACTGGCTTCTTCGAGTAAGGGTTGAGCTTGTTGGTGTTGGCCATCTCCCAGGTACGGCTGGTGTTGCCGTCGTAGTCTCTCATGGCTGAAGAAGCAGTCGCCAGCTTGGTCTTTTTGGCGTAGAAGGCATTGCCGTAGTAGTTCTCGGCGCTCCCGACTTCGCCGTCTCCATGTACTGCATCGACTTCGAAGACAGTGTTGCTGGGGCCGTCGATGTTGGGGTCGAGGCGCAGACAAAACAGATGCTGGTGATTGTGTGCATTCACGCCCGGAAAAACCTCTGTCCCCCATGGCGCGGCCGATTCACCAGGGTTGAGTGAGTAGGTGTTCAGGATGCCTGTCAGCTTGATCTCGAGCTGGATGGTGCCGTCCTGCATAAACATCCAGTACACGCAGTACTCGTAATTCGCCGCGGTGAAGATGTGCGAGATGATGAGCTTGCGAGCACGGGTGACGGTGCAAGACTCGTCGCGGAAATCGGTGTGCTTGAAAAGGATGCCCGCATCTTCCTCGTGGATGCAAATGGCGTTCTTGATGGCCTGGACGTCGCCTGCTTTGTTGACGAATTCAGCGTCCATGTAATGGATGGCGCCCTTGCAGTCACAGCCAAGTGACAGGCTGTTGGTCATGTAGCCACCGCCATACTCGCCCAAGTCGAAGGCGTGCTTACGCTGGTGTGGCCGCTCGGGGTTGCCGTAAGGAACGACCATCTCAGCAAGCGACATTCTGTAGAAGACGGGTCTGATGTCGCCCCTATCGTTGAAGGTGACGTTGCTCAAGACGATACCTTCGCGATAATTGAAACCTACGTGAACGGACCAGTTCTGCCACTTGATGGTGCGTCCTTCCATGGTAAAAGATACGCCCTCGGGCTGTGTGATCTCGATGGGCTTGAGGTCCGTTCTGAGGCCAATGTCCTTCTTGACGGCTTCGGCGTGGAAGTTGATAGCAGGTGCCTTGTTGAGCTGTCTGCGGACTTTAGGGACATCGATGTGGATGATCTCTTGGGTGTCTGCATTAAAGATCGGGCAAAAGTCCAGAGGGTATGTGTACTGGCTGTCATCGGGATGCGGGCGGTAGTACATCAGAGCCTGCTGAAGTCGGACATTGCTTCCAAATCGCTCGTCATAACCAATGGTCCAGGGGTCGCAGTAGACCTTGTGCATGTCTTCGGGTGGGATACCAACAATGCCGCATTGCTCAATGACTTTAGGGTCTTTGCGGACAACACTCTCAACAAGGTTAAGATCCTCCATGGTAATCTGAGCTCTAGTCAGCGATTTAGCTCGCCAAATACTTGCTCGGTCTCACTCACCAATGGTTGAACACCTTCTGTCAGTTCCCAGCTGACAATCTTCTTCTCTTCCAGGTCGACAACGCCATCGTAGACCTTACTTCCTCTGCCGATCGCAACAACATCTGCAACACGGTGTGGTCTTGGTGCAGTATCAGGAGATGCCAACCACGCCATCATCTCGGCCTTCCTCGGCTCCCAAAGGGTAATAGCATTGAAGAAGAGGCCGTTGTACTCCTTGCGAACAATTTCTACGGCCTCCTTGATCTCGCTGCTCGAGAGAGGGTCAAGAGGATGAGGTGGAGGCAACTGGCCAGTCAAATGAGCCGACATCTGCTTTACCCTTTCCAAAACCATGGTGCCGAATGAATAGATATGTTAAGAGACGGTGTAGATGGCGAACAGAAGACGAATGAAAGAACTGAAACTGCGAGGCTCTCTTATATAGGCTTGATACTTCTTGGAGCTAGAGGGCTGTCATAACACAATGACAGTTCAGCGAAGCATTCTTGCCATTGCCCCGCGCTGGAGATCCCACCGGAGGACATTGCGATAAGGTACATGTGCGATAAGATAGCTCGGTTTCTAAGATCAGCGTAGCGTTAGACTTTAGACGGCTAGATTTACCTAAACGAATGAGATGAAAGCGACAGCGGCTTCACCTACCTCCGCCTTCAGTCGGATTTCTACGCTTCGAATAGCCTGATGTGGAAGGGAGAAAAGACAGTACTAGTTCCCCGGATCACTGTCCAAGGTGACTAACCGAAACTCATGGCATCTTCGGACGTACGAGACGGGAACTGCGGCACGATCCTTGCCTACAAGAAACACAGAGGTTCAGCCATTCGCCCTCGCGCCCGTCTGCCACAGAAATGGCTGAGAATAGTCATGAAGCGAAGAGAATGTCGAGTCGAGCTGATGGAAAAGTCTCAGAGGATCACTCATCAGTCTTCGGCCGACATGTGATCCGTTCGGCCGAGGAGTTGCCGTCCGAAAGTGGCTAGGATCATCCCACCACGATCATCGACATAGTCAATCAACCCTGCCATCTTGATTATTCTCACGGCGACAAACTTTAGCACAACGAGATCATGGAGCCTGAGCGTTCGCCAGAAGGCGATCACGGGCCGGACAGAAAGCGTCGTCGCAAGGTTCTCTCCTGCATGGACTGCAGGCGAAGGAAAGTTCAATGCGACAGAGCTGTTCCGGTCTGCGGAAGATGCGAGAAAGCTGGCAAGCCATGCTCATACGAAGATGATGGTCCCTCTCAGCAAGCCTTAAATGGACAGAATATGCCTTATGTGTCGAGGCAGCAGTCCGTAACCATCAGCAAAGATGTTTGGGATGATATGCTTGCCAGACTCTTGCAACAAGAAAGATTGATCGGACAGTTACAGACTGGTCATGGGAGTCCAGCTACGCCTGTCACGGCCTCAATTGCAACACCTCAAATGCCCGGAACTACCGAACCGGCAGGCAGCTCCATTGATTCAACCGCTAGAGAGGCGATGCTCTTCAGAGGAAAAGGATTCAAGTCGTTCTATTATGGGCCTTCAGATCCCAGAAGCACCATGACACTTGTAAGTGGATTTTTCTGACGTGACTTATGTTGGTGATTGTGATACGAGTAGTTCTAGTACTGGGCGGGCGTTCGTTATCATTCATCATAGTCTTCAACAAGCCCAACTGTATGGTTTAAATTCATGTACTGCATACTGACTATGTCGCAGATACCCCACGCACACAATTTCTTCCGAGAAGAGGTCTCGCGGAATCCGGAACTTGTGTGCTATCGTAGGGAAGTCGCGAAGCTACGAGCAGCCAAAAAGATTTTGGATCAACAGACAGCGTCTTCTCCTTACAAGGCGCTGATTACCTACCTGCCCGAGCGCATCAAAGTCGACCTGCTGGTCAGACTGTATTTCGAACACGTCGACCCTATCTACGGTATCCTTCATTTCCCTTCATTCTGCAGGGAGTATGAACAAATGTGGCAAGACCCCATCAACGCTAAACCTGCATTTGTTGCTACGGTGCTGCTAATGATGGCTTGTTGCCAATGCCTCGTCGAAGACAAAGCGCAGACCTTCATGGCAGACAGTCCACTTGCTCGAGAAACTGCAATCAGCCTGGTGCAAGCCTGCGAGTCCTGGTTAGCCAAGGCAAGCCAGAAGCATACCGATCTGGCATGGTTTCAAGTCCAGTGTCTTTTACTTATCGCCAAGCAGGCTCATTATATCAAAATGAAGAGACGTTGGACTGAGTCAGGCAATCTTCTGCGGATTGCTTTATCGGCGGGAATGCACAGAAACCCAGAATTGCTGCAGAAGAAGACGTCTTCGTCAGCATTTGAGCATGAGATGAGGAGAAGAATATGGGCATTCATCGTCGAGTGGGATCTTCAGACATCAGCTGACAGGGGTATGCCTGCAGTATCCTTGGACATTGCAAGCGACTGTGGCTTTCCCTCCCACCTGCACGACACGGACTTTGACGAGTCGACCATAATCATGCCCCCATCGAGACCCTTCACAGAGCTGACTAAAATGACATACACGTGCATGTCAACTCGAAGCAGAGCGCTGAGGAAGAAGATCGTGACCATGATCAATCAGCCCCTAAATCCCGTGTCGTATGATGAGGTTCTGGCATGCACACAAGAACTTGAGTTGAACCTTGCTTCCCTCCCGGACTGGACAGGGTATGAACGGAGAGACCTAGCAGCATACGATCAGAGTACTGCCCTTCTCCATATCCAACTGGAGCAGTTCCTCTTAATCTTGCACTCTCGAGGAGCTCGTCAGGCAGTGACAAAAACGCATGCCACCTTTTCCAAACAGGCATTCAAGTCTGCTGCTGTCTCCATCACGGACAAACTGGCAGAACTGTCTGTCAAAGGCGCCAAGTTTTTGCTCATGGTGAGAAGCGATGTCCCGAGGATCTTTACTAGCATTTCCACTTTGGGAAACATCCACGACAAAGACATGCCGATTCAGGATTTGCGCAATCTGGTACAACCCAGCCTCGAGCTTGCAGGCAAAGCTCTTGATCTGTTTGAAGAGAAAATCATGAAAACCGGCGGGCTGCAATGGACGCATACTTTTGCTGTATACGACATGCTCTTGTGCAAGATTCATCCGCTTGGTCGTAACATGGGATCTCGCCCCGGTAGTGAGAGGATCTACACCATGTGCAAGAAGATACTCGATCTTCAAGATCCGGGCTTTGCTGCTAACGTGGCTTCAATGGACCCAATACCAACCCCAAAGAAAAAGAACAAGACCGACAAGGACGGAAGGCTCGCCAGAGTGACTGAAGGCGGCAACATTCAGTCGCCCAACTTTACCAACAGCGATCTTCCAAGTCTCAACTATTCGGAAATGCTCGATTGGAATTTTGATGATTGGATGCTGTACAATGACATGTTCTGGGGCTCGCAGAACATGTCTCTGCCTTCACTGTCAGAGCAGAATCTGCAATGAGTGGCCAAATAACGATTTCGTGTAGTTTTATATATCTAATTCATAATGAGAAGTTGTCCGCTGTAGCTATCAAGGCGGCTAGAAGGGGTCCACAATGAGCCTATTTGGCTAAACATGAGCTTTCTATTTACTCAAGCACGCCTAGTAGAAAATAGGCCTCTGGTTCAGATACAAAATTCTGATCCGAGGGCGGTCTCTGCCACACTTTCTAGACCATGATCGCTGTTGAATGATGTGTCAGTTGTTGTCGGTATAACCCTGCTTATATGTGCCTAGGACATCGTTCTAGTTGGACTGTGACAGAGAGGTGCACAACTGTGATCAACAGTTACACCTGCCGCTGATATCTCCACTGAGGCTCCCTGGCTTCCATATACATGTAACTGTTGGGTATAGGGGTCGAGATATGTGGACGGTGTGAAATGCAGTAAGAAAACATATTCCTGATAAAGACCACGCATACAGGAAGCAGAACAAATTCAATTTTCGGTTTTTTTTCTGTACATCTCCCATACAAAAGAAGTCACGGAGACCAGAGAGACACCCCCGATACCAGCATAACTAGAAAAAATATTCCAAGAAAGGGTAGGGTCGGCATGAGTTGTTGGCACATGCAGCCGGTTAGATTTCGGCAATTGGTGAATCCGCATCGACATCGCAAACAACATCTATACTCGCAAAGAGAATGCAGCGCAGAGAACCATTTTTTTTGGTACATGAAGTACACAGAACACGGAGAGACCAGTCTCGGTAGGCATGTTCGGATGGTCAGCGAATGCTACCTGAAAACAGGTGAGCGCAGAAGTTCGCGCTTGATCCAGTGTTGCTGCTCTTCACAGGCCTCTCTGGCCTCGGGATCGAGGAAGACACGACCAGTTCTGATCAAAGCTCACCAGAAAGGCAAGTCAGAGGAAACTTGAGCACGCTGATAAGGTAGGTGGCACCAGTCCTTTCGTACGTTCGGTACGGTATCGAGGACTGGGTATGGCGCCATATAGGTGGCCACCTCCAGTGCCAGATTGACCCACAAGCAGCAAACAAATCACAAAATGTTGGAGAACGATATGCACACCAGGAGCACCCGTGTCACAATACAGACATGCGGCCACAGATGCCTGGACACATTCTTGCCCGCCGCATACCTCAGCACCAAGCAAGCACAGGCGCGACCAATGCCAAGGCTTTGCTCGTAAGCCAAACGGTCCCCTTGTTTCTGACGCTCGAACGAGCAAGAGCCCCCCCCGCCGCCCGACGCTTCCAGCTCGAGACGCGTTTTCGCCTTTACAAATCACGACACTTTTCACCAGCAACCACGACAACCCTCCGGCCGCCCCAAGACACGCGTAGACTCGGTCGCATCTCGTCAACGACTCCAGCACACGCACGCGAAAGACCCCGAAACAACAATGCCGGGTGGAAAGGGTATGGAAACATTGTTTCGCATCGCGTGAGGGAAGCTCTTTTTTTTTTCTCTTTTGCTGACGAGGGCCTCGGACGTGCAGGAAAGACCGGTGGCAAGACTGGCGGCAAGGCCGGCGACTCCAGCAAGACGCAAAAGTCGCACTCGGCCAAGGCCGGTCTGCAGGTATGTTTGCTGCCGCGACTGCTTTGACATGACGCGTCTTTCTGACTCTGCGTCGTCCAGTTCCCCTGCGGTCGTGTCAAGCGTTTCCTCAAGTCGCACTCGCAGAACAAGATGCGCGTCGCGGCAAAGGCGGCCGTGTACGTGACGGCGGTGCTCGAGTACCTGACGGCCGAAGTGCTCGAGCTTGCCGGCAACGCCGCAAAGGATCTCAAGGTCAAGCGCATCACGCCCCGCCACTTGCAACTCGCCATCCGTGGTGACGAGGAGCTCGACACCCTCATCCGCGCCACCATCGCCTTTGGTGGTGTCCTGCCCAGCATCAACCGCGCCCTGCTGCTCAAGGTCGAACAGAAGAAGGGCAAGAAGGACCTTGCATAGACGGCGACAGGATGGACGAAACACACAACCAGAAAGAGCTTGATTGTCGCGCTGTTATTGTCTGGGATTTGATGACTGGCTTCCATGGGTGTTACTTTTTTTTTTTCTGTCTGGCTTCTTCTTCCACTCTTTCTCACGCCTCCGGGATCCTTCCGGAGTGCTATGCGGTTGGAGCAAGGCCTTTTCTCTCTTCTTAACGTTTTATATCTCGGCGCGATCAGGAGACAGGTACGGTGGCCTGGATTATGGGTGGATGTAGCACTAGTTGCATGATTCCAAAGTATTTTTTCTTTTTTCCCTCTAATGCCCTTTTTGATGTTGATACGCAAGCCTATCGTTCCTCCAAAGCATTCTCCCAGCTTCCCAGCCATCTCCATGATCTGACGACGCCGTCAAGGCCAGTCAGCGTGTCATCGATGGCCGGCTGGCCCCGTTTGCCTTGGAACTCGACAAAGAACATGTAATGCCATGGTGCTTCTCCGCTTGGGCGAGGGTTGATGCTGGTCAGGTTGATGCCATGAGTCTTGAAAACAGCCAAGGCATCGGCCAGTGCTCCCGGGTCCGTGTGCGAGACGGTGAAGGAAAGCAATGACTTGAACGCCCGGGCCCGCTGTTGCTCGCCCGCCGACTCGGACGCAGAAGACGAGTCCTCGAGGTTCCTTTTCCGGATGATCAAGAAGCGCGTGGCGTTGTCCTTTTCGTCCTCGATGTCGCGCGCGAGGAAGCCCAGACCGGTCATGTGCGCGGCGATGCCGCTGCTGATGGCGGCCGTCGTGTTTGTCTCGTCGGCGGCGATGAGCTCGGCGGCTTTCGAGGTGGAAGACACGTCCTGGCGCTCGACGCCCTTGAGGTAGCACGACAGGAACACCTTGCACTGGCCCCAGGCCTGCGGGTGCGAGTACAGCTTCTTGACGTGCGCGAGCGAGGTCAGGGGCGCGGCGCGCGAGCTGCTGGGGTTGGGGTTGCCCGGGATGGGGGTCGCGTGGCCGGAACTGCTGGGACTCTTCGTCTCGTCCTGGAGCGCCTTTGCCGGGGTTGCGTGTGCGGATGCCGCCGGGCGGCCCAGAAGACAGTGGTGTACTTCGACGTAGCGCTCGCCGCAGACGACTATGTCCGGGTGCCTTGCGCTCTGGTCGGCGAAGAGGTCCAGGGTGAAGACGACGGATCCGTTGGTCGAGTTCTCAAAGGGCACCACGCCGTAGGCCGCGCGCCCGGACTGCACGCTGCCAAAGACATCCTCGATGGTCGTTTGTGGTGAAAGTTCGTAGGCCTCTGTGTCGAAGGCACTCAATGTCGCCTGTTTTTGATGGGTTTCATTACAATGGGCTTTCAAGAACAAGCAGTAATCCGGGTCGTTGGGATGTTTGCAACCAATCGATGGTCATTGTACAAAACGATGCTATGAGGATTTCGATATGTTTCTTGAGAAATGTGCGGGTTGGATGCGAATGAGACCTGATATATCGTACCTGGTGTGTATATGACGCCTTGGGGCCCAGATAGGCAACCTGCTCGTGTGATTGCATATTGGGACAACTTCTTCTTCTTCTTCTTCAATGCTGCGACTGTATTTCTCGAATCACCGGCGCATGATCTGCCACAAGTATCAGGAACCTAAGAAGATGGTTGATAGAGAAGAGATGGTCTGAAGGTCGCAGTGACAGTAGACGATGACCACGCCGAGGTCGGCTTGTGGAAGCTGTTGTCAAAAGCGTCTTTCCGCCTCGCGATGATCTTCTCTCGCGCCCGGAAAATCAAGACGTATGTAATACTCCGAATACATAATAGTATTTATGCACAACAAAAATATACTTTCATGTCATGTATAGGTCTTTTCATTGCATGCTATAGAATTACAACGACTAGCCATGCGCCAGGTCTACAGAGGTAAGAAGCAAAACTACAGGTAGAGACCCTCGGGCTCTCCCTCGCTCTTGGTCTTGAGGACGCTCTCTCTCGCTTGCCTGAAGTCGGCCATGTTGACTCTCATTCTCCTCTCTCTCAAAGCCATGAGACCAGCTTCACTGCACATAGCGCGAATGTCGGCACCCGAAAGGTCGTCCTTCTGGTTGATGAACTCCTCGAGGTCAACATCGTCGGCCAGGGACATCTTGGAAGTGTGGAGGGTGAAGATCTTGCGCTTGGTGTTTTCTATGGTCAAGGTTAGTTGAAGGTCAGAACAGGAAGAGATTGGAAGTAGACTCACGATCAGGGTTCTCGAAGAGAATCTTGCGGTCAATACGACCAGGTCTGATGAGAGCGGGATCGAGAGTGTCAATCTTGTTGGTAGCCATGATGACCTTGACATCACCACGGTCATCGAAGCCGTCGAGCTGGTTCAGCAGCTCAAGCATGGTGCGTTGAATTTCACGCTCACCACCAGAGGTGGACTCGTAACGCTTGGTACCGACGGCATCAATCTCGTCAATGAAGACGATACTCGGTGCGTGCTCGGCGGCAACCTGGAAGAGTTGTCTGACCAGTCTGGGACCATCACCCAAGTATTTTTGGATCAGCTCACTACCGACGATACGGAGGAAGGTGGCACTGGTCTGGTTCGCGACGGCCTTGGCCAGCAGCGTCTTTCCGGTACCAGGTGCGCCGTAGAGAATGACACCCTTGGGAGGCTTGATACCCATCTCCTCGTACAGCTCGGGGTGAAGCAGGGGCAGTTCGACAGCCTCGCGGACTTCTTGGATTTGCTGTTCCAGACCACCAATGTCGGCGTATGATTCGGTGGGGGCCTTGTCGAGCTTCATGACGGAGACAAGAGGGTCCGAGTCTTCTGTCAAGACACCGACGACCGAGACGGACTTGTGATGCAGGAGAACGCTGGCGCCGGGCTCGAGAAGGTCCTTGTCGACAAAGGACATGATGCTGACGTAGTATTCGGGGCCGGTAGCCGACGAAACAATGGCGTGGTCATCGTCGATGAGCTCCTCAAGGTTGCCGACACCCATGGGGCTGCCTCTCATGTCGTCGACACGGCTTCTCTCGTCGGCGTTGCGGTCGAGGGCGTCGCTGTCACCGCCGGCGGAGGAGGGCTGCTGAGCGCTTGCAGCTCTGGCCTTGCGCAGTCTTTCCTGGTTCTCGACGTACTCCTCCTCTAGCAACAGGTGGTCGTGGATGCGCTGCATGCGCAGGTATCGGAGCTTGCAGCGAGCGGTAGGGTAGATGGAGGGGAGTTTGGCGGCAGCATTGGGACCGGCTTGCTTTCTCTTCTTGCGACCGATGCGGGTGGTGGGTTGTGGCGGCGGTTCGTACTTGGGCTTATCCTTCTGGGCAGAGTGAGCAGTGGGCGCGACATGACGGGCCGAGGCAAACGCACCTTGGGATCCTTCTTATCCTTGTTGTCGCCTCCCTGACCGGGAGGACCGCCTCCGAGGCCAGACTGGTTCGCACCCTGAATGATGGTCAGCGCGATGGAGCCAAGCAGGCGAGAGGACATGGGGGCGTACCATGGCTGATGCGGCGTGCGGCGGCGATTACGGAGCGGCAAGGTGTTTTTCGGGTGGGGCGCGAAGAAGGAAAGGCGAGGTGGAGATGAGTCGGATGGAGGGGGGTGAGGTGAAAAAAAGGCTTGATGGATGCAGTGGATGCAGACACGATGGCGGACGAGGCAGCAGGTGCAGCGTGGAGTGTGTGTGTCGGACAAAGCGATGATGCACGCCCGGACGGTCCAAGCACAAGCTCATGACATGCCCTGTGTGCTGTGCCTGTGTCCTGCGCCTGTGCCTGTGCCTGCCCGTCGTGTCTTGTGCGCGCTTGTCCAACGACTTTCTAACACGCCTCGCCTTGCCTTGCCTTTGCAGCCTCGAGGCATACCGCACACTCGACTGCTGCCTTGCTCCCTCTCCATCCATCTTCTCTCCACATCCACGAGAACGCCGGCCGTCTTCGAATCCACCCACCATTCCTCCCGCACTCGATCTCCACTTGGCTTCGACCCGCCTGAGCACCCAACAGCCTTGTGCTCTTGTCCTCTCTCCGGCTCCGCAACCATGGCGGCGAACAGAAACCGCCGCCTCGTCAAAGAAATCCAGGATGTGCAAAAAGACAGCCATTCGGGTGTTCTGCTCGAGCCCTTGAACAAGTCACAACCCGCTTCCGACGTCCTCGACGACCTGACGCACTTCAAGGGTGTCTTCCGCGGCCCTCCCGACACTCCCTACCACGGCGCTACCTACAATGTCGACATCAAGATCCCCGCCGACTACCCCTTCCAGCCTCCTGTCATGAAGTTCATGACCAAGATCTGGCATCCCAACATCTCCAGTGTTACCGTCCGTCTCGTGACATGCACCGCCCTCGGCCCTGTCCTGCTAACTTCATTGTCAGGGTGCCATCTGTCTCGATACTCTAGGCTCTGCTTGGTCTCCCGTCCTCACCCTCAAGTCCGCCCTCATCTCTCTGCAATCTCTGCTATCCTCTCCCGAGCCCAAAGACCCTCAGGACGCCGAGGTCGCTCGCATGCTCATCACAAACCCGCGTGAGTTTGAGCACGTTGCCCGCGAGTGGGCAGTCAAGTATGCCGGTGCTCCCGAGGGCCCCCCGGGCTCGTCCACCACTGGCGCAGAAGGAAGCGGAGGTGTGACAGAGGAGACGCTCAGAAAGAAGGACGAGCAGAGACGGGAGAGGGCAGAGGCCGCAAAGCTCGCACAGCACGTCCAACACACCCTTCATCCTCTGCACGCTTACTGACACGTGCTCTAGGTACCACGGATACAACAAAGCATTAATAGACCGCTTTGCCGCCATGGGCTTCGACGTCCCCACCGTCGTTGCAGCTTTCGAGTTTACTGGCATCGATAAGAACGATGGTGAGGATTACGAACTCGAGGAGGAGTACATGGGCGACATCACTGCAAGGCTGTTCAACGAGGCGTGAAAAACGTCCGGGCGCCCGTATTTGTCTGCTTTTTTTTTCTGTCTCCATTACATGCATGGCAGGTTCATGAGTAAACGACATTATGATGCTGTGCCATCCAAGCACAGCGCTACGGAACTGCTGTTCCCATCTTTTTCAGAACAGGTATATATTCTTCACTTGAGAATAAAAAAAATGACCATATCATGTTACACACTCTTTCGAAACTCCAACTGCGTAGTGGATCAAAAGGGAGCGAGGGTCTGAGCTGTTGTCCCCATTAATGTACAGAATACAGCTGTCTAGCTGCAGCCAACGGCTCTCGGCCCCTTTCGACAGGCAGCCCCCAACAGATAGCCAGTCAAGCGTGTGCAGTGGTTGCAGGAGCAGCGATAATAGCTAGTACCACCTACGTCTGCGACGATTCTATCGCGCAAACACCTTGACCACGCCGTCGCCGCCCGCGCTGACGACATATCTGCCGTCCTGGCTCCACACCACGCTGCACACGCCCTCTCCCCTCATGGGGCGGTGCGACGTAATGTCCTGGGTGCACTGCCGCTTCTCGAGCGACCAGAAGCGGATCGAGGCGTCGTGGCCGGCCGACACGGCCTCTCTGCCGTCCTTGGACAAGGAGAGCGACGAGATGGCCGACGGGTGCGCGAGCATCGTGTACGTGCATTGCCCTTTGGTGATTAATCAGCATAGACTCCAAGCCCGCTTCACTCGTCGACGACTTACCGCTGTTGGCGTCAAAAAATCTAATGTACCGGTCCTCATGGCCGCTGACAATCACGCCCTCGACACCCTGCGCCGAACCCGTTGGGCCCGCGCCAACCGATTCTTCTTGGTCCGCCCTTTCGGTCCATGAAGAACCATTCTCCAGTCCGAGTGAGGCACTGCTCGTGGCAACGACGGCGTTGATGCTCGTGCCCAGTGTTCCGTCGTATGTCTCGTTGCTGGCCATGCCGATGATTTCCTCGCCCGTTCGTGTGTCAAAAATGAGAACGCTCGAATCCGTGTACGACACGACAAAGTTCTCGCCTGTGGGACTGAGAGGTGAAATGCAGGTAGGCGCTGCGCCTGAAGCGGAATCGCGTTGGATGGTGTGCACCAGTATGTAGTGGAACGGTGTGCTTGTAGCCACGTTGGGCTGAGGTGAGCTGGGATGGTTGCTTCCAGATGTGACCGAGTGACGACGACTTCCTCCCACACCGCGTCGCGAACCCGTTTGCGGAGCGGCAAGTTGCGGAGGCGCACTAACAGCCCATATCTTGACAGTGCCATCTGCGGAGCCGGTAGCAAGCAAGATACGGTCTGGGCCACCGAAGTTGGAGCTGTTAGGTCCGAAAACGGAGGCAACGGTTCCTGGCAAAAGGCATACGGTCCAGACAGCGTCCGAATGGCCCTCCAATGTGGCCTTGGGATCAACACGACCACGCTCCCAAACACGCACGGTCGAGTCCTGGCCACCAGAAAAGATCCAGCCATCTCCCGAAACACGGCCACCGGTCGAGAAGTTGGTCGAAGGGCACGCCGCCAGAGATGTGACAATACCGTCGTGGCCGCGGTGCGTGAAATAGCAAGCTATATCGAGATCGTTGCCGGCATTGTTTTGGAAGTTGGTGTAACTCGCAGGGATGATCCAGCGCTTTATGGTACCGTCGTCGCCAGCAGTGCAGATCTCGGGCTCAGAGGGACTACCACCGCCGGTGAAAATGACGGAGCGTACAACGTCAAGGTGGCCACGCAGGGCGAATTTGACCTTGAAAAGAGATGGGTCCACCTTTGCAGGAAGCTCCGAGCCGCTGTCGTGAAGTTCGTGAGAGCCAGCGCTTCTTCGCCTGGCAATTCCTCCCGACCCTGAAGATCTGCGACGACCAGAACCAACACGAGGAGGGGATTTTGAGGGAGGGTTCGCAGCGCTGGGGAAGAGATCGGTATCTGGCCTTCGGGGCGGTTGAGGCAACTCGGCAGGAGGAGGTTCTGGCAAAGATTGCTGATCGTCAAAATTCCAGCCGTCGGCCGACGAGTCTTGGGCGACAATGGAGCGAGGAGCAGAGGTGGCGTCTTGAGGTGTAGCGACGGGGCGGCCATATGAATCGTAGGAATGCGTGACTTGCTCTACAGGCTCGTCTAGGGAGATGGATTGAGATTGCGGAGGTTGGGGTAAAGTCTGGGTAGGAGGTTCTGCGGGAGGTCTTGACAAGGCTAATTGACGATTCTGTTCGTCGGTAGATAGGTTGACGGGGGGTTGCAGCTGGACATGGCCAGGGGGTGGATGTGGCCTTGGAATGCGACGGAAGTACATGTCGTCGAACGAGACGGGAGGGTCGGGGAGGCCGGTGTACGAGGCAGAGAGGTTGGGCATGTTGGAATTGACGGGCGCGGGATGAGTCGGAGGACTAAGCAAGTACTGGACCTCCTTGAGGCAGTTTTCGAGAAACGTCTTGGACTTGTCGCGGTACTGCTGCTTGTCAGGGGTCGTGTCGAGGAACGAGTTGTGCACGTCGTTGGACGCTGCGAGATGGATCAGTCGGGCGGCAGAGCAGACAGGCAGACAGGATCGAGACTCACGCCTTGTCGACGAAGAGGCATCTTGGGCTGTGTCGGTGTTCTGGAGCGGCGCATCCGGGTCGCTGCCCTTCTTCTTGCGCTCGGCCCTGAGCGCGCTTTCGAGCATGCGCACCTGGCGGTCCAGCTGTTCGTTGATTCTCTTTGCCTGGCGGGCTTCGGCCTCGTGCTTTGCGATCTTCTGCTTCATCTCTGCGCGCTCAATGTCCCAGGCGTTTCGGGCGCGCTCGTGGTTGTGCCATTCGATTTGGAGGAAGCGCATAACACCTTGTCTGCGTCAGCCACGCCGCTCTGCTCACGAATTGACGGCCGACAAACCCTGCAGTGTGTACTCGGCGCCCTGGGGTCCATGATGGTCGTTTGCGGCGGCGGCAGTGGCAGCATTGTTGAGCATGCCGCCCGCCTGCTGGTATGCCATGGCCGCCGGTCTCGTGCTGCCTCGCTCTCGCGCGCGCGCTCTCTCTTTCGGGGTTGCTGCCTGTTAAGACGTGTAGAGCATTGGCGAGTGGGACGGAATGCCTCCTGGCGGCTGCCTTGATCTGGGGTGCACGACGGGGAACGTCGAGTCCTGTCTGGGCGTGCAATAATGTCATGTACGCTGCTAAGTAACTTAACAACACATGCACCAGAGCACGCACGTCCGGCCACAGCACATCGGCTAAACTCGCCCTGTCCCCGGATTCCCCCTTGGTGGGCCCGCTCAACACCTAATTAATCTCTCGATTTCATTTTCGACCACTTCTGTTGTCATTGAAAGACGGCCATTGTCCAATGGCTGGTTGCACTGTAGCATGACTTCACTATAGACAGTTGCCAACATTGTCGTCCATTCCTATTACGTTTCCATGCGACATTGTTCCCACGTGCCCGCGGCCTTGCAATGCCTTGGTTTTGCATCTACTCCTCCTTGACACCGCCACGGCCAGCCTTTTCGGCAGCCTCGATGCTCTTCTTGTCCGTCTTGATCTCGCCAGCGCCCTGCATGCCCATCAGGCCGCCCGATGCCTTCCAGGGTCTCTTGAGCTCGCCAACTGCAGGCTGTCCGAACAAGTGCACCTTGACGAGGTTGCCCTCGAAAGCGCCCTTGAGCGGAATGATGGACTGGATCAGCAGGGGGTTGGTGTACTTGAAGTAGATGTGCATGACTGCCATCATGCCGACGCCCATAAGCTGGCTCTTGAACAGGCCACGGAGCTGCTGAAGGTCGTATGCGTGCACCGTGGTCGTGACGGGCTTGGGCTCCTCGGTCGAGCCCATGGGAGCGGGCTCAACGTACTTGATCACCGTCAGATCTGTCCGCTTCTTCGTTAGTCCCGTGCTCTCTGCTGTCACGAATCCTGCCTGCTGCTCACCCTTCTTTTTGTTGATCTGCGCCTGCACGTAGAAGTAGATGCCGGCGATGATGACGTTCGACAGGATGTACATGGCGCGGACTCCGTTCAGCACGGTGGGGTCCTCGAACGGCACCTTCTTGGAAACCTGCATCATAAACCTGCCGGCTCGTTAGTCTTTGTTCCGTCCTTCGCATCGCATCCGTTGCGTGCATACAGGATGATGACAAGGTTGGTAACTTGAGGGTTGAGCGCCATCTTGTCGGGTTCTGCTGTGTTGCGATTTCACAAACGGACAAGATCGAGTGATGGAGGCTGGGGAAGAAAGAGCGACGGCCGGGCTTGCTTAATACTGTACGTGTTCGTCGGCTCCTGCCGCTTTCGTTGTTGGCGGGGCCAGGCCCCTAATTTCACTCTCGGCGTCGCTTCCAAGCACTTCTATCTGCCTCTCTGCGCCGGCTTATCAGGCTCAACTTGCCATGGATACCGTGATATTCACCACGACGATAAAGACAGCTAGCATGCATTTCATCTCGTCTTCTCATAACCACTCATTAGTTCGCTTGCATCTCTCTTATTCTCCCTCCATTCATGCCCTCTGCGAGATTACAGCAGAGAAATGGCCACCACAATACCTGCCATCATAGACAAAATCTCGGATCTAGCCACCGATCTGAATCCGCTGTTTGACGAAGCCAGAGTCGGTGAGGGAGGTGTGCGTGTCGCCGTGATTGATGCTGTGGCCAGCGAGCTTACTGATCCTCTCGTGGAGCTTGGAGTAACGATGACGGCTGTGGTGTTTGACGATGTTGCGTTCAAGCCAGCACCGCTTCCGACAAGAGTCGAACCGTCTGCGCCGAACAGATTAAATTCGGCCACTGTAGCACCAAACTCATCTCCCGTCGCCTGACAACCACTGATTTCCAACGTCACATATTGGCCGGACCAGATGGGTGCGGAGAAACTGAAGAACGACATGTTGCCGACATACTCCTGAACGATATCGTTGGTGCTAGCATCATAAGGTCTCGAAATGCTGATGTCTGAGAAGGTTGCCGTTTGAATGTTTGTGGAACTGGCGTCGACACCGTCCGTCGAGTTGTAGACAAGCACACGGGCACCTGTAGCCGGTCGACTGCCCCAGTCAAACGATACACCAGTCAATTGCTGATAGGCAACGTCTCGCATGTCGACTGTCAGAGACTCGGGTTCACGGGTCGAGGGCTGCCAGCGAGTACTGGCCGCACCGTCAATTGCTGCGAGAGGGAACTGGCCAGGTCGATATGCTCCCTCCGACGAGACCGGCAAGCACTGCACAAGGTTTCCAGGCGTGGTGACTTGGTCAAAGTACACACGATTCTCAATCGTTACGGTCTGATCAACTGCTATGCTGACATTGCGGCCCTCTTCGAGCGAGAAGCCGATGGTGATGGGCATAGACTGGTTCGCATATTGGTCGCTGCTGTTTGGTGGCAGGTAGCTGGAGACATCCACACGAGTCAGATTGGTATGAGTGTAATTCATTGCCGCCTTGATTCCCGCTCCGCCAAAGATGACGGTACGTAGACTGACGTAGGGAATCTGGGGTGGCAGTGCTGGCTGGAGAATAAGTTGATCCTCCACGACCCGAGCGCCGAGCCAGCCCATTGGACCAACCTGGTGCCAGCCACCAGCTCCAGTCATGAAAGGAAATGCGGGATTTGTCCCGCCATTCAAGGTGAAGTTGTCGACTTGTTGTTCTGAGAATTGATACCAAGGTGCACGTGTGTATGGCTTGAAACCATTCAAGGCATATGTGTATGCTGAGCAGCCAGAGGGAGAGAGCGCGTTGGCAGAGATGGAGTAGAGACTGTAGGTCATTGCAGGTCCGTCAGGCGATTGTTTGACAGCATACTGTACTGAATTAGTATCTGGCTTATGAAGGGACTTATGAGAACACCAGGACTTACATAGTCTAGAGAGTCGAGCTTGTCTTCTTGCGTATAGTTCTCAGAGCTATAATCGAGCGGATAGTTAATCAAATCAACATCGTCCTGCTTGATGACTGCAGTGTTGTTGGCGCCACGAAATTCTGTCAGCAGGCCGGACTCTGCGAAAGGCAAGGCCACGTTTCCTGCGATTGCCGACAGATTGCTCTCTACGTCCAGCGAGAACTGTGGTGCGTATTCTTCCATCCATTCGATGATCTTGGAAACAGAAGCGAGTGTGAAAGCACCGTCGGGGACCTGATTAGCGTACTCTAACCAACTGTTAGCTACGGAGCTTTGGGGAAGAATGTCTGCTTCGACCTTACCATCAGGATCCGTGAGATTGAGTATGGAATATCCACCAACTGTTTGGTTGTACTCGACCAATTCCGAGAACATCTGAACAATTGCATCATTCACAGGAACCGCTTGGGTTCGGAACCATTCGTCGTCTCCAGTGACCCTCCAGTAGAGCAGGTTATTAAGGAATATGTCGGCATTCAAATGATACTGGTAGTCAGTGCAAGGACCAGTACCAGTACAATTGCCGAAACGTCCACTAGTCCAAGGGTATATCATGGCTTCAGATGAGAAGTGGTTCTCTACCGCGTTGATGGATGCTTGTGGAGACAACTTTACACGGTATTTAGGGATCTGAGCAGCGTACCTGGGGTGTGACACTGCGATGCCTGGCGACATGAATAGATCAGCATCCCAAAAGACCAGACCAGCGTAAGAATCCGAGGACAGGCCTCCCACGCTGATGGACCAAACATTCAAGTTGCTTCCATCTTCAGGGAGAAGGTTTTGAAGCAGATAGTGCGCGTTGGCCTTGGAAATAATTTGCATGTCCACAATGTTCTGGTCATCTGGAAGAGAGCCGTCGGGAAGGGTATAATCGTCGACCATGGCATCGGTCAAGATATCTGCCCATGCATCGGAGCTGCCCTGGAACAGTTCGTTGAAGCCAGTCTCTGAAGCCTGCAAGGACGCATCTCGAGCAACAGACTGTGGGTCACTGAAACCATCAGAAGAAGCAATACCAACATATTTCGTGAATATCGCGGTGGAGCCACTGCTCAGGGCAACTTCCCAAGATTGCCCGACCGTGCTATCGTTGGATGGCAAATAATAGTTGGAAGACGCATTCTGTCTGGAAGACACATCTAAACCTTGTCCCTCGATTGTCGAGTAGATCCACGCAGTTATGTTACCAAGCCAGTGGGGCGAAACAGCAGAAAAGATTGTGCTCGAGTTTCCCAGTACTCCTGTAGCGTGGGGGTCAGATCTAACAGCGCCTCTGCCATCGATCAGATCCGTAATGATGGCGGTGGTCGAGATAAAAGGGGTCACTGATAGCCGAACTGCGGCTACGTTAGGTTGAGATCGGTCTATGAACATCTCATATGAGATGGAGAAGCTCGTGTTAGGACTCGGCGTCCATGTGTAATTCCATGTTTGCAGTCCGTTTTTCAGAGATCTGGTAGACACGAAATCCGAAATGGTAGACTGATCCACTGAAGCATTCAGAACTGCGCCCCCTACTTCAAGGATGAGGTTTGGCCAGTTCGGGATACCAGCGATCACACTTTCTCCGCCATGCAACAATAACTCGGGAAAGTTGGTTCGCGTTGTGTTCTTCTGTGAGTTGTAGAAGCCGGAAACAGTGCAAAAGGTTTGCCGAGGATTGTCCAGAGGCCAGCCATTGATGGGCAAGTTTCCACCATCAGGGTGTGTCAGGTTCACATCTGCTTCGAAGAAGGGCCCTGCAGCAGCCAGTGCACATCCTATGTAGCTGTCAATCCGTTAGCCAGGTTTCATCGCACGGAATCGCTGTTAGAGCGGAACAAGAATAATTTTCAGGCATAATTTTGGAGCCTTACCCGTTGCCCATAGAAGCACGAGACTGGTACTGGCCCTGGATCAGTACGTCAGTGCTCAAAACCCATGCCGCATTGTCCCAATTGGTGTATGTCGATGGAATAGAGAAGTCTGCATGTTGCGCCAAACTGTAGGGTAAGACTACCAGAAGAGCAGGCAGCAGAGCCGCGATTCTTGCCATCCTTGCAGTCAAAGATGTGGAAGCGGAGAGCATACACGTCTTTCTCAGCAAAGGTGTCAGTTTGTGGGCACTCTGTTTCGAGGGAACCTCCCGTTCTTGCTCAATTGTCCTCAAATAGGTAGGGTGTGTGGCTACTACCTAGGTTCCCTCCCTTGATACTAATAAACGAAAAAGAATGCACCGATAGAGAACCACAAAATCTAAAACCGTCCTTTGTAGGAGGAATGATAGTTCGGTGTTTATATATCGACCAAAAATGTGTCCAAGACAACCCGTCTGCCCCGCAGATGATGACGTTTCGCGGAGATGTGGAGTTTCCAATTCGCGATTTCAAGCCCGAATTCGCATGCTGCAGCATGCTCATCCTTGCATATGGCAACGGATGAGGGCATCATACGACACATATAATTCAATAGTGCCATCCAACTTGGCATCCGCGTAAAAGAGCGAGGGATTCGTATGCCAAGGCTTTGTACCAACCCCTCATTCATTCGTCGGGCTGAGAGAATGCCACATTTTTGCTTGATCCCAAGGCAATCAGCCTCGTCCGCATGTCGTTTGCCAGGAGAGAGAGCTGCTTGCCGTCCACCTGACCTTGAACTTGGCTAAAGTCGCAACGCTCAACCCAATCGCCCACCCCATGTTGGAGTACGTTCCTGCTTCGGTTCGGATCACCGCCCACAACACCCATACTTCCATGCAGAGTCATCCGTTCAGCTTTGCTGCTGTAGACACCGCGATGTAGGATGTTGTTGTTATAGAAGATGACATCGCCAGGATTCATCTTTACCACGGCCTGTCCTGGCATGTTGTCTTCAAACGGGTCCGCGGTGCGTTCCTCGTCTGTGCGAGCGCGTGCCTGTGAGCATGGCACAACGACAAGAGACTCATCGGGATACAGAGCTAGGTTCCATTGCGCATGTAGGATAGGCTCTTGCAGACGATTAAGCTCATCCTGGCCAGAAACTTGAGGACCGATATCGTCTCGGTGCCACCGCAGAGCAAAGTCTGAATCGGGCCTAATCAAGAGGTTGTATAATTCCATGACTAAGTCCTCTGGACTGCACTGTAGAAGCTCTGTCACGGTATCGATTATATGAGGTGCAAAGTAAGAAGCAGCGAAGAGATCATGGTGTGGGATATCTGGATGCATCAGATGCTGAACACCCCAGATCCCCTGCGAGACGTCTGAGTTCCAAGGTGGAAATTGTTTCGGTAGGGTCCTGACGAAAGGCCAATTCCCACTCCGGGCTAGTTGTATGATATCCTGACAAGCGACGCGCATGGCTTCCACTTGGTCTGGTGAGAGAGCGGAAGGAATGCGGACAAAGCCATCGCGGGCTAGCTGGTCCCGCAGGTCTGAAGGCATTGTGGCGTTGTGGCGTTGTCAGAAAGTGAGGGTAAAACGAAAGAAAGAAAGAACTTGGTAAGTGTTCAAGACAGAAATTCGGGCAAGCATATGAACTTATGTATCTATTGATCTGCTCTTGTGATCGTCCACGTTGGCCGATGTTCCTCGCCGAAGCTGGAGCCTTTGTAAATACTTGAACCCCCTGCTTCCACGCACGAACTGATCAACCAATAGACTTTGTGATGGACTGATCTCACACAAGCCAGCGCTTGATAGAAGTATTATATAGGCGTAATGAAAAACTCGCTGCGGTAGGAAGAGAGGGAAAAAGGACTGTGGTAATCGCGATCCAACTGCGAGGGTGTCATTACCGACCCCCACCAAGGGAAGCTCGACCGTCATACCTTCCTTGTGACAATGTACAACAAACAGCCGCATAACTTCCAACATTGTTCCTAAAGACACGGCCACCAGCATCGTGCGATACCGATCCTTGGAAGCGCTTGAACGCACAACCACAGCTGGTAGCTAATCGAAAACTGTTTGGGCTCCGCAGCAGCCATGGACGCCTTCCAAGCGGTCTCCGGCTACGTTACCAAGATGGTATCGACCGGAGACGGCGCTACTGGCGCGAATGCAGCCAAAATGAAGATACTTCTTCTGGACAACGATACGGTGAGCCGCATGGACATGCCGACTTGACAGTAATTGATACGAGTGTAGGTATCTGTCGTATCGTCGGCCACGACCCAATCGGCCCTCCTGAACCACCAAGTCTACCTGACGGATCGATTGGAGAACCAGAATAGAGAGAAGATGCGCCACCTCCGCTGTCTTTGCTTCGTACGCCCGTCACCCGATAGCATCCAGTTCCTGATAGACGAGTTCCGCGACCCGAAATATGGCGAATACCACATCTGTACGGCCACACCTGCTACAACCATCGAACGATCTTCTGACTGATACAAGGCCAGACTTCAGCAACATAGTCAAGAAATCCTCCCTCGAACGTCTAGCCGAAGCAGATGACCATGAGGTGGTCAAGGCCGTTCATGAATGCTTTGCAGACTACCTCGTCGTCAACCCTGACCTCACCTCGCTCGCCCTTGAACACCGCCTTTGGAGCTCAAGTCCTGATATGTGGAATCAAGACTCGTTATCAAGAACCACCGAAGGAGTTGTCGCCTTATTGCTGTCCCTCAAGAAGCGCCCCTTGATCAGGTTCCAGAAAAATAGCTTGCTTGCCAAAAAGTTAGCGACCGAGGTGCGATACCAGATCTCTCAGGAGGACCAACTTTTTGACTTTCGAAAAACCGACACTGCCCCCATCCTGCTGATAGTCGACCGGAGAGATGATCCGGTGACTCCCTTGTTGACACAATGGACATACCAAGCCATGGTACATGAGCTTCTAGGAATCAAGAATGGCCGGGTGAACCTTGGACATGTGCCTGATGTTCGCCCAGAATTCAAGGTAGACTTTGAACCCTGTCAAGAATATCTCTCAAGGCCCATTACTGATCCAATGCAGGAGATCTTCATCAGCCAAGATCAAGACCCTTTCTTCAAGAAAAACATGTATCTCAATTTCGGCGATCTCGGACAGAACGCCAAAGACTATGTTGAACAATTCGCTTCAAAACAGCAGTCCAGTCACAAGCTCGAGTCTATCGAAGACATGAAGCGTTTCGTTGAGGATTACCCAGAGTTCCGTCGTCTATCAGGAAACGTAACCAAGCATGTCACGCTCGTCACAGAGCTTAGTCGCAGAGTGGGAGAAGACAATTTGCTTGACATCAGCGAGTTGGAACAGAGTCTTGCTTGTAACGAGAACCACTCGAACGATCTCAAAACGCTGCAGCGTCTCATCCAGGACCCCAAAACGCCAGCAGATAACAAGCTCCGTCTGGTTGCCATCTACGCTCTTCGATATGCTTCGCATTCCTCGAATTCAACACCAGCACTCATGGATCTTCTTGCTGTGGCTGGCGGTCTTTCTCGCCATCGTATCAACCTGATACCGAAACTCCTTGCATATGCACACTCTCTGCAGTCCCTACCACAAACCGGCGCCATTCCCGACCTATTTCAGCCGTCTTCGATTTTCTCAGGCGCCCGCGAACGCTTCAACCGAGGTCTGGGCGGTGTGGAGAATGTATACACACAACATTCGCCGCGCCTGGAGACTACGCTTCAGGACCTTATCAAAGGTCGCCTGCGGGACAACCAATATCCTTTCGTTGAAGGCGGAGGCACCACAAGAGACAAACCTCAAGACATAATTGTCTTCATGATCGGAGGAGCAACATATGAGGAAGCAAAGATGGTAGCCCAGGTGAACGCTAGTAGCCCTGGTGTGAGGGTAGTTTTGGGAGGAACTTCTATCCACAATAGCGCGAGCTTCCTTGACGAAGTCGAAGAGGCCGTCGACAGCTGGCCCGAGGCGCCGCCAACGAGCGCAGCAGGTAGACTGAGGAAAGAAGTGGGCAGAGCTTGATGTGCAGACTCCTCGCACCTGGGAACACAACGAATGCCTAATAATGCAGAGATTTCTATGGGCTTGATGCTAGGCTCGACTTCAAGACACCCAGAAGGTTATGAATAAGAATGAGGAATCGTGGTGAGCTTACGTGTCTCTTTCAGCATGCTAGCTAAGTATCGGTACCGCAACAAGCCATGGTGCTCCCAGAGCTCCTGGCAAACTAGTGTCGAGGGGGTATCATGTATGCACTTTTCATCCGTCTCATCCTGCCTCCAGTGCTACTCCGGCTTGGCTTCAGCACCTCTAGTCTCCTTCTTCTGCTCGCGAAGGGCAGCAAGTTGACGAGCCGCTCCATCGACAATGTCTTTGCTCTTCACCATGGCGTCCATAGCTGCCCGATTGCCAGCCTCGACCTTGTTCTGGCCTTCGCCGGAGCCAAGGAATTGCTTCTCATAGCCCCAGCCAGTGAGATAGAGGCTGATGAAATACCTCTGCGTGTGCTTGGTCTGCTCCATGGGCCTGGATTCGAGATACTCGAGCTTGATGTCCCTGCTCATAATCATCTGTTGCAGCTCCTGCTTTGCGTTCTGATTGTATTCGCTGTGCGCGGCGCCTCCACTCGAACTTATCGGACCAAAGTGACGCAGCAAGATGGGTGCCCAGAGCTCAGTGAGCCAGGTTTCAGCACGCTGGAAGCCGTTCACGGGGTCAGACAAGATGATTGCAGCAACATAGGCCTCGAAGACATCTGCCAAAATCTTTCCAGAGTTTTTGCCCGCTCCTCGTTCGCCTTCTCCGGCTTGAAGACGGGTTTGGAATCCGTAGGCCATGCTGAACTGGGTCAGGGTGTCGTTCTTGACCAAGCGCTCGCGGATCTGCGCTTGGCGGCCCGCGGCAAGATGAGGATAGCGAGAGAAGATGAGTCGGGTAGCGATGACTTCCAGATACGCATCACCCAAGAACTCGAGGCGCTCATACGTCAAGTCTCCAATGGCTGACGTGCGGTCGTGCTGGCTGCTGGATTTGTGGATGAAGGGGGCTTGGGAGTAAGGACCATCTGGAACGTGTGGTAAGGCTGGCAGAGGAAAAGTCTGCGCCGTCGAGGAGTGCTTGGAAATCTCGGGACTCAAGCTGGAGCTTTCGATGGTTGAAGGTTGGAATAGGTCGAGTGAGGCTGTTGCGGTGGTGACCCGCGAAGCCACAGATTCTGAAAGCTTGACAGCACAGTCGAAGGCATCCTGACCGAGAAGTTGTTTAGTTGTATCCGGACGCGATACCAGGGACTTGAGGAGCGATTCTAAATGCTTTGTCGGATCCGGCTGGGGAAGTGACTGCTGAGATGACGATGATGAAGATGATGGTTTTCTGGACTGCCATGACTGAGAGTGTTGTGATTTTCGCGGCTGGTAGTTTGAGTTGCCATCATTTCCAAAGTTTCTCTGCCGTTTTGACGACGAGTAATCGTCGTGGGCGTATCCTCTTTTCATGTTTCGCGGTGGGTTTGTAATGATGTTTTGAGCAACACTGAACAAAAGTTGCATCGAAAAGAATCATGATCACCCATGGAGAATATCATAGGGCCAGAGCGACAGTTCGGCCCGTGTTAGCGTGACGGTATGTCGGGTAAACCTTAAGTTCCGAGACAATTTCTGGTCAACATTTGTTCAATGTCCATCAAAGATGTAGTTTTCATATCCTCCAAGATATGCTCGCAACGAGAACATTTGCCCGGTCGCGGTACACGGTCCAACCGCTTGGTGTTCGGGCTTTCTCGTCAAGCCCCATCAATGCCAGGTTGAGCCTTGCCCACGACTTCTACGAGGCCGCAAAGCCAGAGACCAAGAGCGCGCCCATCGTCTTCATCCATGGCCTCTTTGGATCCAAGAAGAACAACCGGAGTATGAGCAAGTACGCAGTCTGACCCCTCGTTCTCTCCTGTTCCATGCAACTGACTGCGATGCAGGGTCTTTGCTCGTGACCTGAACCGTCCTGTCTACGCCATTGTACGCCCATTCTTCCGAAACGTCTACCCCGGCTATCTCTGATCCCACCTATCCAGGACTTGCGCAACCACGGCGAATCGCCTCATGATCCGAGGCACGACTACACTGCCCTCGCAGAAGATGTCGAGGGCTTCATTCAGGAGCACAAGCTCGAGCGCCCTGCTCTGATCGGACACTCGATGTACGTCGTCCTCACCCGCACCGTGGATTGATGGATCAAAAAGATGCTGAGAAGACTACAAAAGGGGTGCCAAAGCTGCCATGGCAGTCGCTCTGCGCGGCAAAGTGCCCATTGCCAGCCTGATCCCCGTCGACAATGCTCCAGTCGACGCAGCGCTGAAGAGCGACTTTGGAAAATACGTCCAGGGCATGCGCAAGATTGCCGACGCAAACGTGCAAAAGCAGTCCGAGGCCGATGCCATCCTGGCCGAGTTCGAGTCGAACATCGGCGTGCGCCAATTCCTGCTCACCAACCTCGCCCGTGGAAAAGACGGCATCCAGAGGTTCCGCATCCCCGTCAAGTACCTGGCAAACGCTCTCGACAACATGGCCGATTTCCCCTTCAAAGACCCCGAAGAGGCGCGATGGGAGGGCCCGACATTGTTCGTCAGAGGTACCAAGAGCCATTACGTGGCTGACGAGACATTACCCATCATTGGGAGATTCTTCCCGCGGTTTCAAGTTGCCGACGTCGACAGTGGGCATTGGGTCATAAGTGAGAAGCCCGTCGAATTCAGAAACGGTAAGTCACCAACTGTCTTGACAGGCTCTGCCGCGCTGTGCTAATGTCTGTGGCTAGCCGTCGTCGAGTTTCTGCAGGACAAGGAGTAGAACATGTAAAGAGTAATAGGTTGGCAGCAGAAATAGAACAAAGTCTTTTTCATCACTTGAACTCCAGGCGCGGATTCGCTGAAGAGGCGTAGTGTGTGTGTGGTATCATAAAAATTGTGAAATTGGAAAATTCGGAAAGCTTTTGACGAATTCTTTTTTTGCCGTAAACAGGAGCTAACACGAAGATGCCTAAAGCATTCCTTTTCCACGTCGAACGCCGGGCAGCAACGTGTCAAGCAGACCCCAACCCATCTTGTTCCATTCATCAAATGCTTACACGCTCTCGAGGACGGTCTCCTTGAACTCACGCTCAACCTGCAACGGGTCAGTAATGGGCAGGTGGCGGGTTGGCGCGCAAAAGCAAAACGCACCTTCTGGCCGGACTCGTCGGTGTTCGACTCGCCGTGGAGGTTGAGGAGGGAGCCGAGGTCGAACTTGGGCGACTTCAGGAGCTTGACCTTGCGGACGTGGACGTTCTGGAGAGGGTAGATGCCCTGGGTGGACTTCTCGATCTCGCGGCCGATGACCTCGGGGATGAGCTTCTGGGTGAGCTGGGCGAGGGTGCAGCTGCTGGCCTCACGCGACATGATGTCGGTCATCTTCTTGCGGATTTGGCGGATCTGAGAGCTACGGGCGTATGTGGTCTTCTTGATCTGGTTGGGGCGTCTCTTGGTGAAGGCGATGCAGAAGAGGCGGAGGAGGTAGTCGTCGGTGGTCTTGACGACGACGTTGGCCTCGATCAGGGACTGCCACTTGCGGACAAGCGAACGCAGCTTGTCAGAGGTGAAGTCGAGACCGTGGAAGTTGGTCAGGCAGTTCTTGCCCTGAACCTCGTCGACTCTCAGGCGGACCTTGCGGAAAGAGTGGTCCTCATCCTTCTGGAGATCGGCGAGCGAAACCTCGAAGATACGTCCCTTCAGAGCGTCGTTGGCGTTCTTGAGACCGGTGGTGCGGTTGACGAGGGTCTTGCCGACGCTTGGGTGCGTGTCAGTAAAGATTTTTTCTTCTCCTGTGGCGGATGGTCTGTCGGGTCGGCGATCGAACGTACTCTCTGGTGGCGAAGGTGGACGGCGCCTTGAGGTTGTACCAGTCCTTCTTGGCGAAGCTGTAGGCGCAAGGATGTTAGCGAGTGCCTCTCGGAATGGTATGCGCTCGGTTGTAGAGTGATTTGATATTGCGGTGTTGGTGGATGGTGTATCGGGTCGTCTTCACTCACGGGTCGGTGCGCTTCTTCAGGCCCTTCTTGCCCTTGGACAATCTCTTGTTCTTGCCGACAGCCATGATTACTTCTCTGTATGGCAATGAAGACTGGTGTGGAAAAGGTCGTCGCTTCGCAGAGAAAAGAAGACCAAACTGCGGAAGTCGCGATTTGTCGTGTGTGGGCTCGGGCTTCGGGCGATGGCGCTTCGCGAGCAGTGCCAAGAAGACTAAGCCTGTTTGGGCCAGCAGGGTCTGGCTATGGTCGGGCTTCACTTTTTATTATTCTTCCTGCTGTTCATTTGTTCTTCTCTTCTTGATGCTCTGCTGGTTATGTTCTCACAGCCAAGATGCTGTGCCTTTGGATTATGGGGGAAAAAAAAAAAAAAAAAAAACTCGAGGTGTTCTTGTCTTCTCTCGATCCGCTGACTGTTATCGATCATTCAAGTAGTGCGTTTCGATGGATCCTCTTCAACACGATGAAGCTCGTCTCTGGCCACAACAGTACTTGCAGCCTCACATATCATATCTTGTCGTATCGAATTAACCAGCTTCGACGTGAGCCTTTGTGTATTATCTCGAAATGACTTGATCCTCGTATCCCATCCCTGACCCAGATATGCGCCATGGAGAACCCCCAATAAAATCCAGCAAAAACGACACGCCGGTACTGAAAAGAGCAGTCAAAGAACGACTCCCCAAAGCCATGCCTATTGGCCCGCGTTGACCCAAAACCAGTATCTCCGTGACCTCTCGAGCCTGTCCTGCATCCACAATCCAGCAGTGCGCCCCCTTGGCTTCCAACTCGCTGCTGGATCGCAGGCGTCCTTGACAATTATACAGCCGTCAAGGGTTTCAATCACATGACGATGCAATTCTTGCCTTCCTTGGGCTGACCGGCTTCTTGGCCTTTCTCGATCTCTGCGATCATGCCCTCAAAGGCCTTGCCAACGTTCTCGTTGAACCTGGCACTGGCTTCTGTCCATCCGCAATTGAGTTCTTCCGCCAATTTACGGCCGTCTTCAGCCTTGACCTGGCGTTGCTCGGGTCGGAGATCGGACTTGTTGCCGACGATGATCAATGGGACTGTGTCAGCACCCTGGTGTACTTTGTCAGCTAGTGCTCAATTGCTGACGACGAGCGAGAGCATACCATGTGGTTCAAGATCTTGTCCCGAATGATTCTGACCATCTCAAAGCTCTGCTTGCTTCCGACACTGTAGACAATCATGTAGCCGTGAATGCCAATGAAGTGCTTGCTGTTCAGGATAGTGTATTCATCCTGTCGTGTCTCTTGATCAGCGGCGCCCTTGTAACTCCCTTTGTCTCTTTCTATGGCGTACCTGGCCAGCAGTATCGATGATTTCCACGGCGAAGTCCTGGTTCTTGTGCTTGATGACTTTGGAAAAGGTGTTCTCGATGGTAGGGTAGTATGAATCGACAAAGTGTCCGTCGACGAATTGAACGGTCAGCGAGCTCTTGCCTGAAGTGAATCAGCTGGCTGCTCTGCCTCAATCGGCCATGGCCTCACTTCAAGGCGACTCACCGACGGATCTGCTGCCGACAATGGCCATCTTTCTCTGCTTTTGTGTGGGTGCCATGTTGACCAAGCTCTTGCTATTTCTGCGCGACTCTGTGAAGTTCTGGATGCGGAGTATGCGACGGTCGACTGATTATGTGCCAATTGCTTCTGTGTCGCTGCTGCTGAAGAAAGCGCTTCGAAGACCGGATGTGAATTATGTTATGAGCGGGAGGTGTGATTGTTGTTTGGTGAACCTGGGTGGCGCAGGATTCCGCAACAGTGGCAAGAGTTTGGTTCGCGACTGCAGGCTCACAAGAAGAAAGTCCTCTTTGTTGTTAGGTTTGGCTAAGCACCAGCTCTAGTGACGGTGACGACCTGCCCATGAAGGAACCAAAGCAGCCTTCTTAGCCGATTGGCGGCGCGCTATGACGGAAGCCTAACCGCTGAAGACGAGTATTTGAATGGTCAGTCTACCACTCCATTACTCGATCAAAATTGCCTCTCTCGCTCGACTCCATATATTTTTCCGCTATTTAATTACTGCACGCCTGTACGTTCTGTACATCGACAACCAAGAACGAGTCACTGCTGGCTGTTGGGCACGCCGACGTTGTACAGACCATTCAACGTGCTTATGCGACGTTTCGATTATCAAATAGATTCAGTTCTATGGGTATCATCCTGTTTATTGTCCCGTCTCATGTTCCATTCATTATGCGCTACCTCGGAGACGAGCGAGGAGCACTGAGAGCTTCTTGGTGAAGCGTGCATATGCCGCCGACATCTCTTTCTCTTCATCCATTGTTTGGCTGTCAGCTTGTTGATGGAAACGGACGAATTCTTCCACCGCTTCCAATAAGATCGCATCGTCGCCGTTCGGAAGTCTTGCGCGAATCGTCTCTCGCACTCTGCGGCTCAGACACATGGTTCCGAGGAAAACCGACAACCAGGCATATAGAATGTTGCTCTGAATCTCCTCCTCAGATTGAGCTTCAGCAGCTCCCTCACGACCCTGAACGAACACATCCACCAATGCGAGCAGCCCGTTGTTGTCCGCATGAGAAGAATTTTGACGTGCAGCCTCGCTCAAATTGGCTAGATTGATCATCAAACCAAGTGTAAGGACCAGAAGATCATGATCATGTACGTCTAGACCTCCTGGTGTCTTACGTAGCTGATAAAATCCATCAACGATTCGCGAAACGAGGAGCTGTATGGTTTCAGCTTCACAGAACACGCCGCAGTTGTCTCTGTTGTCGTTGGTCACGGTTGCACACAAGCGCAGGGCAAGTGCCTGTGAAGGCTTTGGCAGCTCGAGGAGAGCAGGTAGCCCTGATGCGATACGGGAAAGCAGTTCGACAGACCAGACATCCGAAGAAGCGCTTGTCACGTCGAGAGTTGAAGCTGCTTCGAGTGCAGACAACGCTCCGTTCGTGACAATCTGCGAGGCATTGCCCGGAGTTGAATCCGTACCGATAGCAAGTTCTACCAGCTTTGATGCAATTTTGGGAGAAAGAATGGCGCCACTGTTCATGTTGCGCCTATGAGCGACAACGAGCGAGTTTATGCCCACCATAGCAACGAGACGTGGAGACAGACGCTCTGGCGGACAATCGTCCCAGACATCAGATGTCCTGATCGACTCCAGAAAATCAATGAAATCGGATTGTGCAATTTTGGACATGTTGCTTCGTCGGTCTCGTGCGATCTGATTGATGTCCTTGGCTTCGTCCAGATTGTAGCCGAGGAAATCCAAAGCACCACCTCCGAGTAGAGAAACAGAGGATTGAGCCACTCGTGCAAGAATGATGCAAAGCAAGATGTCTGCAATGACATCCATACCAGCGAACCGAAGTTGGGCGATGATGCTCGAGTCGAAGCCGTACTCAATGAAGCGAGAAGCAATCCCCTTGTCGGCGAGAGAACCAGCGAGCTCCATGAGAGCACTGCGTCTTTGGGACCTCGCAGACGGTTTCGGATTCTTCATATCGTCGACGAGACGTGTCATGTCATCCAGAAATCTATTCTTGTGGCCGGCTGCTCTTAGTTCGTGTATGCTTCGAATACCCTGTGATGGACCTTCGTCGGAATCGTCATCAAACCCAGCTTTAGACGATGGCTTTGCCTTTGCTGCTGCCGGTTGCTCAGTCCTTCTCATGGCCGCGAGAGGTCTTTCAGGTATGGCCATAGGTAAGTCTCCGAATATCATGTCTTCTAAACTGTCCTCCAGATAGGTTCGCGATCGGGCATAGGTCACCTTCTGACTTGTGGATGAGTATTGGGAATGCAGCCGATCCTGAGATTGAGAGTGTTGTTCAGCTTCTTGAGAGACGGCCTGCGTTGATTCCGTTGGCTTGTCATGTGTTTGTGAGGCTGATTCTTCCTGTGGGCTGTCCGCCTCGTCGTCGGAACTGTCATCGCTCTCTTGGATTTGCGACGCGTTACCTTTTAAGCGATCCACAATTCGGGATTTTTGTGCAGCAAAGGCCTTGGTCGTGGGTGGCTCTGAACTTAGCATATCTGAAGAAGCTGGAACGCGAGCTGATGCCATACGTGAGGAGTCGAGCATCGACTGGTAGGACTCGGTCTCCGGAGGGTCCGAAAGGAGCAACTCGTGCCAGAGCTTCTTCTGTTTTGGTGTCGTGGAAACGCTTGATACCGAGTCGGCAGGACTACCAGGAGAAGCAACCACGGGTGATAGGGGACACTGATGCGCTTTGGCCGGGACTGCGGATCGAGGGGTTTTTGTTAGATGGCGGTCGGGTTGAGGAAGGACAGGAGCTGATGTGGGCGAGGTTTGGGCTGCAACTTGCCGCCTCGACCGGCGCAACTGGCTGGCAGACTCATTCACATTCTTGACGGCCTCTGGCTTGACTTGCTGTACCTTGTGCACCTTCACAGCTGGACGCGCACTGGAAGCTTGCACAGTTTGCGACGTCGTTCTCTTGCGCTTGCGAGGAGATGCTGAGTCTGCGTCATCGTCGCCGCCAATCGTGTTCAAGCCGGATTTGGTCGGGGTTTTCAATGATTTTGTCTTTTTGGATGGTGCGGGCATGGCCTCATCGTCCGAGAGAGGAATGTCGAATTCGTCATCTGTGTTCTTGGTCTTCTTGAGTGTGCTGGTGGTCGTAGTGGTCGGACGCTTCAATTTAGATGGAGGGGCGGTCTCGGGTTGTTCATAGAACGATCTGGCACTGGTCGCTGAAAAGGTAGGGTTGCGGGAGGACCTCCCGTATGTGACAACAGACTTTTTGCGACGGTCGCCACCGCCATAGGTGGAGAAGCCTGGAAGAGTCGACATGGCAGATGGTGATGTCTAAGAAAGGAAACGAAGGACGAAGAAGAGTTGGAGTAGCAGGCTACTCATCGGTCGATGCGACAGAGCTCACATGAAAGTGAAGAACTGTTGACAGCGCAAAGCAACAAGCAAGCGCGTCGGTGAAGCTTTGGTCGCGCGAGTGAAGCAATGTATCAAGGGTGCTCAGATGCGGCACTCATAATGGAGACGGAGGCGTGATGCAGCTGTCAGGGCGACACAGGCGATGAGGAGCTGATTGCGATGCGACAGGTTGAAAGCGGCGCAAACGAGCAACAACAAACTTGGCGTCCACGGGCGATTGCCACGACGAGCCGAATGCGGGCGCCGGGCGGGCAAAGCGTCGCGAGCAGGAGAATGGACAGGGTCCACGGCGGACAAAGCAGGAGAATGGACAGGGTCCACGGCGCGGCGACGATGATTGCCAGATTGCCAGATTGCGGGGACACGCGACACAACACTCGCTCGGTGCTCGGACGCTAGCCAGATAAGAAAGTTATTATCAGCAAGCTCCCAGTCCTGCGACCATTTTGCTCTCTCTTCGCTCCTACAGTCCCTCTTGCCCAAACTCGTCGACGCCATGGCAGACAAGTCCGATGCTCCCTCGCAATGCCTGGGCCCCAACTACCGCGCCGAGGGCGACAAACCCACCGCTACCGTCTCCAAGAAAGTCCGCCATGACAACGTCCATGTCCTACCGCAGACGCCGCAGCTCATTGCTCTGCTGACGTAGGTGTGTCCCTTGCCGTGAGCATGCCAAACCCAACCCGGCCAACCCTTCGAGCAGTATGATTCGCGACCGCAACACCAACCGTGCCGACTTCATCTTCTACTCGAACCGCATCATCCGCCTGCTCGTCGAAGAGGGCCTGAACCACCTACCAGTCATCCAGCAAGAGATCACCACCCCCGTTGGCCGCCAGTACAATGGTGTCAAGTTCCAGGGAAAGATCTGCGGTGTTAGCATCATGCGTGCTGGCGAGTCCATGGAACAGGGCCTTCGCGACTGCTGCAGAAGCGTACGCATTGGCAAGATCCTGATCCAACGAGACGAAGAGACCAGCAAGCCCCGTCTCTTCTACGAGAAGCTACCCGAGGACATCAAGGACAGATGGGTTCTGCTGCTCGACCCCATGCTCGCTACTGGTATGTGCCGACCTGCTACTTTTGTATAATCCGAGACTGACTTGCAAAAGGCGGCTCCGCCCTCATGGCCGTCGAGGTCTTGAGACAAAAGGGTGTGCCAGAGGACCGCATCCTCTTCCTCAATCTCATTGCCAGCCCGGAAGGCGCAGACAATTTTGCCGAGAAGTTCCCCAGGTTGAGAATCGTCACTGCCTTTATCGACGAAGGATTGGATGAGAAGAAGTACGTCTGTCTATCTTCTTCTCTGCAGCGACTGCTAATGCTGCGAGCAGCTACATCGTTCCTGGTCTCGGAGATTTTGGAGACCGATTCTACACTTTGTAATCATCGGCTTATGCTCTCTTCTGCTACAGTCAGTCATGAGCGGCCGCGCTTATTGCGTCTTGGTCCAAATTCATATGATGAATCCCATGCTTTTCTGTGTCAATCCTCGCGTGTTACGCCAAGCGCCCAGGTGTATCGTGCCGTAAACTCCCCTCCGTATCAACTCTCGGAGCCCCCCGAACCCAAATCAACTTCTCTGTTTTCAAGGCGCCGGCGCCGGCGCGCTGCTCAGTTCTTGCGATGCTTGTTGTGCTTGTTTCGAGCTCTACTCATCCGCGTAATCCGCCTCAGCATCAAGTTCATCGTCGTCAATGAAACCGTCGTCAGCGGAGGTGTTGGCAGCACCGCCACGATCGGCTTGTGAGCGCGATTGGGAAGCAGTGCCGCTGTATATGTCCCTTCTTGGCTTGGCCGTGCTCTCGGCCGCGTCTTTCGCCACAGCGTCGCAAGCGTCTACCCAGTCCGAGTAAACATCGACGGCTGCGCTAAGGTCTGCAAAACAGATGTGAGTGGAAATCCTGGGTGTAGTGACCCCTCTTTCTTCGTGACATACAGTTGATGCCAGTCTGGAATGTTTGTCCGCAGACCTTGCATGATAGCTCGCCAGTGCTGGTCTTCTTGTCGAGCTTGACGGTGACCGAGTTCTCGTGGTTGCAGAAAAGACATTGGAAGGTTGTCGCCAGAGGCTCGCGCTGCCATCTCGTCAGTTGTCGCTTTGGTGCCATCATCTCTGCAGACTCTGCGCACCTTCTTCTTAGCCTCAGGCTTACTGGACGACTTGCGTTTACCCTGATATAAATTAGCGCACGCGCGAGCAAACAGAGTGGTTGGACAAGACTATACCATGGCTATTTGCTTGTGAGAGTGTTCGCAGAAACCGGGTCGCAAGATTGGACGAAGTTTCGCGGATTCAGTCGCGCATTCCTGCCGCGCCTTCACATGATTCTTGCCGCCGGCCCGCAAACGCGGGGGCTGGAGACAACACGGTTGGTTCACAGTGAGGAATGTTTGATAAATAACGAAACTTCATGGCCACAGATGCCATCTCCAATAATCACAATCTTCTGGTCCTGGATTTGATCGAATCGCAGCCATCCACTCTAGAAAGCAAGTCGCAGGGCCGATGCATCTTACCGCAATCGCGGGGTTGATAAGACCTTCCTTCGGAGTTGAGCGGCCGGGTTTTGAAGACACCCCCTCCCGCCGTTTATCCAGCTTCCTTTCGTAGTACAAACGCGTGTGTCATCTATGACTTGACGATTTGTAAAACCTGCTCTTTGCTGAGCCTATCTCTTCACACTTGGCCGAGGGCGTGGTCGCTTGTGAAACGAGAGAACGGCAGGTACCCGAATCTCCATGCCTAGATAGGTAACTACCTTATCACATGTTCCAAGATAGCGGGCGGGGAATGGTTCTATTACGATCAGCTGAGGCTCAACAGCTGTCGACATCTGTGACCCCTTTATGCCAGAGACAGGCCTATCCTGAACTCTCCTTCTCATCCCTTCTACGGTCATAGAGCAGGACATCCAACAACGATTGCATCAACGGCTACTCCCCACATGATGGAGCAACCCGACGGTACAGCCAGCGAAGCTTCTATGCTGCGAGAGATTCTAGCAAGTCTCAAGACACTCCAACAAGAGAACACTCATCTTGCTGCTGCTGTGGACGCCATCAATGGCCGAGTCAATATCCTCGCCGGCGTTAAGCAAGTAAAGGATGGAACAGTTGTCGACCCTGCTGCAGCGGAGCGCAATGGACAGCATGAAGCTACTCCAACAGCTCCTGTTTCTTCGGAGAGTGCTCCTCCAACTCCTGATCTGTCAGCTGCGCCCATGTCGGATACTGGAAGAAGACCGAGCATAACTTCCAAAATCATTCTCACCTCTTACCCGGGCCAGGCTGGCGTTGATCCTCTTCCAATGAACTGGGGTAACAAGGATCCTTCCCTTAGAGGCCCAGTGGTAGTATCACGAAATCCCAGTTCTATCCGAAGAAGAAACGCTATCGGTGCCCATGGCGGCTCGTACGCGATATATCTTTCTCTTGCCGTAGCAAGCAAAAACTTGGACTCTGATCATCGACCTGATTTCACCAACACTGAGCCCGCTGCCAATATCGGACCATTCCCTCAATGGTGTGGTCGACCTCGCTGAGCTTCCTGACACGTGCTGATTACAGTTTACAGGTCCGATCCCAAGAAAATCGTGGCAATGGATCCTCTAGGCCACCTGGCCCCTTGGCTTTTCAAAGACATCATTCAAAAGGAAGACGTCGATATCCGTCCGACCATTGCTATCACCAAGGCACACATGAAACTTCCAGAGTTGGAGGAGAGTGTGAGAAAAGGCCGCTTAGTACCTGATGGCAAGATCTGTTTGAACGAGTCCGGCGAGCTTGCAGTGACGAAGTTTGCGGTTGAACCCGTCTGGAATCTACCTGGAGTTGCAGAGCGATTTGGTATCGATGAAGCCACTCTCCGGCGTTCTCTCTTTGAGTACACCGGTGGCTCATATCCCGAGCTTATCACTCGAGGTGATATCAAGTTATTCCTTCCGCCCATTGGGGGTCTGACCGTATACTGCTTTGGAGATCCAGCGAAGATGTCTGACCCTAACGTCAAACTTGCGCTACGTATCCACGATGAATGCAACGGGTCAGATGTGTTTGGTTCAGACATCTGTACTTGTAGACCTTATCTCATCTTCGGTATCGAGGAAGCCGTCAAGGAGGCTCAAAAGGGCGGTAGCGGTGTTGTCATCTACTTCCGCAAAGAAGGACGCGCACTTGGAGAAGTAAGTGTTATCCCTATACTGAACTGGAATAACAAGAATCCTGACTGGGAAAGGTTACCAAATATCTTGTCTACAACGCAAGGAAACGTGGTGCGGATCGCGCCAGCGAATACTTCAAGCGTACAGAGAACATTGCTGGTGTCAAGGACATGCGCTTTCAAGCACTAATGCCTGATATCCTTCACTGGCTGGGCATCACCAAAATCGATCGAATGTACGTGGCATCAAATCTCTTATCTAACAGAGCCTGCTGACCATCTTTTTCACCCCAAGGCTAAGCATGTCCAACATGAAGTATGATGCTATCGTTAGCCAGGGCATTCCAATTCACGAACGAGTCGAGCTACCCGACGAGATGATTCCAGAAGACAGCAGGGTAGAGATCGATGCGAAGATCCACGCTGGCTATTTCACGACAGGAAAGATCATGACGATGGATGAGCTGAGCAGCGTCCAAGGCCGTGCATGGGAGGACGTTGATGTAAGTGCTTGCATCTGCCATATGCTTGCAAGATGACTAACTGCCACTTTTAGCACTGATCGGAAACTTTGGCTTCTTGGATTCTTTCTCTTTCGTCATCATGGAACAGGCCTTTGGGTACATCTATGCATGGTATCTGTCTTTGGGCTGACTGGGAGCTCCTGCATGGTGCATCTGTCAAACTTGATCGCGTTTTAGAAAGTCGCGTCTTCGTTGGAAATATCTGAACCTTGACATCCTGAATCCAAGATCGCTGCGTGAATTACCACACTAGGAGTGAACAGATGTGCCGGAGGAACGGCCCGTGAAAGAAAAGCTCCATGCGATTTGCATGGGATGGCCATGTGCAGGAAACCAAGATGTGTGGTGCATGCATGTTCCTCCGATTAATGCTCCACTCATCGGGGAGTGTGCTGGCACGCTCCCTCGAGCCGCACGGTTCCGACCATGCCCGAGCACTGGTGGTCCTTTGCGCCGACTCGTGGCATTATTTATATGCGTGACAAGAGGACAATATATTCACCTTGCATGGATTGGGCGAGACTCAAATCAAAGTGTCATTTGCCGAATTGCGACCATCTGAGGACGAACACGTCGGTGAGCTCTAGTGGAGACGACAAAAACAAAGTACACAGCAACGAGCAACAACAACCTCAACCATGTTCACATAGATGCCCTAAGAAGGCGCGAACACTTGCTAGTAAGCGGACCCGAATCCCCCCCATACGCTGGAAAAACGGTCAAGCCACACCGCTGGCGCGGAACAATGCCCTCCCCTGCCGATGCTGTCACTGGTTGCCAGGTTCCCGGGACACGATTGGGCACCGTTTGCCGTGCAGTGCTTGCTGGACAGTCAGCAGCCCCGTTTCTGGCGTCCGATGAGGTGGCCTGTCAGTGCATGTCACACAAATTGTGGTGGGATCAAGGCCACGTCGATGTAACTACAGCGCTATGTCGGGTGTTTAACGGTGTGGCCGATGGGGGGGGGGGAAAGCATTCCGCGAATGAGGAGATGAAATTCGAGTCAAAGCCATCATCTAGACAGGACTGACTAGTAGACGACTATCGTCTCAAAGAAGGTTCACGGAATCGCTACTAGGAAGAGGCCCCTGTGTAGCTGGGCCCCGCAGGTACGCGAATCGTCACCATGACTGTGCGCTCCTGGCCGGCCACTCGGTGTTCTCTACCGGGACGTATACAAAGCTGATGTCCGGCGCCACCATCCCCCTCACTTGTTTGTCCAGCCCAAACCTTGAATCTTGTGTACCTCACGCGACCTCGTAAAAGCCCTCTTCTATTTCATCTGTTTGAAGTCCTCCTGGACCGGACAGAGTCTCTCACTTGGACAAGACGGCATCAACACCATCAAAACAAGCAATTCTTGTCACCTTCTCTTTCTTTCATCATGGCTAGAGAGTCTCACCGTTCACTTTCGTCATCGAACATCTTCATGCGCGGCCCATTCACCAGGTCTACCACTAGCCCGCCTTCGCTCAATAGACAAAACTCGCATACTGCCCGCCAGGAATGCAGCGTCTCACCGCCAGGCGGCGCCACCACCCTATTGTTCAAGGTGGCTTCTGCATCTCTCAGAACCTCCCCGAGAAGCAGCCCACCAGCTTCGCCGAGGCAATATCCGGTGGATGAGCAAGAAGTGCAGTGGGATGTCCTCAGTCGTCGCTTGTCGGAAAACCGTCAAGGTGAGCATTTCTGATGGTGTGCTTCAAGTGCAGTGTTGACGGATGAATAGAAGGCTATGTCAGCTTTCCTGATTTTGATCGCCTGTGCGAGCCTCAGGAACGAGTTTCGAAATCGGGAGATGCTCCCAACGATGGGTGAATGACTTGCTCTAAAGTCGTTTCAGGACGTGTGATGGACTTTGAAAGAAGTCACAGTCTTGATGACAACGAACTCCAAGAGGCCACCAACAGCCGGCGAAAGCCAGCGAAAGCGCAAGGCTTTGATAAGAACCCCGCAAGGTAGAAGCTCAGAGAGCATGGAGGCCTTGAAGGTCTTGTTTTCCTGACCTCCTCAGTCGGCGGGTTGGCAAACGCTAGCACTGTGGCTCGACAAATGCCAGAGGGCTTTGCAAATCATGCCACAGACGGCATGAGGTCATACTCCCAGTGTCTTGCAGGCAATTTGGGAAGCAAGACTGAACCATTAGTAGGGTCTGGTTGGTTGTGAAGGGAAGATGAAGCAGGTAGAGTGGATGGAGATGGCATGAGGAACAATCTGGCGCTGTATATAACAACGAGGACATATGCAAAGGGCGCAAGATGGTGGGAACTAGAATACAGACAGAGTCACAACAATTCTTCAGCAGTTCCGGTCTTTGCCAGGGAGTAGGCGCCGTAGCTTTGGATACCTTGCGAAATCGTGTGTGCCCCGCCAAGACTGGCCTCACTGCCATGGCTAGCTTCACTGCTTACTGCTATGGCTAACTTCACTGCTTACTGCTATGGCTGGCTTCACTGCTTACTGCTATAGCTTCACTGCTTTTGCCGTGGCTGGCTTCACTACTCACTACTATATCACGTGGGTTTGCAACACTCGATGTTCCAGACAAACATCTTGGCAACACCTGCCTGAGTCATGAGAATTTCGGGGTGCCCCTCAGTCATCAAAAGCGAAACTTGAATGAAATCCAACACGCTGCGCAAGTAGACCATTTCAGCACAAACCGCAGCCATGTTGGACATCAACGACTTCATCACCGAGCGCGGCGGCGACCCGAAGAAGATCAAGGAGAGCCAGCGTAGACGCCATGCCCCTGAAGAGGCCGTCGACGAGGTCATTGCCATGTTCGAGGACCACAGAAAGAGTAAGCCGTGTCGCATACAATTCAAGAGCGCTGTCGCGACATGTTCTGACGAGATGCTCCCGGTGCGCAGCCAACTATGCCACGACACAAATCAAGACCGAGATCAACGCTGTGCAGAAAGAGATTGGTCAGATCAAGAAGGCCAAGGGCAACGCCGATGACCTCCTCAAGAAGAAGGAGGAGCTGCAAAACCACATGAAGCAGCAGGAGGACGTTGTCAGGGAAAAGCACATTGCTCTGCTCAAGAAGGCAAAGTCGATCGGCAACTACGTCCACGAGTCGGTGCCCGTCAGCGACAACGAGGACAACAACCAGCTGATCCGCGACTGGGCCCCTGAGGGAGCCGATGTCGCCAAGAAGGACTGCCTCTCGCACCACGAGGTCTTGACTCGTCTGGACGGCTACGACCCGGAGCGTGGTGTCAAGGTTGTCGGCCACAGAGGCTACTGCTTGACTGGCTACGGTCTCTTCCTCAACCTCGCTCTCATCAACTACGGTCTCGAGTTCCTGTTCGGCAAGGGCTACAAGCCCAACCAGCCCCCGTTCTTCATGTTGCGCGAAGCCATGGCCAAGACCGCCCAGCTTGAGCAGTTCGACGAGGAGCTGTACAAGGTCACCGACGATGGTGCGAAGGAGACAGACAAGTACCTGATCGCAACTTCGGAGCAACCCCTGTCTGCTCTTCACGAGGGCGAGTGGCTCAACGACAAGGACCTGCCCATCAAGTACGCTGGTTACAGCACTTGTTTCAGAAAGGAGGCCGGTTCCCACGGCAAGGACGCCTGGGGCATTTTCCGTGTCCACCAGTTTGAGAAGGTACGCTGTGGCTCACCTCAGCATGCGCCTGCCGCCCGCACTTGTACTGATTCTTCGCACAGATCGAGCAATTCATCTTCTGCAAGCCCGAGGAATCCTGGGAGCACTTCGACCGCATGATCGACACTTCCGAGGAGTTCTACAAGTCGCTCGGCATTCCCTACCGCGTCGTTGCCATCGTTTCCGGCGCTCTGAACAACGCCGCCTCCAAGAAGTACGACCTCGAAGCCTGGTTCCCCTTCCAGGGCGAGTACAAGGAGCTCGTCTCATGCTCAAACTGCACCGACTACCAGACCCGCGAGCTCGAGATTCGTTACGGCCAGAAGAAGCAGACCGACTCCAGCTACCAGAAGTCCTACGTCCACGCCCTCAACTCTACCCTCTGCGCCACTGAGAGAGCCCTGTGCTGTGTCCTCGAAAACTACCAGACTCCTGACGGCATCAACGTCCCCAAGGTCCTTCAGAAGTACATCCCTGGCCAGCCCGAGTTCCTGCCTTTCGTCAAGGAGCTTCCCAAAGACTCCACCAGCTTGAAGGCAAAGGGTGAGGCAAAGGCCAAGGGAGGTTCTGCTCCCAAGCTCCCTGCCACCGGCGAGCTTTCTGACAGAACCAAGAAATAAGTAAACGATACCCTAGAACTCAAGGAAAATCTTGACAAGAGCTCGGGGCGAAGCACGATCAGTTTGCCATGTCGAATCGTGAAAACGTGAGTCGCCGTGTTTACGCGATCATATAGACGCCGTAAAACACTCTAGTTATCATCCTAGAGGTCCTGCCCTAGACAGGACTGGATGAATGAGCAAAAGTTTCATCCCTTGCATACATACCAAAACAACATGTCGTGTTGCGCTGTACTACCTGCGTCTCTCTCACTTCTTTTACCGATCGTTTTATCCGAAATGGCATACACGAGAGCCGTGGCGTGATCCTGTGTACTTGTTCTTGTTTCTCGTGGACTCGGCAGATAGAAATGCATTTGAGTTAAGGCTGGTCCCGGCGCCGTTCCGAATGATTTTCGGCTAGCCCATCCGGACGCGCTTGTACGAGACCTCGTCCATGCTGCTCCATCAAGTTGTTCAGCTCGCCAAATCTTTTTTTTGGCACTGAAAACTGTCAAGAGTAGGCCAGCATGCTGGACTATCATCCTTCTAATCGTCGAGCCTGTTGAAGAACCACGAATCAGTGCGCTTTCATGAGTGTTGCCGCCGCTCTGATAACGAAAATTCAAAACACAATGCCGGGTCAAAGTGGATCCTTACCAAGTCCCCGGCAACTTCTATCAACACAAATGGAAGCACTTCGGTCCTGCATCTATGGCCTCAATGCCGGCTATCGTACGCTGAAATCACGGCTGTTGACCATGGCAAATGTGAGGCGTCCTATAAGATATATTCAGGTCCATTTTCCTGGCAGGCCGTTGCCGTGATAGGTATATTTCTGTCTTTCCCGTGTTTCCGGTCTTCTTTTCTCGGTTGTGGTTTTTCAAAAAAGAAGAAAAAAAGATGATAAGCTCTACACAATCGAGCACATCATCCATCAAAACAGATGTCAAGTCTGATATCGACTCTCCACGGTTATCCTCAGATCAAGAAGATGCTCATGCATCTCCTCCCGAAAGTCTAGATCCAGAGGCACACCTTCACTCCAAGGAAATACCACTCAAGGACTCTCCCACTTCCACCATCCCAAATGGCGGCTTTACTGCCTGGTTGCAGGTCCTGTCTGGCTTCATGTGCTTCATGAATGCGTGGGGCATGGTGAACGCCTTCGGCGTATTCCAGGATTTCTACAGCAGCACCCTGATACCAAATGTGTCAAACTCGAACATTTCGTGGATCGGATCAATCCAGGCTTTCTTGCTGTGCAGCGCGACGGTATTTGCGGGCCCCATCTACGACTACGGTCACCCCAGACTCCTCATCGTGTTCGGCTCGGTCCTTGTCGTTTTCGGGATGATGATGACCTCGTTGTGCACCGAGTATTGGCAACTCATGTTGGCGCAAGGTCTCTGCGTTGGATTCGGCGCCGGCTGTCTCTTCCTCCCTTCGATCGCCATCGTCCCGTCGTACTTTAGCACCAAGAAAGCTTTTGCCATGGGCATCTCGGCGTCAGGCTCAAGCTTCGGAGGTGTCGTTTACCCTATCATCTTTCACCGTATCGAGCCTCAGGTTGGCTTTGGATGGGCGACCCGCATCATTGGATTTATCGCTTTGGGTACTCTCCTCGTACCCTGTGTCTGCATCAAGGCCCGCGCCTTTCCAAAGACGCGCAGAAAGCTGTTAGACTTTGCCGCATTCAAAGAGCTTCCATACACCTTGTTCAATCTGGCAAGCTTTATCGGCTTTATCGGATTGTACGTCCCGTTCTTCTACATCTCGGAATATGCAAGTGCCAGATCCGGCCTGGACGCCAAACTATCCTTCTACATGCTCCCCATCATGAGCGCTGGATCTGTCGCCGGTCGCATCATCCCTGGCCTGGTGGCCGACCGTGTTGGACCCCTCAATACACTGGGGTTCTGCACGATATGTGCCAGTCTTCTCGGCTTCTGTTGGGTAGCCATCCATCACGCCGCCGGCGGGCTCATCGTATGGGCTCTCCTGTATGGCGCTCTCTCCGGCGCCTTCGTCAGTCTGCAGCCCACAACCGTCACCTCCATCACCAAGGACCTAAGCACAATTGGTGGAAGGATGGGCCTGAACACATTCTGCGCCTCGTTCGGCATCCTCATCGGTACGCCCATCGCCGGTCTACTCGTCGGCGATGACAACTGGGTGGGTATGCAGGTATTCGCGAGCGCGACCTTGTTGGGCGGCGCGGTATTGATCATGGCCACAAGGCTTGCAGTCACTGGTCTCAATGCCTCTGTGAACGCATAAATCAATCTTGTTCCCTCGTCTTAGTTAGCGAAGATACCCTAGATGTTTGTACTATATTGATAATGCATTTGGAATGCACGCCCTTCTTTACCACCATGCTTCTAAAGTCTGGCAGTATTGCCAAGCAGGTCCGAACACTTCTAAACCAGAGCTCCTGCGGTTGTTGATGGCTCGTTGCTCGGACTGGAAGCAATCGGCTCGGCTCTAATCTGCGGCCAGGGTGATCTCACTTGCACCCGTGTCTTATCCGCACAGAGCGGTGTTGGGGGTTTTCACACAGCGTTTCAAGCCGTCTGCCGGTTGGTCAGCATCCAACAATGGCAAACAACTAAAAGGAGATATTGAATTCAGTCAACCTCGACTCATGATCACGAAATGATATGGCACCCATAGATTCAACTCTATACAATGATCGTATTGCGTATATACACTCTATACATTGTACTTGTGAGTTTGTTTCGATACCTCACCCAACTGTCCATGAAGCTTCGTCTCGCGTGCTTTTCGTAGATCTAGATGCGCATACTCTCCATGATGAGCTTGTATTCCTTTCTCTTCTTCTGATGGCTGGGTCGTAGGCGAGCGTTAGCCTTGCCAATCCATTTTGCAAGAGGCGGGAATAGCATCCTCTCGGCTGCATACGAGCAAGCAAAGCCTCCGGCCGCGAGGACCAATACAAAGACCCGAAAGCTCGTTGACATCCATGTGAGCTCCATCAAATCAACAAGCCAGGGTGCAGGATCGAAGAGCATGTACGCGGACACGCCTACGGCTACCACCATGGTAATGACGAATGGCACTATTAATTAATTAGCAGAAGCTCTATGTTCGGGCGTTTCGTATGACTTACAGTTGTGTGCCATAGACTGCCTGAATGGAGGGCCGACGCTGAGCACGATGGCGGAAAGAATGTACTGGAAACATGAAACAAGGAAGAGAGTCGTGTTCTCCGAGTTTTCTGAGTTTGAGTGCTCCTTGTCAAGAATTGGCGGCTGGTACCTTTTCTGATTGTTAGTAGACAGAAGACAGCAGAGCCAGGGCTTGACTTACCAAGATTGTCGTCGCACAATCTCCCATCCGACGAGTTGGGTCAAGACGCAGATAATGATTTGACCCAGAAGAGGAGTAAGAACCTTGCGCGAAACCAAGCTGGCTGTAGGTCGCTTCTTGGATAGGACAGGATACGGGCCAGTCCAACCCATGAAGATGGCAATGGGCAGAATGAGAGCCAGATCGATGAAAAGGAACTGAAAGTCTCCGAGATTAGATGCCGAAGCATAGAGGAAGCTGACAGAGGTGAACTGTATAGCCGAATACAAGCTCATGTACTTGAAGCAACTGAAGCTTGTAACGAGCGCACCACGTCCTTCGCGAATCACCTCTGGCACACAGGAGATGTCGAAGACACGACTGGTGAAAGGTGCTGCGACCGAAGCTTCAGCTTCCGAGAGAGAGATACCAACATCAGCAGCCTTGAGGGCACCACAGTCGTTGGCGCCGTCACCGCAGAAGCCAGCACAGTAGTCAATGCTCTGCAATTTCTCAACCAACTCATGTTTCTCGTCGGGCGACATGCGGGCAAAGACCTGGCCGCAGACGAGCATCTCGCGGAGGGTCTTTGGTGATGCAAAATCAATCAGCCAGCGGAAGACATCGCCACTGACGGCGATCGAGTAGTTGCGCAGGTTTGAAACATCATAGGGTAGTGACGAATCATGTTCAGCAGGTGGGGGCAACGGCTTTAGTGTGTTCTCATCCAGTTGATAGACTGGATTGTCCACACTTTCCCAGCTGAGGCGTGACAATGCTGTTCTCGAATCGCCCTCAACGAAATGAGGCACGAAACAATGAGCAGTCCTGTCGATCAAACCACACTCTCTAGCGACGCTGATAGCAGTCAGAATGTTGTCGCCAGTGCACATAACCGTTCGAATATTGGCATCCCGGAGCTCTTCAATGATACCAGTCGTGGTGGGCTTGAGCTTGTTCTCGAAGATGATGAAACCAGCAAACTCGAGGTTAGACTCGGCTTCTTCACGCTTCATCTTCTGCACTTTCAGCCAGTTGAGCTTGAAAATGTGCTTAGTTGCGCAAGCGATGACACGGAAACCACGGTGAGTGTAGTAACTCAAAAGCTCTTCGTAGTCGGGTGGGAAACTTTCGGGTCGGCAGATTTCTTTCATGCATTCAGGTGCACCTTTGACGTAGACATCGCCACTGGGATCTCCGAATTGACGAACGATAACACTTGCACGTCTCAGCTGAGAGACGAATTCGAAGGATTTGAGTACACCGAGTTCGATTGGTCGCTTGCTGTTGGGAGAGTTTTCTTCTTCATCCAAGTCGAGTTCCATTCCTGGTGGGGGTCGCGCCACCGATGGCGAAAGAGAGTTCTGGTCGTCATCATCAGAGGCTCCAGGTCTTTCTGAACCTTCCTCGTACTGCCAGCCGGTGAATTGGAACATTTTGAGGTCGAGCGGGTCGCCAACAAACTCGCCATCAACAATGCGCAACGAGTGGCAAGTAGCCATAGTGTACAGGATTGCTTTGTTGGCGTTGTAATCGACCGTCGGGTCGCGTTCATACGTGGCGCCGGGCAGGAGAGCGGTGGCATCGCTCAAGAGATCGCTGAATCTGTTTACGGGTCGGTGTACAACGCGCGTTCCTAGCACGTCAAGGCCGTCCTCAGTCAAAGTCCCGGTCTTGTCAAAACAAACGACGTCCAGTTTACCACCAACGTTGACCCTTTGAGGGCTGATACAGAAAATGTATTTCTTCTTCAGTCTGGAAAGAGCGAAGTTGGTACCAATGGTGAGGGTGGCAGGAAGCGCCGGCGGAACAACAATAGTGATGAGATCCAGCGCTCGGACGACGATGAGATGCCAGGCGAGTCCGAGGCGAACGAAGTTGATGAACGACGCGACAAAGCCCACCATGGCAATACCTGCCATTACTGCAATGTAGCGGAAAGAGTCTCGGTAGAACTTGAATCCAGATGGCTTTGGGAAAAGCATTGAGCGGACCAGAGCGCCCTTGGTGGTGTTGAAGCCTGTGCGAACGACAAGAGCCAGAGCAGCAGCCTCGTCGCTCTTGTCTTCTTGTGGTCTGCGAGCACGGATAATCTTGGTGCCACTGAACAGAAAATTCCTGGCAACCTCGGGGTGGATTGACGAAGCGCTCAGGTCAAGGAGTTCAAGAGACTCATCGGTGGTCGGAATTTTCGAGACCGGGACAGATTCGCCGGTAAGCATGCTCTCGTTAACGATGCAGTCACCAGAAAGCAAAAGACTGTCGCAAGGAAACTGATTCAGGTTGGGGTCCGTGATTTCGTAGACATCTCCGGGAACCAACTCGCTGGATTGGACGTAGCGCCAGAAACCACTTCTGAGCACGCGAATATCACACTCGAAGCGCGAAATCTCGCGGAGGCGTGCCATTGTCGCCCTCGTCTCGATCAGAGTCGAAGCGATACTGACGATGGAGATGACAAAAATACAAGCCGCGTAGTAGTAATACTCATCAACGGACCAGAGGAATAGACTGGCAATCTGGAAAATATAGAAGGGGTGCAGGGCCTCATCAACGAGGAGTTGTCCAATCGACTTTTGCTCGATATCGATCATGTTTTTGCCGAAGATGCGCTCGCGGTTCTCTTGCTCCTCACCGTCAATGCCTGCACGGATGCTGACCACATCTGTCCAGGCGGGATCTTGCCAGGTGTTTCCGAGAACAAACTTATCCTTGAACGGGTGAAAGCAGAAACGAATGTATCGGTAGTCCATGATGCGAAGCTCGTCCAAGATTGGATCGTTGTAGTCATCGTAATCGCGCATCTTGCCCTTTCCAGGCAGACCGAATACCGAAGAAAGGGGCATGTCGAAGTTTTGCTTGCTTAGCTGCTGGACGACCATTTCGTTCCACTGGTTTTCGATGACCAACCAATCGCACTTTTGCAGAGGAGTTGGCGAGCCGGTCAGACGTACACGCCATCGCGGCAGCCAGCGGAACAGGAGAAATCCAGTACCCAAGGTGCAGATGGATATGCAGAGGTAGATGGCGTAGCCGATGACAGACGTCTTGAAGCCGGCGACGACAATGGTCATGTCCTCGTTCTGGATGTAGATCTTCTGACTCATTCTTCCTCCTGCTGCGTAGCCGCTCCGGTTGCTCCTGTCGGTGTCGGAAGAGCGTCGACGCCGCAGGAGCGGACTACGTGCAGATGATCGGGAGAAGCCCGATGATTTACGGCTGTGCAGAGAGGGGCGGTCGTTGGCTTCGAGGTCCATTTCGGGCTCTGCAAAGGCATGGCCATCTTCAGGAGCTTCTTGGCCCTCAGTATCGGGGTCCTCGTCAATGACGGCTTCCTCTCGGAGCCACTCTTCATCAGAATCAAAGTCCCTTTCCTCGTCCTCATCGTCGTAATATGTGAAGCTGGTGGTGGAATCTGCGCGTGGCCGGCGGTGGACGAAAGAGCTGCTGGCAGTGGGAACGCTCTCGGACATTGGACCCGAGAAGACCTCATCGTTGGCCATTCCAACATTGCTGAGGAAGCTAGCCCTGGTCTTGTCAGTTTCGAGACGTAGGTTCGCCGCGGCCGTACATACTCGCTCATGTTGGACTCGCGCCTGTAAAAGTTGCTCCGCCGCCCGGACATGTCATCGTCGGCAGCGACAGACGAGCGCCGGCGGTTTCTGGAACTACTGCTCTCCATCGTGTTTGCCGTTTGTCAAGCGAGAGAACGGCGATAGTCACTTCATGGGAGGAAGTCGAAAGAAGCCAGATCAAAACGAGCAAAACGAGCAAAACGAAAGAGGGCTACGCTACAGGCAGAGTCGCGCGGCAGCATGACGATAGGCTTGCCTTTTCGGGCAACCGCGCGCGGGAATCTGGGGCTAATCTTCAACCATGTCTCCACTTTCTGCTGCCGGTGCGCGCCTCGTTCGTGTCGCTCTGTGAACGCATACAGATCATTGGCCTTCTCCAAGTTGATAGTCCCTTTGTACTGTATCATCTACTCGCCAACCGATAGCCCTGTCATTCTGAAAATCACAATCGAGACGTGCTCACTACGGGCCTGGTATTGAATTTGGAACGTGAAAATTTTCGAGACGACGGGACCAGTTTATCTCATTATGCCTATTGCGGCACTCCGGGAGGATTTTTGCGATTCTTTTGTCATGAACTAGTCGGCAGCTTCCCTTCCCAGATTGAGAAAACGCCTTCCTTTTGAACCACTGGCTTGTTCAGAGACCAGGTTGACTGCAAACCAACACCGCTGCGACACTTGATCATGCTCGTAATCCACTCGGCTCTATCGTTACCGCACTTAAATCGACGAAGGGTACAGCATGACGCGGACGGTGGCGCCGAACGAGCGGGGAGGGAGGTTGTTGCGGAACTGGGCGCGGACGACACCAGAGTTGCCTGTGAAAAAAAGGGTCAGACTAGACCTTTGATCCTTCTTCCACTCCAGGGGATATGTACCGTGAGGGCGGGTGACCTTGCCCCAGATGACTCTGATCTTGGAGCCGCGGACCTCCTTGGATGCGCGGTAGACGAAGGCGACCTTCTTGCCGAGGTAGAAGCTGGCGGCCTTGGAGTCGTCGACGTTCTCAATCTTGATCAGGGAGGTGTTGGGGTTGGTGCTGCGCTTGCCCCGCTGGTAGCTGAGGTGACGTCCCCTGTACGATGGCGGTCAATATGGGTTATTTGCGATGCGTGCGTGTGTATGCGGCGGTAGATTGTCGTGTTTCTTTTGGCTCGTTCTTTGCGAAAATGATGGACTCGGGTACGACGATAAAGGCGTAGAATGCAGCGGCCGAGGATAATTACTCACTTGACGTAGACTAAATGATATGTTAGCACACATTTCTTTCAAGATTCGACATTCGCCCGTCTGCTGGCCTCCTCCAAGAACCAGTTTCCAGACCGCAGGAAAACTCACGGCGGTGACCTTGCTCGGATGGCATTTTGTGTCGATTTTGATTGTCCCGGCGAGTGTCGAGTTGGTGTTGTCGGTCGTCTCACGATTAGTCGCTCCGTTCAGAGAAAGAGTCCCTTCCCAAAATTGAGTGCGTGGGCTTTCGAAGGCGGAAGAAGCCGAGAAGCCGAATTCTTGGCACGTGTTCGAGTCTCTTTAACTAAGGCTTCACTGGAGCGCTTCCACACCTGTCAAAACACGACATGGGAATAAATATCACCTATAGCGTCAAAACACTTGTGTCCACCGTTTGAGGATCTCACACTGTTCGGGAGATCTTACTTACCTGCGTACAGCCCTGCAAAGATGTTTAGTTAAAGAAGTAGTAGACCATTATTTCTAGCTTGCGCACAATTCAACGTCTGTCAATGCCTGAGTAGTTGCTTGACCGCAACTTTCCTACTCCTCCCCTGGGGCAGTTGACATTCGCTTCAATCACAGTGTGGATACTGGACTACGTCCTGGAGGCCAGATCATTTGACCGAAAAAGTTTTCAATAATTAGAGGCGTTCCCAATGCACTCACGTTTCGACCATGAGGTGCTCATCTACAGGTCGTGTTGTACGTTTGTGCTCCTGATGATGTTGCTACCACACCAAGTCTTCGGGAATCGCAGCACATGTCTCTAAGGAGCAAACAATCATCCCTTCAAGAAGTTTAATCCAACCACGAACCAGCCAAATCGATTGGACCGGACGCATCACCTCCCTACTGAGCGAGTGTGTCAGCAGGCCATTCTAAGCAGCTGTCTACTGCCAAGCTAAACCGACCTAATCTTGCCATCGATGAAGGAACTAACATGGAAGTTTCTGTTGACCTGCGGACGGACCCGACTTTCTAAAAAGTATGAGTACGTCAACCTCTTGATCGCGTCCGAAGCCTTCGAGCAATGCTTCTGATCTCCAGCCCGTACCAGAATCGCATCCGGGTTGAGCCAGCGTCACCGAGACATTTATAAGGCAGTCTTCGACTTTATTATCTCTCGGCTCTTCTCAACGACATCATGACCAGAACTTGCCAACGCGTTGGTATCACATCTCAGATAGTTGCAGCTTCCCCATAGAGACGATTCTATTGCGCCCATACTATTTTGCCAATTAAAGGTTAGGCCGGCTTGAGCAACACCATTGGCAAACCAGCTACAGTCTATCGAGATCATCAGCAGACACATCACATGCTGGGTGGATGGATGGCATTGTCATACAACCGACCTTCTGACCATACCAGGACAGGAAGAGGTGATTAAAAGAAAGCGTTCAAAAAAGCAAAAACCAAGCAGTTGTAGACCTTGGGAAAACCCATGGACCGTGGTCTCGATCTGAGCGCCCCCAAAGGCATGGCGATTCGAACAAATGCCCTTGGGTGGGTGTTTCAAGCCGCATACTTAACCACGGTCAAGCTGTTTTATCTCATCATGGTGGCCGTTGTGCCAAACGGCCGATGGTGGGATGTTTGTGAATTCGGAGGATAATATGCGGTAAAGAGCTATCCTCGCAAATCTTGTCCTCACTCTGAGCGGCAGATAAAGTGACGGACTATTTGACACATCGCTCACTTGCGTGCCAAAATCTTTATGCGTTATCGGTGACCATATTTGGACCAAAGAAGATTTGGTAACACTCCTGCTGTGCCTATATCAACTTCTCCCACAAGTTTAAAAACTTCAGAATACACATCGTATGTGTGAACAGACATCCCAAGGTCAACTATCCAGTACCCTATGGGTCGTACAGCCGTATGTGCCCATGATTTCTTGCTCCAATGCCAGTCTTTCAAATGCACAAGGGTGTCCATGGTGAGGGTTAAGAGGCCATCATGTGTCGCACGGCACCAGCCTTCTCTGCGTTCAAATGTTCCAGTCGTTGCCTTGGCTTTCCAGAGCATGAGCCGCTGTACCTCCATATTGAAAAGGGACCACATGATGCAGCCTGGGGAGCTGTGCAGAAAACAAACTGTTGCGTATCCCGCTCTTTCATGGTTTCATAGCACAGTCCAGGTAGTGGAACCTGTTCTCATTCGGGGTTGTCTGGAAAGAGATCGATTGAGTCTAAGTGCATGGACATATGAGTTTCTCAGCGTTTGACGCAGTAGTTGGACGGCATGGTAGAACCCATGGCCATCTGTATGATATTATCTATCTAGAGGGCATGTATAAGGAGAAAGGATACATGGAACGCACTGTCCGAATAGAAGAGACACAGTGTTCCACGATTTCGAATGGCTCCTCGTCGACACCTTAATATTGAATCGAGTCATCCATGGTGTGCTTTGAACGAGGCGTTGATGATGTCGCTCGCCGAGTATGGTCCAAGCTGGACATCTTGTCCTGCGATCACTTTGTTGCGTGCTTCTTTGCTTTCACAACTCGACAACTCTACGATATCGAAATACAGAAGAAAGTCAGCCACCTACCTCGTTCAAAGATGTTTCGAGATCTAGAAACTGATCAAATTGAGATAGACGGCTTCGCACACCTTTCGCTCGTCTTGGATCAACAGAAGACGAGAACTTCCTAAACGCCAGAGAGGTCAAACGATGTCAATTCTTACATCTCTGTCTCGTATTTGCTCAACACACCCGTCTTCACCAAGACAGAGGGCACGCTGACACACTTGCTTGATTGCAGACGGCCCACGGTCTCGGGATCGAACCGGAGTGCTGGATGTTTCGGTAGCAAACACGAGATTGGAAGTGTTCGTTTAAACAACACAGGTACAAAATGTCGCAACACCAAAGACTTCAGTGGGCTCCTCGCGTGCTCTTTCGACATGACTGGATCGGCCCAAAGATTCCGCCAGAAATGGGTGGGGTCCAACGACATCCACTGATTCGGCGAACAAGTATCTGCCTAGCAAGAGTCACCCGCCAGTTTGAGACTCTACTGAGTCCCGACAGACTAGGCCTCTTTTGAGGGCGATTTTGCTATACATTTGTGCGGCTCGACTTCGCTCGAATGTAGACATCGCGCCATGCGAAGAGGGGCAGAAAGTGCATGAAAGGAGCTGTCAGAGGAGTTAGTGCAGTCATACTCAGTTCGCCCAAAACCCGACGGCCAACACGGCATACGAAACCACGGCGCAAACTCCACAAGGAGAACAAAAGAGAGTCTTCTCACCGTTACAGCCAAGTCTCGAGACTATTCGTGCACGACTAGAGCACGGAGACGAAACGACCGAAGTCGGATTACTCGACAAGGACAAACAAACCAAAAGACCGAAGCCGACTCACTTCATACTGCTCGCGCTGAGCTGCGAAGTCCAAACAATAGTCGTCTCCGTCCACCACTCCTGGTCCTGGATATATTGCCGGAACACCAACGACGGATGGGCCGCTAGTTAAAGCTGTCAAATTCATTAATAATTTTCCAACTGGAGCATGCATCAGCACGGAGAAATCTCGCGCCAAGCTGCAGCTCTGTCTACCGCAGTTTTGCGCCTGAAACTGGCCGGAAGAATGGCAAAGGAAGCAACATAGACGCCCGGGACTCCGGTGGCAGGAAAGGTCGGGCAGATCAGGCTGAAGGCGCGAGGGCTTGACGGAGAAAACGAGTGCGATAGTCGAGCCATCGGTGTCTGATGGCCAGCTAGCGCTTCGGACGCTTCGGTATCAGCGGAGATACTGACGTTCATCGGCTCGGACTTTTTGCAAGCTGCATTGACCGAATGCTTGGGCCGTGGTCGGCCTCGAAGAAAGAGATATTGACGAGCGGAATTGAAAACCGTGACAATTCTCCGGTCGCTCGAGACTTTTCGGTTTTCGATTCTCTTTGCTGTTCAATTGCCCAGTGCCATTGGCTTTGTGTCGCCAGCAGCTGTCGAACAAGCTCACTTTTGTGACGCGACTTGGACTATTTCAAAGCAACTGAAAGGGAAAGCGCGAGTGTGCGTCATAAGCTTGGGGGACTCGGACCTTCTCCCTCACTGCCCCTCCAGAACTTCGGCCGGCAAAGTTCCCAACGATAAACACCTCTGCATACCCTTTCTCTCTCATCCCATCTTCACCCACTACCTAGGACCTCACCACACCCTTCACGCTTCGCAAAAATGGCCGACACTGTTATTTCCCCGGAGGTCGAGCAGAACGCGTAAGTGCTTTGTCCCGTGGCCTTGCTGGCAAGCAACACCTAGTGTTTGCCGTCACTTTCAGGCCAATGCAGCCGGCCGCTTCTCTAGACTTGGCAGATCACTTCAAGCCTCGAAGGAGTTGTTCGTCCTGCTGCCGCTTGGTCTACGATCTCGAGCAAGCATAGCTAACCTGTCCGCACAGCGGTACCATGGAGCTCAAGGATGACACCGTCATTGTTGTCCTCGGCGCCTCCGGTGATCTTGCAAAGAAGAAGACTGTAAGTTGCGCATATTGCCAACGATCTAATCGGAATGTTTGACTGACCCCCACGCGTAGTTCCCCGCCCTCTTCGGCCTGGTAAGCTTGCATGGCGCGCAAGCTCTTGGTTGAGCCCCGACTGACTCGACTCTAGCACCGTAACAACTTCCTTCCCAAGGATGTCAAGATCGTCGGATATGCACGAACAAAGATGGATCACGCCGAGTACCTTAAGCGCGTCAAGTCGTACATCAAGACCCCCACCAAGGAGATGGAGGAGCAACTGGAGGAGTTCTGCGGCCTCTGCTCGTACGTTTCTGGTCAATACGACAAGGACGAGAGCTTCCAGCAGCTCGAGTCGCACCTCGCCGAGCTCGAGAAGGGCCACAAGGAGACTAACCGCATCTTTTACATGGCTCTTCCCCCCAGTGTCTTCATTCCTGTTTCTGAGCACTTGAAGAAGAACTGCTACCCCAAGAACGGCGTTGCCCGCATCATCGTAAGTGAAGATTGTTTCGACCAAGTCGTGCTGCCACTGACAATCGATTACAGATTGAGAAGCCTTTCGGTAAGGACCTTGGCAGCTCCAGAGAACTCCAGCACGCCCTGGCTCCCAACTGGAAGGAGGAGGAGATCTTCCGTATCGACCACTACCTCGGCAAGGAGATGGTCAAGAACATCCTGATCCTCAGATTTGGCAACGAGTTCTTCGGCGCTACATGGAACCGCAACCACATTGACAACGTTCAGGTATGTTGATTTTTCTTGCAACCGCCATGTGGAACATACTGACACCATGAAAGATTACCTTCAAGGAGCCTTTTGGCACCGAGGGCAGAGGCGGCTACTTCGATGAGTTCGGTATCATCCGTGACGTTATGCAGAACCATCTTCTGCAGGTCCTGACCCTCCTCGCCATGGAGCGTCCCATCTCCTTCTCTGCCGAGGACATCCGTGATGAGAAGGTTCGCGTCCTTCGCGGCATGCCTGCTATTGAGCCTAAGAATGTCATCATTGGACAATACGAGAAGTCTCTGGATGGATCCAAGCCTGGTTACAAGGAGGACGACACTGTCCCTAAGGACTCTAGATGCCCTACCTTCGCCTCGATGGTCGCATACATCAAGAACGAGAGATGGGACGGTGTTCCTTTCATCCTTAAGGCAGGCAAGGGTAAGTGAAGAATTCAAGACCCATGGTGCAACTGAAAACAAAGACTAACCATTGACAGCCCTCAACGAGCAGAAGACCGAGGTCCGCATCCAGTTCAAGGACGTCACCTCTGGCATCTTCAAGGACATTCCCCGTAACGAGCTTGTCATTCGCATTCAGCCCAACGAGAGCGTCTACATCAAGATGAACTCCAAGCTTCCTGGCCTGAGCATGCAGACCGTGGTTACCGAGCTGGACCTCACCTACCGCCGCCGCTTCTCCGACCTCAAGATTCCCGAGGCCTACGAGTCTCTGATTCTCGATGCCCTCAAGGGCGACCACTCCAACTTCGTCCGTGACGATGAGCTCGACGCCAGCTGGAGAATCTTCACTCCTCTCCTCCACTACCTTGACGACAACAAGGAGATTGTTCCCATGGGCTACCCCTACGGTAGGCTTCTTCACAACCAGAATTTGCGCAAATCAGTCACTAATTGTCTTCCAGGCTCTCGCGGTCCCGCCGTCCTCGACGACTTCACCTCCTCTTACGGCTACAAGTTCAGCGACGCCGCTGGCTACCAGTGGAGCAACCTGCCCGAGAACAAGCTCTAAAAAGCAAAAAACTATACCCGAGATGAATGAAAGGCGAACGCTGGCGTGCCCACAAACAAGGCAACATGTGTTTGCCCGGATACGAATGGCAGAGAGCTATCCATCATGCCACGTCCTCATGCTTCTACCAAAGGGGGCCTGCATGAATGCATCTGAAAGAAACTTAATGACATGAACTCGTCCTCTTCGCTCCATAGCAACAAACTAAATTTTTCCATACTGTACAATTCGCTTCTCCTGTGCCTCAAAATAGTGACATTCTTGATCCTCTATTATTGGCCTAAACAACCGTGAATGTGGACGGCCGTGCGTCACAAGCAGGAGACCCTGAGGCTGAGGCTGAGGCTGAGGCTGGGCTTGCCCTCGCGCGTCCGAGTCGTCGCGTGCTCCCCTGTCAGCGCTTGAAACACCACTTCTACAAGTCACAAGAATTATTGTTCGTACGGCCCATCGATGTCGGCTTGAGGTTTCTGCGCAAGACAAATCGTTGTTAGGTAGAGCCATGATGCAGACAGCACAATGGCAGGGATCGCCTCATGTCAAGGGCTCGTCCGAGTCCATGCGTATGCTGCTATTGACCTTTAGCTTGATTGGTCTCCAGTATGTTCACCCCCGAGCATGCAACAAATGAGAGGGAACAATACTGATTCAATCTGCAGGTTCACATGGGGTACAGAAATGACATACTGCACGCCATATTTGTTGCAACTCGGTCTAACCAAAAGCAAGCTGTCGCTGGTCTGGATAGCTGGACCGCTATCTGGCCTCATCATGCAGCCCATTGTTGGCATACTGGCCGACAAAAGCACGTCGAAATGGGGTCGTCGACGACCAGTCATGATAGGCGGCACCGTCATCGTGAGTTTCTGCCTACTGATTCTGGGCTGGACCAAAGAAATAGTTGCTGCATTCATCGAAGAAGGAGAGCTGGTTCGTCAATCCCAACTGATCGCTCGATGTCATGATCTCGTTTTGACCATCCGCAGAGACGTGAAGCAACCATCTCGCTAGCTGTCCTGTCTATCTATGCCCTTGACTTTGCGATCAACGCCGTACAATCATCATGCCGAAGCCTGATAGTAGACACGCTACCCATCCCAAAGCAACAGACGGGATCTGCTTGGGGTAAGGAAACATAGTCTCTGTTTCATCAATATCATATCTGACGCGCAGCAGCAAGCAGGATGGTAGCTGTTGGCCACCTCATCGGATACGGAGCGGGGGCCTTGGACCTAGGCCTAATCTTTGGCACGCTCATTGGTGACACTCAGTTCAAGCAACTCACGGTCATAGCAGCTTTAGCACTCATAATCGCCATCGGCATTACCTGTTGGGCTGTCGAGGAGCGCGTGCTCGTTACTCGAGGGTATGAAGCTCGCCTTTCACTTTGGACTCAATACTGACTTACGCACAGAGAGGGTGTCCAAGATGAAGGCGTGGGCGCAGTGCTCATGCAGATCTTCAAGACAACAAAGAACCTTCCCAAACGTATTCAACAGATCTGCTGGATCCAGTTCTGGTCGTGGATTGGTATGTGGGCAACGCCTCCTTGATAGACATATTTCTGACAGAACAGGCTGGTTCCCCTTCCTGTTCTACAGTACGACATGGGTCGGAGAGATCTACCTTCGATACGATGCACCACCAGAAATCAAGAACTCGAAAGACCCCCTCTCTGACATTGGGCGAATTGGAAGCATGTCGTTAATTGTGTTCTCGATCGTCACATTCATTGGCTCAATCACTCTGCCTTGGATGGTCAAGTCTCCGGAAGACGAGAAGCCAGACTTTACCCCTAGGCCTCCAGAGAGTATCGCACCTATCGTAAAGACAGTCATGGAGCGTAAGCCTAGCCTGCTGACCGCCTGGACTGTTGCTCATCTCATCTTTGCTGGATCGATGGTCTTTGCGCCGTTCGTGACATCCTTGCGTTTTGCTACGTTTCTTGTCGCGATCTGTGGAATGTAAGTACATTCGGCCATCTCTTCTCAGATTTACATGATACTTATAGAAAGCAGACCTTGGGCGCTCGCCTGTTGGGCTCCATTTACATTCATAGGCGTTGAGATCAACAAGCTGGGCAGTAGCTTGCCCACATCCCGCCGTGGCAGCCACCAATACCAGAGAGTATCAGATGGCTCTATAGAGATGAGCTCAGAGGCAAGGAACGCCGATAAGGAAAGAGCCGAATCTTCGACTGGTGAGCTGGCAGGTATTTATCTGGGCATTCTCAACCTCTACACAACGCTGCCCCAATTCATCGCTACGGGTATATCGATGGTGGTTTTTACGATATTGGAGCCTGGAAAGAGTCCCGAACTGGCCAAGGACGTTCACCCTGACGAGCACCACAGTACGGAAGGATACAACGGCATAGCAGTGTGCTTGTTCATTGGAGCGTTGTGCTCGATCGCAGCCGCAGTTGCAACCCAAAAGTTCAAAAATACTGCATAGATAAATGTATAGATTACGAGGAACAGTCTCTGCTCAATGACCACGATTGAATTCTGGTTGGAAATGATTTGGCAAAGAATTTCCGATTCGATATTTAGACGACTTTCACATGTTTGGAGTCGGGCCTGAATTGTCCGTCGCCGGTGGAGCCACAGACTCATTGACGTAATCAACCTCGATGGGTTGTGGGAAAAGGTCCAAGCGTATCAACGACGTGGTCAGGTTTGGGCAGTCTGGGTCGCAGGAATCCATAGTGCGGTTGACTGTCTGGCTCATCTACGCTCTCTCGAACAATCGCCATCTTGACGTGTTCCCGGGAAGCACTCATCGAACGCGTGAGCAGCAGCCATGGATTACAGTGTGTCGTATCTTGTGAAGCCTTTTGAATCGTGCAAGAATCCATGTTGACCGTGAGTTAGACGCAATGCTTGAGAAACTGCTGGACGGCGGCTACCTGCCCACGCCTGTCATCCGCGCCGGCATTCGGCAGCAGCTTCGCCAGCGACTGGATTCCATCAAGTCGACGTCGAACGCGTCTGCCTACAACACCAAGATGAAGTATGTCGAGCTCTTGCGCGAGAGGCCCATCGCCATCGAGACGGCCGCGGCGAACGAGCAGCACTATGAGGTCGGCACCGGCGTGCTCAACGCCATGCTTGGACCGCGAATGAAATATTCGTGCTGTCTCTACGAGGGTCTCGAGCGTGGCCAAGGCCTGGCCGAAGCAGAAGTGCGCATGATGGAAGACTATGTTCAAAAGGCAGATCTGAAGGACGGCATGTCCATGTTTGATCTTGGGTGAGGATTGCAATTGAGCTTTGGAGGAACTTGAGCTAGAAGCTAACGTCTATCAGATGTGGATGGGGCTCGCTCAGTCTGTTCCTTGCAGAGAGATTCCCCAACTCAAAGATCACTGGATTCTCGAACTCACGCACGCAAAAGGAGTATATCGACTCTCGAGCCCAGGAGAAGGGCCTGAGCAATTTGACCATTGTCACGGGAGACATTGCTACTTATGAATTTCAAGCACCGCTGGCCGAGTCGTTCGATCGAGTATTGTCGATAGAACTGTTTGAGCACATGAAGAACTACCAGCTCCTGCTCCGCAAGGTGTCGACTCTGCTCAAGTCGGGCGGAAAGCTGTTTGTGCACATTTTTGCACACAAGGACAGCCCGTACGACTTTGAGGACGGGTGGATGACACAGCACTTCTTCACGGGTGGCACAATGCCGAGCGCAGACTTGCTGCTCTGGTTCCAGGATGACCTGAGATGTCAACGCATGTGGTGGGTCAATGGCAAGAACTATGCTCAGACATGCGAGGTGAGTTTGCAGCCGAGTGCAGGAAAGTGCAAAGACCTGACGAGAACAGGACTGGCTGGCAACGATGAATAGGAACAGACAGCAGCTTTGGCCGCATTTGGAGGAGACGTATGGCAAGGACAAGACTCTGACATGGTTCCACCGGTGGCAGATTTTCTACCTGGCGTGCGCCGAATTGTTTGCATACGAAGGCGGAGAGACGTGGGGCGTGTGCCACTATTTGTTTGAGAAGGCATAGAAGGGAATTGGTATTGTGATATAGACATGAGAAATGCGAAGGCATTGAAAAGACGGCTGGGCGTATGGAAGGGGTCGTCTTGTTCAGTGGTCCCAGGGATGCTTCCAGCCGAGAAGGGCAGGGCCGTCCTTGACGAAAAGTTAATACGGGGAGCGGGTGTGGACGCGAGGAGCGAGGAGCGATTGGGGTACCTTTCTGGCTCTGTACATCAACTGGGCGACATGTCAGAGCAAAGCGGTTGTGAGGAGAGTAGGGAAACAGCTTACGAAGAACCACATGCTTGCGCCGAGGCCGGTCGCAAAGAATCTGTAGAGAGGACGGACGGGGTGGATATGGATGGGGTGGCCGCCACGGGGGCCGTTCGATGGACCGGAAGCCATGCTGCGTGGACGTGATGAGCCGGGTCGACGGTGCAGCGATTGGAGGGGGAGAAGCGTACGTGAGGTGAGTGGATGGACGAGTGTCTCTGCTGGCGACAGTCGTCGTCGTGCTCGGTGATGGTCAGCGTCAGCGTCGGATGCCAAGAACGCGCGCTTTTGTGGAGTGTGAATGACATGGTGAGCGAAGGGGAAAGAAGGTCCGCTCGTGTGTTTGCTGCCATCATGACTTGACCAGCCTCTTTTCTTTCTTTCTTTCTTTCTTTCTCTCTCTTTCCTTTGCCTGCTCCGCTCCCATCCGTCGCCGCCCTCGGCAACGCGCCCTCTTCACCCTCTCGGCTCCTCACCCTCTCGGCGCCCTCCCTCTTCACCCTCTCGGCGCCCTCCCTCTTCACCCTCTCGGCGCCCTCCCTCTTCACCCTCTCGGCTCCTTCCCTCTTCACCCTCCCTCCGGCGCGCATCCCGCTCGGCGATGAGCAGAACTTGACCTTGACTGCAACAATGGCTGTCGCGGATTCCGCCCAGCGCCGCTTTCTCGGATGCGCAAAGCTCGATGACTTTGAAATCGTCCAGAAACTGGGCGAAGGCACCTTCGGCATTGTGTCCAAGGCTCGATCCAAGCGCTCTGGCGCCGTCGTCGCTCTCAAGAAGATCTTGATCCACAACGAAAGGGATGGCTTCCCCATCACCGCCCTGCGCGAGATCAAGCTGCTCAAGATGCTGTCGCATGCAAACATCTTGACCCTCCAGGAAATGGCCGTCGAGCGACACAAGAGTACGCGCAACCACTCACTCCTGACCCCTCTGCCACTCCTCTGACGCCCCGCACAGAAGACGTCAAGAAGCGCGCCACCCTCTACATGGTCTGTCCCTACATGCACCACGATCTCTCTGGCATGACGACCAACCCCGACATCCAATTCACCGAGGCCCAGATCAAGTGCTACATGCTGCAACTGCTCGAGGGCCTCCGCTATCTCCACGACAGCCACATTCTGCACCGCGACATGAAAGGTGACATGCTTCCGCCTCCACCTCGCTTGCCCACTCCTGACCTCTCCCAGCTGCCAACATTCTCATCAACAATCACGGCCTGCTCCAGATCGCCGACTTTGGTCTTGCTCGTCACTACGACGGCCCCGTACCCCAACCCGGCCGAGGCAACGGAGACGCCGTGCGCGATTACACCACCCTCGTCGTCACTCGTTGGTACCGCCCGCCTGAGCTCCTTCTCCAGCTCAGGAGATACACCCCTGCAATCGATATGTGGGGCGCTGGGTACGTTGGCTCGCCTTCAGCCTCCAACACTTTCTCTGACCCTTCCTAGGTGCGTCTTTGCCGAAATGTTCGAAGGCCGACCTATCCTCGAGGGCAACTCCGACCTCAACCAGGCCCAGATCATCTTTGAGCTGGTCGGTTCGCCCACTGAGGACAACATGCCTGGCTGGTCTCAACTCCCTGGTTGCGAGGGCGTCAAAGAATTTGAGCCACATCGCGGCAACATTCGCCAACGATTCCGCAAGTATGTTGACTCATGCTGTTGAAATCAAGGCCACCTTGTTGACAAATTCACAGTCTCCATCCAGAAGCTTTGAGTCTGCTCACAGAACTGCTCAGGCTGGATTGGCGCAAGCGCATCAACGCCATTGATGCGTTGCAGCACCCTTACTTCAAGGTCCAACCACTTCCTTCCCGCCCCGAAGACCTTCCTCGCTTTGAGGAGTCGCACGAGCTCGATCGCCGCAAGCACCACGAGAAACGCGCTGCCTTGCCCCCTGCGCCAGCTGGAGGCACTGTTGGAATGGGCCCTGATGAAGCATGGGGCGCTGCTGGAGGCCGTGGAAACTATGGTCCTCCCAACGGCTATGGCGGCTACGATCGTAGGGGCCCACCTCGTGACAGAGGTCCTGCGAGACCCTACGATGCTCGTGGCCCTGCCCATGATACTCCTCCTTTGGCACGTAGACCAGCTTGGCAAAGAGGACCCGACTCGCGCCCACCACCACCGCCTCCTCCACATATGAACGGCTCATCGCATCTGCCTCCCCCTCCCGTGGATGGTCGCTTGCCGCCTCGACCTCCACCTCCCGATTCGCGAGCTCCGATTCCACGAGCTCCAAACGTCGACACATACATTCCGAGCTATTCTGCTGCACGTCGAGAAGACGTTCCACCACCAACAGGGAGAAGAAACTCCCGCGATCATAGTTATTCACGCGACCGCCCAGGTCCGCCAGCTGGTGGTAGAGATCGAGACAGACGCACTCGCAGCAGAAGTCCCGATCGTGAGCGACGTGAAAGATTGCAGGATAGAGAACGCGAGTTGTACCGTCGCTGAGCCAGGCCATTTTTGTCAAGTCCGGACATGATTGACATTCTTGTCTCGCTCAACTTTGGTCAATCTTTATCAGCGCTCAGACAACGGGCTCTGTCCCATAACCAAGACAATCCTTCAGGGATATACGCATTTTGTCCTTTTCTTTACAAACCGCCAAAGAGTCCAGCGCTGGCACGATTGTTGTGCCTCTGGCTCATGATATTGATTTTTATATAGCGAGGCGTTGTCGGCTTTTTTTTTTGCAGTGCCGCATCTTTACAGCGCAGAGCATGGGCATGACAGATTTAGGAAGGGGTTTCTTACCTATGGGGAGAGTTGAGGAGCGAGAGATACCCCTTTATTAGGCTTCATCTACACATTGCTAGCATACATGAAAAACTTGTTTCAAAATTCATTGACGGACACGCATGTCAGCAATATGCAAATTACACCTGCGGCAATCCTTGACGACGCGATATCCACACGCGTACATCGTCACTTGTCGTGTAAACGCCCGTGGCACTCCTGTACCGGGGCATCTTCCATTGACCTCCGCCAGCGGGGTCCATGTCCCACATACTGATAAAAGCAGCAGTGAAAATCAGGGCTTCCTTTTGCGCAAACGCGCGACCTTTGCACATACTGCTCCCGCCGCCTATTATGGGTTAGTTGGATCTACAAAGCTTGAATGGTGATTGACTGACCATAAGGACGGATGGTTCCCATGTTTACAGTCGACTTTTCTCCCTCAGGTCCGTCTCCTGATTCGTGTTTGATATGCCTATCGGCTCTCCAGGCGTGAGGGTCGTCGAAATAGGCAGGGTCCGTGTGGTGGATCGAGTGGGCAATGTGCGCATAGGCGCCCTTCTTCAGCAAAAACTTTTCGGCGTCCTTGTCGCGTGACGACGCGAGCACCAGGTCTTGCTGCATAACACGGAAACTCCAAGGGGCGGCATCCAGACGCAAAGACTCGACGTAGCAGCTCTTGAGCAGCGGGCACTTGTTGGCCAGCGCCTCGACGTCGAACTTGTCGATGCGCGGCGGCTCTGGCACGCCGAACAGCTGTCTTGGCTGCACGGCGGTCACATGAGGGGCGATCTCTTCTCGCAGCATGGTCAGGAGCGCTTTGTCCGCGTAGATGTGGTTGAGCATCCAGAAGACGAGCATGTTTGCATTCGCATTCATGGCCCACAGCAGAGACAGGTCGAGGGCTGCGCGTTCATCGAGGGAGAGGCCGAATTCTCGATATACCTTGAAGCGCTGAGCCATGACTGGGCCGAGATTGTCGAGATCCTGCCATTCTTGGCCCGGGTCTTGACCGTTCGCCGCCTTCTCCATCGCTTCTTCCCATGAGTGGACAGCGTTAAACGCATGCTTGCGTGCGATACTTGCACGCCATAGAGGCGGTAGAGGGAGCCAAGTTGGGAGTCCGGTCGCCAACCACTTGAATCCTCTGTCCATGTCCCACAAATCTAGAAAAAATTCTGGGTTGTTGTTGACAAAGTCTGATCCGATGAGCGAGGGGTTCGCACTGATGGCAATAAAGTCACGTATCAAAGGTCTGGAAGACCGTTAGCACTCGCCGTCTGCTGGCCGTCCATGAACATACAGCATGCTGGTCTCGACAACTTGTTCGCCGTTGGGTTTCGTAATTGTCTCGGCATTGCTCGTTCGTTCCCACTCTACTTGATCAACCCTGCTCTCGGAGAAGGTGACAAGGTTGGCGATGTTGCGTTTGACCACGTCAATTGTCTTCTGGACCATCTCGCCCAGAGAAGGCTCGGACATGAGATGTTTGTAGCAGGCATCAAGACTCGATGTCGCCTCATCGTACTTGTCAAGAGCCGCTTTCGAAGACGGATAAGCAAATACGGCAGTCAAGATGTACTTGCCAACCGAATGCATGTTGGCAATTGAATGCCTCTGATTCATCAGTGAGCTTCCCATAGACGGAGAGAAGACAATATTGTGGACTGTGCTGCCTAGGTTGAGCGCGAATACTCCTCCCCGGTAAGCATCGCGTGCTTTATTCAAGAGATTCTCAGGTGCAAGACTGAACTGAGGGATGTGTCCAAGAACAGGTAACCAGTATGGTATCAGAGGAACCGTGTTCGATCCATTTTGAGCCGGTCTCGAAGTTCCAAATATTCCGCTGAGGAATCGAGTCGTGATTGCCAGAATCAAGAGTGCCGATGCCACGAGGGCCCATCTGGCGTTCCAGTCCTGCCACGATGTTTGTTGGAAATGCAGTCGAGCAGCTGGTGTTCCACCAGTGGTATTGAACTCCATGGTGTATCGTTGCACGTGTTTGCCGAACGGCCACCCACGTGCAGGAGCGAGCTTAAAAGGGGCTCAAGAAGTGGTTGACTGTTGGTCGAACAGGATTCCGGTCGACTGGGACGATATGCGACGAGATGTTCAAGATACAAATATGCTAGAAAATGCAGAGTGAACTCTAGAACTGCTCGAGACCATTGAAAGCTGAGGGAGATGAAAGGAGTCGGTGTCTAATTTGTGAGGACGGCGGTCTCTGTTTCTTGGCGCATCCGAAGAAGGGTTTTTTGAGGAGCACCACCATCAGAAACGCCGCAAAGAGATATAGAATATTGACTCGATATCAACAATCTCATCAAGAATCTCACAACAAGCACCATGGCTCCCAAGCAGCTCAATTTCATCACCGGCAACAAGAACAAGCTTGCCGAAGTGCAAGCAATCCTCGCCCCCACGGGTGTAGACCTCTCCAGCCAAGCTGTGGACTTGCTTGAGATTCAGGGCACAATCGAAGAAATTTCCAAGGACAAATGCCGCAGAGCAGCAGACACTGTATTTACGAGCTTTGGATAAATATTTAGTAGAAAGTAGGCATTGAACTAAGTCTACATAGGTTGGTGGCCCGGTCCTGGTTGAAGACACTTGTCTTTGCTTTGACGCTTTTGACGAGCTGCCGGGCCCATACGTGTAAGTCCCCTCCCTTCCAAGACATTCTTCCCTCTCGGCTGAATTATTGCGCACAGCAAGTGGTTCTTGCAGGCGCTCGGCGTCGAGCAATTCCACAAGCTTCTTGCTGGCTTCGACAACAAGGGCGCACAGGCTGTCTGCACATTTGCCTACTCGGAAGGTCCTGGACACGAGCCAATTGTCTTCCAAGGCAGAACCAAGGTACGATGTTCAAAATTCAGAGATATCGGCACAGAGATCCACTGACTTTGGCAATAGGGCAAGATTGTCGAGGCTCGTGGTCCTACCAGCTTTGGTAAGCAAATGATTCCGATGGCAATCGGAGGCAGAGCTAACATGATTGACAGGCTGGGATGCGTGCTTCGAGTACGAGGGTCAAACTTACGCTGAAATGCCCAAGGTGGAGAAGAACAAGATCTCCCACCGTGGAAAGGCTCTGGCCAAGCTGACTGAGTGGTTGAACGCGCATACCGAGTAGAGGTTCCCTTGACCCCTGGGCTGTTTATAGAAAAGAAATGTTATAGAGGCCTTATGATTCGCCTTCAGGGTGGTCCTTTTTCCACATGTTGATCCATGCTTCGATACGCTCAATGTTCTCATCGATTTGGTCGAGGTCGTCGCTGTGCAGCTCGACAACAATCTGCTCATCATACGAGTCGCGAGCTTCTTGCAAGAGCACCTCCATGATTTCGGCATCCATGTTTTCGTCAAGCTTCTTGTCGCTGTAGCCGCGGGCTTTAAGACGGTCGTAGAGAATGGTGCTGTCACAGCGGACAACGACAACGAGGTCGATCAAGGAGGGAGGGAAGAGATCGCAGGCGTGCCAGTCGATAATTTGGCCGCCAGCCTCGAGATCGGGTTCGATGGCGTCAAGGAGCTATCAACAGTCAGACTCTGGTATGCAAGCTAGAGATGACACAGACAAACAAACCTTGTCCTCGTCGACAATGACACTGTTGAGCTCCTCATCAAAGCCATCTGCGCAGTCGCGTTCCTTGACAACCTTGTTGACGTTGAGGTGGGTGAGACCGCTGCTTGCTGCAAGTTGCTCGCAGTGTGTCGTCTTGCCCACACCGGGCGTGCCAGTAATGATGATGTTTGGAGTCGTGCGCATTGTGTTGGATTTCTTGTCTAGTCGATTGTCCAAGCCAATGTTTTGCATGTGAAGGAGAATTGAGAAACCTTCCCCGGCCGGAACTTTTTCCAAAGTTGCCGACCGCCATGACCTCGACTCCACGTCCACTCATCCTTCTTCATGGCCCTGTTCACGAGATGTTTTGGAGCTATAAAAACTACTGGCAAATACAGACCACTAATAGCTATGCTACTGTCGCTCTCACACGATCATAGAGAAGAAATCTCCAGGTGATCCTCGTCGGGACAGCTAGCATGTGTACGCAATGGTGGAAGCGAGCTCCTGGGGCAGAGCACAATGAATGACCTGATCAATATTCAATTGACCTGAGTCCAATGGATACGACATAGAGGATAAGATATGACTACAGCGGTCCTAGATGAAGGTATGGGAACCTAGCCAGACACGCAAATGCCACTGGTTCGACCATCAAGGTGTACATCTGGATATCAACCACCATGATGGAGGGGGCATACAATTTGCTTGCCCTCAACAACTCTGCAGAGCCCTGTCGAGAATCGAAGATGTCTGGCACCATCAATTTGATGTGGCTCATCCTAGGTCATATCTTCGATAAACCTGGTCCATATGCAGTGCAAAGTAAGCTTGTATGAGCCGGCTTTTGGTTTAGACAGCACACGAGATACATCCCAAGCAATACTAAGCGACTAGAAGAGAGCTCGACAGCTCGTGAGTGCCCTGCATTCTCCTATCGCCTCGTTCAGTGAGTAAGGCCTCGTGGATAGATTATCAGAGTCCAGCTCTTAGTAGCTTCTTCAACCATGATGGACTTGCATTTCTCTCAAGCACCGACGAGTCAGTGGTAATGGAGAGATTCCGGAAGTGCTGTCTGCCTAGTGCTCCACCGTTTCTCCAATTCAGATATCAGCTAACAGATGCCTGATAGAGAAGATACCAAAGTCCAGTTTTAGGTTGTCCACGTACCGCGGAAAAAGCAGTGCCATGAAAATTGACAGTTGAGAGCTCGGCGAATGCGTTACACAATTTTATAGTAGCACATGCTGAGAACCAAAAAGGTGTGGTACCACTAATTGGACGAGGTTCGCCCTAGGTTATGTATTCAGCAGCACATTTGCCTGCTCGAGAGTCTTCTTTTCGAACAACCAGGATGCATCGCTTTTATACTGATATAGCTGATTCTAGATCGTTATAGAGATATTGCAACGAATTAACTCCAGATACTAACTCGTATTACTCGTAATCCTCGTACCCTAGACCATGAGGAAACACCAAAAACACATCATCACAGGATAAGCTACACCGATGAGATAGTGCCACGCCTTTTTGTCTGTTGACATTGATAGAAGATCGCGCGGAGATTCTGCCTCTCGCTTTGTTCGCGTTCTCGCTCGTATTCGCCTGCGCTGCGTGCTCTCGATGCTTCTCGTTTCTGAAGCCACTAGCCCCATCGGGCTAGTGGCTTGAATCCCCTTCGAGCAACTTCCATCGTTGCTACGACTCGCTATCTTCTCCGTATATCCAGAATTGAAGCAACGAGAGGATCATAGATGCAGATCTGACACTAGCGCTCGTTGCCTGTGCTGACAGTTTGATTTGAAATTGCTTGATTTCCATGAAGTTGATCGAGCCCATTGCTATTGCTTGTCTGTGATACTCTGACACAACACACAATCGTTCGTCACTGCAGATCGAAGCGGTGCAGGTCAGAGCGAAACAATTGCACGAATCGCATCAATAATATTATGGAAGCTGCGATAAGGAGTAACTTGACGCATCAGCAGAAAGACAGCTATTAGAAACCTCACTCAATCTGTTTGCTAAATCGAGAGCACATCAAGACGACTGTTCAGATAGCGCATTAATAGTTATCACTCCAATGCAGATATGCTCAAAGTGGGCTTGACAAAAACCAGAGCCACAAAAGCGGCCTGGAAATGTACTAGCAGCACACGAGCTATCAAAGCCAGTTCAACATCAAACGAATGATCAAGAGGGTACGCATCATCGTCACAGCATGAGAAAAATGTAGAGTTTGAGTATTGTCTAATCGTTGATAATCATCTATCTATCCATGCACATGAAAAGGCATTCGACGAGACATGAGTGGTCGTAAATGCCTGAAACTTTTTGAGCCTTTCTTCATATGCCCTGCCCCTGATATGGCCATCGCTTTTTTATGTTCAACTCCGACGCTATGTAATGGCAGATGATCTAATCCAGAAAGGTAAAAAGGTTTGTATGTACAACGTTAAGCGCCCTGTTGGCTTCCTTCTCCTCAATGACGCATGAAATGTTGATCTCGCTGGCGCCTGTGGGACTGGTTAGCAAAAGGTTTGATGTACGAGAAGGTGATTGCACGACATACCCTGCGAGATCATTTCGATGTTGATGCCGTTCTCGCCCAGAACGCTAAAGAAACGGCCACTGATACCGACCATGCTGCGCAACTGGCGGCCGACCAGACTAATGACGGCCAAGCCAGGGACAAGGTCGATATCGCCCCAGACGCTGAGGTCGTCGACAGCACCCTTGAGTGCCGCCGACTCGATCTGGATTTCTTCAGAATCAGGACTGGCGCCAGACAAGAGGGCGACCTCGGAGTGAAGTGCCATGGATACATGGACCTCGGAAGAAGAAATGAGGTCGACAGACAGGTGCCACTTGTCAAGCACGGAGAAGATGGACATGAGGAAACCGTGGGCACGGGTGCGCTTCTTCGAGTGCACGTTAAGCACCGTGATGCCGCGCTTGATGGTGACAGCGGTAGGACGCTTGGGACCATCGTGGGTGCTCAGGCTGACTAGGCTGCGGTTACGGAAAAGAGTAGGCTTCTTGCCAGCCAAGTCATCGGCCTGGTCAGGCCAGATGATGGTGCCCTGGTTGCGAGGGTTCTTGACGTTCTTGATACGGATAGGAATGCTGGCCTTGATGACCTGGTCCATGGTGAAAGGGTGGATGACTTCAGAGCCGTAGAAAGTCAGTTCGGCGGCCTCTGAAGGAGTGACCGAGGGCAGCAGGCGAGCCGTGGGCACCTTGCGAGGGTCAGCGGTAAAGATACCGTCAACCTCCTTCCAGATCTGCAGCTCTGAGGCGCCAATGCCGACAGCAACCAGGGCGGCGCATAGATCGGTGTAGCCACGGCCGATCTGAGTGAGGAGACCGCCGGGCACGTCGCCGAAGTAGCCAGTAATGACGGGAACAGCATCGCCGCATGCGTGCACAGCCCTTGCGAGGGAGCCAGCCAGGTTGCGGTAGAAACTGTCGTCGATGCGCTCACCGACGGGGAAGTCGATGACATTGCTCAGGTCGACGTACTGGGCATTGCAGCCGCGGTCCTGGAGCACAGCCGTCATGTACAGACACGACAGTTTCTCGCCCTTGGCGACAATCTTGTCCTCTGTGCGCTTGCTGACCTCGGCCAGGTGCTGGGCCGACTCGAGAATCTTGACCAGGCTCTGGCATTCGGCATCGACGCACTCCGAGTACTTTTGCAGAATTTCGGGCGAGGAGATGGTGTCCTTGGCGGCAGCGATGTGGTCGGCGCGAATGACCTCGACAACGTCGACGTACTTGCGCGATCCGATGCGCTCGGCCTCGCGGGCGGCGCGCAACAGGCGGTTGGTGGTGCCCTCGCTCTTGGTGTAGGTGCTGCGCGCGGAACACACGATGGCGGTGCGCTGTTCCTTGAGGCTGGTGCTGGGCAGGCATCAGACATCAGTATACACGGTGAGGCTCGAGAGCGGGAGACGCACATGACTATGTCCTGGGCAATGTCGACGGCGAACTTGCCGACACTGGTGCCGCCAAACTTTTGCACGACCCAATTGCCGCCGCCGGGCAGGTTCTTTTCCTGCTGGTGGGGTATTGACTGCTCGAATCCGTTGGTGTAGGCCATTGTGAAGGCGTGCGAGAGAGGAGGGCTTGTGTTGGTGGTGAGGTGGTTGGTGGGTTAAAGAGTGTCTTGACCGAGTGCCAAAGTGAAATTGACTCACGGTTGGACCCCTCGCTGCTGTCCCACTCCCACCAAACGCCCACCCGATTTCGCTCCTTGTCACTGACCGCCGCCGCCGCCGCCCACTTCCACAGTTCCACTCTACTCGACTCGACCTGCCCCACTATTCCACCATTGTCCATCACTGGCAGTGCTGCTGCCCAACTTCACATCCGTCTCGCTCCACCTCTTCCGTTGGCTAATCCACCATCCTCAGAGTTAACATGCGTGTCTGACCATCTCTGTTGCTCCGCAATGTGAACTGCACGTCTGTCTAATTTTGAGACCATTTCGATCAAGACAAAGAACAAAGAGACGCACGCTTCGACTTGATGCCTTTTCAATCTTCTGTTACTTTCTCTACAGACTTGCTTGCATCCATTGCAGCCTCGAACCAGAGGCTCCTGTGTAGGTTTAGCCACGTACAGTCTCTTCTCCATCTTTCATAGATGCTTCTCTTGTTTCCTTCCTGTAGATAAAATCACAAGGAAAGAAATTCGACTTGAAACACCATGCAAGACCAGTCTCAGTCGCTTCCCTTTCTCACTCCACGTCCAATTCACTTCTTTGCCGAGCCAGACACAACCCAGTCCTTCCGTTGCTTTCCTCAGCGCCGTCCGCCTCGACTTTTCCATCACTGCAACACTTTCCGTTTCACCTGCCCAAGCCATCTACTTAAGCTCTTGCACACATTGCATCTTCTTCCATCTTTTCCACCGTCTCTCCACATCCCATCCACGATATCCAACATCACCCACGCCCAAACATTCTCTGCCTGTCATGTCTTACTCTTACGCTACAGCAAAGGCTGTCCTGAGCGAGACCGAGAAGGACCGCATCCTCGCAGTCTACCTCAGCAGCGACGACCCTAGTGTATGTTGAGAGATTGTTACTCCAGAAAACCTCAAACAGATCGATATTGACCATGTCTCTCAGGTCAACTGGGACTTGGCTACTCAAGCATTCGGCGCAGCCAGCGTCGACAGCATGAAGGTCTCGACGCGCAACATCATGAAGAAGATCGCCAGTGCTGGTGGCAAGTCTAGCGTCACCGCTCCCTATGTCCCCGCCGACGGCTCCGCTCCTCCTCAGACCCCCAAGACCCCCAAGGCTAAGGTTGGCCGCCCACGCAAGCGCAAGGCCGACACTACTGGCTCCGGCGATGAGGACGAGACTCCCAAGACGCTTCGCAAGAGGGCCGCCAAGAACAATCCTCGCGCCGCCGATGAAGATGACGACGACGCCGCTACCAAGACGCCCAAGAAGCCTCGCAAGACTCCCGCCAAGGCCAAGAAGAGCGCTGCCGTGGTCAAGGAAGAGGACGAGGACGAGGACGAAGACATGAACGACAACATCAACGTCTCTTCTGACAAGGCCGAGTCAGCTCAGGACAACGGAAAGGCCTCCAAGGTCGTTGGTGAGGAGGAAGATTCTGATGCTTGAGGAGGGGGCCTCGGCGTCTCCATTCGTGAAGTGCTGATTGGAGTCATTCCGCTTTTGAGAGCGATGGCTGTTAGCTCAGCAGGTGCTGCTACCAACCCAACAGTGAAGGGGGTGGTGATGAGATGAATTTTTCAATATCACCTGCAATGCCGTTCAATCTTTGAGAGACAGTAGACATCAAATGCAAGGTGCTCTTTGTTATCATTTCAAATGAAAAACTACGTCAAGAGTCAGGCTGAGCAATGTCTTGTTGGGGGGATGACCCTGCTCGTCATAAGGGATTGTTCGCCATCACGAATACAATCTTGTGGCGACCGAATTGAAGACCGTGTGCAGCTCTGTCATACGGACCTACACTGCGGTAGATCATATTGGTCATTTGAGAACCGATCTAGTTCTTTGTCACCCGTCACTCCACAATCGAAAGAAGCTCCCACTCGTTAGTGGACAAAAACATTAAATGGCCATTCATATGGTAAGCGACGGGGATATCTTTAAACAAACAGAAAACATCATGACCAGATACATGCCGCTCCTCCCAACAATACCTCCGAATGCAAACAAATGCCAGTTTATTGTTGCTTCTGCGCCTTGATCCCAGCTTCCTCGATATCATGCTTCATGTTCTTGCTCCACTCACCAGCAGTGGAGTCGATCTGCGTGGGACTGATCGGGCCTTCATCCTTGGTTTTAGCATTCGCTTTGTCGACATCAATGCCAGTGTCTGTGGGAGTCTTCTTCTCATCGAACAAAGGAGTGTCTGCTGGCTCACCACGCTGCGTCCTTTGATCATCTGGAATCACGTCTTCGCATCCCGTGGGTGTCCGACATTGTGCGCGAGCGTCTTCAGATGCAGTCTGCCAGATGACTTCCTTGACCTCCTTGCCGACCTTTTCGATCACGTCCATGGCCCAGATGACATCGAGATGTTCGTACCCCTCGATGATCTTCTTGTGAACAACACTGACGTGTGGCTCGCGGCCACGGTCAAATCTTCTCAGCAGGCGGCGACCGTCGACCAGATCATCGTTGCCGGCAACCCACATAGCCAAGGGCGGGAATTGTTCGTTAAACCAGGCATATTTGCCTCGCTCCTCGCTCTTGTCTCGATCGTGGTGGGACAGGCTTGGCTGCGACCTGCCAGATCTACCTGGAACGGTACCGTTTCTATCAGGAGACTTTTCGGTGTCGGTGTGTTCTCCATCGTAATACCGACGGATCACTTCATCTTCTTCTTCGTCCTCTTCGTCTTCCATGCGTCCTTCCTCTCTTGTCGCGAGGATACATTTCTGCTTCGCAAAGCACTCTCTTCCAAGCCACCAGCGCATACTCTCAGCACTAACGTAAACAGGTGCAAACTGGAACATGCGATCGCGCAAGTCCATTTCCCATCTGGTGTCGGTCCAATTAAAGAGGAAGGCGAAAACGCGGTATCCCATTGCGCCGTAGAATTTGGGAGGGAGTATTGTATGCATCCGCATCATAAACGGAATGAAAGCATGAATGCCAAAAATGCAGCGGAAGAACGCGGGATTGATAACGCGCATGAATTTGAAGTAAGCCTTGCCAATGAGCGGTCCAGCATATGCTGCTGGAGCCAAAGCGCAAAACACGGAAATCTTTTCGCCAATGTCGGGGCGTTGCTCTTTCGCGAGAGCAACAAGCGTCTGCGTGGTGCCCTGACTGTGAGCGACAAGACCTAACTTCGGGAAGCCAGTTTCTGCAAGTACACGAGAGATCAACGCAGGCAAGTCCAAAACGCCCATCTGGCGAATATTCCACGACCACATGCGTGGATCACCGTACTCGAGCATGGTGTGCCGGGGGTTGAAGCCGCATCTGTTGTTTCCGAGCCAGACATCGTAACCGCTTTTAGCCAGGTAGAACGCAAGACTGTCATCATCGGTGCAACAGTATGCACCGGCGGATTGGAGAAGGCCATGGATCATGAGAATTGGATATTTCTTGTTTCCGGATGGATATGAGCGTTCTGCTTCACCGAACGCTGGATTGGAAGATGTGGTGGTGAAGATATCTGGACCATGCGCTTCGTGCGCAGATGCCGATGGCTGGCGATACTCGCGCGGGTTGAAGACGTGCCACAGCTCGATTATGAAGCCGTCTTCGGTCTCGACATCAAAAGTCTCAACATCCAGACCTACACGGCGGGCGTAGTATCCAACATCAAACACCAGGGGGTCTGGGCCGCCTTCAGTGGGTATGAACTCGCCATCTTGTGGCGGCGATGTTTCTATTTCGGCCGGGCTAGTAGCGGGCTTTTGCTTCCCCCAGGCGTGATTTTCCTCTGCGCGAGCTTTCTTCCGTCGTTGCTCTTCCTCAAAGAACGGCCGTCTCTTGTCTGGGTTCTTGAATTGAAGTCGTAGAAGGACATGATCAAAGGCGAGAGGGATGCTGGTGAACGCGGCGCCTAGAATGATTACGACAAGGAAGAGAAAGGACAGAACAGCGCTCGTGGTTCTGAAAAAATAACACTGGGCGGTGCGCAGGAGGCTTGGAGGGCCGAATGTAGGCAGCGGAGGGAACAGCGGGTTAGTGCGTGAAGGAGGCACGGATTCTCGAAGAGGCGCACTGGGCTCGCTACTCTGAAGTCCAGATTCCCCTTCCTGGACACCGTGCATGGTGCCATCGCGAGCGGGCCGGGTGCTGTATTGGACGGGAATGCCGCCATCGGTCTGGCGGTCTTCGAGCCGATCCTTCAGTCGGTTGAGTTTGAGTGCCTCTTCTATAGGAACGGCTGGCAGCCGACCACCGTTGGCAGTCTCAATCACAGGATCCTGAGCCGTCACGAATTTGGCCTCGACAGCCTGGGTCGAGTCGGAACCGAGTTTGCATTCTTGCTCGGCGGTATATTGAGCGAGGCGTTCGGCTTGCTGTGCAAATTCTGTAGCTGGCTCTGCCTTGGAAGGCGACTCGGAAGCGAGGCTATCAGCCTCGCAGCGGGTCTTGTGTTGGAGAGAGGAGACATGGGGCATGGCGGGGGAGAGGAGTATATACAACCGGACGGCCGTGTTGCGAGATAAGCATTAGGCGAGCTGAAGGAACGGCGCAGTGTATATAGAGTGTTAAGAAAGGCAATTAGTTATAGGGAAGGAAAAATAGGTCGCCATAATGGGCGTGCCACCAACAATGGATGTTGGCCTTTTGATTGTCAAAACATGGATGGCTGGCACGGTTGAGACGCTTCTGCACTCTGGACTTCATTGACGTCAGACGTCGACTCTAAGCCACCGATGTTCGTCGACTGGACGATCGATTGAATCCTCGTGCTTGGCCCGTGGAAGAAATGATGATAGTCTTCACCGATGTCTTGTCGCATATCTCGTATGGGATGAGATGCAACGCAGTAACGACATAGCAATGGGCAGGAGCGTCGCTGCATCCATGCCTCAATGCACATCAAGACGAGCATCTTATGAAGATCTCCGGTGCCGCGACTCGAGCCGTCGATTAATTACAATCCCCAACTCGGAAGGCGGTACCGGCCGCCATCAACCACCTTCGCCCGAAGCAGATGACCATTGTGCGGTTACTCCGTATGCGCTCAAGACTCGATGCATGTCTAGCAGTCAGCAGTCGACAGGCGGTAAGCAAGAGATGTTTTCTCTGCTTCTGTGTTTTCTCTTGTCTGCGTCTTTCAGTGCCGTAAGAAAGCATGGATCGTGGTAGAGGCACGGGGGCAATTGGCTGTCACAGGCAGGCCTCGGCTGTTGGCCAAGCTTCCGCATTGCAGGTTACCGAAGCCCCGCGAAGCAACAGTGAACAGCGGCCGATGTAGAGGACGCTACAACGCATAGCTGGCCGCAGCTCTTCTTCCGGCTCACCACGCCGTCGCATGACAATGGCCTGCAAGGAACCACTTCCAGGCTCCTTGAAGCGCAAAAGATGCGCTAGGAGGAGGCCTGACAAGCCCCCGATTTCTGGACACGCCCACCTCGACGGCAAGCTCAAGGGCGAGCTTGCCCTGCTCTCCCACGATCTAGTCGACGACTTGTTCCCAACCTCTTCTCCAGACTCGGCTGACATCTACCATGTCGCCATCACTCCCTGGCGCCCTTCTTCCGTGGTCGCCGACGTGGCTAATCAATGGGTCGTCATTCCTTGCAGACGCCTTCCTCGTGGTCACCCTGATCTTCCTCATTCTTCCTTGCGACTCTCAATCTCTTCCCAAGCTTCTCAAGCCCTCCAGCGTGCATTGCAAGCTCTGTCTCCCAATCGCACCCTCCGACCCGCTTCAACCCTCGAAATCTGTATCGCCGACACTGTCGCTCTACCCTTGGATATCATATACGTTTCCTTGGATCCAGCGGCTCTTGAGAGCGCTAATGGGGACCCGAAAAAGATCGGTGGCGGTTCGTTGCGAGTCTCCAAGACTGCGAAAGAGAAACACAAGGTCTCATCAGCCGCGGTCGATACGGAGCAAGCAACTCGTGCCGTACGGGATGCTGTGGACGCTGCGCGCGTTCTAAGAGCTGGAGATATCCTACCCCTTGCGCCTTCTCGTTCTCAGTCGCAAGTCTCTGCCTCGCCTGCCCAGATAACCGCTTGTGAGCCGGTCTCTCAAGGTCTTGTCACTTCAGAAACACGGATAGTCATAGTCTCGCAGAATGAGCGTCGAGTGAAATCAGGTCGGTCGGTAACATTCTCGCAGACCGAAGAAGACACCTCGAACGAAGCCTTTTACACTGCTGCTGAGGACGGAACACTGTCTCCGGCCACTTCGCCGCCTACAGACGCTGAACTGAACTCTGATCTCGCTTCCGATGATGCTCAATCTGACCTGGGCGACCTTTCGGATGATCCGGATGATTTTATATCCTTGAGTTCGCCTACAATTGCATCTCAACCTTCTGGAATACTGTCTGCTAGGTCGAGTGCAACTCCCAAGCTTTTTGGGAGCCAACGAGGTATCAACACTCCTGGATCCATCTTCTCATCTATGACATCTGCCACTTTACGGGGGGCTCAGGGCGGACGCACCAAAACGTTCAAAGCACAGGGCCTTTTGGAGCGTATTCCGGAAGACTTCCTTTACCCCAAACCGAGTAGTCACGATGATGAAGAAGCTAGAGTGTATGTTGACACAAGCGCTCTCGCCAAACTTGGCTGCTTTTCCGGTGATTGGATCCAGCTGCAGGTTGCCGAAGACCCTGCAAACTCGAATTCTTTAATGGCCTTCTTCAAAGATCAGGATATGGATGAAAACGCCATTTGGAGGCCAGCTAGAATTTACGGGCTCCCGGAAGGCTTGTCAGTAAAGCCACAAAAGTACCTGTTGAATAACAGATCAGGTCGGCGTGACAGCATTTCCTCTTCTCAGCCCATTTCTGTTGCTCCTGCGACCCTCTATCTGTCTCCAGTCCTGCTAGCCAACTTGGGCGAACCTAGCCATGTGCGGGTGTCTTCTTTGCGAATCGCTGATGCTCCGAGCTTTGCACGCTCGGGCCAACCAAGATCCAGGTTACAGAGCTCATCTTTGCCTCCTGTAGCCAAAGAAGCAACTTTGTCTAGACTATCGACGCCTCTTTCCACCGAAAGATCCGCCCAACCGAGTCTGTTCGCTCGTTTGCAGGATTACTTCAAACAAAAACAGCGCATTGTCAAGTCAGGTGATTTGATTGCCATCCCCATTGATGAAGCATTAGGCAAAGCAGTGTTTGAAGGAGGCGCGGCGGACGAGGAGAATGACATTTTGACGCATCTCGAGCCCTCCCAATACAACATGTCTACCAAGTCTCGATCACACGGATTGGCCGTTGCATGGTTTCAGGTTGGAGACGTGATCTCATCTCCACCCGGTGACGGTCAGGACGCCGACGAACTGGGTATTTGGGGCGGAGTTGCGACTATCGACCCCACCCAGACGAGAATGGGTCAATCGGGCATTCAGCAGAGAAAGCTACCACCCACGATGAACAATTCGTGGGAGTTTTATCACGGGATCCGAAAGGCTCAAAAGGCCGTCGTGAATGGCGTTGCAAGTCTTCGCGGACCTCCGAAGCCCTACACAACACAGTTGCAGAGACGCATTCGCGAGCTAATGGCAGCTGCTATGAGTCCTCGTGCGATTCACCTTGGACTTCCACCACTCGCCATTCTGTTGACTTCGACACAGAGAAACATTGGCAAAGCCTATACTGTCTCTCGCGCTTGTCATGATCTGGGAGCTCACTTGTTCCCCATTGACGCTTACGAGTTAATCTCGGAAGGGGCTGCTGGAGGAGGTGATAACAAGACCGAGGCTTTCCTCAAAAGTAGAGCCGAACGAGGATTGAGCTGCGGTGCACAATACACGTCTATTCTGATCCGCCACCTCGAGGCTCTTAGCTCTGATCGCATGGCTGGAGCTTTGAGAGAAATTTTGGACGATTGCCGTGTCTTGATCGCTACATCGACAGAAGTGGATAAAATACCGGATGCCATTCGTGGTATCTTTACGCATGAGCTGGAAATGACCGCACCGGACGAGGGTGAAAGAGAAGGCATTCTGCAATCCATCATTGCCAACTCGGGCATTCCCGTGTCACCTTCGGTCGATCTTGGGTCTGTCGCCGTCAAAACTGCGGCTCTGGTCGCTGGCGATCTTGTCGACGTGGCAGAGAGAGCTGTGCTCAATCAAGCAACCCGCCTCGAAACTCTTGCTGCCGCCGCATCCGTTTCTCTCGAGAAAGCAGTTTCTGTCAGAGATATCCAGCTAGCAGGTGGTGATTCGGCCACAGCCCTCACCTCTGCCGATTTTGACAAAGCTGTTGATGATGCAAGGAAGAATTTTGCAGACTCGATTGGCGCACCCAAGATCCCGAATGTACAATGGTCAGACGTTGGGGGTTTGGCAAACGTCAAGGAAGCTGTCATAGAAACGATTCAACTACCACTCTCACGCCCCGAGCTTTTCGCCAAAGGCCTCAAGAAGCGCAGCGGTATACTTTTCTATGGCCCCCCTGGAACTGGAAAGACATTGCTGGCAAAAGCCATTGCCACCGAGTTCAGCCTTAACTTCTTCTCAGTCAAAGGACCCGAACTTCTCAACATGTACATTGGTGAATCTGAGGCCAATGTCAGACGCGTCTTCCAGCGAGCCAGAGACGCTAGACCCTGTTGCGTGTTCTTCGACGAACTTGACTCGGTTGCACCAAAACGTGGCAACCAAGGCGACAGCGGAGGTGTTATGGATCGTATTGTCAGTCAGTTGCTCGCCGAATTGGATGGCATGAGCGATGGGGATGAAGGTGGTGGCGGCGTCTTCGTCATCGGCGCAACCAACAGACCCGATCTGCTGGACCAAGCATTACTACGCCCTGGCCGTTTCGATAAGATGCTTTACCTGGGAATCAGTGATACTCACGAAAAGCAACAAAGGATCCTGGAGGCTCTGACAAGGAAGTAAGTAGATGACTGCATGAATGCATGGGGTACCTTAGCTGACGTTTCTTGATAGGTTCACTCTGGATCCCGAGTTGGATCTTGGTCGCGTCGCAGAGAGGCTTCCATTCACATACACTGGTGCAGACTTGTATGCGCTGTGCTCTGACGCAATGCTCAAGGCAATCACACGCTCCGCTCGCCTGGTAGACGAGAGAGTGGCTGCCGTGAACAGCGAAAGAGCAACGCAGTCTCCACCGCAACCACCCATCTCTGTTGCCTATTTCTTCGATCATTTCGCGACAGACGCCGACACCAATGTCGTTGTGGCCGAAGAAGATTTCGTGGCAGCGTGGCGCGAACTTGTCCCCAGTGTCAGCGCCGACGAGCTGGGTCATTACGAGCGAGTGCGTCGCGAATTCGAGGGCGGCAAGGACAAAGAAGAAAAGGCACCACAGGTAAACGGTGCGGAGGCCAACTCGATCGCAAAGAGTCAGATCGCTCAAATGCTTCGTATGCAGATGCAGAGGGCGAACTCTGAGCTTGGTGGGCGCATCAAGGGCAAGGGAAAGGGTGTCGATCAAGGCGGCAACATGGAAGTGACCAACTTTGACGACGATGATTTTGTCATCAAGACGGACCATTTGTCTTTGAACGGGACCGGAAAGGGCAAGGGTAAGGGCAAGGGCAAAGGAAGAGCCGAATCGCCAGACGGCGCCACTGCTGCGCAGTTCGGCGATGCAGCTGGTGACGACGAAGACATGTACGCGTAAAAAAAAAAAGCCTTGCATATACTGCGAATTAACACAAATCAAAAGATCATGAAGTGTCTGATCGTTCTGGACCATGCCAACGCTGAAAGTGCTGGGGACAGAGGGCAGCCCCGGTCTCCATGTAATTCACTGAATGCAACCTCATCCCGTTCGTGACGGGCGTCCTGTATCATATATGCATGACTTGACAGGAACGTAGAGACCTTTGCGTTGTAGCACCGCCTGCGAGCCAGTATAACCCAGTCATCACACAGCTCGACTCCGGATCGCTCAAATCATTTTGCGCATGTACTATCCGCAACAAGCGAGGTGCTGTTAGTCGTGTTGTCGCAAGGTCGCAATTGTGGGCTGTTTCAGCCACGGGTACTGAACAATGGAATGATGTGCTTGACGCCAAACATCCCAGGACCTGCCCTTATGGATGTTGCTGCTTTTCAGCTGGTGTATCAGAAGCAGCAAGCGATGACTCGCACTCATTTGGTCGGTGCGTTGTACTTGTCCTTCCATATCCTATTCGTGATTCAAATTAGTCATGGGCATTCTGATACGACCACAAGGACATACCAGCTGTTTCCAACACTTTTACGACCAGCCCCCTCGGCCAGCCGAAGATACTGTGCTGCTTTGAACTGCGTGATGCATGTCAGTATGGTTCCGGGCACCATGCGACTACTCATCTGGACGCACCTTGTCTTTCGGCCCTCCAAAGCCCTCCATAAAGCACCATGCAGCTTCCTCTAGAGCATCGGGGTCACCAAGATTGGCAGCAACCTCGTAGTAGCTCCTGGCAGCAACCTTGTCAATCTTGACACCCCAGCCATAGCGGAAGCAATTCGCAAGTTCAAATATGGCAAGCACCAACTCGCCCTTAGCCTCGCCGCCTGCTTTGGAACCCGAGGACAAGGCTGCAGACTCAATGGCGGCGCTGTTAGATGCGGCCAAACTAAGGTAATGGATAGCGGCGTCTGCAGACGGAGGAATGCCCCAGCCGTGCCTATTGAGCCGATTAGAGTCAAACTTGATAACCACATTTGTAGTCAGCAGCTTACCGCAAGGCTAGTCCATAAAGTACCTGGCAGAGCGGATTATTGGCACCATTTGGATCCGCCAGTCTACCGAAGATTTTAGTCGACCGCTCAAGATCGCCATCCTCATGCAAACGGATAGCCTCCTGAATGTCGTCTTCGCCTTCCTCGAGTGACGTGTTCCGTCTATGGCCTTTTTTCTCGCTGCTTGACGGGTTCTCGCCGTCCAGGATGGGATTCTTCAGGGCCATCATGGTCGCGCGCTTCTCCCATTGGGCCTCTCGCTGTAGCTTGTTCTCCTTGGTCTCTGTCTCTTTTGTTCTGCCTTTGGCATCCGGGGGATCTAGTGGCGCCGGAGTGTTCTGCGGGGCGTCTCCTAGGTCATCAGGCACGTGCGAGCTGCTCTCGCTTCTAGAAAGGCCTTTCGGCCTGCCAAAATGTAGTCGCTCGGAGAGTTTGCGCTCATTCTTGGGGCGGACGGGGAGAGTGGTGCTCACTTCGTCGGGATGGCTGGCCAGAGAGGCGGTGCTTGCAGTAGAGGCGAGGGTGGCATTGCTCTTGCGGAAGAGGGTGCGACGCTTCTTCTCGGTCGGCGGCTGGGAGGGCAGTGCGGGCTGTTCGTCTCCGGGATACGAGGGCGGCACAATGACTTCCTGCTCGTGGGTGGTGGTGCGCATAAAGGTAAACTCGGGCACGGGCGGAGGCAGGCTGGAGAGCGCATTGGAAGCGGTGCTGCGCGTATTAGGAGCAGCGTCGCCCTGGATGTTGGAGCGCTTCTTGAGCACGTCGCGAAGCGGCATGGCGGGCACGTCTTGTCTTGTCGCGCAGCGATGCCGGGTGCTGTCGTTGCAGTGCGCGGCTTCTCAGCGCACCCGGAGAAAGTGTCGATATTGGCGCAGAAGTTGAGCCGACGGACAAGGCTGCATCTGCATACGAGCCATGCGCAGGCCTCAAGCCCGTCACTGTCCTGCTGATGGCAGCTGAGGCAGCCACTGCGGGCTGTGCTGATCGGCCAAGCCTCCCTTCCTTTGCTCTTTCATCTCATGCCCTGACAACCATCCTCCATCACCGAGCACGACGGGCATGATCCATTGTTCAATCATTCAATCAATCGCTTTTCCATTCTTGCTTATCTTTGCTTCTTCTGTTTGTGTTTTTTCTTTCGCCATTTTCTTCTCATCGTAACCCGTAAACCATTTTGCAACTCGTAGGCTATCTCTCAAAGTCATCCACCTGCATCCATCTTGACAAGGCCTCCTATGCAACCGCCAAGAGTGCCGACCGAGTGTCGTCCAATGCGCCTTGGACAAAATTCGCTCCTCCTTTGCAATCAAGAGAAACCAACAAAATCCTGCTGCTGAGACAGCTCGTGGTCTTGCTGGTCAGTACCAGTCATAATGACTTCGTCCTCACTGAAGTCGTCCGAATCTACATCGTCAACGTCAATCTCGTCGTAGCTCTCTTCATCGCTGGACACATCTGACGCGTCTGCCTCGTCAATCTTGGCCTCTGTAGACTTTGCCTTACGCATGTTGCCCGCAGTATCGACGTGAGGCAGTCGGCATTTCTTGTTACGGCATGTACCTGTGTTAGCATAATCGGGACATTCAAACACGTGACGTTCGCTGCACTCGGCACCCTTTTGACAGTAGCCAATCGTCGCAAATGCCCGACAAACAGACGCCGCAGGGTTGACAGCAACGTGGGCATAAGGGCAGTCTGGCTTGGTGCAGTTTCCGCGGAGAAAGTGAGTGCAAGCAGGGACACGGTGAGGGCTAGGTTCATGAGAAAGGTTGCAAGCATCATCACCCGCAGCGCAACGGCCATGCCGGAGAAACTCCTTGCAAATGGCGATTTTGTTTGGGTCGTGGGTGTAGCGGCAGCGATTGCCGAGGGCGCAGACACCTGTCAACAAGTCAGTACAAGCGTAAAAGGCCTACCAACGGAAATGCTGAGATGATCTGTCTCGAGGACATCCGTCGCGCAAGGACCGGCCTGATGGCGATTGGAATGTTCGGTACCCGTAGCAGTAAATCTTGGACACAATTCCGAGCTCTTCTTGACGTTGTTTGCCCTGTTGTTGCCGCAGTCAATCAAAACTTGTGTTATCCAAAGCTCTTGACTCTTGTGCCGGTACCTCATAGATTTCTTGACCAGACCGGCGCGATACAGATTCCCGTTCTTGCTCCTGTGAAAGGTGACGCCGGCGACTTTTGTTTGCTTGGGGGTGGCCTTGGGATCTGTGTTGGAGTCGTCTAGGCAGATAAGAGTGGGTTCTGACGAGCTGGCTTGGATGTGCTCACCAAACATGCGGATCAATTTGCTTCCGTCGGCAGCCACACGGAAACGAAGATTGTTGATTTGGACGTCGCGGACGGCAGCCGTTCCTGCAGACGGCGGGGCAGCGTAAGTAGTTGGGGCAGCGGACGGAGGTTGAAAAGCCTTGATGACTCGAGCCTTTTCCTTGTCGTCACGACGGCGCTGCTTTTCTTGTGCAGTGGCTTCCATCTCTTGCTGCCGCTGCTGCGTCTTTTGGTCGTAGACGGCGGTGTTGATGAGCTGCATGTGACGATCACGCTTCGAGACCCACTGGCCGGATGGAGAGTCGACGGAAGTCGCAGGCGAGGCTTGTTGACTGGCGGGTGCACCGGCAGCGCTGTTGACAACCAAAGTGCGATTGCGATATGAAGGAGCATATGCGGGTTTGTAGAGATAAGCGCGAGGCTGGTGGTACGGCGCATAGCGGTCAGAGGCATGGCCGGCCCACCCAGCTCCACGGCCAGCTGGGTGATAGCCTGATCCACGCCCACGCGGTACGCCAAATCCAGAGCCGCGGCCAGTGGGAGTGGGCGGAGTGCTTTCAGACTGGCGTTGTTGGTTGATGCGCCCTGTTGTGGCGGCGTCAGTCATGGCTGTCATGGCGGGCGCCCAACGCGACTGCTTTTCCGTACCTGAGAGCGCCGCGATTCTGGCGAGGAGTTCTGCGTCCTCACTCATGTCGATTTGCTGTGCGTTGTTAGAATGTGCTGGGCTTGTTGTGAATGTGTGAAGTAGAAATGTAGCCTGGGTGACTGCGCGACGAGGAATGTCATGCTCTTGCCGCAAGCGGACCAAATCCTTTGATTGGCTGTCGTGACTTCCTTGTCATCTCATGCCTTTGTCGCTAACAGCCTCATCACCTCCATGAATAATCTATATTTCTGCTTGTACGCTATCTGACAGCTCGTCATATGCCATGTGTCTGTCAAAAGCGATTCACTATTGTACAGCAATTGACGGTGGCGGCTAAAAAATCCCAATTACCTCATCATGTCGAGACCCCTCACTGGATTTTTCTCTCTGCTTTCTCGTCCTTACTGTAATTTGAGCCTCGAAATACGACCTACCGCAGCCTCAAGACTTGGTTGAGAAAGAGAACCGCTTTACGTGCTGAAGAACCCCTCATCAAACCATCTCCGGCATCGCTCACCCATGACACAAGCCCACTGGCTCGATCAATACGCCTCAAGGTACCATGAATGGCAGAAGGCACAAAATGATGGCAAATACTGCTTCTATCGACCATTGGGCTCGGTCGAGACGGCCTTCGATACCGACGGAGTCTATTTTGAGGGCCGAGCTGACGTGAATGCTTTTCTCGAGCTTGAAGTCAACCATCGCCTCTCTCAGGAACAGTTACGGAAAAGAGTCCTGTTAGCATGGGCGGTTCTACGCCTCTATCATGTCCTTCTCTTAGCACGTGCTGTCGATCGAGAACCTTACATGACGTCTGGGAATGCCGCACAAAGACGCTTCTTCCTCATCTGCCCTTCTGAGAGCCCCGAACAAGCGATTGCAGATGCGAAGGAGTCTTTGGCACTTTTTGATCAGCCATTAGGCCAAGGAGAGCTCGATGATTTCTACCGCCATGCCCAAAACACAGGCCGAGTAGTGGATGCTAACAAATTCTTGGCCAAACTATTTGTCTTTCCTCCATTGCCGAACAACAGGAATCTGAGATTCTTGTTCGTCAAGGGCCATCAGATCACTGATGGATTGACAAATTTCACTTGGCTGAGTCACTTTGTAGAACTCTTGAACAAGCCCATAGCGGAACTTGAAGGTGCCGTTCGTGTGTTGTCGCCTCAGGCGTCAATCCGTACCCGACTTCCACTGCCTCAAGAAGACCTTTACCCTCGCATCTCAGGCTCAAGAGCAAAGAAGCGCTGGTTTTGGCTCTTGACTCTTGTGCTCAGACACGTAAAGAAACCATTGCCAGCTGCCTTCCCCAACCCACTACGCCGGGGAGATCCTCTAAAGGAGTCCATGGCAATGCCCCCAACATACCACTCCCATTTGAACTACAACGTCAAGCCGCCATTGAATACCTTCACGTGCATGGCCAGAGTCCCACAGTCAGCCACCAAGCGACTTCATCAGTGGTGTCGAGAAGCGGGCACGAGCATCGGCGCGGGAGCGTTTGTGCTCGTGGCGATGGTGATGATGTCTCTACATGAAGATCGTCACCCAAACGAGGCTCTTAAATCGTGTCGCCCATTCATCGGCAGCTTCCCAATCAATCCTCGGCCGTTCTTTAAACACCATGAGGCACCTGATTCCATGATGTTGGCCTTTTCTGATGGCGTAGTGCTTCCATTTTTGCCGTCTTCGCTTGACCTCGAAACCCGCTTCAAAGTCCTGGTCAGACAAGCCCACCGGCAGTTGGCATTGTATCAAAAGCGCATACGACAAGAGGACGCCGATGCACTTGCCTACATGGGCAGCCGAGGACCAGGAAGAGTGGTTGCAATGAACTATATTGGCGCTATGGAGAGGCTTCGAGCGAAACTCCCAGAGCACCTTCGGGATAGTTTGGGAAGTCACAGTCCGCAGGGTGACTTGCCCGCAGCACCGAACGGAAGTATGGCGACGTGTGGAGTCAGTTCTGTCGGCCGTAGCGGATGGCGGAAAGGCGAACGCGATCTCTATGGGACACTTGGAGAGGGCGAAGATGCGTTTGCTGCAGACTACCGTCATTCTAAGCAGAACGTTCGCGCTCGGGATGGCGAATTCCTTGTGGGGGTTTGGGGAGACGATGATGGGATCGCCGCAAACGTCTCATATGATGGTAACACAATCGACGAAGATCTGGTGAAGGAGTGGCAGTACAGGATGGAAAATCTCTTGATGGACTCGAGCGCAAAAGCTAAACTCTAAAGACATAGCAAATGGCTCAGATGTCGACTTTTTGCCCGCTTGAGTAACATGTACTCAGTAATTTTGGTCCGTAAATGCACATCGAACGAATAAGTTCGGGATGAATCAGCTCTTGTTGGTTTGGTTTCTCAAACATCCAGAACGATCATCATGATTAGTCATGATTGTTGGCATCGTGTAAGCAACGTTCTCCAAGCCGGCGACAACGTACTTGATCACATTTCTTCCCACTGAATCGAGGACCTAACGACCTTCATACAGCGAGCGGTGCCATCAAGACCTAGTAACACTGCCATTATTAAAACAGGGGGACGCTTCTCAAGTGCCATCGTGTAGTTTGTGGATCGCAAAGTCCGCATCCGAGAAAATTTACATGGCAGCTTCTCAAGTCTTATGCAGTCCTGAACTTCTGCATTACATATTTTCTCACTGCCACGATTCTCAAGCGACTTTAGCAGTCGCGGCCTGCGTCAACTCAGCCTGGTCTGAGGAAGCACTGAACGTCTTATGGGGCAGTCGAGACTTTGGCAAAAATCCTCCTATTCACGAAGGCGAAATCTTGATCGACCTACCAGAAGCTCGGCGTCAGTATTATGCCTCGAAAACAAGAATGCTGCATATTGAGCATCGAGCCGATGTGGTCCATTCGGCTCTCCGTGGTCTCCAGTTCCCAAAGTTGCAGCATCTGCTCCTGAATCGACATTGGGAATCAGGTGCGGTGGCATCCAGCCCCTCACAATATCTACAGCCAGCACTCGAGGGAATTGAATGGTTTAACTGGGACTCCGACCTGACCAAAGGTTTTCTGGACGAGCTTAATTTCAAATGTCCTCGTCTGAAAGAGTTGACCCTTGGTGAGCCGGACAACCTCCGTGTATCACCCCAGGAGTTTCTTGATTTCCTTGCCGGCAATCGCTCAATCAACGAGTTGACGATCGCCTGTCCAGAACTCGTGCACGACGATCTGATGCTATACTTGGCTGGCCGCAAGGGGCTTGAGAGCCTTTCCCTTTGGGATCGTCCTTGGGATGAAGACATCTTTCCAAAGATACTGAAGCAACAGCCTAGTCCTTTTGTTGACCTACGCGATGTGACTCTATCACTGAAGTCCTCGGCTGTACTATCGGTCGTACCTGTGCTGAAGAACGTCACACGGATAAATTTCGAGATCGAAGGAGATGGCAAAGACGTTCCAGCTTGTCTTGCTTCTTTGCCCCTTCTTCAAGACGTGTGCATCCGTTTCTCTGATGCAACTGAACTGCCGGTGGATGGCTTGTTAGCCATGCGCTCCCTGACGCGGCTCAAGCAATTTTGTTTCATGGGTCCTGAAATACGCTCGCAGCTCGATGATGACGACTCTGATTGTTTGCTGTCCTCTTTGCCTCTTCTCGAAGCTTTCGATTTCCCTGTACGATGTCGTCTCTCTGCCTCGGCTTTGGTAAGCCTTTCAAAGCACTGCCCTTTGCTTCAAGGTATCACCTTGCTCGGTGATTTCGATCTGCAGTTTCTCGACACGGAAAAGGAGCCGCTTTTTCCTGCACTCACTGCACTCGTTATCAAAGTAGATGGTACTGACCACCGACATTCGAGGTGGTTGAGGTGGATGACTGACACCGAGATTGCTCGATTGATCTGCCATCATGCGCCTCAGCTTGACGACCTTGAGCTCTCAGATCCCAGATTCCAGGATGTCATGGAAGCTTATGGTTGATTGTTGTCAGAGCTTCACTTCATCAAATTCTTATGACATTGCGTCTACAGAAGCTGCCTATCAATGGAACAGAGACTCAATTCTTAGAAGCCAACAAAGCAGTTTTACAGAAATACTCACTCTCCCTAGCGCCGCCCATTCCATGGTCAGCCCTGGCTATTGAACTTGTCATAAGACAGACAGACACGAATGCCCGATTTCTGCAACAACGTCTGCTGGCAGCTGGCCAGTAGCAAGGCTCTTATGGAAGCGATTCCCATATTCAGGGCATCCTACTTTTGACCACATGATGTATGCTTCGGAAAACCAGCACAAGACAACAATTCTGTAGTTATCAGAGCACATCATGCACAGCACATTTGAGCTCGACATGTATGAGGGCAAAGGTTTGAGCCGAAAGGCGTTTGTAACGTTCTCATTTCTTCTTCAGCTTTGCAATGTCAAGACGACATGCTGGACGCGTATTCGCCCTCCTTTTGTCCAGACCAGGGTCGATGAGCGATAATGTGCGCTACCTCGATAAAGATGCCCATAGTGTTGGTGTTACCCAGTGCTTGCCGCCAAGCATCAATCCTCCCATTCAACATTGCTGCCGTGATCCCATACTGCTTAGATTTTCGCCCCGAGTAGACTGCCAGCAGACGACAGGAGATCAAATCTTCAAAAGTATGGGTACCGTTCTTCTGCTGATCCAATGGAGCCATTCTTCGAGAATAGCAGAAAGGTGTGCTCCCCACATCAGTGAGCTGCACCATTGCCAGAGTCCTTGACTTTAGGGTTACCCGAGGCCTTGAACTTGGCAACTTCTTGTGAGACTGCCTTGTCAAGTCTGGCTTTGAGCTCAGGACGGTATCCGAGATAGAACAGGACTTCAAGCCAGACGAAGAAAGGGGCCAAGAAGAGAGCCTGGACCAGGTTGTCAAGCAAGGCTGGGGCACGACCTTCGAAGACACCATGTCCAACGAACTGAGCGAGCCAAGCGGTGATGTGCACAGCAAGAGCCCAGTAGTTAGCCGTCATGCCGTAAGTCGAGGTCAAGTGGTTGGCGTAGGCAGTGGCAGCGAGAAGAAGAGGTGCCAGCATGCCTCCAGCGACAGGCTCCATGAGGATGTAGAGGGTAGCATAAAGCAAGGACACGATAGTGCCTAGGTTGGCCGGCAGGTTGGGGATGGTGATGGCTTCAGGGAAGGGAATTGCGGGGGTGTTGGTGCACTTAAGCCGTTAGTAAAGGGCTCCAGACAGGAACAGAACAATGCCAACTAACGAAGAGGAAGGCGGTCAACAGGATCAGAGGAACACAGGTGATGTGAATGCCAACGTTGATCTTAAACCTATGTCAGTAATGTCACGATCTCATAGACGTCCGAGACTCACAGGATTATGGTGGTAAGAACCATACTAGAGATCGTTAGTTGCTGAGATGGTGACCTCTACAACATTTGCTGTGACTTACGAAGAGGAGCTGCTTCTCAAGGTTAAGAGACATGATGTCGTTACGGGTGTGCCGATATGCAGTGGTTGCGCAACAAGGGTTGGTGATGCCGAGTGGAACGTGGGGAAGTGTCGACGCGGTCAGGGATTTGATCTCTCATACGTGTTTGCATACGTCTGGAAGTGAAGGGAGTAAGTCTTCACTTGGGGTTCAAAGAAGTTGCGAGAAGCGGGTTTACACGGAAGCAATCCACGTTCCAAATTACTGCCAGACAGCCAAGCAGCGTAGCGAATTATACTCGGTTGAACAATGACACTTCAGTGAAGCAAGGGTGATCAGGCCGTTGCTAAAGCATTTTGTATGACTTTCACAAAGCAGCAAATGCCAAAGTGTGAGTGGTACCCTTCGATTGTCTGTTGATTGACACGTGCTTGTGAGCCGAGGCAGGAGACGGAAGTGACATTCGAGCCAAGACAGGCCAGAAGTATGCGAGCGGGCCTACAGAATTGGCACCGCGTGACGATGTTTCTAGACGGCCACATGGCCGGATGCGATGAATTCTCTCGAAAGAGGGTCGTTGCCTTTTCTTCATCTTCTTGATTGACTTGTAAACATCAGTCTCCAGCTCCGCAAACATAATGCGCGGTGGTAAAGACGGCACCGGGTTTGGGAGTCAATAGGCCTCCGTTGCCAAGCCATGACAAAGGCGACCCTGGTGGCTGCTGCGCCTGGTACGGGGTGATGATAGGAGTCTGAACGCGACATCTTCAAAGCAGACGACGAGCCTTGCCTTCTTGAATCCGGCCGCATCCTGATGAACCTTATGGCTTACTGAAAATAGTCTCGGAGAAGCCAGTAATTTAGTGAAATCGGAACGGCAGTCCATCATGGTTTTCCATGACGATGAAGAAGCGCTGCCATTGACCAGAAACGACGCCAACCAGATAGACGACCAACCGCGACCTTCGGCATCATCCATTTCTACAACCTCACTGGTACTGGAACATTTGACGGGGCACCCAAACTCGGTCGAAGCCAAAGAAGCCTTGTATGCAGCACCGCGATCCGAAGAGTTCGAATACGACGACAGAGCGGCATGGCAGCAGACGAGCCATGGCATCGATAAAAAGGCTCGCCGTATACTCTATATCATTGCGTCAGTAGCTGCGCTGGGATGGCTTGCTGCCTTGGTCCTCTTCCTCAGCTCTGGTTCGCACAAGCCACTCTCAAGTCGTCCTCACGATCCCCACGCTACCAAGACCGCCGGTCACGGACAAAAGATCACTCTAGAACAAGTCCTGACTGGCCAATTCTACCCGCGGAGTCACGCAATATCTTGGATAGAAGGAGCCCAGGGAGAAGACGGTCTGTTGCTGCAAGAGGGAGGTGAGGGAGGCCGAGATTATCTGGTCGTTGAACAGGTCAGATACATGCAGGATGTCGAAGCCTCAAAACAACACAGCAAGTCTCTGATGCAGAGACCTGGCTTCACTTTCAAGGATGAGCACATCACTCCAAGCAATGTATGGCCCAGTCCGAACCTCAAATACGTCCTCATTCAATCGCACATCCAAAAGAACTGGAGACACTCCAACACGGGCAGGTACTGGATCTTCAATGTCGATACTCAAACTGCGGAACCTCTCGATCCCGCAGAGCCGGGTACAAGGATACAGTACGCTTCCTGGTCTCCCAACAGTGATGCTGTTGTCTTCACTAGGAATAACAACATGTTCATTCGCAACCTTTCTGCCGATAAAGTCAAAGCAATTACCACCGATGGTGGCGCTCAACTCTTCTACGGTGTGCCGGATTGGGTCTACGAAGAGGAAGTCTTCTCAAGCAACAAGGCTACCTGGTGGTCTGGTGATGGCAAATACCTTGCCTTTCTCCGTACCGACGAGGCTGCCGTCCCTGAGTATCCTGTCCAATATTTCTTCTCGAGGCCGAGTGGTGAACAGCCCAAGCCTGGAGAAGAGAACTACCCAGAAGTCCGAAAGATCAAGTACCCCAAGGCCGGCGCCCCCATGTCTGTGGTTACGCTGCAATTATATGACGTTGCGCAGCGCGAGATCTTCACTGTCCCTATTCAGGGTGACTTCAAAGACAAAGACCGTCTCATCACGGAAGTAACATGGGCTGGTCACAGCGGCAAGGTGCTCATTCGTGAGACCAACCGCGAGAGCGACATTCTAAAGGTTATCCTTGTTGACGCCGTGCGAAGGGAAGGCAAGACGATCAGAGAGGTCGACGTGAATGCTCTCGATGGTGGCTGGTTTGAAGTCTCGCAATCAACAGCCTATGTACCAGCCGACCCTGCCAACGGAAGAGAGCATGACGGTTATATTGACACTGTTATCGATGACGGTTTCGACCACCTTGCTCTGTTTACTCCTCTGGATAACCCCAAGCCAATTATGCTCACCAAGGGTCACTGGGAAGTAGTCGACGCTCCGTCAGCATTGGACCTGAAAAACAACCTCGTTTATTTTGTGGCCACAAAGAAGTCGTCCATTGAGCGTCACATTTACAGCGTCAAGCTAGATGGCACGGACCTCAAGGCTGTCACAGATGACAGCCAGGTGGCATATTACTCCGGATCGTTCTCCAAAGGCGGCGGTTACCTACTCCTGACCAACAAAGGCCCTGGTATTCCATGGCAGAAGGTTATGAACACTCCGAGCAACAACGACAAGCTAGAGATGACGATCGAGGAGAACAAGGGTCTGAGAGAGCTCGTCACCAAGACAGAATTGCCAATCGAGATTTACCAGACCATCAACGTTGACGGCTTTGAATTGAACCTCGTGGAGCGCCGACCTCCTCACTTCGACGAGAAGAAGAAGTATCCCGTGTTGTTCTTTCTTTACAACGGCCCTGGCTCTCAGCAGGTCGACCGAACCTTCCAGCTCAATTTCCAGTCATACGTTGCATCATCCCTGGGATACATTGTGGTCACCCTTGATGGCCGCGGTACCGGTCACCTCGGCCGTGCAACTCGCTGCATCGTCCGTGGCAACCTTGGACACTACGAAGCACACGATCAGATCGCCGCCGCCAAGATGTGGGCTGCAAAGTCTTATGTTGATGAAGAGCGCCTCGCCATCTGGGGTTGGAGCTACGGCGGATTCATGACCCTCAAGACCCTCGAGCAGGACGCTGGCCAAACGTTCAAATACGGCATGGCAGTCGCTCCCGTCACGGATTGGAGATACTACGACAGCATCTACACGGAGCGCTACATGCACACCCCACAGCACAACCCCGAAGGATACGAAAACTCGACAGTCAGTGACGTGGGTGCTCTGTCCAAGAATGTGAGGTTCTTGATCATGCACGGCGTTGCAGACGACAATGTACACTTCCAGAACACGCTGAGCTTGCTCGACAAGCTCGACCTGGCCAGTGTGCAGAACTACGACGTCCACTTCTTCCCCGACTCGGACCACAGCATCTACTTCCACAACGCCAACAGAGTGGTGTATGAGAGTGAGTACCGTGCGAATTCTTTGTGCTGGGTATTCGAATGCTAACGAGTGCTGCAGAGTTGAGAAACTGGCTCATCAATGCCTTCAATGGCGAGTGGCTACGGACGGACAATCCCACGCCGCTCGCACAGATCGAGTGATATGTTTTATTCCATGGCACGTTATCTTGCATGAAACGGTATTGGGCGCGTTATTGTTTCATCTATTGCGCAATCAGAGCGAGAAGCTTTTGACCTTTGAATTTCCTTTGTACAGAGTTTCCAGCCATGATTCGTGAGTTCGTCGTCGGACGTCAGCATTTTATCAAAACCAGCCCTGCAGCTCAGCACTGCTTCACATCGACATCTCGAAAGATTCTGAGTCCAAAAGATGGAACGCCTTGATATTTCGTTCTATAGACCTTGGATCTCTGTTGGATAATAACATGCCCAGCCCTCCCATTCCTCTAAACTCCAGTTTTTATCGTCATGAATCTTATCAGTCTTTTCGTCAAGCATACAGTCCTTTCAATCGTGACCCGTCCTCTCCTCGATCTCAAATGATGGAGTGTCTAAGGGCCGCTTTTGCTTTCCCTCGCCGTGGTTGAAGGCACACGTGAACTTGAGCAAGTTCGCATTGGTGTGTCCCTGGCAGACAGTGACTTCGTCCCCTGTGTACACTCTTCCATACAGCTGCTTGCCATTGGCGTCTTTGGCATTCAGCTTGACGCCATTGATGTAAATGCCATTGCTACTGTCGGTAGCGATGAGACAGTGCAATCCAGGCAGTTTCATCCAGTCCCCACCCGTCTTTTCAACCTTTTCGATACCCTTGGCGTGGAAGTAGAGCACAACGCCACGTTTTGGCACGCGAGTATCGAGAGGGTTTGGAAATACTACAGTGTTCGACGGGCTACGGCCCCAGGTTGTGATGCGAGAACTCAAGTCAATCGTTACAGCACAGAATGAGTCCGAAGTAGTTGTCAAACGACCAAGCCGAGGAGCTGGCCGGATGAATTCTGGCTGCGACTGCGGAACTGTATTGAAAGGTTGGTCAAGTGCCAGATTGATTTCAGAGTTAGCAGTCGTTGGCGGCAGCGAATGAAAGCTTGTTCCGGGCAGAAGGTTATGTGTAGTAAAGTCATGGCCGCTGACAGAAGATGCATATTCAAGAGAGTGGGTGCTTGGATCGGCGGGGTCGTAGAACGACGATGCAGAGAGTGGAAGGCTGATCTGTCGATTGAACGATGGCTTCCTTTCACTGGGCTGCACTGGTTTTGGTGTCTCTTCCAGACTTCCCTGTGCTTGCCCGAAAGACGTTTGTGGCGCGTCATTTGGTGTTGTGGGCGTGGTTGGCTCGCTCTCGTCAGCCGTCGCCGAGAATGCAGATTGCGAAGAGTCCATGTTAAGGTCACGCATGTCTGACTCAGCTCCTTCAAGACTGGCGAAATTGGATGCATGCAGGTCGCTAGCGAGAGGAAGCCTTTCTTCTTCTTCTTCAAAGATTGGCTGGGCAACATCAACCGGCTGATGACTGGCGGCAGATGTGAACAACTCTTTTTGGGCGCTTTGATGGACGATTGACGAATCCACGTTGGGAAGCTCAGGCGCGAAGACGGGCTTTTCAAGTTGAGTCCCAAAGACGCCGGAGCTTCTCACAAATGATGGCTGGATTTCCCCAAACAGGCGCTTTGGTTGTTCGTTCACAGCAAGATCGCGGATACCAGGGTCTTCAGCAGCATCAATGGGTCTCAAGGGATGTGTCGGCTGCTGTGAAGCGGCAGGAGCTTGTGAAGCTACCCGCCCACTCTTGAAACGTTTTGATTGGCGAGGGTCAAGAAACTCGAGGTCGCCAGAGTCAATGCTTACTCCTTTTGCCTTGTCGTACTTTCCGTGAATGCTTAGTTGCGAGAGATCGTGTGCCGCGCCTGCCTCTGCATCCTCCTCTTCAATAGTCAGCAGGCCAGACGTTGGCTCGTCTTCGACTTGACTCGAGCTGCCGCCTAGCCAAGGGTATGAGAGACACTGCAAAGCCGAAGGTCTGGCTGCAGGATCTTTGTTGAGCATGTCTTCCAGCAAATCCAGAGCCTGGTCAGTGATGCCGTGCTGTTCGAGAATGGTAGTACTAAGAGGAGTGCCGATGATGCGTTCGAACATGGCTCTTCCTGTTTGGTCTGCGATGCCTTCGAAGGGCGGTTTCAAACTCATAGCGTACCAAAGAACTCCACCAAAAGACCAGATATCGACAGACGAGCTGTAACAATGATATTTTCCTCGTGGTTGTGACGCTCCTTTGCGATCGCGCTTTCGTCCCTTGCCGTTGACGTGGGCGTCGTAGTGAGGAAACACTTCTGGCGCGCAGTAGAGCAGGGTTCCGCAGAAAGTCTTGAGAAACGTCTCGCTATCAGATACGATCTTGGACAATCCAAAGTCAGAGAGTTTGACCGTGAAAGATTGAGGATTACTGTCGGCGATCAAGATGTTGTCGGGCTTGATGTCTCTATGGGTAATCATCTTGCGGTGCAAATAAGCTAGAGCACCAAAGACCTGCGCTGCCATCGGTTTTGCAAGGTCTTCTGGCAGAGCACCGTTTGAGCCAAGCCACTGCTGAAGATCACCAAACGGGACCAGTTCCATGATGATGTAAAGGTGGTTCTTGACGTCGTGACAATCGATGTATTGAACAACATGAGGATGGTTGATGTCCTTCATGATGCGAAGTTCGTTGTCAAGCTTCTTGTCAATGACACCATTCTTCATGAACCGCCGCTTCTCCAGCTCCTTGGCAGCAAACAGCTGACCATTACTCTTGCTGTTGAGACGATAGACAGTGGCAAAGGCACCCTTTCCAAGATGTCCCGTAACGTTGTATTGGTCACCGCCGCTCCAATGCATGCCAAAGGGATTCGCTTGCAGTAACAACGGTTTGACGCTGGTCTTTGCGTCCTGTCCTCTTGGACCAGGTCGAGCACCCTGAGTCTGCTGATCGTGTGCCTGTTTGGCCCTTTCGATGTTGACGTGTTCCAGATAAGCAGCAAACCTTTTGCCGTATTCGTCGTAGTGGTTGTCTCTTGAAGGCGTGCGGAAAATGAATTTCAAGCTTTCGTCTCTCTTAGTCGACAAAATTTGGATGACAGAGCCCGCAGTGAGCATCATGGTAGCGGCATTGTTATTGCCTCTGCCCCGGAGAAGCTTGCCATCGACTATGGTGCCGTTGGTCGACATGTCATGGAGCATACAGACACCGGCATCGGTCATGTAAATCCTAAAGTGCATGTTGCTGACCCTTTTGACAGTGTCGGTGTCTATGACGATGTCGCAACCATTGGGATTGCGGCCAAAGACAAAGCCCATGGCGGGATTGTGTACCTTGGCCGACATGCGAAGAGCAAGGTCCAGGGGGTGGCGCTGATCTTCGCCTGCCGCTAGAAAAGTCTCCTCTTTCTGGAGATCTGCCATACTCAAGCCATCGCTATATGTGCTGGGGGTGACGTTCTGCAAGACATGTTGAGGAGCTCTCATGGCAGTGCTGACAACGACCTGGTAGGCAGCAATCGAGCAGGGGTGCAGGATGCAAATGACATCGGCAACATCAACCTCCTCGAGCTCGGGTTCATCTTGCTGGGTGGCCTGCTGGGTGGCTTGTTGAGTAGCTTGCTGGGTTGACTGGATGGATTGGTGAGTGTTCTGGCGCCGAGTCGGGGTGTGATCCGAAGTGGGGTTCGCGCGAGTGGTGACCATGGTGGCTCTAGGATGGAGAGGTAGAGTGGATGCGAAGACGGCTCAAACATCCCCAGCCGTAGCCCAACAGGCGGCCAGGGCCGGGATTTGATATGCGGAGACTCGAAATGAGCGGCGAACCGAGCGATGCGCTGCGACTGCCAATCGTCCCGGCTCTTTCTGATCGCGCGTTCCGGACGGAGATGGTATGCCTTTTGGTGGGCGAAGGTGGTGTTGTGTACTGGATGGCGTGACAGGCTTGAGTGTTTTGATATGTCCAGATTCGGGAAGGACTCGTCTGGTCGCAAGCGCTTCGCCCGAAAAGAGAGCAATGACCGATGGGTCGAGGATCAGACGGTAGCGCGAGCGATTTGACGCGAAAGGACACGTCTTGAATGATGAAGGCTGCTAAGACCAAGTATGAGGACAAGAAGAGAAGAAAATGGTCGCGATACACTCGCGAGCCGCGCAGCAACCGCCATGCCCGAACACCCACCCCCACGCGCTTGCCGCTTCGAAAGCATCCGCCCGCCTCGGCCCCAGTGGTTGCCTAACCTCCACCTTTGCACTGCACACTGCACACTGCACACTACACACTGCACACTGCACACTACACACTGCACACTGCACACTACACACTGCACACGTACATCATTGTATCAAGTTCCATGAGTGTACAACGGTCGGCAGAGTCATGCTGGGAAGATGGCTGGTGCTGTGCTTGCACTCTTGTTTGAAGGTATGAACAACTGGACGACAGGTTTGCGCTCTCAATGGACATGGGCTTCCACAACCGACCTTCTGCCTTGCAAAGGACCATCATCAAACCCGTCAATATTTGAAATCATAAACACCCTCATCCCTGCGCTGTAAGCCTGTCGTTTTGCTTGCTGGTCTACTCTTGGTCATGGTGGGCAGGCGCGTCCATAGCCCAGACGATCGTAACTGCCTGCTGCCACAACAATCTCTTGTGTTTTGTACCCAACACCAAAACTCTCTCACACACTGTGCGTGACTCCACATCCTTTCATATCTGTCCGCGTCAACATGTCTGAATCACGCATGCGGACTGCCTCGCAGTCTCCCCCACCCAAACGTGTCCGTCTCGAAGAAGTGAGTGTTTTGACGACATTGTTTCTTGCATTCGCTGACTGATGACCTAAGGAGCAAGACATGTCCAGCCAAGAAGATGTCGGCGCCATGTCTGAAGAGAGCCCAGGAGACGCGAGTCGCCCAGAAACCTTCTCCACCTATTCCTTTGCCGAAAAAAGACTGGCCGCATATATCGGCTTCCAAAACACTTCGGAGCTGCATCTTCTCGCCATATCTTGGCCATTCCTTCGAGCTGTCTCCGCTATTCAGCCCATCTCTCACAAAATACCCAAAGAAATGGCGTTGGCCTTGCTTCGAGATGCCCAGCATATCGGTGGATTGGCTGTCATCGATGATGATTGGTCCTTGCTTGGTTCTGATGGCAAGGGAACCTCAAACATGGTCAAAGCCGAGCACCTGGCCATCGTTCTGGTGAATCTAAGATCCGATCTGTCACGCGTGGCTGCCGCTTCAAACCTGCAGAACGAGCAGTTGCATCGACAATACAGCCAGACATTCCAAGACAGTTACCCCTCACGCCCATGCCCTCAGATCAACTATCCAGTCAAGCCTCCAATCTTGGGTCCCTTGCCTGGAGAGGATGGGCTCGAATCATACAACAGATGCTTGGTCGTCGTCCGGCATGTTCGAGACATCATGAATACCAAAGCTTTCAACACTAGGTACAAGGCTGACAATTTCAAGTCCGGTCATGCCATCACTGAGGATCACAAGCCGATGTGGATGCGCACTCGGGCAGATGCTCTCGATTCATCACAACGAGTGACTTTCCTTCGCTACTTGCGACCATCGTCGGTGCTCTCTGATCAGAAACCACATACCACCAAGCTAACACACGCAACACCCGATTTGACCCTCTCTACAATCAGCTGTGTGGCCACGGAATCACGCGTGCCTGTTGCTGGCCAAAGGTCAGCCGAAATCACCGATGTCGTGGACCGCCCGACATCAAGGTCAATTGCCGTCGTCTGGGACCACACTATCGAGCCCGCCCACGCGAAGCCGGCACTGAAAAGAGCAATGGATCGCGCCAAAGACTGTGGCGCTCACATGCCGTCAGAACTGCAAAGGCTAAGAGCAGACCCAAGCCTCTTCAGCCATGAGTCGTTGCTGTACAATCAGATCCGCTGCCAATTCGAATGCGACTCTCTACGCATTGAACTCGACAAGCTGTTTTTGCAATATTCGACATCAGCCTTTGGCGACACCATCACCGTCACTCAGAACCTGGATTCCGAGCCTTGGTCTGAGATACTGGCTGCACTTTGCCATTCGGCGAACAGCAATTTTGTGTTGCGTGTTGGATTCTTTGCGGTGGATGGCTGATGTCAGGGTCTTCGATTGACGCACGTAAATTAGACCTGCACTGCATGGCACTAAGATGGAGGCATTTTGCTAAAGTAGAATTCATGCGTATTCACGGCCCTAACTCAATAGTCTCGTGACAGTCTTCAAGGCTGCTTTGATCTGGCATTCTGGTCTTTACTTGTCGTCTGCATGACCCTGTCCTTGTAATATGAAGTCGCATCGTCCAGCTCTCGTGCCGCCAACTTCTACATATGCATATACACGGTGGAACTGAATACGACTTGACTTTTGCTGTACCTTCTGCTACCTCGGATCTTGAGATGGTGGATGCCAGTGACACTCGCAGTCAATGTGAGAGACTCCTTAGTGCGAGCGGTACTACACATCAACAACCCGTCCGCGAAGACACTTGCACATTCTTTCCGTGCATTCTCATTTCAGTAATCTGTACTCGGCATTTTGAACAGTCTCATAATGAAATCGACCAAGATATGTGACCCCCTTGTGCCCGGCAATCCCCTCCAAAAGTGGTATTATGCCGGTTCCTCGAAATCACAGCCAAACGCCTTTGTCCGAGCCTGTACGCCCTTCCCATATCCCATAAAATCGAATTTATACTTTCATGATGCTCGCCCGAGGAGCCATATCATCCATCATCCATCATCCATAACCGCGTAAACTCTTCATGCCTAGATGTTTCGACTGCACGTCAAATGCCGTCGCTTCATGCGCCAACGCCCACGCCCGAAGCCACGCTACCTAGTCTGAGCCTTCTAAGCCCAAGACCACTCTTGCCGGCCTCCCTGGCACAAGCACTGGCTCCGTCACCCGTGCCAGTCATCCCGGGCTCGAATCTACCGGCTTCCTTGCCCATCGAATATCCGGCCGAAAAGCTGATGGCACTGAATACGACTACGACACCAACACTGACAACCCAGGTGAAGAGCGTCGGACTTACGGCCATGTCGTCAGCACCGTATATAGCGGCAGAGTTGCGTCGCTTCTTGATGGCTCTGCGCTCTTTTGACGAACCTCGACCCGAGGCTCCCTTGCGCTTGGCTTCTGGCTTGGTGGAGCGGGCGTCAACGGATGCAGAGGTCGAAGTAGAGGCACGGCGGATCGTGGGCTTGAAAGTGGGCTCCACTGCTTGCAGTACCGGAGGTGAGGCGTTGGCTTCAAGCGCGGAAGCAGGAACCATACGCAGTGTGTTTGGCTGAATCCTGTTGGGGAGCGGTGGGGCAGTGTCGGTTGTTGCACGAGTGCTAGACTTGGGCAGTCCACGGGCGGCGGCGGCAAACGACTGCAGAGTGGAGAGACTGGCACGTAGAGCGGCTTCATGGTCCGCAGCTGCATTGTATGAAGGTGAAGCCATGTTAAAAGGCGAGTGTTGGACCCTGGCCTCCGTACGGGAAGGATATGAGTGCCTGGCCGAACGACGGCGCTCGGGTTGAGCAGGAAAGTAGGACCGAGGCACAAGTTGACTGGCATGCCTGCCTATGTGAGCTGATGGATGAGAAAAGGCGTTAGGCTGGGGTGTGAATGCGACGTCGTTGTTGATGGGATAGTTGACAGCAGTTCTGTTTTCATCGTCGTCCGAGGACTCGGCGGCAGCATGCCTGATATGCGTGGCCGGAAGTGCGAGGCCCTCACCCGAAGATGTCATGACCTGATCGTCATCGCTCTCACTCTCTTCATATTCTTCCTGGCTGCTACCGTTTTCGATACTACCCGGCCGACTGGCCATGTTCAGTCGTGACGGGCGACCGGGTCTCTGACGTCTTCGACGCTGCGGGGAAGGAATCTGGTGGACACGAAGGCCAGTAGTTACGATCTCATCAGCGGCTGACGACAGGGACGACGACGAGGGCTGAGAGGATATCTCGATCCATGAATCTAGATGACTGGCGTCAGCGCTGGCTTGACGACCCTCATTCAGCCCAGCCATGGGAGTAGAAGCATTTCGAGAAGAAGATAAATGAGCAAACGCAAGCAAACCAACATGAGATAATCGCAAGAAGGGGGTCGAGTCACACGCTTGCTTCTTACCATCTGACCGAGTCCGGGCTGTGTCCCGAGACCCATGACCCGTGTTGGCTGAGCCAAAGAGAATCGACATGATGACTGATGTCGCGTATGGGTGATAGTTTGAAACCTGGTTCTATACGTGGTGGTTGCAAAGTTTGGATGGCAAGTGGTACAAGAAGAGGGGCGGGGAGTAGGTAGTCAAGGGGGAGATGGCTGAGATAGTGGCTAGAAGCGTGGCAGCCTGATATTCCTGAGCAAACAGGCGATGACAAGTCACGCGGCAGAGACAACTCAGTCCGTCAAGGCCGTAGGGAGACGATGCGTCTGAACGACAGAGATAGCGTGATTTGGCAGGAAGCAGACAGCAGCGCGCGCCGTCGACAGTTGATGATGATGCCAGTCGGTGAATGAGTGACAATGTGGGGGTCCCCCGCTGTTGGCGCAACGGTCTGCCTGATCAAGTGCCCAACTTAGACTTTGCTTCCCCTTTGTCCTTGTTTCAAAGAGATTCCACCCTCTCAAAGTCGATGAAGAAACAAAAGCCATGCAATGTTGATTGGCCTACTCTTACTTGGCCCGCATGAGGGGCGTCCACGAGTCCCTTGGATCGGCCTCAGCAGGGCTTGACCGCCGCCCAACCACTTGCAATCAATATCACTTGCATGTCCACGTGATCATCGAGCCGGGTTTCCATATGGAAATGTCGATAGCATACCTATGAAGCTACTACTATGTATCAAAAAACTACGACTAACCCAGCGCCGTGATCGTACAAAGATCTTCCATACCCAGTCATGTCTCCTACCATCTGGCCGAGATCATGCTTCTCCAGAAATGACTCCATGAACGCCTGACTTTTTGATTGTGACGTGAACCGATTAGATGCTGTAAGAGGCATTTAGTCAAAGGAGACGCGCTGGCCCTGGAAATCACCAAAGCCACCACGGTTGGTCGAGCCGCCGCGAGAGCCACCACGACCACCACGGCCACCACGGCCGCCACGGTCACCGAAGCCACCGCGGCCACCACCACGGCCACCGCCACGACCACCGCCAAAGCCACCACGGCCACCGCCGCGACCGCCGCCGAAGCCGCCGGAGCCGCCGTTGTTGTCACGAGGAGCAGCATAGTCCAGGCGAATGTTGCGGCCGTCAACGTCGGCACCGTTCATGCCCTCAAGAGCAGCCTTGGCCTCATCGACGGAGCTGAACTCGATGTAACCAAAACCCTTGGGAGCGCCGGTCTCACGGTCAGTGGGCAGACGAATGCTGTTGATGCCGCCGAATTCGGAGAAATAACCGGTAAGGCTGTCCTGGGTGGTGTTGAAAGAGACGTTGCCGACGAAAAGAGTGCTGGAGGGAGTGCCCTGCTGCTGGTCGCCGAAGTTTTTGGCACGAGTGTTGACCTGGTCCTTGTTGTAACCGCGGTTGCTGTTGTCTCTGGGAGTGCTGAAGTCGCACTTCAGGGTCCTGCCGTCAAGCTCGGTGCCGTGCTTGGCGTTGAGGGCCTCGGTGGCGGCGTCGATGTCGGCGAACTCGACGTAGGAGAAACCCTTGGAGCGGCCAGAGTCGGCGTGGGTGATGACTCTGACGGAGACGGGAGAGAACTCCTCAAACTCACGCGACAGCCAGTCCTCGTCGACGTTCCACGAGAGACCACCGACGAAGAGAACCTTGGAAGGCTCACCGAAGGTGCCCTCGGCCTTGACCTTCTTGGAGGCGGGAGCAGCCTCAGTCTCAGCCTTGCGCTTCTTGCTGGGCTCCTCAACCTTCTTCTCCTCCTCTTCAGATTCGGAGTCGGAGTCGGAGTCGGAGTCGGAGTCGGAAGAATCGTCCTGTAAGGTCAATGGTCAGTATGCTTGATAGAACAAAGGATGCAACGTGATCAACACGTACCTTGGCAGCGGGCTTCTCGTCCTCGGACTCGGAGTCGCTGTCAGAGGAGTCAGAGTCGGAAGACTCGACCTTCTTGGCAGCCTTAGCGGCGGGCTTCTCGTCGTCGGAGCTCTCGCTCTCAGACTCGGAAGAAGACTCGGAGGACTCGTCCTTCTTAGCGGCCTTCTTGCCGTTGGCCTTGGCGGCGACGGGCTTGGTCTCGGCCTCAGACTCGGAGTCGGAGGAGCTGTCGGAGGAGCTGTCCGAGTCCATCTCCTCGTCAGAGTCGCTCGAAGGCTCAGGAGTAGGCTCCTTCTTGCTCTTCTTCTTCTCGGTGGCCTTAGCGGCCTTCTTTGCGATGTCCTTGCTCTTGACCTTGGGGGTCTCGGCAGCCTTGGTGACACGGCCAGCCTTGACGGCCTTGGTGACGTCGGCCTTAGGGGCGGCCTTCTTGGTGCTCTTGTCCTTTGCCATTGTGATGTTTCAAGATTCTAGATAGCGAGGTTAGTAAGGTCCACCTTGATGAAAGTATAGGCAAGGCAAATCGCGTCGAGGCGCGCATGGTAGATCGGTCAAGCTGTCGCAGATTGCAACAGCGACAGCTAATCCCACAGACATCGTGCGAGCGACCAGTGACGATCGCATGGTGCGGCAAGCCCTCAGTTCCCCAGCATGACACAGATGTGATTGAAGCCAACAAGCCCTCAAGCCCACTGTACCCGCGGCGTCTCGAGGCGATGTGTTCCCACAAGAAGCCACAAGAGCGCACGCGAGATGGTCAAATGATAAGCCGTTCTGAATGTGCATGTGCCCACTGCCCACGTTAAAGAGATGGCGACATCTCTGTCTGCTTCACGCAAAACCAACAACGCGAAGAGAAGACTTGAACCCACTGATGAGAGGAGCGACGAACCCACTAGATGTGATGGAAATGGTCGAGAAGAAAGAGGCGATGAATGATCGTGACAGAAACAAGACAATTTCTGCTGGAGGAGGATGCAGAAAAAAAGAGGCAGGCGATCGCTTCAAATAGCTGGGCGCGCAGCTCGTACTTTTTTTTGCAGACCTTTCGACGCTAGAACCGCATTCACCGCCTTGACACAAAAAGCGTTCACCTTGATCCGAGATAAGATAAGACCATTCGGCCGCGTCTAGCCCGCGTCGAGCCCGTGTCTGGAGTGGGTCGGCTTCAGAGCTGCCAGCGTGGACTTTCAAAGCCGTATTACAATGGTTGGACTGACATAACATGGCTCCTCCCACATCACATCGGCCTCGCAAGAAGAGAAAGGATGAACGCGTGTCCGGTACTCGCAACAATGCCTTGATCCTCACCGATGCCGAGACGAAACAGCAGAAGCCAGCTTTCCCCCTGGTGTCCTTCTTGTTGCCTGCAAAGGGGACGCTGTCACAATGGACTTTGATGCCGCTCATCCTTATGGCAGTAGGGCTTTTCAGATGGGCTACCGGATTTTGGGGTTATTCTGGTGAGTTTCAATGCCTCTGCCTGCTTGGGCATATGATGCTCATTCACAACAGGCTTCGAGAAACCTCCTATGCATGGTGATTTTGAAGCTCAGCGGCATTGGCTGGAGTTGACTATCAACCTGCCTGTGTCTCACTGGTATTTCCATGACCTCCAATGGTGGGGTCTGGATTACCCACCTCTGACAGCTTACCACAGCTGGGTGCTTGGAAAAGTGTAAGTACCCTTTCCTTGACCCTGTTTCCAGTCTCAGAAGGTTGATGTTGGCTAGGGGCAACTTGGTCAACCCATCCTGGTTTGCATTGAAAAGCTCGCGCGGGCTTGACGACCCCGACTTGAAGATATTCATGCGCGCCACCGTCATTGTGTCCGAGTATCTCATCTTGGTACCAGCGGCCGTCATTTTCGTCCGGCATATGGGCAAGCTATGCGGTATCACGACTTGGGAATCGTCGGTCGCGCTCACCGCTATCCTCATGCAACCTGCGACCATGCTCATTGATCATGGCCATTTCCAGTATAATACAGTCATGCTTGGTCTGATGCTCGCATCCATGTCGAGTATACTTGCTGGCCGCCATCTTTGGAGCTGCGTTTACTTCGTTGCTGCCCTCGGTTTCAAGCAAATGGCCCTGTTCTACGCACCAGCTGTATTTGCTTACCTTCTAGGCATTTGTGTTTTTCCTCGGATCAATATCGGTAGGCTGCTGAGCATAGCTGTCGTTACCATCATTTCGTTTGCGGCTCTGTTCCTGCCCTTCCTTTCGGGAGCGGCTTACGACTCGTGGAAAGGCGTATCTTTACCCTCGGATGCGCAAACACCTCCTTTGCTCCAGAACATTCCGCTTGAACTTTCGCCCAAGGCTTGGTACTATCCGCTTGCGTTCCAGCTTGCACAGTCAATTCACCGCATCTTTCCTTTCGCGCGCGGACTTTTCGAGGACAAAGTAGCCAATATTTGGTGTGCGGTTCACGCATCGGGTGTTCACAAGCTACATCAATACGACTCAAGCCTTTTGTCTCGTGCAGCTCTCGGACTTACCAGCCTCTCGATCCTCCCTCCGTGCACAGTCATCTTTTTCAAGCCAAGGAAGGAGTTGGTCCCGTGGGCACTGGCAGCGACAGCATGGGGATTCTTCCTTTGCAGCTACCAGGTTCACGAGAAGAACGTCTTGTTACCTTTGCTGCCGATGACAATGCTGATGGCGGGACATGGCGGGATGAGAGCTGACCTGCGAGCATGGATTGGGTTCGCAAATATGCTGGCCTCATGGACCATGTTCCCGCTGCTCAAGCGAGACGAGCTCAGAATCCCCTACCTTGTCTTGACTTCACTCTGGGCCTACCTCATGGGGCTTCCGCCGACAACGCTCTCAGCATATTTTGGTGAGCAAGGTGTTTGGCTGAGCGTGCCGGTGAAGCTGGTGCACGTTTTGTTTTATGCGGCAATGATGGCATGGCACGTTGGAGAGGCGTTCATCCCGGCACCTGCGGGAAAGCCGGATCTGTGGGTTGTCGGCAATGTTTGTGTGGGAGCCACAGGGTTTGGACTGTGCTACCTCTGGTGCCTGTGGCAACTGGTATCAGAGAGTGGACTCTTGGGCAAAGCAGAGGAAGAGAAGCAAAAGACACTATGATAGACGACAGGAGAAGGGAAGGGCGCAAGTCAAGAGAAGGGGTGGTATTGTACAGTATTGGTACATGGATGTAAAAGCAGGATGTTTTCCCATATTCCATAAACGCCGATCGCGATGCAGTTGAAACGAGAGGTGGAAGACGTGGATGGTCTAGGGCAGGCTGAAGCCGTAGCCCTGCATGCACGTCTTGTATTTCTGGATCATGGACTGGCAGTCGGCTTGCGGGTCGGGAGCGTTGGAAAAGAGCATGCACTCGTCGCGAGCGGCCTTTTCATCTTTGCAGACGCAGCATGGCTGTCGCAGAGGGTCAGTCGATGTGTGGGTAGGGAGTCGAGGAGGGAAGACAAGGGTACCTTGACTTTTGCGGCGGCGTCGCCCGGAGGCTTGAGGTCTGCGGCGAGGTTGTTGGTAGTGACAACGGTGGACGACGCTGGAAGAAGGTTAGAGAAGGCGGGAATGACGGCGGAAAGGGATGGAAAGACGGACGCTGAGACATGGTTGCAGAATTTGGGAGCGATGTCGAGAGAAACAGAGGACAGAGAGGGAATGCGACAAAAGTAGACGTCTTGGACGCAGCACGTCAAGATCGGAGGAGCAGCGATATGCAGCGATATGCATATGTCAGCAGCGAGTCAGAGAGCGAGCACGAGTGCGGCGAACTGACTCGGCGGGCTGCCCCTCGGTGGGCGCGAGTAAACAGGCAAAGAAAGAGCGTGTTTCGCTTCAGTAATTTCCTCCTGCCATTCGTCTGCTTGCACCTGTCTGGAGCTGTCTGCCTGTCACTCCGCCTGCCTGTCACTCCCCCTGTCTGCCACTCCGTCTGTCTGTCACTCTCCCTGTCATCAGAATCCCCTCTTCTTTTCTTGCACACCCTCCACCATGGCCAAGATCTTTTCGCTCGAGGGCAAGGCCCTCAAACTCGACTCGGCCGCAGACATGGACGCACACATTGCCCATCTCAAGAGCAACAACGACGTCGAGGAGGTCGTCTTCGTCGGAAACACTCTGGGCGTCGAGGCCTGCGAGGCCCTGGCCAAGGTGCTCGAGAGCAAGAAGAAGCTCAAGGTAACACCGCCCATGCCAACGCCTCAAGATTGTCTGTCTGTCTGACCCGGTGCCGTGCTGCGCTTCTGCAGGTAGCCAACTTTGCCGACATCTTCACCTCGCGCCTGCTGTCCGAGATCCCCGCCGCCCTGACACACTTGCTTACTGCTCTGCTCACCCTGCCCGAACTGCACACCGTCAACCTGTCCGACAACGCCTTTGGCCTCAACACCGTCGCCCCGCTGCAGCCCTTCCTCTCGCAGCACGTCCCTCTGCAACACCTGATCCTCAACAACAACGGCCTTGGCCCCGCCGCCGGGACCCTGGTTGCTGAGGCTCTCACCACTCTTGCCGAAAAGAAAGAGCAAGCTCGAAAGCAGCATGCCAAGACTGTGCCCGACCTCGAGACCGTCATCTGTGGCCGCAACAGACTCGAGAACGGCTCCATGAATGCCTGGGTCCAAGCCTACTCGGCCAACAACAAGATCAAGACCATCCGCATGGTCCAGAACGGCATCCGTCAAGAGGGCATCTCTGCTTTGTTGCAGAATGGTCTGAGCAAGTGCAACGCTCTCCAGGTTTTGGACCTGCAAGACAACACCTTCACCGCCATGGGTGCTCGCGCTCTCGCTGACGTCGTCGCAAACTGGTCTACCATCAAGGAGCTCGGTGTTGGCGACTGCTTGCTCAGTGCACGCGGCGCCGTCATGCTCGCTGAAGCCCTCAAGACCGCCCAGAACAAGTCCCTCCGAACACTGCGCCTGCAGTACAACGAGATTGATGCCAAGGGTGTCCAGGCTCTCTCCAAGGTCGCACAAACGGATGCTTTGCCTGCCCTGCAACGTGTCGAGCTCAACGGCAACAAGTTCTCCGAGGACGATGACAACGTTGCTGCCCTCAAGACTTTGCTCGATGAACGCAGAGAGCAAGTCGCTCCCGATGCTGACGAAGACGACGAGACATGGGGCGTTGACGAGCTCGACGACCTGGAAGAGGACAGCGACGACGAGGATGATGATGAGGACGATGAGGAAGAGGCCGAGGAGGAGCGTGTCGTCAAAGAAGCCGACCAAGCCGAGTCTGAAAACGTCGCCCAAGAAAAGGACAAGGCCGTCGATGAGCTCGCAGATCTCATGGGTAAGACCGAGCTCAAGTAGACTTTGACGCAACACGCATCGTGCTTTGGATTAGCGTTTCCCTTCTTCTCTTCGACTTGGATTCTTGTTGCTCCCCTTTTTCTTTTGACTCATCTTCACGCCATGATACCACACGCAATCCCCTTATATATATATATGCTCTTCACCCCGAAAATAACCGAACCATCATCTCGCAGGCATACCATGTGCCTTGCCACCCAAAATCATTCAAATCCATGCAACCATAGCACGCGCCTTACCTATGCACTCGAAAAGAAACATGTGCAACCGGTGCTGCCCTTGGCTGTGTGCAGCTCATTAACAGGGCCATCATGACTCCATGCCAAACATCATGTATTGGAGCGATACGAAAGGGACCCCACAGCACGCTTCAAATGCCATTCATTGCACAGTGCTGATAGAGACGTCTGCGTGACTTGTGATTATTCGTCTGTTGACATGCCCATCACCATTTGAGGTATACAGAAACCAGAGACAACACCAAGACGTCTATTCCGGCATCCACGTTGGTTCCATTTCTTCTATCTGTTTTATCTCTTACTCTTGCCTTCGCCTTTGTTTACTCTTGCCTTTGCCTTTTCTTACTCTTGCCTTTGCCTTTTCTTACTCTTGCCTTTGCTTATTCTTACCCTTACCTTTGTTTTTATTGTTACTCTTGCCTTTGCCCTTGCCCTTGCCCTCGCCCTCGCCCTTGCCCTCGCCCTCGCCCTCGCCCTTGCCCTCGTCCTTGCCCTTGCCTTTACCTTCGCCTTTATCTTTATTTTTGTTTTTATTTTTGTTTTTGCCTTTGCCCTTACCCTTCCTTTTATATATAACTAGATAGATAGATTTGTCATTTGTCCGATCTAGCTCCCTTGCGGGTCCATGCGGAGTAGCTGCATAAGTTATGTAGAGGGGAAAACCGTGAAAAACTGAATAAAAACCCTCCCTCCTCCCTAGTTGGTTGCCATCGCCCTGTCTGTGGAGTTTCCTTCTTACCGGTAGAGGGGGCTGCGTAAAGCCCTGCCCCTGTCTGACCTGCCATGGTCGTTTCTTGACGTGTTTTATGGCACGTCCTCCTGTGCCATCTCTCTTATATATAACTATATTTTTAAGTAGAGCTATTAATCTTACCTTATAATAATTATATAGTATGAAATGATAAAATATAATAGATGGATAAGATAAAAATATTGGAAATAAAGTTACCTTTTTGCGGCAGTGACTGCGGTATACTCGAGTACCTGCGGCAATACAAATAGCGATTGCTTTACGAATTTTGATATAAGGATTTGAGGGGTTGCCCGTTTCGTAGTTGCGGCCGACGGTCCCTACTAGCCAGACAGATACCTACAGCAAACATCTTCAGCCAATGGTCAAGGTAAATACGTCTTGAAGCGTCGACCCGCAAGGACAAGCCATGGCAACGACTGTGTCATCGACTGGCGGTCGGACACAACATCATCTGATCACTAGAGCGCAGCCGAGAGCATGTTTGTTCCAGCAATCTTCGTTCAAGGATGTTGATTGTCTTTCGCTGTGACTGGACAATGCCCAAGGTGGCGAATGGTCCTATCAATCTCGAATCTCTGCCTGTCTGCTGTAAAAACTTGTGCATTCCGATATGTCGTTATAGCACCTGATCATTCCTTGAGAACGCATCTCTCACCAGAAAGGAGTCCCTACCGTATTAGCTGAAGTCGCAAATGTGACAAAAGAGTGAATCAGAGAGCAGGACAGAAAATCACAATGGGTAGAAGAACGGAACTGTACACTTTGACATTGAAGATTTGGAAGAAAAACTCAATGAGACGCTACTTTCGCTCTACTATACACACGGCCTGTTTGGCTACCCCATTTTCCCCGTTCAAATTTTATTGAGAAATTTACGAGAAGCTGGAAGTGAAGCTCTTGACAACGTCACGGAGCTTAGCCTCGAGGTCCTTGCTGAGAGCGCCCTCCTTGTCAATGGTGTCGAGGATCTGCTTCTCGTTGGTGCGGAGGTGGTTGAGGAAGTCGGCCTCCCACTGCAGGATCTTGGAGACGGGGACGGAGTCGAGGAAACCGTTAATACCGGCATAGATGAGAGGAACCATCTCGTTGACGGCCATAGGAGAGTACTGCTTCTGCTTGAGCAGCTCGGTCAGACGCTCACCACGGGACAGAGTCTGCTTGGTGGCGGCGTCAAGGTCAGAACCGAACTGGGCGAAGGCGGCGACCTCACGGTACTGGGCCAAGAAGAGCTTGAGCGAACCAGCAACTTGCTTCATGGCCTTGAGCTGAGCGGCGGAACCGACACGCGAGACGGAAAGACCGACGTTGATGGCGGGACGGATACCCTTGTAGAAGAGCTCAGCCTCCAAGAAGATCTGGCCATCGGTGATGGAAATGACGTTGGTGGGAATGTAGGCAGAAACGTCACCACCCTGGGTCTCAATGATGGGCAGGGCAGTGAGCGAACCACCGCCGAGCTTGTTGTTCATCTTAGCGGCACGCTCGAGGAGACGAGAGTGGAGGTAGAAAACACTGTGCGAGATCAGCGGCCGGGTTCATGTCAGGATATTCAATGCAACTTACTCTCCGGGGTAGGCCTCACGACCGGGGGGACGACGGAGTAGCAGAGACATTTGACGGTAAGCAACGGCTTGCTTGCTCAGGTCATCGAACACCAGGAGTGCATGCTTGCCGTTGTCACGGAAGAACTCCCCCATAGTACAGCCTTGGACAGTGTCAGTGATCAGAAGGGGGAAAGGTGAATCAAGCAGTGGTGAAGGTGGGGGTGAGGGTGGTGAAGGTTGTGGCGAGGTTGGTGGCAGCGAGCTGGTCGGCAGCGAGCTTGTCGGCGGCGAGCTTGTTGGCAGCGACTTGTTCAGCGTGGACGATGCTTCTCTTGTGCTTGCGGAGAGCGTCGTTGCTGGCGAAAGGCTTGTCGCAGTCGGTGCACAAGAAGCGACGCGAGGCTTTGGCTCTGTCACGTGTGCCTTTGGCTTGAGCGAGGACCTTGGTCTTGTTCTTCTTGGTCCAGGCGATCTTCTCGGCGAGCTTTCTTTCTAAGAAAGCGTCGAGGTCACGCTCGCGTTCGCGGTCATAGGCAGCCTTGCTGACACGCTGGACGTTGAGCTTGGTACGAGCTTGACGCTGAGCATCTCTGACGATGAGCTGAGCTGGAGTGAACTCGAGGTCCTGGACGCCGTCCCTGAGAGGAGTATGGCTGTTGCAGGGCTCCCAGAGGAATTGCTCACGACGCCAAGGTGTGAGATGAATCCACAGCGAGTCCATGATGGACTTGAAGGCAGAGCCGAAGATGTTGGTGAAGACTGCTTCGACAGCGATGAAGCGGAGCCTGGCACGAGGAACGATCGAGGCTGGAGGCACAGGAGCCCAGGCCAACAGACCGACACCTTCAACGTCGTAACCTTGGTCGAAAGCAAGGCGAACGAAGCGAGGCAGCTTGGAGTGCTTCTTGTTCTTGTAGTCTCCGAGTCGGTACTTGTAACCTCCTTTGACGTTGGTTCCAGAGCCGACGTTGAGCTTGGGCTTGCAGCCACGTTTGGTGAGCAGCATGCCGTAGATACCCCAGAACATGCCCTCAGGTTGAGGCAAGGTCGTGAAGAAGTCGGGTGCAGGTGGAGTGGCTGACTGCAGAACGAGTAACATGTTGGGTGCAAAGTTGAGCGGAGTAGCGGCACAAATCTGCTGGCCCTCGGACTCGAGCACGACCTTGAAGTCGACATTGTGGTACCAGTGAGGTGCACCGACGCCGACAAGATTGTACATGTACTGATCGACAAGCTGACGCAGGGTTTGGAGCTCTGCTGCCATTCTTCGCTGACAAGGTGGGATGGATACATGATGGAGAAGAAGTTGGTCCCATCACAAGTTTTGTTTTGGGTCCCAACAGCTCAGGTTGAGGGAAGGTGCAATTGTATGGAGGTTGAGGGAAGGTGCAAGTATGTTGAGGGAAGGTGGGGTGGTAGTTGAAGCAACATAGGAAAGAGCAACTTACCAGTGAAGGGAGCAATGTACTGGAGGGGAGCGGCCTCGGAGGCGGTGGCAGCAACGACGATAGAGTACTTCATGGCGTCGTTCTCCTCAAGGGTCTGGACGAGCTGAGCGACGGTGGAACGCTTCTGACCGACGGCAACGTAGACACAGTAAAGCTTCTTGGACTCGTCGCCGGCGTTGTTCCAACGCTTCTGGTTGAGCATGGCGTCAAGAGCGACGGCAGTCTTACCGGTCTGACGGTCACCAATGATCAGCTCACGCTGGCCACGGCCGATGGGAACCATGGCGTCGACAGACTTGAGACCGGTCTGGACGGGCTGGTTGACGGACTGGCGGGGCAGAATACCGGGGGCCTTGAGCTGAGCACGGCGTCTCTCGGTGGTCTTGATGGGGCCCTTGCCGTCGATGGGGTTGCCGAGAGCGTCGACGACACGGCCGAGCATCTCCATGCCGACGGGAATGTCGACAATCTCACCGGTACGCTTGACGGTCTCACCCTCCTTGACGAGACGGTCAGAACCGAAGAGGACGACACCGACTTGGCCGGCCTCGAGGTTCATGCACATGCCCTTGACACCGGAGGCGAACTCGACGAGCTCCTCGGCCTGGACGTTGCTCATACCGTGGACACGAGCGATACCGTCACTGTTTCGACGCGTTAGTTGTCATGTGCTCATGCTCTGTCCGTGTTGCTGCTGCAAACGTACCCGACGGAAAGGACACGACCGGTCTCGGCGAGACCAGCCTCCTCCTGGACACCGCGGATTCTCTGCTCGAGGATGGACGAGACCTCGGTAGGGGTGGCCTTGTCAGCATAGCTGCGGGCGAAGGCGTTGGCGACGGGGACGGCAGCGCGGGCCTGTGGGACAAAGGCATGTCAGTGAGTGTAGCAAGACTTGGCAAAGGCAACCGGCAAGCTTGGTGTGTCGGCAGCGACAGCAGCTCCAGCGCACAGCCGACCAACGTGGCGCACAGGGGGCGGCCATTGAGCGGGGCGACAGATCTAATGATGGTTGTCGAACCCATTGTTGGCCGGATTGGGCGTGTCGAGGGAGCTGTTGGGCGCAGTCGAGGTGTCGGCGGGTGGTTGGAGCTTGTTGAAACGTACCGCTGAAATTCTCGACGAGGCGGCGGCGACGGTGGCCACGCGGGCGCTCTGGCGAAGGGCGCTTCTGAACATGATGACGGAAATTTCTCAGAAGCCCGATGGGTTTCACGGGTCCCAATGAAATGGAGGATGGAGTGGAGATAGAGGGTGGATGGGAGGTCGGTTCTAGGAGGAGTGAGGTTGAACGAGATTTGCCGCGACGAAGCACTGCGAGGCGGTCCAAGCGCCAGGTCACGTCTTTTGGCAGCTATTTGAATTTCGCAGCTTCTGTGAGCTCTTGCGCCTTGACATTGGAACTCAATTTCACAACTATCAACATACAGAACGATCATCCAACACACACTCATTCTCCCGTGCAGCTTGCAAATGTAGCAGTAGCACTCTGCTCGAGTCGTGCCTTCCTGCCAGGTTGCAGCTTGTCAGCAGTTTTGTCAGCCCAGCCAGAATTATCGGCCGTGTCTTTCCGATTGCGGCAACCACCGCCCCCATCTTTCCGGCGCTCCTCCAGATCTTCCCCTTCAATTTTCGAGCAGCTCTTCGTCATTCAAAATCCAGTTCTTCAATTTTGGAAATTTCCCTTGGAATCATCTTTTGTTCGTCACTCGTTACAATTCTATTTCATCGTTCAAATGTCCTCAATCTCCGTCGCTCCAATGCACACTATCCTCATCGCTAAAGTGATCCAAGAGATCGTCTCCCACTGAAGACATTTTGTCTTTGTCGTTCAACCTCTCTTCGGCCGCTTGTGCCTCTCTACGGATGCTGGCAGCGTCGAGATGGTCCATGTCGTTTTTGACCCAGTCTTTCAGGAAGTGACTAATCTCGAATCTGACCGCTCGCAGTGGATCTGACCAAAAGGCCTGACGTGCTAGCTTTTCCGCAAGTTCATCAGCACACAGATAGTCTTCCAAGTCTCGAAGTGATGTTCTAGCACCAGCCCAAAGAAGGGCCTTGACTGTGTCGATGTTTCCAGCTGTCACTGCTATGTGCAGTGGTGTTCTGTGTAGTCCATCTGTCAAATCAATTGTGGCGCCCTTCTTGCACAATAGACTGATCAGGTCACCATCTCCGTGCGCTGCAGCCCAGTGCAAGATACTTCTCTCACCACTCCATTCCCTCCGATCGAGCTTCAATTCAGGCACAGCTTCTTCCAGCAGCGACACTACATCTTGCAGGCATCGCTTTTCTGCTGCCAGCCTGAATACAGAAATGTCTTGCCGATTCATCCACGGATCCGCACCACTCTCAATTAGTATGCGGATAATGGAGAGATCCTTCACACAAATAGCCATCGACAGTGCGCATTCGCGGAACGTTCCATGACCGAATTTGCGACCCAGCTCGTCGTATTGCTCGTCTTTGGGGGTACTTGTTTCCTTGTCGGAAGCATAAAAGCTCAATGGTCTGTTGCTGGGCCTGTATGAACACCACTCGTTGACATCGGTCTCTTTGCGCCCGACCAGAAGTTTGCACCAATGCTCGTTTCGAGCCTTTGCTGCCAACATGAGTGGACTTGGAATAGGATTGTAAAGATTCCCCTCCCATGTACTCACTGTTCCAGCAATCGCTCTTGTGCTGCTAGCATCTGCGGGCTCTTCAGAGCCAGATTCGAGTGTGATTGGAAGCCTCAAGAGGAGCTCAACAACACTGTCTTGTTGGTGATAAATGGCCAGGCTGATCAGGTACGTGTCGGGCAATGAATCCAGCACCGTATATTTGGTTCGATTTTCTAGAAGCTCCAATCGAAATGGGTTGTTTGTAAGGATTGTCATTTCGAGAAGGCGACAATAATACAGCTCAGACAATCGAGCTCCCGAATCTAGAAGAACTTCAACTATACGGCTACGTGTCTCCTCGTGGGTTTGTTGTGGTTCGGGAAGTGATGCTTCGGATTCCAGATCGGTCGTTGACTTGGACGACAAACTTGAGGTACGTGAGAGATTGCCCCTGCCAGGCACTGTTGCTGGTCGCAACCAGATGAACATGGCCTTTTCCAAGGCTTTTGACAAGTCCGTCTGAGACAATGAAAGCTTCTCGATCAAGAGCTCTGTTGCCGCAAGACGACTCCTTTGAACTGCGAGGTGTAGCGCGCTTGATCCCTGGGCTCCCTCTCGGATGAGCACGTCCATGGTAGCGGTGTCGCCGGTGCGTGCAGCCGCCGAGAGTGCCACGGACAGGGCGTCTGCGGTGTACCTGAAGTTCGCAAGCAGGTGCTGAATAACGCTTGAGTGGCAGAATTTTGCAGCCTTGGATAGAGCAGTGCCTTCATCATCTGCTCCTTGTTCGATCAATAGACAGATAGATGGCATATGGCCACTGGCAGCAGCCGACGTCAATGGCCCAGCAAGCTCTTCGGGCTCAAAGGAGTGATGCTCCAGAAAGTACTGCAGAGGTTCAAACTGATTGTACTCGGCAGCAGTGGACAAGGCGTCTGTGTTGTTTCCTGCGCCCATTCCGACAAAGTACATGACAGATCGCATGTCACCAGCGGCACATGCTGCAAGGAGTCCTGCATCGATTGACTTGTCGAAGCGGTCTACTCTAGCCCGGAAGACCTTGAGCGCCTCGGCCGTTTCGCTCCGGCCTCTCTTTGTCGTGCCCACCAGGATAGAAGCCAAGTCGATACGCCATTTCCTCGACATTCCGGAAGTCGCCAAATGAGCTTTGATTGGTTCGAGCAAGAGCTGCAACATGGGCAAGTCCCCATCAAAAGCAGCGGCTCGTATAGCACCCGCGTTGACGGCTGCACCGTGATCGAGTAAGAAGCGTACCACAGGGACTGAGCCTGTTTTGGCGGCAAGATTTATGCTATAATCCAGCTGATTAGGAGGACCGATGATTTTGTTGATATCGGCGCCCTGCTCGACCAAGAGTTGGACTTGGGTCAAGTCTGCCTCGGTGCAAGCTCGATGCAGCGCATCGTCCAGCTGTGCAGGATTCATGGTCGCGACAAAGTAGCAAAGGAACACGAGAAGCAGAGAGCGTGAAGATGTCCCGATGTATGTGACTGAAGTTGCCTACCTCTGTGTTGCAGGGTCCGAAGAGGGGCATTCGCCCCGTCCCTGTCAGGCTTGAAGCCTGTCAGCCCGCGGTAATTAGTGGTTCGCAGGAACGACTACCCCGGTGCATGATTCGAGAACAGAAGCAATACTGGCCTACCTGCAGCAAGCCGCGTAGTTTGATTTTTTGGGGTATACAAGTCAGACACGACTGGTGTGAGGACCGGACGCGCGCATCTGAGGCAGCTGATTAACAGAAACTAGCGTGTAAGAAAGTGAAAAGGTTAAAATGACTTTCGCGAGCCAAGATGGAAATTTGGCGGTGGGCGTGCGGTTGTCGGCAGATTTCCAGAGATTTGGAGGCCACGAGCGGGCCGCTCGGCATGGCGATTCGCCGAGAGAAGAGAGTTTGTGCCCTTCATCATCGTGCAGCATGTGAAGATGGCGCCCTGGTCTCCCTCTTGATTGTGTACTTCTCGCGCTGAATGCACCCTCATCCTCCTCCTACCTTCTACCATGGCCCCATAAGGCCGGTAGACTGACACCCGCCACCTAGTACCCATTCTTCGCTCCTCAGCCATGTTGCTGGACTTTCTCAAGCTCGGAAGCCTGGACAAGGTCAACGGAGGGTGGTCCTCCCTCATTGGCATCATCACGGCCATCATTGGAAACGTCCTCATCTCCTTCGCCCTGAACACTCAACGCTATGCGCATATTCGACTGAAGCGCCAACGCCAGCAAGCCGATCAAGAGCGGAAGAGGAACAAGCCGAGCACAAGTTATGGCACCCAGCAGTTGCGAGTTGCCGATCAGAGGGAGGCACTGAACATGGACCACGATGACCATATGGAAGCCTCCGAGTCGGATCCGTTGCTTTCCTCGTCTGCCTCGTCATCGTCCGAGTCTACCATCCGCCCGGCCAACGACTCGTCTTCGGCTGCGCAAAAGTCGTACCTGCAGTCTCCGTACTGGTGGCTTGGAATTGCCTTGATGACCGTGGGAGAGGCTGGCAACTTCCTTGCCTACGGGTTCGCGCCCGCCTCGATAGTCTCTCCTTTGGGAGTCGTGGCTTTGGTATCGAATTGCTTGGTTGCACCCTTGATGCTGCACGAGCGCTTCCGGAAAAGAGATGGCTTTGGAGTCGTAGTCGCTGTTGCTGGCTGCGTCACTGTCGTCCTCAGCGCCAGTGACAACAACCCCAAGCTCGGCCCCGACAAGATCTGGGAGCTGATCTCAACCTGGGAGTTCAAGACTTACTTTGCCATCACCCTCTTCTTGATGCTTGTCCTGATGGCAGCTAGCTCAAAATATGGCCACAAGTCTGTCCTCATTGACCTTGGGCTCGTTGGTCTGTTCGGTAAGTGCATGGCAGCAGTCCCTTCTGCCTCGCTGGCTCACAACGACCACAGGCGGTTACACTGCCCTCTCGACGAAAGGCGTCGCATCCTTGCTTTCAAACACCATCTGGCACGTCGTCACTTTCCCCATTACCTATCTTCTGGTTGCAGTCCTCGCTTCGACAGCCATTTTGCAAATCAAATATCTCAACAGAGCCCTTCAACACTTCGATTCGACCCAGGTCATCCCGGTCCAGTTCGTGCTCTTCACTCTTTCCGTCATCATTGGCAGCGCAATCCTATACCGCGACTTTGAGCGCACGACGACCGAAGACGCTCTCAAGTTCTTTGCAGGATGTGCCCTCACCTTTTCCGGCGTGTGGCTCATTACCTCGGGACGATCCAAGAGCAGGCAAAGCGATGAAGAGGAGGCTACACACGACGAGGATGCTATCAACTTGACCGATGAAGAACACCAACAACCCGAAATCCGTGAGCGCCCAGACGTCGAGGGGCACCGTGCCTCGTTGCGCCCACCCTCCGAGCGCCGCTTGAAATCGTCTCATTCGGACGCGCCGTCGTTTATCATCACGTCGGACGACGCGCCGACACACATTTCCAGCTTCGAGAACTCCTCGCTGCTTGACACAAACCCCTGGACTTTGCCTGCGCCGGCAAACATTTCTTCCATCCATACGCGCCCAAAGTCCACGCTACCTGCAGATGATTCCCTCAAGCATCCGCCGCCTATGCATACCACCATTTCTGCGCCAACCCTCCCTACCACATCATCTCTCAATTTGACCCCGGGACGACCCCAAACGCCGAACCGTGGCACTAGCAGTCCATCGGTGCCGCAAGAGAGTCCATCTGCCTTGTCGCCTTCGCGGCGTTACCGTCATATCGATCCTAGTGAAGCCACACCAGGCAGGCTTAATACAATTGCATTGATCTTGCCGGGTCCCTTGACGAACCCGCTTTCTTCGAGCTTGAGCGCGATCGTGGCCGACAGCCTACGAAGGGACATTGTAGACGCCTCACCTGCGAGTGGCCGTCGCAGGATTTCTGGCAGGGGGTCACGGACCGAAGCACTGGAAGCACTGGGTGAGATGCCGAGTGTTGAGAGAAGCAGTCCCATAAAGCGTGACCGCAGCTTGAGCGCTACGTTGAGCGACATGTTCCATGGCAGGCGGTCAAGAAGCGGGACACTGGAAGAAGTGCCCGACGAGGAAGATGCTGCTGTCTAAAAGGCTTTTCCGTCTACATGTATAGGTATTATGTGTGTATCTTTCTTCGGGGAGTTGTGGTTTCTGCGTTGGATATTGAAGCAAGGCGCTCGTGGGATCAAAAATGGCAACACAGATTCGTTCAAGTGTTCAAGGTCTACTTTCGATGCGTAGTCGTATCAGTCACTTTCTTCCTAGATTCCAAACACCTGAGAGTTTGAGTATCGTCCAGCAACCTCTCGGCTGCCTACTGTGCCACTTCACCCAAAGTCATCGGCAAATGTGGGCTTACAATGGTTTTGTCGAAACGCCCAGGTCACGCACGATACTTCTGAAAGTTGTGAAAAGCAAAGCGCTCTTTGGTATTGGTACAGATTGAATGCAGAAAGTGTACATTTATTCCCGTCTTTTCTTCTCCCCAAAACTCGACGCCGGTGTTGTACAAGATATGAAGGAGCCCATGCGTTGCTTTCTAGTTGACCTGCTTGCCGTAAAAGGGGATGCCGATGGAGCTGAGCAGCAGTCTGCCGTCTCTGTCGTTGGTGGCCGAGGTGTGAACGGTGACGTGGCAACCGGGAATCATTTTCGGGGGGTACCTGGAATCAAGACTGTCAGCTTTTCGATCGTTGCATCGATCCTTGGGAGCAACTCACATGTCGTAGTTGACTTCGACCTCTGGGAAAAGAGCAACCTCCTCAGGACTGAAGCCAAAGCTGAGGTTGCCGCTAGAATCACCAGAGCTACCCTTGACGCCCTTCCATTCCTTGATCTTGGGCATGACAATGTCAATGACCTTTGCGAGGAAGTGGTGCATGTCCTCGCCCTTGAGCTCAGCAGTGACGGAGACGTATTGACCGGCGCGCAGACCGAAACCAGCAACGTTCTTGCGAGTTTTGTGGGTGGTGACGCGGACGTTGGAGATTGCCTGCATGATCATGCCGGCGACGTGCAAGTAGGCCGAGTCGTCGAGGGCGCCCTTGACCATGGTGTGAATGGTGACCTTTTCCAACTTGGGCACATTGCGGAAGGTGATGGGTTTGCGGAGCAGGCGCAACACTTCGGAGCCACGGGGTCCGCGCAGAGGACGGTTCTTGTAGTATGGCGATGCACCTTCCCAGGGGCGCAGACGCGGAGCCTTGGGCGGCGCGCGGTAGCCGGGGGGATAGTGGGCGTAGGCCAGAGTCATGAGGTCGGACTCAAAGGTGGATTGGTATGTCTGCTCGAGACGAGGTGCAGAGAAGGGGCCGGGTTGGAAGAGGCGCGAGGCGGGATCCGAGTCCGGAGGCGGTTGGTGCGGGTGCAGAGGGCCACGGTAGTACTTGGGAGGACGGAACTTGTATCTGCTGGCAGGTAATTGCCTGTTCCGCCTGGCGGCTTTGGCGACGGGGTCGAAGTCTTTGGCATGCCTGCTGACATGGCTCTCTGCGGGCACCAGGGTGGAGGCCGACTCAAGGTCCTGGACGGCAGCCGACGTCTCGGTCGAGGCGTAGCGGAGGCATTGTTGGCCGAAGGGAGTCGCCTGTCTTGTGAGCGGCCTCCAGAGGCGCTCCAAGGAATGTGACAGCGACATGGGTATATGGGCGACTGCTTGTGCTGCGAGGCTCTCCAATTTGTTCTGGCGTTTGACCTCTGAAAAACGTGCACGGGCCAGTTTGGGACATCGATGGGAGACGTCTACCCGAGCATTGCCCAAACACAACTCTCATCTCGAGTTCATCATCCAACCTGTCAAGAGACGACCCGGAGAGGAGTGTGATCTCTCCTTCGATCATTGCCGTGCTTCGTTCGACGACTTTTGATATTCAAGATCCAGAGATGTACGCCATGTTCTATCTTACCCGTCACCGGCTTGTCCCCTGTGCCTCGTCTTGTCCTTTCGTATACCCGGGGTAGCGTTTGAGAAGCATAGCAGACGTCGTGCTCCTTTTCCACCGTCACTTCGTCCGTAAAGACAGCCCCGGCACAATGTCCATAGTATGAAGCTTAACTTGAAGTCACTAACCATCGGCTTACTTTTGAGTAGTTGCACTCGAGGTAAAAGCACATCAGCCATAATAGAGAATACTTAGCGGCAGACCTTTGTGACATTGTCGACGTGCTGGCAAACCAGGCGCAAGTAGGCCTTGTTTGTACATGGAAGGAAACGAACGATGCTATCTTCCGGGGAATGGCACTCAGTTGGGACAATTCGTATTCGTACTTGCACGCGTCGGTGGTCAAAAAGTCCGCACCCGTCGTTCGAGATTCGTAAAGGCCAAGAAAGAAAGCCTGGGCTGGGAACCGGAGGAGGGTCGCTACTCACTACCGATCAGCGAGCTAGCGACGCGGCTCACAGTGGCTGGAAAACTAGCTTTTGGTTCGCTGAGATTGCGGCAGAAACCACATCGCCGTGACGAAGTCCACGGTCGTACTCTCACCAGGACAGGACCATGGTAGCTGGCAAGACGATTGTGTAGAGGCAGAATTTTGCTAGGCTAGGGAGCCGCCTTGGTTGCAGAAGATTCTCTGCATCTCGATGAGTATAAATGGATGCCGTGAACGTGGGACTAGGATCCCTGCGTATTCTCCACCCAGCGTCACTGCCTAGAGCGCTGTCACAAGCTCCGTAGGGATTCTGGAAAGATGGCGCCTCTTAATTCTACGCGCCCTTCCCGCTCTCAACTGCTCTGCTGCCTCGATCACTCCTCTGCTTGACTGCCTGCTGTTCTTTTCTTCTGCCTCGCCGCTTCTTCTACTCTCGGACCACACGTTGGCTTTAATTTACCATTTCTTCCCCAGATAACAACCGCGTGCTCCGACGACAACATTTCCTCCGCTGCAGATACCCCGCTGCCGTTTCACATACAGTCACCCATCCGCCGACACCACTTGATGGACGTAGCCCACCGCCGCCCGTGAATCTGCCTCTCTCACCATGAGCAGCAGCGTCCAGAGATTCCTGGGCAGACGCGACCGCCGATCAAAAGTATTTCTATCCCTTTCTCACCTCACCTTTCCTCCCTGGCGCAGGGACGTCAATCCTGGTTTCAGTCCTCAGTCGGATCAGAGTCAAGGTCAATCGGTCGACCTGCCCTTTGTTCTGCACGATGCTGGCTCCTTTCGACGTCCCAGAAAGCGACCTGCCTCCTTACCCTTTGCGCCTTGCTTCGCCAATGAATCAACCACTGACTGCGATCCTTTTCGCACCGTGCAGAACCTTCCCGATTCAGGCGCATCCGGTGGCCTTTTCGTTCCGGAGGAAAAGAAAAAGCTCGACAAGGACGAGGAAAAGAGGGTGAGCTCCAAAGACAATCCTAGAGCCCCGAGGTCGGCCTCTTGCTGAGACGACGCGCACATACAGGTCAAGGCAATTCTCGCTCGGCTACAGAAATATGGCATTACCACTTTCACCGAGGCCAACGTGTGCTATGCCCTGCAAGCCACCGGGTCCTCAGCGAACGACGATGAAGCTATGCGCCTGCTGCTCCTCTTCGAAGACACCTACGAGGGCCTAGTCAAGGCATACAACCCTTCGACCAAGCTGCTTGGCGCAGAGAATCGCAACGGCGTAACATGTTACCTTGATGCGCTTTTGTTTGCCATGTTTGCGCGTCTCGACAGCTTCGAAGCCATGCTATACAACTCGTTCGACGACGTTCCTCGCAAGAAACTGGCTGGCTTGTTGCGATTGTGGGTCAACATGCTGCGCTCAGGCAGACTCATCACAAGAGACATTGTAAACATTCTCGGTCCATATCAGTCTACCCTTCGTTTACTGACTGTCTACAGACGAAGTACCTGCAAGATTCACTAGCAGAATGCGGTTGGGAATCAGCAGCCCAACTCTGCCAGCAAGATACGTCCGAAGCATTCACCTTCATCACCGGCCAGCTCGAGCTCCCTCTGCTCACTCTCAAGATGGATTTGTTCCATACTGGCAAGGAAGACCCTGCCGATGACCACAAATTTGTCAACGAACGCCTCCTCGAGGTCGCCGTCATCACAGAACCGCCCGAGGGGAGCAGCGTCGTCACCCTCGAAGACTGCTTGGAAAACTACTTCAACAACCGTATCGAGGTCAAGCGCCATCTTGACCGACGCAATACACTTCAATCTGTCAGATCAACCGAGAGGCTGCAGCGCACGAATTCTATTGAGAAGGGCGGGGCTATGCATATCGAGACCGTCGAGTACTTCGATCAGGCTGCCACGCCCAAGCAGGATCCTAGCACTCCGGTGAAATCGCCTTCTTCCGCATCCACAACCCCTGTCAAGTCGCCTTTGGACAAGATCAGGCCGGGTGCAAACCGAAAACGTGCCGACAGCATTTTTAGTCAACGCAGAGTAAACCCGAACTTGGACGAAAAGAAAGTCACAGACGATGCCAGTTCGCCAGCCCCTGGAAGGCCACGCAAGAACTCTGTTCGGACCGAAGTGCTGATGCCTGCTTGGCAGTTCTTCAAGCTACTTCGTAAGTCGTCTGATATTGTGATTCGGGTTTGTGACAACGTTGGCTGATCATCACACCACGCAGCTTGGTACACCGAAAACATGGTTCCAACTAGCGATGCGCAAGTTGCCGCACATTTCTCCAGAAAGAGGCCGGTTCTCGGAATAGCGCTGAAGAGATATCGGGTTTCCAATTCTGGTGTCGCAAGTCGACTGGACACATTCATCGACATCCCGCTCGAGATTGCTGTGCCAAACTTTGTTTCGGACGATGACATGGAAGACAACAGCCCGCTTGTCGGTAATTTCAAGCTGGTTCTCCAGTCTGTTGTGTGCCATCGAGGTGTCTCTGTCAACTCGGGCCACTATATATCCTTGGTACGAGGCCGCGCTGCAAATGCCCAAAGCGTCGACGGGCGCTCCGACCGTCCCGACACAGCTGCGAGTGAGGAAGAGGCCGACCCATGGATGTTGTTTGACGACCTTGCCAGAGAGCGTGTCACCTATATCGACATCAACCAAAAGCTGAAAGAGGAATGTCCTTACCTCCTCTTTTACCAAGTTCAACCCATCGATGAAGAACTAGTTCCTGACATGCCTCCGACATATGACGAAGCCATGTCGCGGCATCCGTCGGACTCGTTTGAATATTCGCCGGAAAAGCTGAAGAAGATTGGTAGCGATGAAAACGACATCGTCTTGGTCGAGTCCTCCTCTCCCACTTCACCTAACGGGCTATCGGGAACCGAGACGGTGGACTGGACGACGTCTAACAGAACTAGTCTGGATATGCGTGGCAGGTCCAGCATGGATGCCCGTCGTAGCAGCATCACCGACGATGGCAGCACGGCTGGGGGAAGCCAGGCGGCCATCTCTGTACCATCAACACCCCTGGACGAATCACGGAGCAGTTTTCTTGGCATTCCATCCAGGAGAGGCAGTAAAGTCAGTACCAAGAAAACAAAGTCACGTCCGGGCTCAACCGATGCTGGATCACGCTTCAGTCTCAACATGAGCATGAGCAAACTCACCAGTCGTGTGAGCCGGACCGATCTCACCAACCTTGCCTCGGCAGCCGAGAGAGACGAGGACTTGGAGAAAGGGAAGGAAAACGATGCCCAACCAATGGTCAGCGGCAGCGAGGCGTCCGTCGAGAGTCTGAAGAACCTCGACGTCAAGATGGCCGAGAAAGCCGAGAAAGGTGAAAAGGAGAGGGTAGGGAGGAGCAAGGTGCGGAAGGAGCGGAGTGAGAAGAATCACGAAGGACATTTCCATCGGAAGCGGAAAGCAGAGAAACCAGACAGGGAGTGCAGCATCATGTGAGATGGCAGCCCTTCACGGTTGCTTCGGATCGCTCATTTTTATTAATTTGATTGCATAGCGTGGGATTCTGTTTGAGGGACCTTCATTGGGAGGAACTTTTGGCTTATTATGCATGGCGCCCCGGCGCAATTCTTTACGAAGGAGAATGGGCATCGAGAGACCCTTGGTTGTGGATACCCGTTTTAGATACAGCTCTTTGTACAAAGCACGAATGTCTGATGTCTGTGAACAGTACTCAAAGCTTGGAACACTGTTACAATAATCAGCCTTCACCGCACTTGACTGGCTGAAATACTAGCTTCTGTTGTGGATCGAGCTCTAATACCGTGCCCCACCTCCTGCTACGAGGGGCCCCTTTGCCGCCCCACAAGCATCAATGGAGCTCGAACCAGAGCCTCAGAAAAGTCAAGGTCACAAGTCTGTACGATCAAAACGTACAAGGGAGCCCCACGCCCTGGTGCCGCTATGATGCTAGACACCCCGCAGGACAGAGCTAGTGACGACCGAGTCAAGTGCCGATGTTGGTAGAACAGGAAATGTAGAGTAGTTATATGAACACGAGCAAAGGACAGAACCCTCCCTACAACCATTTCACACCCTCGAACATCTCTTGCACACATCGATATCATGCCTGCACCGCTTAAAGAACGCAAGCCCGTCACGGACATCACCAAAGTATTCCATTACACAGACCTGCAACGCAAGAAGCCTACTCGCGAAAATGACCCTTACACGTATATGCACGGCTGGAACAACAGACACCAGTCCGAGGTGATTCCTGGCACCTTGCCCGTGGCGCAGAACAATCCCCAGGAAGTCCGCTTTGGTATGAGAAGAAGTCGCCACATGCTGAAGAAGCTCGAAGAACTGATTGGAGCAAGGTCTCTATACCGAAGGTATTACATACAGTGCCTTTGCGGCACCGCGTGCACACAACTACAGCACATATATGTACCGGGTCCGGCCTGCGGCTGCTCACAGTAAGCAAATAAAGACCTGAACTATCTGCGGAGAACTAACTCTGCCCAGATGGATACAAGAAGATCGATTCCAAGGCCAACCTCGAGAACTGCTTCTTGTCTCTGAATCCTGCCGTCGAGACCTTGCCCGAGCAAGCAGAATGGGGTCCCTTTCCACTCCCAGAAGGCTCCAACAAGATCGACTTCGTCGACGGCCTCCACACTCTCGGTGGCTCTGGTGACCCCAACCTCCGCGAGGGCATGGCTCTGTACGTCTACGCCATTAATGCATCAATGGAGAAAAGAGCATTCTGCAACACAGATGGAGACTTCCTTATCTGTGCCCAGTTGGGAAACCTTGACATCCAGACCGAGTTCGGCATGATCTTCCTGCAACCTGGAGAGATCTGCGTGATCCAAAGAGGAGTGCGCTTCAGAGTTGCTCTGGGACCTGGTGTGGAAAAAGCAAGAGGATACATCACAGAGGTCTGGGGTTCGATGTGGGAGTTGCCCGACCTGGGTCCTCTCGGAGGACACTCGCTTGCAAATCCCAGAGACTTTCTGTACCCTGTTGCTCACATCGACGACGATCTGAGCGGAGACTGGCAGATCGTAAACAAGAACACCGGAAAGTACAACAGTATCGAGCAGGACCACAGCCCTTTCGATCTGGTAGCGTGGCACGGCAACGTCGTACCCTACAAGGTAGGAACAACCAAGACCTCGAGAGTTTGCACATCCACCGCTAAGCAACGCATTACAGTACGATCTCACCAAGTTCGCTTCCCAAAACGCAACCAGCATCGACCACACCGATCCTTCCGTGAACACCGTCCTTACCGCCAAATCCCGCGACCCCAACACGCCGCTCGCCGACTTTCTCTGGTTCGGTCCAAGATGGGACGTTGCTTCCAACACATTCCGCCTTCCTTACTTCCACCGCAACTCTGCATCCGAGTTCCTGGCTTGCTTGTACGGCGAGGGCCTGGGAAGGAGTGACGACTTCCAGCCTGGAGGTGGTAGCTTCGAAGGCGGCCACACGCCGCACGGTGGTTTCTCGGACGCATACGTGGATGAGATGCGTGTGCAGGTCAACGAGCCGAGAAAGATTCTCGAGAGTGAGTCGACAATATCCGTCTTGCATTCGCTTGGCTTGGACGTGAAAACTGACCTTTCAAACAGACCAAATGACCATCATGGTCGAGAGCTCTCGCACCTTCCTTTGGACCGAGTACGCTCGTGTTGGCTGTGGCACCATCAATACTCGTGGCACAGACCCCAAGGTCTGGGACACCCTGCCCGACAGATTCTCTAACAACCCAGAGGCTCAGGCATTGTTGAAGAGAGTCAAGGAGGATAAGAAATTGACGGAAGAGAGAAACAAGGTCTATTACGACGACGATGCACTCAAGCAATTGCTCAGTCAGGGATCGAATGGCGCAGCCAACGGACATTGATGATACATCAAACGAGAAACATCAGCGTTTGCCCATTTCTATTGGTTGTTTCGCCTGCTGGAGAATGTTTTTTCTGCTTCTGAGAAGCGCGCTTGGGTTTTGGATTCCAGTGGGCGAGAAGCCTGTCATATCGTGTTGACAAATCTACCTGTACCAAACGTTCTATCCAAGCTTAAGGCAGTCCTAGGACTCTACATTGACCAAACTTCCAATCTTGTGTGTTCCCCGCGCAATGCCTCTACCCTAGATGATCTCCGCCGAAACAGTGTTCGAGATCTCGATGATCGAACCAATCTCCTCGGGTGAAGTCCTGCCTTGACCGCATTCCGTGGCGACTCCAAAACTGTCCAAGACCTCGGATGCGGCCTTGATCCTGCGCTGCGTTCCCTCCAGATCATTGCTGTGCACGAGACCGAGATAGATTTCAGTGTTCCCTTTGACAGGCTGCAAAGTCTTCAGAGCAGCAAAGTACGCTGCGTCATCCCTATCCTTGGGCACTGGAAAGTGGATCCAATCGACACGTCTATTGGCGCCGCTCAAAAGTCCAGTGGCCATTTCGACCATGAGGCTCATGTCCTTGGGCTGACAAAAATGGGTGTGGCCAATGTCGCCGTAGCAGAAGTGGAAGCCCATGTCGACGGCCGAATCAACGTTCGAAGCCAGTTTGAACCAGCGTTTCAAGATGGCCTCTTTGGGATGCTCCTCAAACCATGGCTTTACCCAGACATCCTCGAGCATTGCGAATTCGATTGGAACATCCCATTGGATGGCCAAGTCCTCTGCGGGAATAGCCTTGGTGACATTCTTCAGGGCACTCAAGATTGCGCGCTCGTAGACCGGCTCAACAGCAATCTTGTAGTCGCCTACGATGAAGAGTGCAACAAAGGTCAGAGGGGACGGTAAGCAGACCTGAAACTTCAGCCCTTCGGGGATCACGCCTTCCTGGCGCAGTCTTTTGAAGACCTGATAAGATGTAATGGCCGCCGTATCGTAATCGGTAGACATGCCCTCGAGTTGTTCAGCAGCAGCCCGGACTTGCTCTTGCGGTACTGGGATGTCTGCTGGTCTGCCAAAATGGCCGTATGGACTGAGGACCTCAGGGGCGGCACCAAACTTGTTCATCTGCCATCCTATGAAAAAGTCTCTCTCCCCAGTTTCTCCGTCAGGCAAGTACCGGAGGCGATTCTTGTATGCGGGAACGATCCTACGTAAGACGTCTTCGGTGTCTGCTCCAGGTACACTGCCAACTAGGAGAACGCCCTTTGCAGGATTTTTTTCTTCAGGCATGTCTTCTGTGCTTGCTTTGGAAGAGGGGTAGGGAGAAGGGTTGTTGAGGAGAAGATGGAAGAAAGATACCTATCCAGATAGGGCGTCACCCGAGGTATGTATTACATACCGCCAGTTTGGTACCTTTTGTGATGGTTTATTACCTTGCAGATCTTGGCGGCGCTTCGAGGAAGAAGCAGCCGAGTATCTCGACACTGCGATTCACTGCAAGGTTGCATCGTGCTTTGGATTGAACCCGAGCAAGACCATCGATTCGTGAGCTCCAAAGGATGTCAGGGTGGATGGAGAGCTAGAAGTGGTCGTTGTAACGGGGTGTCAGGGTCATGCAAACAGCAAGCGAGAAGGCCCCACATTCGGCACTTCCTTCCCCAAGACGTCACAAAAGTTCTCCACCTCCATCCGCGGCAGTGACATCTATTGACACCAGCCCTCCATAGAGGATTTACAAATCTTCATCTTCTACCTCTGTTGCATGCTAGGCTCTCGAATCTCGTTACCAAGACACCGGAAGTCAAGACCAGTCCTAAATCATCTCCACAATCTTTACAGATCCGTCACCATGAGCGCAGCTCAAAAATACCCCTGGCCTCAGGGCAAGCACGCCTGTATAAGCGTGACAATGGACAACATGGGCGAAGCAGCCGACCTGCACCGCAAACTCTGGCCTGCCGACAAACCGGTAGGCTCTCACTTCTCCGTCACCGAAAAGCTGCCAAGGATGCTTGACTTGCTAGAAAAGTACCACGTTCCCGCCACCTACTTTGTCGAAGGTTGGAACTGCCCTGTATACCCGGACACCATCCAACACGTGCAAAGCCGAGGCCATGAGATTGGGTTCCACGCCTATCAGCACGAAGTCTGGTCACGACTTGATGCCGAGACTGAAATTGGAAACCTGGACAAGAGTGTCGACGGCGCAGAGGCCATCGGAGTCCATTACAAAGGATTCAGGCCACCGGGAGGCTTGGTCACCGAACGAACACTGGACTTGATGAAACAAAAGGGGATGACTTATCTTTCTCCGGCAGCAGAACGCCCGGCTCTGGTTGATGGCGTGGCAATGGTGCCCTTCCAGTGGGAGAGCATCGATGCATACTTCTACATGGCATCAACCGCAGCACTGAGAAAAGGCAAGGGTGACTCAGAAGAGCCACTGTCGCCACAGGTGTTGAAGGAACGACTGTTCACGAGGATAGATGAGGTTGTCAAAGAGGGAGGCTACCTGGCTTTGCTGTTCCATCCGTTTCTGCAGACCGATGACGAGAGGCTCAAAGTCATGGAGGAGGTTCTTGAGCACGTAGTGAGCAAGAAGGACGATGCTTGGATAGCTCCGTGCAAGGATGTGGCCGAGTGGATCAAGGAGAATCCAAAGGCATTTGGCAACGACCCAGGCTGGGACAAGGCAGAGTGGAAGAAGAATTGAGGATTTGTACATATTATGGACAGCTCTATGCAAACTTTTACAAGCGTCGTATGTATAAGCACGTGCATTTCCTTCAAGGAGATTCCTCCAACACATCAGACATTATGTGCAAGATGCGTGACAACATTCGCGGCTTCCACTGGCCAATCCCGTCCATCAAATGAGCGTAATCCAACAGTGTTCGTCGTGCGGATTGATATCCACCAGTGACCAAGACGCCATTCATTGACACAGGACCCCCTGCCTCGATGAACGCTCGTGCCAAGTCCGATGCATGAGCAGACTCAAACATCACGTCAGGGCTATTTTCCGGCGAATTCTCCGCCATCCCTGCATTGCCGACCGTAGTCCAGTCAACATCGTCCAACAACTCGTACGCTGGAGAGGAAGACTCGGCATCGAGAGGCTGTACGGTGAAGAGGTACAAACCGAGGACGAGTGCAGAACAAAACAAGGCCGACATTGAGTTGAGCGTGACACTCTCCGAGACCTTGCGGTTGCTGAGCAGTTTGAAGGTTTGTGCAGCATGGATACAAGCTCGACGAGCAGACGGAGTGCCGGCCCAATCGGTCACGTCCGCAAGAGCTTTTCCTGCGGGGCCTGCGCCTGCCCGTCCTGCTGCAAGCTCGAATATCTGTATATTCGAATTCAGTGTCAAGCATACGTTGTGCCAAAGAACCAGAGCATTGAGGTCGGCAGTCTTTGCCGAGCCGGTGATTACGGGCGCCAGTGCGAGTGTAGTCTGCACTAGTGACCGTGCTCGGAAATCGTCTTGATACGTCTCCCATGGAATGAGATGATCGTGTCGGTTCCAATCGTCCGTAGGGAGGAAGTGGCGATGCTGTGCATCACAAACACATAGCTTGATGGCGGAAAGCAAGGTGAATTGTCCGGGGGCATCCAAAGGAGGGTCCAGCAATATGATCGAATCCAATGCACCTTCAAGATGAAAAGTGCGGGGCCTGATCATGGGCATAGAAATTCGTTTTCCGGATCGTTGAAGCTGAGTCCACCGCTGAGAAGACTCTGCGCGGAACAGAACATCATCGCACGGGAGACAGATCTGGAGTGTCTCTGGGCGTATAGCAGGACCGACAGAGCAGTTTGCAGAGAACCACCAATCCGTGGTTAGCAAAGCCACTGTTAGTCTGTGAAACTCATCAGTATCAGAACATTATAATTGAGCACGACTGGGCAATATCTCACCTCTTTACACTTTCTATGCGAGCCCACATCAACCAACGTGAGTGCTCTTCACTCGTGTCGGAGATCACATCGAGTTCCGGCTCCTCAACAGAGAACAATCCCTGCCTCTGCGCCGTCTATAATGTCGTTAGGCTTAGTCCTCTGCAGGTTTCGGATCATAACATACAGCAAGCATTGTAACATAGAGAGTCTGGGACTGCACGAGTCGATCCTGATCCTGTGGACAAGATTAGTCAATGATCGAAACCGGCTGTAATACCAAACTCACTCCTGATAACGCAGCAAGATTCAAGGTTAAAAATCCCGCGGCAAATATGGCTAACCGCGCGTGCGGAGTAGAGGGTGCAATCGCGTCCAGAGCCAGATCGTTATGCACCCTTCGCAAGAGAATCTGTTGGTTGTAAGCGGCACGAATGCTATAGCATATGCTGACAGACTCACCGAGAAAGCGTGGTTGATGAATTTACCACCGTTGCTGGATTCAAGGACACTAAGCCCCAGCATGCACATGGCATATAGCAGTGGTAGAGGAGTCTCAGAAGCGTTGAATGAAGGGACATGAATGAAAGGAGCCATCGAATGGAAACGGCGGAAGTAATGGTCGAGACATATCTCAAGTACCTCTGCAGGAGGGAAATTACCGGGCCTTCGAGGTGCATCACCTGCGGCGCCTGAGCAATGGAGCATGTGCGCGCCAAATTCTGCTTCAAGTCGGGAGCGCAATGTTGTATCCACAGCCCACCGGCTCTCGGACTTTTCTCGCGTTGGCAAAGGACCGGTAGAGAATAGATTGGGACCGGAACAGTGTATCACGTCCGACCATAGAGATGGAGCGAGACGATGAGTACCGTTGCTTTTTGCGAGCCAACAGTTTTCCACCCGTGCAAACCGCTCATTTGGTATATTACCCGTAGACGCAGTCTCACTGGTTTCTGATGTAGCAGCTCGCTGCAACGATGGATGAGTAGGCTTGTTGCCAGCATCTGGAGTGTATGAGGTACTTGCCACGTCCGTCAAAGTCAGTGGACCATATCCCAAGTCATTCTCGGCTTGTGACAGCCAAAATTGGAGCATATCCTGAGGTTGGCTGGGGGAGTGAGCCGGCATAGCCCCAAAAGTTCCAGTCATCAGGTCGTCCATCTGTGTATGATCAATCGGCACCAGTTGCGGGTCGTAGGCGTTTGTTGGCATTGCAGGAGTCGCCAACTCCTGAACAGGAGTGAACTCGGGTCCGGCGTAGGTATGCGCAGGAGTGAGCTGAGGCATATGACCATGCTGCCGTGGACTCATGTTGTACTGCGAGTGATCAAAAGATAGGTCAGGCATGGACATGTGCCTGGAATGTGCCACATGAGCTTGCCCAAAAGGTTGATCCTGGATGAAGGATGGTCTTTCTGGGGCATTGAATGACACATGAGGACTCATCTGCTCTTCAGCGATAGACACCGTGGTTCCGTTTGAGGGTGATTGCCTCAACGCACCAGTAGACGGATCTTTTCTATTTTCTGGTGCCTGCTGATTGTGCAACTTGCTATGACGGAACAAGACATCGCTATCAACAAAGTTAGCAACTATGGCCTTTCTGATTGCTGGCTCGTAGACTTGCCTCCGAGAGAAGCGTTTCTTGCATATTTGGCCTGCTACGCGTTAAGAGAGAAATAGATAGGTACTGCGTTCAAGCTCACATTCATAGGGTCGCTCTTTCGTATCTTGGGCCTGTTAGATTTTGTAGCTGCGGAGTTACTCGATACAATATACACTTACGAGATCTTTGATGTCGCAGGTAGTGTTCGGCCTGTTGTGTGTTAGCAAAGACGATGACGAATGATGCGTTTTGGGCCCAGACCTTGGTGAAGTTTCGGTCGCATATTGAACATCTTCGCAAAACCATCCCTCCTCATACTCTGTGATTCTGCGTCACGCTTTGGAAAGGGTTCGACACACAATGCTACAATGAGGGTTATCCTGGATGGCTGGAAGTGGATGAACCCCGCCCCCGCTCGAATTCGCCTTTCGGGTCACCAGTAAGGATGTATGGAGAACAGAGTGGTTGTCAGTGGAATCGACGTGATTCAATCTCACGAATCTAGAGTAAGACCACGCAACAAGAACTTTTGCCAAAATCACAGAATTGATGGGTAATGCCGTAGAGATGCAGGATCGAGACTTGTGAGAAGTTCAAACGCCCACCACCGTAGCGGAGTTCGGTCGGCCCGAGCACTTGCATTTGTTTTTCACGCCCCGTGATTGGTCAAATATGCACTATGATTAAGTTCTACGGAAATCAGCAAAGCGTCGTTGATTTCTAAGGACCATCTACAACAAAAGCTGGACATATGAATAAACTCGTTGTTGGACTTGGATATCGATCAAATTGCCCCCATTAGGTGGAGATTCTAGAGAAATGCATATCCTGCGTGATGCTGCCAAACTTTGCGTCCCAAAGGTCCGTAAGATAGAAGGATCGAGGTCGCCAGGGACCAAGGTTTCCAGCTTTGGGGAGATCGCCCTGAGCACGCACAATGTAGGTAGAGTTGAGATCCAGGACAGATCTGTCCTGCATGTTCGATGCGGGATTTACCTTGGTCACTGCCTGGGAGATGCTCTCCTTCTCCATGTAATTGAGTAGACGAGTAACAAACTGCGCAGTTGTATCGGAACCCAAAGTCCAGGACGCGTTCGCGTATCCAATAACAATAGCAGCGTTAGGAACGTCCTCAAGCATGGCACCCTTCCAGAGGTGTTTTTGGGGTATCTCTATGGGTTGATTGTCGACAGAAATCTTGGTTCCGCCTGCCATGATAAGTTTCAATCCTGTGGCAGTGACAATGATGTCCGGAGTCAGCACCCTGTCTGAATTTTCCAGTTTGATGCTCTTCTCGGTGACTTGCTTGATCTGAGCAGTCACGACCTCCGCTTTGCCTTCCTTGATGGCTTGGTAGAAATCGCCGTCGGGAGAAGCACAGAGCCGTTGGTCCCAAGGCCTGTATCGAGGCTCAAAATTGGGCTCCATCGGATAGTCTTTGGGTAGCCTGTTAGCGGCTCCCTGCTTTAGAAGACGCCTAGCGCGGTCGGGAAAAGTCTGGCAGAACTTGTAGAACAGAAAAGGCAGAATCAAAAACTGGAAGCGCCTCAGTTTGGCTGCCCAGCTAGTGGGAAGAAATTTTGCAGGCCAATACGATAGAGAATCTCTTTGTGGTACGGCGGCGATGTACGTTGGACTGCGCTGGAGCATGATCACCTTGTCCGCTTTCTTTGTGAGATTTGGGAGAAGCGTGACGGCGGTTGCTCCGCTGCCAACAATGACCACTTCCTTGTTTTCGTAGTCGAGATCCTCGGGCCAGAACTGTGGATGAACGACCTTTCCTTGAAAGTTCTCAATGCCGGGGATCGTAGCAGGCATCACCTCCTTGTAGTCGTAATATCCTGTACAGAACACAACAAAACTGGATCGAAGGGTTTTTTGACCTCCCGATGTATCAACCTGGAGGCTCCAATTCTGTTGATCGGTCGACCAGTTTGCGGCTAGGAGCTTGTGGTCATAACGAATGTGCTTGTCGATGCCAAAGGTGCTTGCAGTATCTTTGAGATAAGAGCAAATTGAGGGTCCGTCTGCCATAGTACGGTATTCCTTCCACGGATGGAACTCGAAGCCAAAGGTATACATGTCGGAATCGCTACGAATGCCCGGATACCGGAAGAGGTCCCAGGTACCGCCTATGGCACCTCGTGCTTCAAGGATGGTGTATGACCGATTTGGAGACTGCTCTTGCAGCCTGTACGCTACATTGATTCCGGATATGCCGGCCCCAATGATGATGACATCGAAGAAGTTTGGAGTGTTGTTCGTGGTCGTCATAGCGGTGATGAACGACTTGCAGAAGGACAGCCTGAACCTGGAGAGAATGAACCACCTGTGGAAACAAGAAAGATGATGATTCTTGAAAGATGCTTATATTCTGATCGCGGTTTGTAGAAGACTAGTAGGCCGTACTTACACACAAGGAGTGGAGTAAATATATACCCGTCCGAGGCCACTGATCTGAGGGGTTGTTGCCTCTGTTTTAAACTTTTGGAATCAACTTGTCAAAAAAAGGACTTACCGACGCCCCCCGCTTACATATTCTCTCCACCAGGACTATGAGATGTTACCACCCCCATCTTGGGGCTTTAAGTCACTGGTAATAAGAAAGAACACCATCGATCTGACACGAACATTGATCGTCTTGCAACAGAACTTTGAAATCTTCCAGCCTTGCGCAAAAAGCGCGCATGGTTGTCAAGGTGGGGGCCCAGCGACATACTGGCAGTGTGGGGGTCTCGTTACTTTGCCTCACCTTTTCCCGCGCCAGCCGAGGATCTCGGTCGCAAGAACTTCCAAAACGGGCAGGAATGGTTAAGTCCTATCACAAGGTAGGGGCCTACCAGTCGTATAATAATGGCTGTCTGAATAACTAGCTGTATACCCCTACTATTATTTCTTAGATAATGATACCCTACTAGATTCTAAGCACTAAATAAGGTTCTTATGTAGGGTTACACAATAATGGAAGAGAAAGATTTGAGGGACATCATCACAACCGGATGCGTCGCAATCATGATGTTCAGAAGAATATCGTAGAAACTCGTTTTAATCGGCCCCTCTGGTGTAGCGGCAGGTCTGTCACCAAATTTTGGTGAGAGGTGCATTCTCAAAAAGATGATCAGATGCTACAACGGCGTGGCGGAATGCACGAGTTTTTACGGTATACGTGGGTACAAACGAGAAGGGATACCTTGAATGATACCGTGCTGGGGAAGCGCGATGTCGCAGAGAACGACAATGCCCAGTCACTGTCTCATATCTCTTCAGTCCTCGCCAGCTCATGGTCAGGCTTGATGTCAATCTCCTCCAATTCGTCTTCCAGACTCTTCAGTGCTTTGCCCAAGTCGTAGTACCTTGGGAGCAGCTTGCACTGTTGCAAGACGACGGATTCGCTTGCGTCCCATAGCTTCCTGAATTGTTATAGGGGTAAAGGTTAGTCAATAATAGTAAAGGGTAGTCAATAGAGTGTGACTTCACGGGCGGGACATGCCTCTAGCCCTTCATCGTGAGCGAATTACAACCATTTGAGCCTCCTCGTTGACGCACTTGACAGGTTTTCGGAATCACCTTTACGCTCACTGCAGGCACACTTCAGGAGCTCGCAGTTGTTGATACAAAATCTAGTGTCGTGGTCAAAAAGCCAGAGCTTTGGAGCTGGGAACAAGCCGCCGCTTTGCCGTTGGTATGGTTGACTGGTGAGTTACCAAGCTCATTTCTCAGCGGTTCTATCTGCTCACGAGTAAAGCGCGTACAACCATCTCCAGCGTTGCGCCGCATATGCAAAGCAGCCGTCGTCTAGTCGTTCTAGGTGGAAGCTCCGGAGTTGGCATGTATGTCCTTCGACTTGCTTCTCAGCGCAACTGGGAAGTTCTCACTACATGCTCGTCGCGCAATACGGAATTTGTCAAGTCAATGGGCGCAAGTGCAGTGGTCCACTACAACACCAATGATGTGCCAGAAGCCGTTCGGAAGTTCAAGCCAGCGGCCATTATTGATTGTGTTGGCGGCACGTCGTGCCTCGGCCTCGCAGACAGATACGTAACCATTGTGGGTGACAAGACTGGTCGGGAAAGCATGGGAGGTGCAGCGATCTATCTCTGGAATTCTCAAATGGTCGTGAGAATGCTGCTCGGAAGGGCCAATATCGGAAAAAGCTATGATTGTGTCAACCTGGAGTTCAGAAAAGACTGGCTCGAGGAAACATTAAGCCTCGACCAGAGCGAGATCATCATCGACAGCACTTGGAGTTTTTACCAGGTCAGAAAAGCATTCGCAAAGCTCAATACGGGCAGAGCAAGGGGTAAGGTGATAGTTAGGGTAGATTGACCGCAAGGTTCTCATGCTAGTCAAAGCTATCTACTCCACCCTGATGTTCATGTCTTTCGGGTCGTGCTCGACGCTGCCGTCGAGTTTCTCGCCCTTGAGAACGTGCTTCATCAGAGCTTCCAAGCGTGTGACAGCCTCTTCACTGACTTGATAGTGAACAACAAGGCGTCCGCCTCCTAGCCGAAGACCAGCCTTCTCGCCTGCCGCAATAAAGTCTTCAGTGCTGATTCCGGCAGCTTCAAGATCCAACCAACACATGTTGGTCTCAACCGGGTTAGATGTCTTGCCGCCTAGGTTCTCCCACATGGTTGCAATCTGTCGGGCTCTGTCATGGGATGCAGCCAGCTTACCTCCGAGGAAGGTGTCCTCAACAGCAACGCGAGCGGCAGCAGTGACAACACCTGCTTGTCGCAAGCCGCCGCCAATGCTTTTTCTGATCCAACGAGCCCTCTCGCGGAATTGTTTTGTTCCAACGATGATACTACCAATCGGTGCACCCAAGCCCTTGCTGAAGCACAGAGAGATGGAATCGAAACAGGCACAGTAATCCTTGAGAGAGCCAGCGCCTGCAGCAACGGCCTCCCATAGTCTGGCACCATCAAGGTGCATGAGAATGCCGTTTTCCTTAGCCCAAGCACTAATGCGCTGGAACTCGTTGAGCGGCGTTACAATGCCATTGAGAGTGTTTTCCAAGCTGAGCACCTTGGTGGGACAAGCATGGATGTCGTTGCTGATGACGGCTGTCTTTTTGATGTCCTCCAAAGTCAGGTGTTTGCCATTGGAAGGCACGACAGCCTGCACCAATGCACCACACATGCTAGCAACACCGCCGGCTTCCCACTGGACAATGTGGGAGCGGTGATCGGTGAGGACGGCATGAGGTGGGGCCAGAAGGTGAGTGCGCAGAGCAACTTGGTTGCCCATTGTGCCGGACAGGACGAACAAAGCAGCCTCTTTGCCAGTCAGCTCGGCAATGAAGGACTCGAGGTTGTTGGAGGTGGGGTCTTCCATGAAGACGTCGTCTTGGAGCGTCGTTGCGGCGATGGCCTCAAGCATGCGGCTTGTTGGCCTAGTCATCACGTCGCTTCTGAAATCACTCGCCGCTCCTCCAGGAGCGGACCAGTTGTTGACCTTTGTTTGTCCATTGGTCAAATCGCTGGCCGTCTTCTCGGCTCCTTCTTGGGTGATTGCAGCGGCCATGCTTCTTCGACTGATGAGGGGTAGACGAGCTCGAGAGCTAGACAAGACGGCGGGGCAGATTGTTGCTGGGCGTATCGGAAGGGCACCAAGTCGCAAGCTGGAGAGTGTAAGGGGCATCTCGCCCGGGATCGAGAAAGCTCTCACATGTTATCGCTGTGTGTCTAACCTGTCACTCGTCTTTGCTGATTAGGAAGGTCGGCTATTCATGCCGCCAAGACCTGTGCCACCGAACGTCGAGCTCCCGCAGTTCAACTTGCTGCATCCTGGCTCTCTTTCTTGACCTTGCACGAGGTGATAAACTGCGATGGCCCATTTGTCCAGCGCGAGCTTGATCCCTCTCTTCTAGGACAGTACCAGGGTGCAGTGGTATGAGCCGAACTCTCCTCTTGTCAAGAGGCCACCAACACCTCGATCAAAGCGGTCAGTTGCCACCACATAGTCGCATTCTCTGCGGATGGCTGCGCAATTGAGGAGCGGTGTAATCATCACCATTGTTGTTTTGAGCTCATCGCGTTTCTATGACATGGTTGAACTACTGTTCGACGGCATATCCAGCCTATGCTGGTCGCCATGAAGCGCACAAAAAAATCAAGTGATCTTCCCTGCCCCTTATTTCAAATTCGAATTGACTTGAACCACAAAATGTTGCAAGCAGAGGAACTACAAACGCCTGAGACCATCACCAGGTGATCTGCATCGAGCCAAGAGCGGCAGGTTGCGTCGAAACATTGGCTACTCTGGTTTTGGATCATACAAACGACAATGCGAGCCATACAGCAGCCAGATCCTCTCTGATGGATACAGCTAATGCAGGAGTATTGCAAATTGTCTCCTGCTCGAGCTGGAGTTTGATGTTTCCCTTGCTACACCGCTGGGTTCCTTGCAGCGTACATGATGCAGTCGAACATTCCTTCCTTTTCAGGGTTGTGAAGGGAAACTCCTTGGTGTCGAATCATGGCAGAAGCTTTGGGCGGTGGGCAGTAGCAATGTCTTGTACATGGCAAGGGCCATCGAAATATAAAAGCATCGTTCCTGCCCCTAGCTTCAGCTGGTCACCACTTCCATTCAGCTGAAAGAAACCAGGGCAAACCCCTACTCATCATCGTATTGAAGAAAGCAACATTTCTGCTCCTGATTCATCAACACTTCCATCCCTAATTAACCATTCAATCTCCAAGTACTGCAAACATGCAGTTCACCGCTCTCGTCGCAGCCAGCTTGCTTGCCACAGCCAGCTCCGCCTCAGCAGCTTTCGCGACAGTCCAGAACAATTGTCCTCAGACTGTTTGGATCACCATCACCAACGCCACTTGGGTGCCTTCTCAGTACACCATCGGCACCAATGGCACCTATCTGCAGTGGCGCAGCGGAATCGGCAATGCCTTTGGCCTGAGTAAGACCGATGCCTATTTCTCCCAGAATACCCCCAAATTTACCCTCGGCTTCACCGATTCTCCTGTCAACCATCTTGTCTACTGGTCCGTCATCAACCAAGACGGCGACCCATTTGCTGGACAGCCGTGGCGCATCTCACTCTCCGATCCTACTTGTGCCCCGAACACTCTTACCGGCTACGACGGAGGTATCGTTCACGCTTGCACCGACAGCGCCAACATCACCGTTACCCTCTGCTAGGAGCCGGACGCAACAGAAGTCTGGCGCTGGTACCACGTTCCGGTAGCGTTGGCACGAGGCAGCCATACGGCTCTGGGATGGCTTGGGACGTTGTTCGTTTGAAAGGCGGTGAATGAGTGATGTGGGACTGTCGTTACCAGAGAATGGTGTTGTTTGATTGTACCTGAGTTCGTACCCCCGAAACTGCACTCCTTTGTCTCTTTGCGATTCGCGGTGACCAATCATGTGCAAACGTGTGCAAATGCTGTCAATAGACGACGTTTCACAGTGACAAAGCTTAGCTGAAACATCAAGACACTTTCACCGTCCTGTCCTGGGAGTAGCAGAAAGGCGTGGACAGGATGCCAGACGATGATTGGAGGTATACAATACAGATACAGGGCACTACAAAGGCTGAACGACGGCAGATCGAGGGAGCATGCCTGCGATGGTAAGTCTATCAGATCACCTTTGTCTTTTTCTGAACAAAATCAGAAGACCGTAAGCCAACAAACGATAGACGGTACCAATTGCAAAGATCATGGCCATATCCATTCCGAACTGAGCCAAAGTGAAGCCGATAGTCCGACTCGCGAGATCGACGTCCCAGAGAAAAGCTCTTGGGGTGACGAGCTTGGTCCAGTAACCTTCAGTGAACCAAACGCCGGGACTTATCCTCCAGAACCACTCCATGTGCCAGGTATCTACTTTCTTCAGCGGAGGTGCAACGCCTCCGAGAACGCCAAGGATTAGACTGAGCAGGACAGCTAACAAGGGTCCATCTTCTCGCTTGACCAACATCGAAACGACGCTTGCAAGACCGTAGATGGAGTAGAAATAGACCAAGTTTGCAACGTACATGTCTTGGAAAGTCATGATTGGGGTCGCCAGCACGCCGATGAAGACAGTGTAGTGCAGAGACGCGATTGTGATGCGAGGGAAAGTGGAGAGAACCTTGCCGAGATAATACGCCGATCGACTGTGTCCGGAAGAAGATTCACGGAAAAAGATGAGCTTCTCTTCACCGAAAACCCAGACACCGGGAGCAGAGGCGGCGAGACCGATTGCCATGGCGGATAACAGACCGAGTTGAGGCCCAGACTTGTAGTCGACTGCACTGGACAAAACGGTGAAGGGAGGATGGTATATGCCTTGGAAAAGATGACTGGAAGAGGAGGTCAGCAAAGGCTTGTGATTGCGGATGAATGTGGCCTACCCTTTCGATGAATAAGCCGAGAGCCCAATGACGAGTCCGGCGAGCGCGGCTACTCCAATTTCGAAGAAGAAACTGGTGCGGTTACGAACTTGCTGAAGCAGAGCACGCTTGCAGCAATAGTAGACTTGGGCGTACCACGAAGCCCCCCTGGTTTTCATCGTCTCATGCAGTGACTGGTCACATTCGGTGGTTGACTGCATGGACAGCATCGAAAGTCGGTGGCGTCTCGGAGCGCCTACAACGACCGACAAATGCTTTTTAGATTTCCCGTACTGGCCCTTTTCGTACCAGAAGTTGATGAGCGAGTCGACGTCGTTGCCAAACTTTGCGGCGTTGGCAGAGTATTGACATCCGTTTCCAGTGATGATGTCCATGACTATATCGGCGGGATTGCTCCGCAAAGGAAATTGATAGCCCAACTCCTCAAAGTAGGGGACTACTTCGTCAGTCACGCCCGCGTACACCTGGCTTCCCTGGGCAAGCAGCAAGAGCTGGTCAAAGCCCACAAAGATGTCCTCACGAGGTTGATGGACAATGGCGATGACGGTGACACCGAGTTGAGAAACGGCCTTCAATAGACGCATAATCGAAGCTGCTGAAGCCGCGTCCAGTCCAGAAGTAGGTTCGTCGAGAAAGATGGCCATGGGTGCGGCTGCAAGTTCCATACCTACACTCACACGCTTGCGCTGACCCCCTGAGATGACTGGTTTTCTGGCGTCGCCAACGAGTGAATTTTGAACGTGGGACAGAGCAAGACAGGCAATCAGTGAATCCACATAGTCCTGAATGGCCTTGTCGTTCCATGATGAGGGCAGCCGTATGCGCGCTGAGTGAAGGATGTTTTCTCGGACTGTAAGCTCCGGAAGGACGATGTCATCTTGCGGGACATATCCGATCAGCTTCTTGTATTTCTTCATATCCTTGACCCATCCATTGATCTTGACGGTGCCAGTACTTGCCTTGCCACGCATGAGCGCATTGACGAAGGTTGATTTTCCAGCACCACTACCGCCCATGACACCTGTCATGGTGCCTTTGGCGATGGTACCAGTGATATCCTTTAGAATCTTTTGACCCTGACGCGTCTCGAAAGACAGCCCTTCAAAGTCAAATGACAGACCTACCTCTTTGGTCTGAATGGCGCGGGAAAGATAAATCAGAAACTTTTGCATGTCTGGTTCCTGTGAGAGCCCGTCAAAGTTGGAGGTATCCGAGGCTATTGAAGTAGACCTTGGACGGGAAGGCGTCAAGGTGGCTGGAGTTGCGAACGATGGAGTCGAAGGTGAAAATTCTGGCGATACTGACATGGAGTACCGTGGAGGCATGTTCAGGCCTCGTAGCACTTCAACATCATCCTCTGTGACCTTCATGTCGACGGTAGAATATTTCGGTCTGTTGCGCTTTCGCCATTTGGAATAAGCCAGGCCAGCTATCAGCAGACAGAGCAATACTGAATCGATGCCAATAACGACATAGAGTGGTAATAGAGGGATCTGATGAGAGCTGTTCGCAGGGCAATAAGCGCCCGTGTCACACTTGATGGGTTCGAAGCTTCCTTGAGGACAGAATGTACCGGCCTCACAAGGAACCTTCAGTCTACCGCCGAGGGGGCAATATGAACCTTTTTCAAGTCAGAGTGCATCTTTGAAAGCACACGGGGCATCAATACCTGCAGGGCAAACGATGGGTTCGAGGAGCCCTTGAGCAAACGGACAAGAGCCTTGATTTGCACGAAGGACAGCACATTGCAAAGTCGGGGTACAAATCTGCGGCGGCTGCTCGTCATTCGAGTTGGGACCTATTCGCATAAGAGACGACTTTCACGAAAAGAAGAACACAGGCCTACACCAAAAGCCTGGTAAGCAGGTGTCGTTGGCGGCTAGGGCAAAAGGAAGCGCGCCTTTGTTGTAGCAGGCAGTTTGTGTATCGCTGAGACTGTAGGCCCATTCATCGAACTCAATAGTCGACATGTTGTTGAGTATACGCGGATCGGTATAGGCCCTGGGGAGAAGGGCGGCACCAAGAGCGGGCACAAGATGGTCGGTCATGATCAAAGAACCGGGTAGGTGGTGACATGGGGATTGGAAAGGGTGCAAAGGATCTGTGGCAGCGGGAAACAGACACAAGAAAGAAAAAGAGAGCCGGCGAGTCAAGTAGGCGTACAGCCTTGGATGCCAAAATTAGGACGAGCAACATGTTTAATCTAGGTGACGGTGCAGGGCCGAGTCGGATGCTTAGAGCCGCACCGTTGTGAGATGTACCAATTTCTAGGAGGCAGTGGTGGAGTTGGACATGATCCTTCGGCTGCCATGCAAGCAAAGCACCCCCGTCGAGGGATGGAGCAGAAAGCGCCATGGCTGGTGAGGTCATGACGAGCCTTGGCGATGCTTGCATGTTGCCGGACGTGGCAGTTGAGAGGGGGATCTGAGAAGGAATCCGAGATTGTCAGGCGGGCCACTGTAGAGTAAGTGGAGCGAAGGATTGAGGAAGAGTTAGTTGGCCGAGTCGTGGGTACATGCGTGTGTGTATGTGTGTGTATGAGTGTTGGTCGGGGCGGGAGGGAGGAATGGCGCGGGCGGTGCTTCGGCGCAGCATCCGAACGCAACGACCAGCTGTCTCTCAGCATCAACACCTGGATAGACGTCTGAACAGTCCGTGATTCAACATGAGGAACTTTTGGGCTCTGCCTGCCCTGCTGCGGGTGGCTGTCGCTGCCCAAAACGCCTTCAGCGTACAGGACGATGTGCTCGCCTTCCCCCAGGTATCACCATAACCTGCCCGCTCGCCCTGTGTGCGCATGCTCATACTGATTGTCACGCAGTTCTCGGTCGACTTCACCGACGGCCATGTCTCTGACTTGCAGGCTCGCGCGAGGCTTTCCCACACTCACGCGTCTGCCAGTTCCGACGACCTTTCTCTCACCTCCTCGGGCGACCACGCCCGGCCAAAGACGAAACCCCAATACGATTATGAAGAACTCGTCCTCGCCGACCAGCGTTATCTGTGTCAGATTCCACGTCTTGTCGAGCAGCCGCCCTCGTCACAACCAAACGAGACACTGTCCAAGCAGGACCAAGAGAAAGAGCTGGCTCGCGCAAACCATCGCGGCTGGGAACTGCTCAAGGGCATGCAAGGCAATTGCATCTACTTCTGGAGTGGGTGGTGGAGTTACAGATATTGCTACGGCCAGGGTGTCAAGCAGTTCCACCAGCTGCCTCCGTCTCAGGGCGTCCCCGCATATCCCCCCGTCGAAGATCCCGGCGTACCCGGCTTCATGCTTGGCGCCGTCCAAGAGCAACCACATGACTCTGGCCAACATCAAGATGCCCAATCTAAGGCCGTGGGCAAGCTCGAGACCCGCGGAGAGAGCAGATACCTTGTCCAGCGCCTCGGCGGCGGCACCGTCTGCGATCTGACGGGCAGAGAGAGACGCATCGAGATCCAGTTTCATTGTAACCCGGCCACCTCGGATCGCATATCTCTCATCAAAGAGATTGCCACTTGTGCCTATCTTATGGTCATTCAGACACCACGACTCTGTAGCGACGGTGCCTTTCTGCCCGCCCAGAAGGACCGCGCGAACAAGATTGCCTGCTCGCCTATTCTTTCCGACGACCAGGTGCCCGAATACGAGGCCGAGATCGCCGCTGCTTCTGACATCCTTGCCGGTGATATCCCAAATCCCTTTGCAGACCCACAATCCAAGGCACCTGCGAGGATTGGTGGCATCACCATTGGCGCTCACAGATGGGTCCCTGAAGGTAGCAAGATCGAGAAGTCTGCTATTGTGGGCGGTAGTAAGGACAGATTCGTCGAGACTATTGCCGATAGTTTTGGCAAGTTGATGTCTGCAGACGAACTGAAAAGGTTGGGCTTGGGTGATGCAAAAAGTGTTGAAAAGTTGAAGAAGGAGCTTGAGAAGATCGCAGGCGGCCAAGGCTGGAAACTCGAAGTGTTTGACACTCCACAAGGACGCGAATACAGAGGCATTCTGTTGGACGACGAGGAGGAAGACGCAGCCAAGCGAGAGGGCGGTCAGGCGACTGACAAGAAGGATGAAACGAAGACTGGCAACGAGGCCAGCGCTGACGAGGAGCAAAAACCAGAGGGAAGCGAAGAGACGTACAAGGATGAGCTCTGAGTGAACCTGGCCTGTTTTCCATTCTGTTTTTATGATACCACCAAGTTAAGTTACTGATGAGAACCGTCCGACGTATTTCTTCAAGCTGTGCCTTCAATCATGCAGTCTCGATGCTGGTGCTCGATATTTAGCCACATCAGCCATGCTTACGATTTATAGAGCGAAAAAACAACAAGATGGAGAGAAACACAATGCAATCAGCGAGGCAAGTAACGGTACAAGATCAGACGCTGCAATCTGCTCCTCCCTGCTGCCTCATTGCATTGTCTCCTTCAGTTCATCCCCTCAGTTCCAACCCCTCAATTCACTTCCTTCGCCTGCTCTTCTCATCCAAACCTTGTTTCTCTGCACATGCCAGTCACAACACATCTCTACAGCGGCACTTCTCTGCCCAAATACCAGTAGTATACCAGCACAGGACGACGACCCTGAACAGTGTTTTTGTCGTCAGTGACGACCAGAATTTGACACACTGACCTCTTGTCACTACTCGCATCCACTTGACCGATAACTTGAAGTCCTTCGCCCTCATGAAGAGCTCGGGTTCACTCTTCCGTTGATGCCTCGACTGTACCTGCCAGTTTGAGAAAAAGGCGGGGTTCTTCATTTATTTCCCTCAAGGCGTGAAGTCTTGGATGCTTGCACTATTGATGGTCCTTGTCAGCAAGAGGGGTTCCGTCTTTCTTGCCTTCTCATCTCTGCAATCATCGTTCCTCTACCTTCACGCGTGTATCTGTCTGGGTGAAGCGTGTTGTGTTCTCATCAAGCACTTCGAGGCGGCTGCTGTGTTCTCTGAAGCTTATTTGCGACCGCTACCTGATCCGGCAGGCCGAGCCGTGATATTTCGGCCACGCCTTCAGGGAGCGGGCTACTGACACAATTTTTCGGCTCCGGACCCGAAGCTCTTATCGTTTCCTGCAGTCCGTAATTTTGAATGGCTTGAATATATGAGTGGCGACCATATCCTTTTACATGTTCCGGAATGTCGACTCAATCGATGTCGTCGAGAATCACAAAATCTGCCGCAGGACTGGCGAAGGATTTGCTATCGGCTTCTAGCGATGGCTACGAAACGACAAACGATCTTGCAGCACTAAGAAGTGCTCACAAACTTTCTTCTGCTCCTTCACATGGCACTTCGTCCTCGCCGCGGGTGCCCAAGCCTTTGAGCAGCAGGCACCGAGAAACATCTGGTTTTGTACGGACTTCAAGGCATTCCTCGGGTTTTCACTTCGAATCGGACATTGAAGATGAACTCTCTGAATTCTTGTTGCAAGATTGCACAATTGGAGAGACGAGTGTGTCAAGTTCGCGGTCGGGATCAACCTTGAACTTGACATTGGAAAATGGAGATGGATCTGGATACAGTGATGGTCTTGTAAGAAACGACAGTTTCCATTCCGAGCTTTCCAGATCGAAGCAGAAGTCTCCAGCGCAATCCCCATATGGAGATGAAAGATTGTCGGACGAAAGACAGTACGAGTCGCCGCAAGATAGATCTCTTGATGGTTCTACGACTCTTGGTCATCACGTTGAGAATACAGTTCTCGAATCAAGCTGGGATAACCATAGAACGCTATCCGGTGTGGACCGAGCAGAAACAATCGCGGCAAAGAAGGCCTTTGAAACGGCACAACGGAAGCAGAGAGCACTCAGCAGGCTGCAGCTGATCTTCTCGCAAATGCCGACGGCTTCGTCAGTCGAGAGGACTGGGCCGGCGAAGCAGGCTGACAGACCCGATACTGCTTACAATCAGCTTTGTGTCGGCGGAGAGGAGGAGCAGGAATGGGCAGATTTCGAAGCGACCTTGCTCCATGGCAGCAGCATGCAAGCAGCGGAGCAAGACCACGCTCAGATGCAGCAGAACGGACAGACGATGACTACAGAGATGTCAAGACAAGCGCCAGTACATCCAAGTTTTCATGAAAGCCAGATTGTTCGGCCCGTGTGTCAGGCGCACGAGGCCCCGCTGCAGACGCAGCCTCAGCACCAAACGACAAAGGAGCAAGAACAACCAAAGGGCAAGGAGCCCATGCCCGAATTTCATTGCCCGTGGGTTGAATGCCACCATGTAAGTCTCTGTTGTGCCAGATCGACGCGCGACACTCGTACTGATTGATTGATTTGGCAGCGGTTCCAGGTTTGCGCCGACTACATTCGAGATGCAGAGGTCGTGGATTCCCTGCCTTGTGTACATGCCGGTTGCGAGCTTGAGTTTGGCAGCGAAGAACTCTGGAGGGAGCACGTCCTCGAGGCTCACCATGATCTGCTCCCTAAGATGCAGACGGTTGATGAAGCTGACATGGAAGGCGCTTGGGAGAAGGCTCAGGCTTGAGGGGGTTCGGAGATGGAATTTGCAGCTGAATGTGTATACAGATGTAGGTAGGGAGGTAGACATGTGGAAAAGCAAAGGATAGCTGCATTGATGGTATCAAGGGCGTCATCATCTATTGTAGACGTAACAATATTTTCAAAAAGTGGTTGACATGAAATTTTGGGGTTGGGGCTTTTTGTGCTTCTTTTTTGCGAGCAAGATCAAGCGGCAGGGCCACCCTTCTTGCCGCTGACAGAGTAGTCGCCGAGGAAATCGGGATCGTTCTCAAACTCCTCCTTGAGCTGTAGCAGAAAGTGTTAGCAAGATGAAGAGCAGGCGGGTTCACGATGTCTGCACTCACAATGTCAAGGCCACCGACCAGCTCGCCACCAACCCAGACCTGAGGGAAAGTAGGCCACTCGGCGTACTCCTTGAGGCCCTGCCTCACATCGTCGTCGGCCAGGATGTTGAAAAAACCATAACGCACGCCCTTCTCTCTAAGAATGCTGACTGTCTGGCGCGAGAAGCCGCACTGCGGGGCAGAGGGCGTACCCTTCATGAACAGCATGACGGGGGCGGCCTTGACCAGCTCGCCGAGCCTGTTGTACAACTCTTCCTTGGACGTCTCGGGGTTGGCCTCTTGAGCCGAGTACTGGGGCGCGGTGGCGGGGTCGTTGGGCGTCGGCGCGTATGCGGCCAGGTTCTTTGCGCTGCCGCCCTCGGGCTTGTTGACAACCTGGGCCGGAGGCAGGCCGGCGGCGCCGGGGTTGCCGCTGCCGGCGCCCACGTGCTTCTCGACGGCGGCACGCACGCGCGAAGCATCACCGCCGGAGATGGTCTCGAGGACTTGGCTGGCTCTCTGGATGACGATGTAAGGCACCTGGGTGACCTGGTAGTGTTCGCTGACGTCGGACAGCTCTTCGGCGTCGAGGGCCAGGAAGGAGATGGTGGGCGGCGAGGTGGCGGTGTAGGTCGAGGCGAGGGCGGACAGGACGGTCGACATCTGCTTGCACGGCTCGGCCCATGGAGCGTGGAAGTAGATGAGCAGAGTGCTCTGCGCCGGCAAGTTGGCCGTGTAGTTGGCGAAATCGGCGTCGGAGCTGACTTCGGTCACGGTGCAAGGGTTTGATGTCGCCATGGTGTGTGTGTGATGTGAGGGCGCTGCGGCGGTCGGGTTTCTGTTCGGCGGCGGGCGTGGAGAGGCGTGTGTATCGAGGATGCGCTGGTATTGATTGCTGCTTGCTGGTGTGATTCGCAAGATTTGGCCGGCCGGCCTCTGCGCTTGCCCCGCCAGCTCGCCATTGCATCATTTCTACTGATTACCAATGGCAACACCTACTTTTTGCCTCTCTTTTTTTCGCCCTTTTCCTTCACCTGTCCTGCCCATCACCGAGACATGCAGACATTCTGATATTATACAAGCGTGTGGACGCGTTGTCCAGAGTGAACACGGAGTAATTTGGGCCAACACCTACCTCTTGTTCCCATCACCCTGTCCTTCGAGCACTTCGAGCACTTCGAGCACAGCTCTTCTGGAAGGCACAAAATCCCATCAATCTTCCACTCCAAAATATTCTGCCTTTTGAAGTTCATCGGAACTTTTCTCAATGGCGTCGAGTCTTTCACTGATCCTGAACTGACCAGCTAGTACATCCGTGCCAAAAATCAGGCCTCAGGCATTTCGTCCACACATTTCCAGAATCCAGATGATCCTTGCGCATCCTAATGGAGCGGCATACTATTCATATGTCATCTCATCTCAAACTCGTCACGTCAGACTTAGAGGACAAATTACTCGTTCGCAAACAAGAATAGAAACCGGGAGACCTCGAACTCTTTATTTGATACATTTTCGCAGATACCTGACGTAGCAAATGTCTGCTCAGCTTGTGCGCTGGGTCTGCCATGCCATTGAACTTTCCTATTCGATCACTCGGCCATCAGCTGGCGAAGATATTGCTTCACTACTGAGCATGAGGAGGATTCCGACGATGTCGACGTTGATCATCAGCATGCGTCAACTGCTTGGGCTAACGCGTATGCTAACGTGTTCAAGTCTACACGACGCAGTCACGGGTTGATCTGTCCTGTTGACTGCAAACACCGACGCTATCACGTAAGGTTACTCCGATGGATGCAGGCGTTGGCAAACCCAAAAATTTTCGAGAGGACCGGAGAGAAATCAATAGCCATGTCACGACGAGCGGCAGAAAGCAGTCTATCGAAACCACTACTGGGCCACCTCTTTTTACCTTGCCCTTCGTGGTGTGGCTATGGCATTATTGTTGAGCCCGGACGGCGTGATGGATCAACTGACTGATGCTGGGGCGCAAGAAACATGGGCAACCTTACTGCAAGTCATGGACGCCACGAATGCATTGCAGTAGGACCGTGGTTGGGGGGACCCGACCACCGCGATCTCCAGAGGCGCTTGAGATGAATGCTCAACTGCAAGGTCGACACACAGTGCTGGACAAATTTGCGGGCGGCACGACAACGAGACCAGGACGCTGCAGGTCGTGGCTGGCAACTTCTGTGCTGTACATGCACTGCATACAAGGGTAGTCGAGAAGCGTTGGGTGGAATCGTCTAACGGGTGTACGCGTAGACGTTCCTGAACTAGGCGAGCTGGCCCGCTTGTCGTGCATTTTTAGCGCCATGTCCAGACGTGAACTGACCATATTCCATTCTGTTTTCTTCGAGAACTGGTCAAGACTCACCAGGGCCGCGTAGCCTATATGCGCAGCAATCGAGTGCAGGCAAAATGAAACGCAAACTGCGTGTGTGTTTTGAGTAGTGGGTAGCCGAAATTCGTTGCTCTTTCTTTTGAAACTGCAAGCAGCTTTCGACAGGGTTCCTTGCCTCGGAGCGGGCCACAGCAATGCTGGAGCTTCCTGGGGAATGGAGGCATGCACCAATCGCATCTCCGTTGTCCTCATCACTCCGCCAGCGGCCAGCCACACGCATGCACCATCGGGCCCTAAAAAACTTGTTTGGAGCTTGGTTTGGAGCCGTCCAGGGGGAAGAAAGTAAACCTTCTATTTTCAGTCTAGGCTCTCACATTCGTCCGTTTCTCCATCTCTGCACATAAAACCCCTTGCCCTCACCAAGCATTGAACATCTTTCCATTCCTCAGCATCTGTCCTTCGCTTTTGCATTCCTCTTGCATATTACATTCGCTACACATTGACGACCACATCATCCACTCCTCCTACAACTTCACGAAACTCTAATCTCTCTACTATCACCACTGACAACAACAATCAAAATGCGCACCACCTTCTTCGTCAGTGCTCTGGCCAGCATCGCCTCCGCTGCTGTTGTCACCCAGATCTCGGACGGCCAGATCCAGGCTCCTGTCACTGAGAGCTCTGCTGTTGCCTCTGCATCCAGCGCCGTCGCATCGGTCTCTTCAGTTGCCTCCAGCGCCGTCGTGTCGGCCTCGAGCGCTGTTGCATCTGCCTCGTCTGCTGTTGTCTCTGCCTCATCAGCATCCAGCGCTGTTGCATCTGCCTCATCGGCCGTGCAATCCGCTTCCAGCGCCGTTGTCTCGGCCGCCAGCTCTGCTTTGCCTGTCGTGAGCACCCACGTTCCCGTGCCCATCTCCAACGCAACCCTCACCTCCGGTACCACTGCCACCACTGCGGCAGTCGTCGTCCCCTCTGCCGGCCTCAGCACTGTCGTCGCTGGCAACTCCACTCGCAATGCCACCGTTTCCACTCACACCCTGAAGGCCTCGGGCACTGCTTCCCTCACTAAGGGTGCTGCCGCTTCTGGTACCGCCTCTGGCTCTGCCGCAACCTCTTCTGCTACTGGTGCCGCTGGCTTCGTCCAGGCCAACGCCGGTATGGTTGGTGCTGCCGTCCTCGGTGCCATTGGCTACCTTGCTCTCTAAGAAAAGAGCTCATCACTGTCCTCGCCGTCTAAACCACGACTGGCAGAGGAAACTCCTGTTGTATTTCTTGCTGGTAAATGGGAAATGGAAGGGCGCAGATCATCGGCTTGTACTTTTTTCTTTCTTTTTCTTTCACGGAATAATGCCTCTTCTCCGCAATGGGTATTGGTCTAACTTGCCCACTTTGTTCTTTTCTCCATCATCAGGCTAAAAGGGCCTTCCAAAGTTCAATTTCAATGCACAAAAATGACCCACACCACAACTCACTTGAATGTTCTCCAAACGTGAAATTGTCTCGATATTGCGCGAACCACGATCGACATGCATCCTCGTTTCTGCCGTGCCATGCGAAAATCGGGTTAACGAGTAGCGAGATTGAGCGGCCCGTTCAGCGGACTGTTCTATTCCCACTAACATTTTCGCACATCGTCGGACATTGCAAGTCAATGCAGGGGAGATCATATAATGTAATGTCAACAGACATGCTCGACGGGGATACTGACGGATCACTGCAATGTTTACTCCGGCTGCCAAAGGAAGTCCATCGTAGAGTCGTCGGTCTGGGTGAGAGCGCCACAGAGAAGCCCGTTTGCAACAACTAACTACCTCTGCAACCCACCGACCAAGTCATCATCTACTGCCATCTCCAACGAAGATTACAACATCCCTTTCACGGCCAATCTTCGAGGCGATGGCATCCCCAGATTTTCCCCCCCATAACTTCAGATTTAGGAGGGCGCTGAGGAGCAGCCCACGTCACAAGTGATACTAACCGGATCTGGTTAGAATCTCTCGTCGCAGTCCATAGAAACAACAATCGCACGCGCGTACCTCTCGTTGCGACCTCTCGATCTTCTCGCAGATCCTCGCGCATTCTAGCATCTAATCATGTCTCAATAATGCTTTTCTCACCAGAACCTAACGACAGACGTGCTGTTCTATCGCAAAAACCTGCTATATCAGAGCTGATTGATAGTCCGAGCTTCTGTGGTGGTTCCCTTTCCCAATCAGAGTGCCATACGAAGATGCCAAGAATCACAAGAAATGTCAAGATTACAGGCAATTCGTGCCTGCTATGCAATCAGGTGGCCGAGTGCTTGAATCGAAGGTAGGTTTGTGGTAGACATAGAACCGGTACATGAAACACTGAGACCAAAGTCTAGATCTTCTAAGATCTCAAATGAACTTTATGGTTTTCTATAATGGGAACTTTCTAATTCGTCTTCTCAATACCGCGGTTCCCCACAACATAGCGGCAGGTTTGTCTTGAAACTCAAGAGAAGAAGCAGCTTTAACATGTAATTAGATGCTATACCGGCACATCTCAATGGACGAATTTTCATCGTTTGTCATGCAGGGAAGAATGTTGTAATCCTGGCAAGTAACTACAAGACCACACGGCGAACCATTTCTTTGCTTCTTTGATTTATCTATCTAAGCTATCAATTTATTGGGGGCTCCCGTTTTTCTGTCTGACCCCAACTATATAGAGCGTCCACGTTAAGCACTGCAGGATATGCTCAAGCTGTATAAGAGCTCACTGTAGGAACATGTTTTCGTGTCTCAGGGCCTTATGGAGACTGGCAGTAGGCGTATCACAACTCAATTAGATGATACATTCATCACCCGGCTCTCGGCAAGGTTGACAAAGGAATAATAAAGCTCAGGAGCGAAGACTCGCTCAAGCTGTGGGATCTTCTCTTTTCTGGCCGGCCATTTGGAACTTTTGTGTGATTAAATGTCAAGCTCCTTCGTGGGTTGCAATCATCGTTTGACCTGAATATTTCGAAGAGCTTGGAGTGACCGAGAACTTGGCCAGATGAGTGGCTAGAGCACTCGAAAATAATCCTCGCATGTCTCTCGTCGCTGGTTCTGAGGCGATATCACAAGCCTCTGAGACCGGCAGACAGGTCATGCTAGAAAGCACATGTGAACGCCCGAACCAGGACCTGGGCAGTCGACTGCGCTGAGGCATAAGTCCCAATGAGCCTAACCCGGGCACTCGCAATGCAGGAGGCAGCTTCCAGCACTTTGAGCAACCTTCTGCTGTTATCTCATGGCGAAGCCTCCATGATCTGATCAAACGCAAGTTGGTTGCTAGGTGGATCGCATGCCTGGTGCTCATTTGACAGCAACTTTCCTCGATTTTCAGCCATTAGACACGCTCGAGTGGAGCCATGATTCTTAATTGCACACCACCGACTTCGGATGCCAGATCCGTGATTGTCGATTGATTCCGAGTCAAATTTCTTCCAGCTCCTCAGATGTGGTCGTGATGCTAGCTAGCAAGCTCAGCACCCCAGAGTTCAAACAATGATTGAATCATGGTTGATGGCTCAGATGTCGGTCGATCAGGAAGTAGTGCTGCATGATGTGGACGGACGAGTACTGCGGGATGTTGTCGATACCACTGAGCCGCGCTTCGTTGATCCTCCAGTCTGATCAGGATTCGGGAGACCGTTCCATTTGGCAGTAACTTTGGGTACAGATGGAGGCAGCTGTTGGAGAGACACACCGGAATAATGGTTTCCCGATTTCTGTTGCGCTCGAGCGTAGTCTTCAAGAGCAGAGGCTGACGGCTCCTTCATTCGAATAGAGTTCAGGATAGTGCCGAACATCTTGATGCCGTTCTTTGGCAATACGGTGTTTTTTTCTGGATTTGATGCAGAAGATTTTGAAGCCTGCGTTTGGCTGGCCATGTTTATTGGACCAAAGATGAGACTCGGCTTATACCATCTGTTTGGGGTGTACAGTATCTATATATGAGGTGGGGTATCCTCCCAACCCAAGCTGCAATCTCGGCAGAACTTCGATGACAGGGATCCAAAGAGTACATATTCAAAGGCGGTGCTGAAGGAATTGCGCACTTGCACTTTCTGCGGCTGGCGACAGTCTGTGGGCGGGTGCGTCAGCAAGCCACAATCCACGCGCCAGCTGCCAGGTATCATGCTCGGTTAGAGCTGTGGATATGTTGTGGGACAGCCGACGCTGTTCCCATGTACAAGCAGAGAAACCGCAGTGATCCGAAGTTGTCGCTCACGCTGCTCAGCGACAAGGATCAGGCCAGCCAAACTTATGCTCACATCGTTGAAATATAACTATAGTTGATCCCCCAGAGTTGGCTGCGTAACTTGGCACGATTCAAGCATGATTTCACTCCTCAAACACCGAAGGCAAAATCGAGACACAGGTCAAGCGCATGTCCCTCTTCTATAGATGCTGTAAGCGATCAACGTGTGTTGGGAGCCTATTGACATACCTAAGGACATGAAACATTATCATCCTAGCTGCGTGTCGCCGTTTGTTCACTCCAGTTTGTCATCACTACAAAAGTGGAGTGCGTCGAGGTGGGAAGGAAAATTCAATTTAGTGTCTTTGCTCAAGTCCAGGATGTGCCCATGCATCCCAAGCGTTTCGCCGTGCTCGTATCTATTCTGTTCCGCAAAAGTTTGCTGTCACGGGCCGGGCCAGCTGATCAGCAATGACTATACGGATCCCAGCTGCCGCAAGTAGAAGGACTACCGCAAATTGACCGCCAAGATGGAGAGCACTACTGAGTCTGCGGAGCGGCTCTCCAAGTAGCTTGGCTAGTCGCACCGATCCACTGTTCCACACTGATCTTCCAAGCTTCCATTTCTGCTTCGAAGTTGAGAGCATCAAGACTTTCTAACACCGCAGCGCCTGACTTCTTCTTGGTGTACACGTCGGCAAGGAGGCTGAGAAGCTTTCTCAGCGGCTTAGGCAGTTCTCCAATGGCGACCAGGCCCGTGTTGATGGTTGTGAGTGCGTCTCCGAAGCGACCTTCCTCGATCAAGGTTGCAGAAGATTCGTCCTGAGACTGGGCGGTGATGATACCAACTTGGAGATCTGACTTGCACTTGCGCACTTCGCGTCTGAGGGGGTCAAGTGAGGCTGCCACTACACCAGAGATTTTGATGCCGTCAAGGTAATTCCCAAGGCGTTGGAGACCACCCTCGATCATTGGAAGCGTGTCGCGGGTTCTGGTAAGGTTGGTGTGGAAGAAGACGAGATCTTCTCTGGTCAAGTTCCTGGACATGGCAAGATTAGAACGAATGTATATTGAACGTACAAAGATGGACGTACTGAGAGATGGGACCGACGAGTCTTTTCACTTTGGGTGCCATGCTGATGATTCTTTAGCCAGGAAGGGCCGGAGACTGTCTTTTCTTGGACCAGAGGCTTGCGCTCAGGCTCCCGGGGAACTATGTCATATCAATATCGAGGCGAGGGCACTTGTATAGAGTACGGACATACGCTGCTGGTTGTTTGATGGGTGTTGAGAGGAGAGAGGATGTTCGAGAATGCGGAACATATAGCTCTTGCCGAGCCAGGTGTGTGCGGCCGAAGTGAAGTGGATGGATCCTGTGAGTCGGGGTGAGGGAAAGCGAGACTGAAGAAAGAGACAATATCACGAGTGAGGCATCCATGAGTATGAAGTGAAGTGAAGCGGTTAGAATTATCCATACATTACATTAGTTTACCTTCTGGCGTACACCATTCTCATCCTTCCATGGCTCTCCATTGTCTAGCTGTTTCTTGAAAAGTGCCAGCTCCTCGCCCTTCTCCGTCCACCTCTCTTCGATCCAGTGTGCGATTTCGTCGTCTGTGTGAGGCAGACTGCTCAACTCGAAGCGTCGTACATGGGCGTGTAGTCTATACCTCTGAGCCAGATTTGGTTGGAAGATGGTCTCGAAAAAGGTTGGGGGGCTCATGAACTTGGTCCCGTTTGCGTACGCAATAGTAATGTCGTACACCGCTTTCACGTGGGATGTCTTCCGCAAATGCTGGACTGTAGCGACAAAGCCTTTGGTCCGAGGATACAAGGTATGTTGCGGAATTGGCTTTCCATTGTCTTCGCACCAACGCACCGATTCTGCATATTTCTCTGAAGTGTAGCGTGTCCCTTCACAATAAGAAACAAGCCCTGCGAAAGAGTAAGCGACCGATATTGACAAGTCCCTGGAACTAGAAGAAACCTACAGACGGGCCAGCCTCTCTCGTTGATGCCCTTGAACAATCGATCTAATTCATCCTTGTCCTGGGCCCACCTTCGACTGACCAGCGGCATTCCCATAGCCCACAAACCCCATCCGAGGAAGGGCACCCACCTGAGTTGCTGCTTGGCGAACCATCGGCAGCGACTCAGCATGCCAGCACGTATGGCGAGAGCCTGGATCAGATAGACGTCGGACCAATCGACATGGTTAGCAACCACGATTGCACTCTCGCCACGCGGCAGCTCATCTCCAGAAGTGGTGACAACTCCACCGTTCATCTCGAAGATGTGCTGAATACCACGCCATATTGATTCGGCAATGGCAGAAGCCGAATCATAGGTGTAGGTAGGAAAGAAGGCTGCCGTCAAGGCAAGCAGCGACAAGAGCAGGTCGGCGAGGAAAAGGCGTAGCAGCCACGGAACAAAAGTGACAAAAAGAAAGCGCAGGGTCAGACAAAGTCTTCGAGTGCGCGTTTGCTTCCAAAATGCCATGCCGTCGCCAAGGACCTCGAAGCTGCGACACAAGCTGCGCGTTGTATGTACAGCAGAGAGGGTTACGTTGTCGAGCGTCACTCCATGCACCAGGATTGTGAAGAAGAATAAAGATCCGGCGGAACGGCACGCATGGCGGGTGCGAAAAATGGAGGCACGAAGGGCAAACACTAGATCGCATTTGGGCTGGGTGATCGCTGGTCGGCGACCTTGACTCCACTCTGGCGCAACATGCCCGTCCTCTCATCTCTCTGCTTCCCACCACTGCTCAATTTTTCTCTTCCCACGATTCCTCTGGACAATTCGATATCAGAAACACTGCGCGCAGACACTCGTGACAGCAGGGCGATCCGACCAGCGCAGACGGCAGCCACGACATTGTAAAGCGGCGTCATTCTGAGATCTTGTCTCTCCTTAGGCCGGTGTCCAGCGAAACGGTTGACATTTCCGTTTTGTCCCCCTCTGGCCCCATCACCTGCTCTGCCACGCATCCGGCCGAGTCGAGAGTTCTTGTGATCGCGTCGCGTCGCGCAAGAAGAGAAGAACTTATATTCGTCTTGATCCCCCGGCGACAGCACTTTGATTCACCCTTTCCCGCCTAGATGTTTTGAGCTGCTTGTAAGTCGCATGGTCCCCCTTTTTGCTATTTAAGCTCTTCTACCACTGCCCTCTTTCGTCTGTCGAAACCTTTCGCATGACAAATTTACCTGAACCCGCGGAAGTCACCGGGGCTAGTTCCCAGATCGTCATAGGTTTTGTTCATAACGACTGACTTCTCCGCAGCGTTCCAGACCGCCGCGATTCGCCAGCGCCTCTTCGATAGTCAAATCTTCTGTATCGACAGTCTTGCGCTAAAGAATGTCGGCACCTAACATTGGTCACCGTGCTCCCAGCAGCAGTGCTCACGATCTGGGTGCGTTCCACGTTTTATATCATTAACCTCGTCTCCCCGTCACCCCGGTTTTGCTTCTTTACTCCTTCTTCTGCACGTCAATCTTGGCTATCCTGGACCATGGCCCAGGTCAAAATGCAGCCAATGTCGCCTGACTATGGCTCCCCCGACAACAACCCAGCGCTAACGTACACAACTCCAGAAAGTCAACACTCTGCAGAACGGAGTCCGCTTTCAAACTTTGGCTTCTTGAAGAACCTTGGTCTCGACAAGAAACAGACCAAAGGTATGCGAATATCGATGATTGCTTGGTAGCAAACATTCTCATACAGATACAGATGGCCAACCTCCAAAGCGACGTGGGCCAAAGCCCGATAGCAAACCTGCCTTGACTCGCAGACAAGAGCTCAATAGACAGGCTCAGAGGTATATCCGAAATTTGTCATCATCATCTTCTAGATCAACCAACTGACTCGCATCTAGAACTCATCGAGAGCGCAAGGAGATGTACATCAAGGCTCTTGAGCACGAAGTGATCCGCCTAAAGGAACTCTACGGATCCAGCGTATCTGATCGTGATGCTGTTGTCAATGAGAACAAGCGACTCAAGGAACTCCTTCTCGCACATGGCATCTCTCCCGATAACCTGCAATCTCTTCCGAACATGCGCGGTATCCCTGCATCCTACAATGGCAGCTCGAGCGGCAGCATCTCCGGTAGCTACCGTCAAGACTCGAGCACTACCGGCTTCAGCCCCCCACCTCTCCGCTCCCAAGATTCCAAGCCAATGGCTATGGCGAGTGCAGGTCAATTGCCTACGCAGCATCTGGACTACGACCAGATTGGCATTGACTTCGTTTTGACGTACGACTCCCAAGGTCGACCCTATGACAGGGCAGCCTATCCCTCACCCCCGCCAAATCAATAAACCAATCGTTCATCGTTATCGTCTAGCGATTGGGCTGACGTCGTCGTTTGCGTAGTCTCGAACGCCCGTGCATGGAACATATGCAATACCTCGTGGTTCGCTCACACAACCCTGAAGGCAAACCATTTAACCACCCCATGGAGCGTCCTGATGATACAGAGTACGACCACATGTGCGGCCACGCTCTCATGGCCACCTGCCCTCCGGCCTCGCACATCATGAACAAGCCCGGAGAGCCGTACGGCCACAAGATGCCGGACCTCAAGATGCCAGACTTGATGAAGTTGCTGGATCTGAGCTCTCAGTTGCCTCTGGAAGGCGAAATCACGCCCGTCATGGCATGGATGCTGGTTTTGCAGAACAGCAGGGTCGCCGAGATGACGGCTCAGGACTTTGAGCTTGTCAAGACTGACCTGGCTGCCAAGGTCAGATGTTACGGGTAAGTGGTGGCCAATGTGCATGTGCGCCTGACATGAGCTGACAAAGAGCAGTTTTGGAGCCGTGCTGGAAGAGTTCGAGGTGCGTGACGCGCTCAGCAACCTCTTCATCGCAAAGGAGAACATGGTTCTTGGCCAGGTTCCCATGCCTCAGCAGCAGATTGAGGTCTATTAAAAGGATTCGAAATGAAAATCCACGGCGTCAGGTTATTGGAAGGGGAAAGGAGATTGTCTTGATTTTGGGTCAAGCCGAGCATGGCATTATGTATCTGTTTTGACGAACAATTTGGACGACGGTAATCAAAGAAAGGATTTGGATATCTCATATATACGCCTTTCTAAAAATATCGAACCCAGGGAGCTGAAACAAGCTACCCCACACAAGCTGCGCGTAACCACGTCAGAGTTGGAGTATTGCACTTGTACCCTTGGAATAAATACGCATGCAACAAAGGAGAAGACAAGCAACCAAGTCGAGAGAAAGGCATACATCAACGACATGGCTTCAGCACAAGACCTCAGCGAGTGGGACAAGGACGGCAGACTGTTTCTGTTTACCTCGTTGACGGCGGGCTCGTCGCACATCATCACGGCCACGTCACGCATCGAGACGATGCTCAAGGCCAACAAGCTGCCATTCACATACGTCGACACGGCGACCAACGACAAAGCTCGCCGTCTGTATGGGCGCCGCGGAGCAGGAAAGAAGCTTCCATTGCTCGTCAAGGAGGGCTTCGTGATTGCTGTATGTGCGGCGAGGGCCGTGGCAGAGAGCGTGGGTCTGGCTGACAGTGCACGCCGCAGGACCTCGAAGAAGTCGAAGAGTGGAACGAATACGGCGAGCTCAAGGAGAACGTCGGCGACCTGCCTCCCGCCAGCACCGCTCCCGCGCCCGGCTCCGGACCGGCAGCCGAGCCCACGACCACCGCGTCTGCCACGAGCGCGCCCGCCAAACCGAGCCAGGACAAGACGGCAGACGTGCAGTCGTCGCTCAACAACCTGTCGATGAAGGAGGCCGCTGCTCAGGCCGCCAGCATCGGCGCTGCACGCAAGGGCCCGACGCCCGGCATCAACGACACAAAGGTTGCCCCGCTAGCCCCTTCGGCCCCGTCGAGCCTGGCCGAGTCAGATGCCGCTACAAAGCCCGAGACCATGAACTCGTCTTCTGCCGCAAAGACCGAGAGCATTCGCACCGCCGAAGACACAGCAACGCTGGCCCCGAGCGCCGAGCAGACTCCTGCCCTGTCCGCCGTCGACTCCAACGACGATCTGTCCGCCACGGCCACGCCCGCCGGTTCCGTCCAACAAAAGCACAGGGGAAGCAGCGTCAGCAATGCGAATGCGGACGAGATCAAAGAGGTGGAAGAATCGATTGCTATACCCGAGGCTGACGAGGAAGACGAAGAGCAGCCAAAGACACAAGCTCAAGAGACTGCCGCCGCCGACCAGGCCTCTGTCAGCGTCAAGGACTAGACTTGTCTGTGTCTTTTCCTTTCTTGCTCTCCCCCTTCTCGCCTTTACATAGCATAGCGTGAGGAGTCATTATATTTGGAAGGAAGCAACATTATTTACAAGCGACCCAAACCACTCTGTTGCCAGCCACAAGCGTCCTTCGTCTTCAGACCTGTGCTAGACACTGTGCCCCCCCCCCCCCCCCCGACCCTTTCGCTTCCCATTTTCAACCACTGACTCCGGAGCAGGTATGATTCCGACGTAGGGCATTTCGACTGAGTCGCTCGAGTCGGCAGGGGGGTTGGCATTCTTCCACCACTGCCTGTGTTCGTTGCGGCCGTCTTTGATGGCGTATCCGGACCGCCTTCCGCGGCGTGAGCACGTAAAGCGGAACAAGACCCAGAGAGCGACGACGAGTGCTGTCAGACTGAGAACGCTGAAGACGATGATGATTGCCAGGGCCACTTTGGAGACGTGGACGGGCTCCGAGGAAGGTCCAAGTACGAAAGGTTTGGCCGTGGTCGTTGACATGGTTGTTGGACTCGAAAGCCGTCGTTTGGGGCCCGGTCAAGGTGTGATTTGGTATAGCTCGGCTGTCGGTGTGGTACTGTGGTTGTAGAAGATGTGTGGATACGTACATGTAGAATAGGCACTACTCTTTACATTGCAGTGTGATGTGGCAAGACCCATGTCTGCAATGGCGTATAGTCACAAAGAACACAAAGAAAAGTAAAACAAGGATCGAGCACGAGGGCACGAGTCGCCAGACGTAAGACCATTTTCCAATCGTCAATCCACGTCTGCGTCTTGAGCCATGCCAACAAAGTATTGGACATGACCATGCTTTGCAAGACATGTGCAGGGAGTGTCTTGCAGCACATATGGACAGCGAGATGTGCAAGTGAGATGTATGACATGAAGCATATAACAAAGAAATGCTGCACATAGCTCGCAAAGAAAGCAGATGGAGGAGCATGACCGGAAACGGAAGGCTCTCATTCGAGTATAACAGCGTAGAATGTAGCCGCCGATGACACGGTACATTCGCACTGAACAGAGAGCAACATGTGCTACCACAAACTGTACATCTTCACGACCTGCGGGCATTCCAGCCTGGGCAAAGACGCACTCGTCACGTGCAGACACGCATCGATAGCACCGACATCAACCTACTCGTCAGGCTGCGAGCTGAAAACGCATCCCTTCCAATCCCTGAAAATCGAGAGCCTGTGCTGGTCGTGCCAGCGCCGGCGCAGCGAGCTGCTGGGCCAAGTCGAGAGCCGGCAGGTGGTGCGCTACGACGAGTGGCGCTGGAAAGTCAGCTACAGCGCGCCGCACGCGGGCATGCAGGAAAAGGACGCAATCGACCGTAAAGTGGAAAAGCAGCAGGGCAAAAAGGAAAAGAGCAGGTCTGGCGGTGGTGGTGGTGGTGGTGGTGGACGCATGGCGTCGTGGAGGAGGAGCAACAAGCAGGGCCAGGGCCAGGGCCAGGGCAAATGGTGAGACGTGATTGGTCGAGTGCGGGCCAGAGCCGCTGTGCTGCTGTGCTGCACCCACGCTGCGCTGCGCTGCCGGACTTCGCGCGACTGAAAGGCACCCGCCGGACTGAGAGCAACTACCAACTCTGGAACAATCAATCCGTCTGCGCCGTCTTTCTGCCTCGCCCCGTCTCAGTCAAAGAACAACAACACACAAGACACATCCATCCATCGCCCGCCATGCCGACCCCCGAATCGCTCCAGTTCCGCATGCAAAAGCCGTCGGTGCCGCCGACGTTCGAGGGCGTCGACTACGACGACAACCGGCAGCTCAAGGCGGCCCAGGACGCCGTGCTGCGCGAGCAGTGGGTGCAGAGCATGATGGCCCGCCTGCTGCGCGAGGAGATGGGCAAGTGCTACTACCGCGAGGGCGTCAACCACCTCGAAAAGTGCGGCCACCTCAGAGGTATGTGTTTCTGCCCTGCCCCTGCCCTGCCCCTGCCCTGCCCTGCCCCGGCTCTGTTCTGCTCTTGCAAATCCTGCTTGTTTGCGCCCTCTGTGCTGATGCCTGTCTCGTCTCTTAGAACGCTACCTCGAGCAATTGAAGCACTCCAAGGTCAAGGGCTACCTCTTTGAGCAGCAGAACGTCACTCCCAGCTCATAAGCCGCCCCCGCTCCTCTCTTTCTCTTCCTCTCTTCTTTGACCGCCATCTTACAATCCGACTCACTGTTTCCTGGCATTGATCGACCGCTTCTTGCTCTCTCTCTCTCTCTCTCTCCACGCTGCACCCCGAGTCGTCACACTCCGCCGCGACTGTTTCCCTCACGCGATCCCCGCACCTGTACACTCGACACACGGACAGACCCGAGGATCAGGCAGGCACAGGACAGGACGGGACGGCACATGACAGGCACAAGAAGAAATCAACATCGTTTGCAAATGTATACATGACTCCGAAATTCCCCTTTGTTCCCAATCGTCCGCTTTCAATCATGATGCTGGCTGCTGCTGCTGCTCCTTCTGCACCTCCTTTTGCGCCTCCTTCTTCTTGGGCTTCAGGCTGTTGAAGCCGCTCGAAATGCCGTCCTTGAATTTCTCCCACGCGTTGCGGTTGAGCCTGTTGCTCAGTTGCCGGTAGTTGTACATCTCACCCCAGCAGTCTCTGCCCCACTCGCAACCTGCCATGTTGACGACAAAGTCGCGGTCGTGCTCGTGATAATGGATGTTCATGTCCTCGCCATTGTCACCACACGCGCCAGGCGGGAAGCTGTTGACTTTGCGCTGCGGAACGAAGGCAAGGTGAGGCCGCACCCACGGCTGGTTGGTGTACATGTATTCCAGCGCATCCTGCTCCTTGTGTTCCCACTCCATGTGCTTTTGTTCGTAGCCCACGGGGTCCCACCAGATGTCGAGCAGACGGTCCGTCCACGCGGATCGCTTGACAAAGAAGGAGCCCAGATTGAAACCACCGCAGTCTTGAGGGATGATGAGGTTGATAGACTCGGGCTTGCCGTCTCCAACGGCCGACAGGGTCTCTGGGTCCAGGTACGCCGAAGTTGGTGGGTGCGTAATGTTGAGAGGGTTGTAGACGTTGATGTCGCGGTACGTGTTGGCTTGCAGGTTGTTGAAGATGTGGCTCTGCAGCGAGTACGAAGGCTCCATGATGAACGTGTTCAGATCCAGCCACCAGAACCTGCACCAGTCAGTACGCGCGCCCGCTGCGTAAAGAGGGCATTCGGCGAAACTCACCACTCGGCGTGCGGATACTTGCGCATGGCGTTGCGGATGGTGTCGACCTTTTCCCAGCTCTCTCTCCACTCGTGGGCGTAGCGCTTCTTTGTGCTCATGTCGACAATCTCCAGCTCGTAACCCCATCTGTGCACGTAGTTCTTCTTGTTGCGCACACTGTCGCGCTCGATCGCCCATTCACGAGGGCCCTTCCACTCCATAACACCTCCTCCCATGTTGGCCGCCAGGATGACAACAAACTTGCTGCCGCCGCCGAGCCACGACGTTCTCCGGTACCAGTAATGCAATGCTGTGTGTCCATGTCAGCTTACTCCGGACACAACCACAATTCCAGGCGAAACTCACGAGTGGTGTAGAAGCAAACAATGAGCAACAAGAAGACCAGCACCAAGACGGATCGCGACTTGGACCTCCACAGATGTCGGCCGAGCATTGCTTTTACATTGGCGAAAGTGCCTCCTCGAGCAGGAGCCCATCTGCCTCTTCCGGCCTTTTCCTTTTCGGCCTGACGCTCGTCGTACACGGTGTTGGTGTGGAAAAAGGGCAGACTTGACGAGATCTTGCGCATGTGCTTGCCAAAAAAGCCCGAGCCCTTGTCTCGGTAGGCGGGAGATCCATTGACTTGCTGGCTTCTTGCTTGGGCTGATGCCCAGGTAACGCCGTGGTTCTGGCTGTAGGATGTTACTGGAGTCGAGGTTCTGCTCTGCGCAAAGTTGGCGTTGAGTCCGGGACTGGCCCAGCCACCGCCTCGCTGCGGCGAAGGCGAGCGTGAGAGCGACATGGTGCTTCTCTGCAAATTTCTGGATGGGTTCTGCGTTGACAGGGCTAGAGCATGGCGGACGGGTGACGATAAATGCAGAAACCACCCGTTTGAAGCGCCTCGAGTCGGAGAAAGCGAGTGCAGGAAAACAATCAACAGGTGTAGAGAAAGCAGTCGAAACGGTCCAACAAAAGTGTCGAGCCCCAGGGGTTGGCTGTTCTCACTGCAGCTACGTTTAGCTTTGGTCGGTACATTTGGGGTTCCTGCCAGATTGGTGGCTTGGCAATCCCTGTGCGACTCGATCTTATCTACACTGAATCACTGTGTCCGACGCCCCTTTCTTTACTTGGGTGCGATTACGAGCTGGCCTGAAGATTGCCCTCTCCTGACTGGCAATCCAGCATGATCTGTACCATGTCGCCGTCTTGTTCTTGCTATCATGCTGGGCGACGCCCTTGACTGTAATCCCAACTTTTGCTGATGTGCATACTCAAATATGCCGTGATAATTCCAAGTTCAAAGGTACGTTTACTATATAGCACTTTTCTACATGATCCTTTCCATCATACTCAGATGTCTATCACCTCTATCTTGGCCGCCCTCGCCCAATCTCCATTGCCAGCAGCACTCTCTTGACGGATTGCGTAGAGCTCGTCAAGGAAGGCGGGAACAAAGGTACCGGGACCCTTGACAAATTCCCTCTTTGCAGCCCTCTCCGCTGCAATCTCGTACATCAGGATTCCAGCGATGGCAGCGAGTAGCTTGTCCTCTTTTTCAATGGCCAAAAAGCTCGCCATGGTCGTTCCCAGAGTGCACCCACTTCCGGTAATCTCGCCCAGAAGTTCATGGCCATTGCTGATCTTGAAAGTGCGCTTGCCGTCAGAGATGACATCGGTTTCGCCAGTCATCAGAATGACATTCCTTTCCTTTGCTGCGACGGATTTGACGAGCTTGGCACGGTCGTCGAGGCTCAGGGTTGCAGCGCCGCTGTCGACGCCGTGCTGCTTGAAGCCCGTGGCGCCTGACACGGTACGAATCTCACCTTCGTTGCCTTTGATGACATCGAAATAGCCGCCACGCATGAGTGCTGCAACTCCTTCGCGGCGCTGTTGCGTGGCTCCTGCGCCCACGGGATCCAGCAGCACGGGACCGCCCACACTGTTGTAGGCGGCGATGGCGTTGAGGTGATTGGTGCGTACGTCCGGAGTTGTGGTGCCCATGTTGATGACTAGACTGCCGCCGAAGGAGGCAAGGTCATTGGCTTCGAGACTGTTGTTAGACATGATAGGGCTTGCGCCGCTGATCCCATGATTAGCTCCGCCTATGAGTAGAGGACCATGGGAATCTGAACTTACACGGCTAGAGCGACGTTGGCGGCAAAGTTCTGCACCACCAAGTTGGTCATGTTGTGACAGAGAGGCTTCTTGCCAGCCAAACGCTTGACGATGTCAGGAATCTTGCGCACGATATCCTCGTGAGAAAGAGCCGGGCCGGAAACAGAAGTAGCAAACGGAGGCGGAGTAGCAACCAGATTGCGAAGATCAGAAGCAGCCTTCTTGGGATCTGTAGCTGCCATGATGGCGCTCACAACAGCAATGCCATCGAGGCTCTTCTCAGCGGCGGCAGTTTGGTAGAGCACGCGCTGGCAGTTCTTTGCATTGATACCACCAATGCAGACAGTCTTGATTTCGGGGTTGCTCTTTGCAAGAGAGGCCAGGATGTGCTGAACTCCAGCGGTGCCGATGATCGACTTGGTGTTCTCCTTGGTAGGAGTGGCAAAGACAGTTCCAACACCCAGGTAATCAGCGCCGTTCTTGGCTGCAATCTCGGCCTCTTCCAAAGAGTTTGCGGTCACACCAATAATTGCATCTTTTCCAAGCAGTCTACGAGCAGATTCGAGGTCTGGCATACCAAGATTAGAAATGGTGCTCAACACAGCGCAGCCTTGACCTCCCAACAATCCTTTCATCAGAGAACAGACAAAGTAGACTTGAGAGAGGAAAGCTGGAAAGATTTGACTGTAAATCAAGACCTACCAATGTCATCCTGGCCGATGTGAACGCCTTCAACACCGGCAGCCAAGGCTACATCGACTCGGTCATTGATCAAAAGAGGGACGTTTGCAGGCTTTGTTACAGCATGAAGCTTCTTAGCAATGCGGATCTGCTCGGCAGTGTCGCTGGTCTTGTCACGCAGCTGGACGATGGTAACACCTAAGAGGATGTCAGGTTGCTGGATATGAGAGCTGGGGCTGATGTTCTCGGACCTCCTTCGACAGCGGCACGCACAACATGGACAATGTCTTTGTCGCCGAGGATGGCGGGCGTGTTGTCGGTCACGAGATAGACCGAGTAATCTACGCGCATCTTGGTTCGGTTTGCGCTGATCAGATGGCAAGATGATGGTTGAGAAGGAGAATCAACGGGATGGGCGTCGAGTGCACGGCGAAAGCTAGGTATTACAGGCTCCGATGATCGCTCCTACGGAAAGAGAGTAGTCTATGCGGTGGACGCGGACTGATGTCAACCGATGCAGAAGCCTTGCTTCAATCATCATCTCGAAGTTGCGAGTGAGATGAATGTGGCAAAAGAGGAAGGCACGAGGAGAAATGTCGTTGTTGACAGCTGCTTGTGCTCAAGCGCTTCACAGTCAGCATGAATGACATGCAGGATCACGATCGAAGCTTTCTATGTACGCGTGCATTCACAAGGTGCCCATGATGCATCCGAGCGAGACGATGCAGAAACAGTTCTGCAGTGTGTGCAGACGTGAATGGAACAATCACAAGCAGTCCAAAGGACAGCAAATGGCATGCTGTGAACACTGAAGACGGAACAAAGACGGCGGTCGAGACACATGACGCGGCGCGGAAGCCGGCCGGTGCGCTCGGACAGCGGGGCGGGAGGCAGAATTTTACCGCGCCCACCGTGCCGTGCCTTTCTTTGGCTTTGGGCCACACACTTCTTCAACGCAGACTGACTCCTCGCTTCTTTCTCTTTCTCCAACACCTCACACACACAGTTGCCACATACCAGCCCACACCGTGTTTGCCAGGCCGCCGCCCTACGCAAACCCCTGAGACAAGCCCTTTCACACCTCGCTCGTCCCCTCTGCCGCATCGACTTTCAACGTCCACCAACCGCGACATTCAAGCACCCAGGCAGTTTATGTATTCGTCCCACTTCGAAAAACTTGCAGTTCCGCCGCCGCCCAAGCTGCAGCCCTTTCGTATATCGCGAAGACCTTGTAGCGCCCACATCAACGACTGAGCTGTCTGCACTTTGATGCTGAGATTCATCCACAACCTATCAAACATCAACTACCTATCCCAATTTTCCTAATCCCAATCTGTCAAACACCCAAAAACAACCGCAACCATGGCCGGAGGTTCTATCAACATCCGTCGCGTACGTCTGCCCGTCCCAAGCTTCCATCGCCGCTGTGCTAACTTATCTTGTGCAGGATGTCAGCGACCCCTTCTACCGCTACAAGATGGAGCGTCTCCAGTCCAAGATCGAGGGCAAGGGTAACGGCATCAAGACCGTCGTCGCCAACTTGAGCAACGTCGCTCAGCAACTCGCACGTCCCCCAACCTGTAAGTTCCTTCATCGCCTTGACTTGACCACTCCCGCATACTAACCATGGCTAGACCTCATCAAGTACTTCGGTTTCGAACTCGGTGCCCAGACTACCAACGACCCCAAGGACGACCGCTGGATCATCAACGGTGCCCACGACGCCTCCAAGCTGCAGGACTACCTCGACGGCTTCATCAACAAGTTCGTCCTTTGCAAGAGTTGCAAGAACCCTGAGACTGTTATCAGCATCAAGGATGGTCAGCGCATTCTCATGGACTGCAAGGCTTGTGGTACCATTACCGAGGCCGACCCTCGTCAGAAGCTGTCCTCTTTCATCATCAAGAACGCTCCCAAGAAGGGCAAGAAGGACAAGTCCACCAAGAAGGCTGAGCGCAGAGCCAGAAAGGAGGCCGAGCGCAACGGCAATGCCGTCGACGAGGACGGGAACGGCAGCCCCAATGGTAGCTCCGACCAGGATGAGGATGAAGGCGAGATCGGCATGGACGCTGGTAGTGACGACGAACTTACCCGCCGCATCAACGCTGAAGCCGAAGAGCTTGACGAGCCCGAGGAGGAGAAGGAGGTTGAATGGACCGTTGACATGTCTGAGGAGGCTATCAAGGCCCGTGCCAGAGATCTTCCCGACGATCTCAAGCGTGCCCTTGTTATCGAGGGTGCCGAGGACGATGAGGACAGCGAGGGTAGCCCCTACAACCAGCTGGGCAAGTGGGTCTTGTCCGAGGGCGAAGCCAAGGGCAGTGTTTCCAAGCTTGGCGACGTCGAGGTCTACCTCAAGGCCAAGGAGCTCGGCATTGAGACCAAGCACAAGACTGTTGCTGTCCTCGCCCAAACCATCTTCGACGAGAACATCGTCAAGCAGGTTGCGGCTCGCAGTGGTATGTTGAAGCGCATGATCTCTTCCGAAAAGCACGAGAAGGCTTTCCTTGGTGGTTTCGAGCGCTTTGTCGGCATGGAGAAGCCCGATCTCATCCCTCAAGTCTCTGCCATTCTGCTTCAATTCTACCAGAACGATCTTGTCTCTGAAGAGGTTCTCAAGGCTTGGGGCTCCAAGGCCAGCAAGAAGTACGTCGACCTCTCCACCAGCAAAAAGGTTCGCAAGAGCGCCGAGAAGTTCATCGAGTGGCTCGAGACTGCCGAGAGCGACGAGGAGGACGAGTCCTCGGACGATGAGTAAGGGTTGCACATCTACATCACATTGTTATGCTCTACAAGTTATTTGGGGTTCCGATCACCCACTATTGGTTAGGCGCGATGGAGGTCTGTCAGCGTCTCTGCTATGGGATCCGGCTTAGTAATTGCTAGTCTGTTATGAAGCAAAATGGAGTTTCCTCTCAAACGTAAATTTGTCTTGGATGTTATCATGATCGTTGGTGTTTCACTGCTCCAGGGCTTGTTTGTCAATGGAAGCAAGCCGTGCTCTCCACAGCCGTCCACGAAGTTCTGGTTCACAAGCTGGTCTTCACTTTCCAAAAACCACACACTCTTGACCGAGAAATGTTATAACCCAAGTGATAAGCCACCTGATTTTCTAGACTAAATCAGATGCGCCATGGACAACATTCCACGCAACACACCGGCGCTGCTGTGTACGCCTTTTCACCATCCTTGAGCGACTTGCCAATGCAAACACTGACGGTCGCCAGCGCGAATTGACCAGCTGCGCAACAGCCTCATCAAGCGATTCGAGAATTTGATCGAGCAAGCGGCGGTGTGTAGAGAGAGAGATGCAGTTGGCTCACACGACGGGCTTTTTTTCGCTGATCAGAAATTGCAGATTGAAAAGACGGACCGCAACACCACGGCGCTGAGCCAGTACCAGACGCAAATCGAGACGGCGGCGTTGGTGAGTCGTGCATTTTTTTCTTCTCAAATTTGGGTTCTTCTTTTTTTTCCCCCTTCTCCTCTACCTTCGCTGCCCCTGTTTCTCGTCTGGCTTCTGGAACAGTATTGGGTCAAGAAAAAAACACACGCGGTTCAAAGAGGGTAGAGAGAAGTCACTGATGGGAGAACATACAGATCCGCACGAGCGAGGAAATCTTGACTCTGACACGTCAAATGCAAGAACTGTGGCTCTTTGGTCAGCTCAAGACGCTGGACAAGAACGACATTCAGGGTCGCATTGATGAAGACGCGAGGGAGGTGGCCGAGCTGCTTGCGAAACTCGTAGGTGGCGAGGAGAGTGCCGTCAAGGCTTGAAGTGCCTCGCTTCGTGCTGCTCTCCGGGAAAATAGATGGGCTCATCAATGGGATTGGAAGGTCATGTCGAAGGCTTACAGAGGTGTCTTTCTGGAGGCAGGGTGACTGGCGTTGCAACAGCTTTCAGGCACAATATCGAGATCTTCTGTTTCCAACATCAAGTCCTTCCTAACCACGAAAAGCATCGCATTTCTGAGACTAGAGTCGTTTCTACGGGGGAGCCTCTATCCTAGAGCACACGCAAGACCTTCTCCTTCCACCGAGGCTACTACCCACAAACAAAGGCAGAAGGCATTAACGATACACCTCGGAAAGGCCGCGGTCCAAACTCGGGACATGCCTCCAGACCCACGTCCATCTTTCTCTGGGAAAAAGAACCGTTTGCTTGTTTCACACCTTTCGGGCGCAGGGGGAACTGAGCCTCGGCCCAACCCCCACACAAATACCTTGGTACTTCGTGCACCTGCAAGATCGGCGTTTTGCGGAGAAAAAAGTGGCAGCACGTGAAAAGCCGTCTCAAAGCCGCTGCCCCGACGTCATCCAAACATTTTTCTGAGAGCGATTGAGGAGAGCGAGAGGGGTGTTCAAAGGCCCGCTCACTCGATGGAGAGAAAAGGAGAGAGAGAAGAAGAGTCCGAGATCAGCTGTCCATCTCGAGTACGAATATCGGATTGAACTCAAAAAGTTTGGCGGTGGATGGAAGTTCAACTAGGGGCAGAAGCTTGGGGTGTGTGTTTGGCTCAGATACCGAGGTGGTTGCTCCATTCGTCCTTACGAGCCCAGCTCCAGAGGTAACCGGCGAGACGTCCGGATGACTCAAGACCCAAGTCATTCGGCCAGGTAAATAAAAGTGTTTGCGCTCCTCTGTGTGCTGCTTGCTATTTTTTTGTTTCTCTCACCCTGCCTTACAACTTGCTCGATCCATTCTTGTCGTCGTCATACGGTTGGGAAGCTTCCTTTCTCCATCCATAACCGAGGCCCTGAGATACACAAATCGCTGCTTTGTCTCAAACGATCTACCGTCCTTCTATACGATTCCCCACAAGAGAATCGAGGTCAACTCAAGATACTAGAGACCGGCCCATTGGCGTAGAAAGACACAAGACAAGCCACACCGAGGGCAAGGAGGGACACAATCAATACAATGTCCGCAAAATCGACAAAAGGCCCTGGCGGCAAGAAACCCGCTTCTGCGGCAACGAACCTGATTGCTGGCGGAGGAGCAGGAATGATGGAGGCTCTTGCCTGCCATCCACTGGGTACGTTGATTCCCTCACTCCACGCACCTCTCAGAGACCAGCAGAAGAAACCAAAAGACTGACCCGAACGCAGACACGATCAAAGTGCGCATGCAGCTGTCAAGAAGAGCCCGAGCACCAGGCGTACGTCTTGCAACCTCCCAGAAGCCTGTCCTTCCCGCTAACAGACACTGCAGGCAAAACGCCGCGGCTTCATCGAAACCGGTGTGGGCATCGTCAAGCGCGAGACGCCGCTCGCCCTCTACAAAGGCCTGGGCGCCGTGCTCACGGGCATCGTGCCCAAGATGGCCATCCGTTTCACGTCGTACGAGTGGTACAAGCAAGCGCTAGCCGACAAGGACAGCGGCGAGATCAGCAGTCGGGCGACCTTCCTCGCGGGCCTGGCGGCGGGCGTCACCGAGGCCGTCGCCGTCGTCACGCCAATGGAGGTCGTCAAGATCAGACTGCAGGCCCAGCACCACAGCATGGCGGACCCGCTCGACGTGCCCAAGTACCGCAATGCCGCGCACGCCTTGTACACGGTCGTGCGCGAGGAGGGCTTCGGCGCGCTGTATCGCGGCGTCAGTTTGACTGCGCTGAGACAGGGTACCAACCAGGCTGCCAACTTCACCGCGTACACGGAACTCAAGGCGTGGCTGCAGGAACGTTCGGGTGACCCAAACGCCAACTTGCCCGGCTGGCAGACCGCGGTCATTGGACTCATTTCGGGTGCCGTGGGTCCTTTTAGCAATGCTCCCATTGATACCATCAAGACTCGTCTGCAACGCAACCCTGCACAGCCTGGCGAGACGGCGATTGGCAGGATCGTTACAATCGGAAGTCAGATGTGGAAACAAGAGGGCGTTCGGGCTTTCTGGATGGGTATCACGCCGCGTGTGATGCGTGTTGCGCCCGGCCAGGCCGTGACATTCGCCGTGTACGAGTACTTGAAGGACATTTTGGAAAAGGGAAGAGAAATGTTGCCCGGCGGAAGATATGAGGAGTAAGGCATGCGCTTCTTGTGTCACGGGGGTTTCCTTCTCTTGTTTCTGGCATGGATGGCGCTCTTGGATATTCTTTTTTATTAACGCCCCATCAGAGAGACGCATTGAATGTTTATATGCATGATTTGCAAGACGCATCTATACCGCCCCTGCTAGCACCTAGCGCATCTGTGAAATCATACGGGTATCGGACAAACGAGCAAAAATCTACCTTCTGCCAGGTCTCTTGGGTCTGGCAAATCCTTTGCTTTCAACCTTCTGCTCTTGAAACTCGGAAGCCAGGGTGCTCGCAGACCACTCGTCGGGAGAAGTGGCCTCGAGACGCTTGGTGAGGTCCAGACCGACGTTCTGAGCGAGAGTGACGAGCTGCGAACGCGAAGAGGCGTAGACCATGCGTTCCTTGATCTTGCTGTGGCTGGGGCAGCTGTACATGAAGACGACGCCTTGCTGGCCGGGGTAGCGGTAGAAGGAGTAGCGGGGTTCGGAGGAGCTGATGGCGGAGCTGACGTCGGCGGGTTGGACGTCTTGTTTCGAGGCGTCGAGGTGCAGTGTCTCGGTGGGCACGTCGATTTTCTGCGAGCCATGTTAGGTACTACACGGTTCAGATACAGATAAGAGGCAATGCTCACAATCATGACCAAAGCACCCTCGGGAGCGTCCTTGAGACTCTGAAGCGCATCGGTAACCTCATCGCCCATGTTGATCGAGATGCCTGCGCTGACAAGACTCCGGCCGGCCGTGCCTCCGCTCTCTTGCGCCTCGACATCCTTGATGTGTTTGAGGCCGGCCTCTTCCTCAGTCAGGGGTGCATCGAGGCGGGTGTGACGCTCGTGGCGGTCCCAGCCCTCGGGCGTGAGCTCCTCGGCGGTGGTGCAGAAGATGGTCTCGCGGAAGCGCTCGACGCCCAGCTCACGCACCAGCGTCAGACGCGTCGAGGCAAACAGCATCTTCTGCCGCACATTGGCCGTGTCGGGCACGTAGGTCACGGCCACGTAGCCATCGGCCGCCGAGCCGTCTTGCTTCAGCAGGATGTACGCTGCTTCATTGGCCGACAGGTGTTGCGACAGGCCCGAGAGGTCGCTTCGAAAGTCGCCGCTGGCCTGCAGCGTTTGGAGGGGCACGAGCGATTCGTTCTTTATCGTGGCCAGCAGGCCTCGTTGTGACGGCGACGACACGAGCTTGTTGAATGCATCGTGCAATTCTTGCGAGGCTGTTTGTTTTGATCCGTTAGACTTGCATATCTATGAGTATGCTACTGGTTCTTCTTCACCTGAAATTCCTGACTGCATTGTGCTGAGTTTGTGATTGCCTGAAAGATGGCGGTGGGCTGCCCCTCGAAGCTCAACATGCACCAAAGCAATGACGTCCGCCCATCCCCGAGCCAACAGCACCCATATTCATCAACTTATGCTCTTCAGAAAGTGAAATGATTATATGACATTACATCCCGACTACTTCTTAGGATGTGTGATTAACAACTCCAACGCCTCTCATGCCTCATATCTCGTTGCTAAGCATGTGTGTGTGCTGAGCTGACGCTCACGATCTCCTTCTCGCGTCCTTGCCATCTGCTTGGTGGCCATTGGCTTGTCCACTCTCCTCATCTTGAGATCCTGGCTCCGGCATCGAGTACTCTCCGCTCCATGCGTCCTTTCTTCCACCCCTGCTCTTTTCATCCTGCTCCTTGTCGCCCAGCCAATCTTCCAATCCAGGCGCCGAGAACAAGCTTCCTTTCCAGAATCCTCGATACACGGTTTCCAAGGCACATAGTAGCCATAGAAGTGTCGCAATCATGACCAATGTTGCCGCCCAACCTCTCATACCGTCGTCGCGTAGATCGCGTGAAAGGAAGCACCATGCATTTGCATAAGATGCCAAAGGAAAGACTGACGACCAGTAGGCAATGTTGAAGTTCAAGCTCGGCAGGTTCGTGAGGATGCTCGAAGCACCTTGCACAACCCAGAATGTCGCATGTGCTAGCAGGAACAGATTCATAATGATGCCAATCCAGTGAATGACCTCAGAAGTCGCCTGCAAAGTGCTCATAGGAAGCGGCGGCGGTTGAACCTGGGTCGGAGCATAGCCATTTTTGATGTGTGTGGCCAGGAAGATGCCGAATCTGTGAATGGCATATCCTCCCTGGCTCATAGCTGCCACAGGAAGGAAAGATCCCACCATCAGTGGTGCTGGTGGTGTTTTGTCTGCAATTAATCGGAAAAAGTAGATCGTAATGATCATGGTAGCCTCTGCAATAGCAAACGACCATGCAAGAAATCCCGTCACCAACACCGCAATGGCACATTTGGTGCTCTCCATGTAGATGAAAGGCAGAATCGTTCCTGCTGTAGAAGCGGTGATGAACAGTGGGACGGTTACCATAACCCTAACAAAGTCAATGTTTGTCGAAGCAACGGTTATGGAACTGGCCTTACCAGATACCTGCCACATCAGATAGTTTCTGTGGCTTTGCGTGGCTCATCTGAACAATGACCAGGCCAATCGATACAAAGACGGACAGAACAAGCGCAATCCAGTACAACACAAACACGGCCCAGCGAGCAGAAGTCCGGTAATCATAGTATGCTATGATACCTTGAATGATTGTGTTGAAACTGATCGCAATTGCACCCAAAAATGAACTCAATGGAAACTCGAGCAAATTCTTCTTGGCCAAGACGGGATGGCGTATGTAGCGGTATACCAGCATTCCAGTAAAGAAACCCATGAGGACAACCTCGACAATCCACAGACAGTAACCAATGTCACGGAGCCAACCGGGTCCTCCTGTAATGGGATAAGGGAAGTTGACATAGCACGTCTGTAAAGTACCCGTGCCTGTATTCGATTGTCAGTCAAGCCCGATCGTTTGGTTCTTTTCTACAACATACTCATGACAACTGTGAACCATGACGGCTCAAAGTTGGCAATGCGCTCACGCCAATGCCATCCTTTCAAGACGTTCCCAGCGCCCATGTTGTATAGATTGAAAAATCACAGGTGACAATAGGTAAAAAAAATCCGAGGCGGACAGGGATGTTCTATACTGGGCCATCTCTAAGTAACTATGTATGGTCTCATGGAAGGTGTGGTGATGGCATTGACGTAGTGAATCGGTCAGATCGGGCTGGCTGCCGATTTTCAACGGCCCGCGACTGATGCACCCCAGGAAGATCTCACAGGCGCAGATCCGTCTGGCATTCATGAGATTCACCATCACAGCCTGCTTTTGACGCAGACATGGATGTTGATTGGAGACCTTGATGTTTCGCGCTGAGCCTCATACAGTAATTCGCGAGTGTCCCGTATACACCAACTCTCCCACTCATGGTGATAGTTGAGTGAGCAATTGACTTCTATGTCCAATGACGTGCCACATTTTCATGACGCAAATGATTTGAGTATTCCTGAATGCTCAAGTGTCGTATTAATATGTAGCAACTCGAGATGATGCTGTGAACTTGTTTTTCTGTGTCGTTTTCTCCGCGGTCTTCACAATTCGCACACCTGAGTATTTTGGCTATCTATACGAAGAAAGAATGCCGCAAAACATGGTCGTCATTGTTACTGGAGCAGTCAGTCAACTCTGCGATGACACAATCATCTTTTCTGACCAAGACAAAAACAGAATCGAGGCATTGGCCTGGCTATTTGCGAACTCATCTTGAAGACTCAGCAGAACGTCAAATTGTACGCGGCATCGCGAGCAGGCACAGACCTTGGACTCAAGAGTGCAGGTTCTGGGTCGGTACTGTATCCTAAGCTCGACGTGACCAAGGACCAGAATATCAAGAGACTTGCTGAAGATGTCAAAAGAGACGACGGACAAGTCGACGTCTTGATCAACAATGCGGGCGTAAACACCTACCCGGACCATAATCCTGCCAGTGTTCAGCAGATGCTTGATGTCAACTACCGAGGCACTTACAAGATGTGCCAGGCCTTCGTTCCACTATTGTCCAAGACCGGGCGTATCGTGAACATGTCATCTGTGGCGTCAAGTCTGAAAATATACAGCAAGCACAACGCAGCTCGGTTCAGAAATGTCGGATCCTTCGATGAGGTGGAACACATTGCCCAGGACTATATGGTGAGTGGTGACCTGCCATGTAGGATGCGACCCCCTGCACCTTGCTAATCGTAACCTAGCAATCCGTGCAAGATGGCAATGAACTGGACTCTGGCTTTGGCGACAAGGGCCAAGGCTATAGTGTGAGCAAGGCATGTGTCAACGCCATTACAGCGATATTTGCTCGCGAAAACCCTGGCATCACCGTCAACGCATGCTGTCCAGGCTGGGTAGACACAGACATGGGTGGGATACTGGGCAAACCGCCCAAGGAGCCCAGTACGTTGTTTTTTTCCAAGAGCTTTGCTTGGCTTCTGTAATGGATCCGCTGACATGTTTGCAGTTGAGGGGGCTAGAATACCAGTCAAGCTGGGCTTTGGCGATGTTTCGGGAACCACAGGAAGATATTGGGCCAATCCGAGCATATCGGATAAAGAAGATGGCCAGGTAATGGCTTGGTAATGTTCCCCAAGTCTAGAAGTCATGTAGTGTAGTTACGAATTGAAAGTCGTCGGATACAAACACAGTGTGCTCTCACCGGATTGACCTCAGATTGTTAGCTAAGTACTGTAGATTGTGATCTTATCTTCGCCAGATTTTGCGTCCGTAGAGATCCCTTCGCCGTTGCATGGCAACCATGTATTTCCCTAATCGTCATCAACGCTTTGGTGCCTTACGTCCTTACAGCGAAGCCGCATCAAGGCATGACCCTGACATCGGTCCTCAAACCAGCCTTTTGTAGACGCTCCAGGAAAGGTGCGCCCAGAGTTGCTGGGGTCAGAGAACCACCTCCCATGCCGATAGCTGGAGTCTCGTCTCTCAGGATGGTAATGGCTGCCTCGGCCAGGAAAACGCCAGTCAGGTGGTACAGACTTCCATCCCAAGCCATACGACCGGTGATGCGCTTAGGATCGTTCGGGTCAGCCGAGTCGACAGTGGCAAGAGCACGATATTCGATGCGATCGCGGCGGGAAGATTCTCTCGAGGGTCCCTCGCCAGCCTGGTAGACAACACGTCTCAGCAACGAGCGGACGGGCGACAAAAGAAGAGCGATCATTCCTAGAGCGAGTGCGAAGTGCATCAGGACGCCAGTGAATGCATTGCGAACATGCATGTAAGGGCTGAAACGGAAGCTGGGTCCGTAGAACTTGCCATCCTCAAACAAACCCCAACTTCTGTGGACGATGGTAGTGTCGGCAGCACCTTGAATACTAGTAGACAATGTTCCGAGGTCGCGGACGACACGAACGCCAAATAACTTTTGGAAGAGAGATGGGCCTTCCAAACTGCTTCGAGGAGGAGTGGTTGGGCAAAGAGACCATGGCTTCATTGCCTCTGTGGTCTCGGCAATGCTGTACTTGTCGAATAGACCGATGGCTGTAGCGAGAGTGCCACCGCTAGGCTTGCCCTTCAGGTCATACACTGAGTACACCAGCTCGGAGATGCCGGCAGAGAGAGTACGTCTAGCATGGGCAACCATGGACCAGGAGAGAAGATCGGCTGGTGCGGATTCGACACCAATCTGATGGATGATGACCGCCTTGTTTGCCTTGGCCGTAGCATGGTACTTCTTGATCATCTCACGAACCCAAGGAGTCTCGCCGGTGCTGCAAACATTAGTACCGCTACGAGGGCCGTACAAAAAAAAGCGAACATACACATCAAGGTAGTGAGTGCCATTCTGGGCGCAAGCTTCCACTACGGGCTCGGCATAGAGCATGTATGGGCCGACGGTGTTGATCAAAACTTTGGTCTTCTTGACGAGCTCGTTCACGCTTTGTTTGTCGAGTCCTGAAGTTTCTATTTCTGTAAAATGTGAGTTCTTGTCACAGCTGGATCGAGAATGGAATGAATACCTGGAGCAAGACGGTCGGGATTCAAGGACTTGAGCTCGTCAACGAGACTCTGGAGCTTGCTCGCCGAGCGGCCAGCGACAGCCCACTTGAGGTCAGTCGGCAGCTGCGAGACGATGTGCTCGCAAGTGTACTTTCCGGTGAAACCGGTTGCGCCGAAGACGATCAGCTCGTAGGGATGAGAAGACATGATTGACAAGGTTGTACTGGAGAATGCAGAGCAGGAGACTGGATTGGTTCTTGTAGAGAGTTGAGGTCTATCTAAGGAGGTAGATTAGGCGAAGACCGTCCCCAAGCGCTTGGACAAACGAGCCCGTGGAGTGAGCTTTACACAGGACAAAGGAGACCAAGAGAATTTTGAAAAAAGATTTGACGGCCAAGTCATGGACGTGATGGCAGCATCAAGACCATTATTCAAATTCGAGGCAGTGAATATTCCATCGTGTTCCTTTGCAGTGACGAAGGAGGAGCAAGGAACCACTTTTGGGGGGTCAACGGCCAAATCGGGCTAGTGCGGGTGGGTGGCACTTTCCGTAGCGAATTTCAAAGCGCACTTTGCTCAGAATCTGGAGCGACTCCTCGACCAGGACTTCCCTCTTGTCAACACCGAGTCTTCAAACACCACCGCCAAAATGACCAAGAGAACCAAGAAGGTCGGCATCACCGGCAAGTACGGTACCCGTTATGGTGCTTCCCTCAGAAAGCAAGTGCGTATCAAGCAGGACCCCGAAATGCGACAGTCAAGGGCACGGATTTAACCCCTCGCAACAGGTCAAGAAGATGGAAGTGACCCAGCACGCCCGCTACACTTGCACCTTCTGCGGCAAGGTCACCGTCAAGCGTCACTCGGTCGGTATTTGGGACTGCAAGTCCTGCAACAAGACTGTTGCCGGTGGTGCCTACACCGTCTCGTACGTTTCTCCTCGATCGCATGGACGACTTTCCTCGCTGGACCACAACAAGACTAACACACGGCCTCTACAGCACTCCCGCTGCCGCCGCCACCCGCTCGACCATCCGTCGTCTGCGCGAGATTGCTGAGGTTTAAGCGGTGACACCAAAGTCTTTCACAGCGATCAATTTACGGTTTTCTCGCTTCGAGGTTCTTTTTTCCCTGGGCAATCGCGGCGTAAACAATCAGCAAGGACTTTTGACGAGAGGATGATGTAGCTAGGAAGGAAAATACCCATCCATGCTGGCTGCTCGAATGCTGGGACTCTGGGACATGAACAAAAATGAAACTCAGTCATCCTGCCCAAACAAGATGTTCACCATGTCCGTATGTCCAGCCGACCGGCCTGTCACGCTCATCTGGCCGGATGAAATCAACCAAAATTTACACCCCCCATGAAGGATGCCTTCGAGTACTGCGACATGACGCAACCTGTATCTTCCCTGCGACCGCCGTGCTTTGATGTTGTAGTCGCGCGCAGCCGCTTCAGTTGAGTTGGCGCAACAGCACGTGAATGCCGTCTATTGTCCATTAGCACAAACGCAGGGACAAAAGCATGTTTTGTCAGCTTTGGCGTGTTTTGATGATTCGCTACGAGTCAAATGGATGCCTTGGATTCGACCAGCCAGCCGCCACGCGAAGCGGACGCCTCCTTCACTCCACATTAAGCATAATACCTATTTAAACCTTGCCCCTTCGCTCCCTCTCTGCCTCACTCACTCCCGCATGCCCTCTCCGCTCGATCGTACGCTGCTCGCGGCCCCGTGATAATGACAGACTCATGCATCGTCTGCTTGGGCGAACTGCGCGTCAGCGCCGAGGATGCAGCTCTGGACCATGATGGCGCTGCCGCGCCGCTCCCCACCGCCAGTGAACAAAGGTACCGAGATCCTGCCCGCAACACGCCCCATGATCCCCGGGGGCTTCTTCGTCGGTCCCGTCGATTCCTATACCGCTTTGATCGGCTTGACTACACTTTCATGTGCCGCCGGATAAGCTTGGATGGTGACGTCTCCCCCACAAGACTTCCCGGGGATTCACTCGTGCCTCACACCAGTGCTGACTTGTTCTCCAGTAAGGACGCCGTAGACGACGAAATCATCGCCCACCTCCTCCCGTGTGGCCACAACCTCCACGACTCGTGTCTGCGCCCCTGGGTCGAAAGAGCCAACAGTTGCCCCATCTGTCGCGCCAGCTTCAACGTCGTCGAACTCCGCCGCTTTCTCCATGGCCCTGCCCACTCGTCATATGCCGTCCAGGACAAGCAACAGCAGGCCGACGTCGATGCCACCTTGATCATCGACGACTCGCTGTTCGACGAGAATGAGCCATGCCTGGTCTGTGGTTCTATCGACAACACCCATGAGACCATGTACTGCGATGCCTGTGATGGCACCGTCCACATCTTTTGCGCTGGCTTTGGCGCCGCCAGTGCTCCGGACGTCTGGTATTGCGAGTCATGTCTTCGGGAGTTGGAGGGTACTGCCGCGGGTCGGAGAGCCGCGCCCCGAACAGGCATGTCACGACCGAGAAGAGGAAGACGGCCGGGCACAGAAGCATGGGACCGGGTGTGGGCAAGCGTTTGGCGCCGAATCAATCTCGACCTCGACTTCCCCTACGATGACGACGAGCCTGCAACAATCCATCGCACTCCTGCTCAACAACGCGAGCTTACCGCCTGGACCCGTAGGCTCCAAGTCGCCAATCTTCAAGGTGGCGCAAACCGTTTCAGGGACACTGCCTCAACTCTTCTGGACCGGAGGAACCGTGCTGTCGCCAGCGGGCCCGAGTCGCAGGAGGAATTGCGTGCCTGGAATGCTCTTGACAAGGCCAGAAAGCTTAATGACGACGAGCAAAGACCTTCGACCAGGAAGCGCAAGTCCACTACTGCTTCTCCCGTCTCTCCCAGAGAGCACACTGGGCGCGAACAGGCCGAACCCGAACGCAAGCTCAAGCGCCCTAGGACGAAGAGAAACCAGATAATTCCCGAGCCAGGCCCTTCTACTACGTCGGAAGTCCCCCTACGCACTCTTTCAAAGCCTGCTGAAGGTCCCAGCTATCTGGCTAGACCGGCTGAGGGACCAAGCTTCCTCACTCAACTACTCCAAGAAGTCGAGAAGCAGCCTGCGCCCTCGGACACTGGCTCAGCGGATGGCGAGGCTATGTCTGGCGACGAGCAGCTAGGTGTGTTGAATATGGCGTCCCCAGGATCGTCTCCTATCCATTCTGGGCAAGTTTCTCCAAGGGCAACATCTGTGACACCTCCGCCCCAATTTGCGCGTCCGAGACCATCCTCACCTATGCCGTTGACTTCTATTGTGCGGCCACTTGCATCGCCTACCTTTTCTCCTGTTGCCAATGGCAAAGATGAACGAGGTCGATCCCATCGACGACCTCAACATCAAGTCAGTAGTCCTCCGAGAGAAATTTCACCTGGCTCTCCATCACGCAACATGTCATACTCGACCAAGACCGAAATTCAGAGAATGGTTAAGGCGGTCCTCGGTCCCCGTTATCGTGAGGGAGAAATCAACAAGGATCAATACACCGACATCAACCGCGATGTATCTCGTATGCTGTATGAAAGAGTTGGCGATGCAGAGGGATTGGCCGATCAAAAGGGTCGTGAGAAATGGCAGGAAGTGGCCGCGGCTGAAGTCGAACGCGCCATTCAGACAATCCGGACGCAGGAACAGAACTTGGAATCATACTCACAAGAGGTTTGATTTGTGCTTTCGGCATTCACGATGGTTATGGTGCCTCATCGCATTCATGGTTTCGGCGCAGCGGCGATTTTTCTTTTTATCTTTTAAGGATTGAGCATTTCGCTCGGCAGGGGTTCAAGGCGTCAGGGCGGGCAATGGGACAGGCGTGTAGATACCCCCGATTGCGAATTTAACACCATTATGGTATCATCTTTTCACGTTCATCTCGTTCTCACTCTCAAAGTGTCTCAGCCTCCAAAACCGTACGTCATCGATATAAATGCTGTCGCGTTCACGTCGCGTCTTCCCGATCCCTCGCCCTTCGTCACACCACTTTACAACAAACAAAATGTCCAAACGAACCTTGGACACGTTTTTCAATCCGGTGCAGACGAAAAAGCCAAAAGTCGAATTGACGGCATCCAACGAAGAAGCCTCGAACCATGCAACATATCCCTATGCGATACCACAGTTGCCACCAGAAATCAAAGACACGCTGGGCTTCGCACCAGCCGCGGAGGCCAAGGCGATAAACGACCAACCGGACCTAGATCTGCTGTACTTTGAACCCTACGTGCCGAACTCGATATCGAGGGAGTTGTTTGAGTTTCTCAGGCGGGAATTGTTCTTCTACCGCGTGCAGTACAAGATCAAGCGCGGGCCCGTGAAGACGGACATCAACACACCGAGGTTCACGAGCGTGTTTGGCGTGGACGAGTCATCGCGCTTCGACGGGTCTGGCAGTCTAATCGACACTGCTTCCAACAAGCCCGTTCCCAGGGACCGCTACAAATGCAGACCAAGGCCCATTCCCGCCTGTCTTGATTTCCTGAGGCAACTCACCGAGGCCGCCACGGATGAGAAATACAATTTCTGCCTGGTCAACTACTACGCGTCCGGCGATGACAGTATTTCGTACCACAGCGACGACGAGCGCTTCCTCGGTCTCAATCCGGCCATTGCGTCTTTTTCCCTCGGCGCAAAGCGAGATTTCCTCATGAAGCACAAGCCCGCGCCGCCATCTGACACGAATCCACCGCCAGAGGCCAAACCGCTGAAACTGGCCTTGGGGTCCGGTGATATGGTGCTGATGAGGGGTACCACGCAGGCGCAGTGGCTGCACAGTATACCCAAACGTAAAGGTGGGGAGAGCGGCGAGGGCAGGATCAACATTACGTTTCGACGTGCGATGGTCAGGGGCGGCACGGAGAATTACTATCAGTATAATGTTGGGCAGGGGCCGGTGTATCGGTGGGATGTGAAGGCGAAGAAGATGGTGGCTTGGGAGGAAGGCAAGGAAGAGAAGACGGGGGCGGATGGAATGGGTGGCCTGAAGAAAGAGGTGACGGATAAGGGGTATGCTGCTTTGTAGTATTCTCGAGGAGTGTAAGAAGGCGACTCTCTCTGTACTATGAGAATCTCGGTTTCCCAGCCTGTGACCTGCTAGTCCTGGACATGACTCTCCTACGTTGATTTAATATTCTCGACCTTCACTACTTGATGAGATGTCGAGGCAGAATCATTTCAACAGCATAGAGTGAAGTGAGTGTCAGAGATAATGAAACGATATTAGCTTCTGCTTCTTCACAGACAAAAGAAAGGCTTCTCTCTGGCGATCTGGCAAAATGCAAAAAGAATGTCGCAGCCGTGAATCGAACACGGGGCTCGTCGATGGCAACGACGAATTTTACCACTAAACCACTGCGACTTCTGATTGGTTGATATCAGTAAATCTGATAATAGGAACTATATAGCTTTGTATGGCTGTCCGCTCGAGCGCCGCCGGATTTGGTTGTCGAATGTCGACAAAGAGCTTCATCACTTGCTCCACTCTCGACCTCACAACGGCACACGCAACCACCTCGGCAGGTCGCAAGGGAGCTAACAATTTAGTCATGCAGATCCGATGAAGGCACAAGACCGCACACACAGCAGATTCAGAGTCCACGTCAGCCCACAAGACAGAACTTGAGCAGCAGCAGCAGTAGCAGCAGCAGTAGCAGCAGCAGTAGCAGCAGCAACAGCAACAGCTGACAGCATGGATCTTGCCAAAAATCTGCTTCGCACGACGGCGCGGGCCTTTTACACGACCGAGGAAGTGCTCATCATCGACGCGCTGGGCATCCACAGCACCTTGACGGACATGGACCTGGCCTACTGCATGGGCACGAACAAGAAGGAGCTGCGCAAGTTGTGCGGCAAGCTCAAGGACCACGGGCTGGTATCGGTGCAGTCGCGCGCGGAAAAGAAGGAGGATGCGCCGCCGCCGTCGACGAACCCCAACTTCAAGAACCGCGACTACGTCAAGCACCAGGACTGGTACTGGCTGCATTTCCACCCGGCCATCGATGCGATCAAGTACCGTCTGTCGCGGCTGTCAAGGCACATCGACTCGATGGGTGCTCCCACGACCGAGAAGAAGGACCTCGAGTGCCCGCGCTGCAAGAGTCAGTACACAGATCTGGAGGTCATGGACAACATCGACCCCATGTCCGGCGCCTTCCTGTGCCACCGCTGCGAACACGCGCTGGACCCGGTGGACGAAGACGTGGTCAAGGGCGAGAACGAGAGCAAGAAACGGCTCAACACCCAAGTCGCCGCCATCGAAGCCCTGCTGCGCGAGATCGACGCGGCAAACGTGCCCGAAAACGACTTTGACACGGCCCTGTCGCTGCACCTGCCCATCAACCGCGGCGACGCGCACCCGGACCGCCGCCCCCAGATCGCAGAGGAGATCAAGCCCAGCATCGCCGGGTCCAAGGGCCTGACGCTCGCGCCCGAAAAGGTGTCAGTCAGCGTGCTCGAGGACGGCGATGCCGCCAAGCCGGACCCGGAGGCCGCGCGGGTCAAGCGCGAGAACGAGGCCAAGCAGAACATGCTGCCCGACTGGATCAGCAAGAGCACCATTTCCGGCGACGTGACGGCCGTGGGCGCAAAGGAGATGCGCGAGCAGCGCGAGAGGGAGGCGCACGCGGGCGGCCTGGCCGTCGACGACGCCGCCGCCGCAGACGACAAGAAGCTGGGCGGCACGCCCGCGAGGGACGACGCCGTCATGGACGACTACTGGGCAGCGTACAAGGCCGAGCAGGAGCGCGCGAGGCTCGCCGAACAGGAAGACGAAGACGAGGAAGACGAGGACGAGGACGAGTTTGAGGACGTGCAGCCCGCGGCCAGCGTGCCCAACATCAAGGTCGAGGAGCCGAGTGCTGACGGCCCGTCGGCCAAACGTGTCAAGGTCGAGGAGGCCGAGCCCGCGCCGGTGGCTTCTGCGCCGCCTGCTGATGCCGCCGCCGAGTCGGACGAAGACGACATGGAGTTTGAAGACGTTTGAAGCGCACACACATAGATACCCAGGGCAATGAAACGAACATTTTGGACTCTTGTATGAATCACTGAAGCTCCCTCTGATTACTATTCCACTGGCTCGAAAGAAGAAACCCGCCAATGCTTTTGTTCAAAAGACTATAATTCTGCCGCCTAACCCAAGAATCGCTTCAACTCGCCACCCACGCCCTCGAGGTCAAGCAGAAACGTGTCGTGGCCAAACAGACTCCTGTCCTCGCCAAGCTCGACGTGCGTCACCCTGCGGTTGCCGACCTTGCGCAGGGCAGCGGCAATCTCGCGCTGCTGCCACGCCGGAAACAGGATATCCGAGGCCACGCCCAGCACCAGCGCAGGTATGTCGCGCAGACCCTGCATGCCCTTGACCAAGTCGGCGGGGGGCTCGTTGTCGGGGCTGGTAGCCTTGATGTCGGCGTCCTGGCTCATGATGTCGGCGCTGGACTCTTGCTCCTCGTAGGGCGTGTCCGGCAGCGTCAGGTTGCACATGTCTGCGCTCGCGGCGTCGGGCTGCGGGTGGGGCTTGCCGGCGCCGAATTGCTCGAGCTTGTGCGCGTTGGCGGCACGCACGCCGTGCAGCATGTCCATGTGCTGCTTGCCCAGGTCGAACAGGTCCATGGCCTTGCTGACGTACAGCAGGCTGTTGGCGTCGTACTCCAGACACCACTTCTCGCCCGCGTGGTCGAGATACGTCTCGATCAGAAAGTCCGGGCACAGCGCTGGTGGCTTGGTGGGATCGGCGCGGCGGCGCCCGAAGCGCTGCTCCCATTCCGGCCCGCTGCGGTAGGTGACGGTGGCGATTTCGCGGGCGAGCTTCATGCCCGCGTGTGGCGGGATGGCGTTGTAGTAGTTTCCGCGCGTCGAGGACCACGCCGGGTCGTTCATGAGGACTGGTGAGCGGTGTTAGTTTAGCTTGATCTTGGAGACGGGGAACCACAAACCCTGGCGTTGGGTGTGCCTCATGGCGACGCTGTAAGGGTGGCTCCTGGCGCACCCGGAGATGCTGACGAGCTTGCCAACGCGCTCCGGGTGCAAGACAGAAGCGGCCAGACTCTGCATGCCGCCCATGCTGGAGCCGACCGAGGCATACAGCTTCCCAATGCCCATCCAATCCAGCAGGCAGAATTGAGCGCGCACCATGTCCTGCATGGTGAGAATGGGGAAGCGAGTCGCATATGGCTGGTCGTTTGCCAGAGGGTCCTTGGAGCTGGGTCCGGTACTGCCATAACAGCCTCCCAGCACGTTTGTGCAAATGACAAAGTACTTGTCGGTATCGATGGGCGCGCCGGGCCCGATGAAGCGTTCCCACCAGCCGGGCTTGGAGTTGCGCGGCGTGCTTTTAGCATGACTGCTGGCACTCAATCCTGTATGCAGCAGTATGGCATTGCTCTTGTCACAGTTGAGCGTGCCCCACGTCTCGTAGGCAATGTCAAACGACGGGAGCACACCGCCCCAATCCAGCAGCAAGGGCGAGGAGCAGTGGAACGTCTCGGTCTCGCCCGGCGCATACGACGGCTCCGGTCCTGACAGCGATCGTTTCTTGGTCAGGTTTTGCGTCTTCTTGTCCAGAGCATCCAGGCACGGGAAACTCAGTGGCGGGTTCACTGTGGCAGTCTCAGACGGTCTCTCTGCCTCGACGATTGGCTGTCCTGCTGCCGCTTGCGATGCTAGCCTGCTTGTGCTGTGCACATTGCGTTGGATTGGTAGGAGCCGGGTTCGAGGGTTTGTTCGTCTAAATAGTCCGTTGGTCAATTGCCGCACTGCTCGTGGCGCCGACATAGTGTCTCCTATGGCTTTTCCTGCGACAGAAGAGAGGGATTGATCATACTGCCACTTCATGGCCAGAAAAGTACGACCCGTCTGACGCCATCGGTCTGGGCTTTGTCAGCTGGCCGAGTTCGGGGAACAGCTTCAGCATTCGAGCGCCGCTTCTCACGCCATAACATACAACCATCGAGAGGCAAGCGACTCGGTAGTGACCGACCGGCCTGATATTTCGACCTTACCTCAAACACACAGAAACAAAAACATCAGATGCTCAGCGCTCTAAATTTCCACTTGATCGGTATAGCAAAATTGACCAGGGTGATACTGCCAACAAATATGAGCCTGAAAAGAAAACACACAATCTCCAAGCAACAAGCAGGCAGTCGTCCAGTAGATAAAATGCATTTTGATTGACCTGTCTGTGATCCGTCCTGATAACCAATGCCTTCTTCCAAATTGTGAGAATAAGACTACCAACTGCCCAAAGGGAAGATGAATGCAGACTAGAAAGGAACAAAGACAGAAGAACGACGAACGAAAGAATGCTGACACAATGGGTAAAAGGTGTGAGGAAGAGAATAGAAGAGAAGAAAAAAAGAAGAAAAAAACGGTCCTCCACAAGAACTCGTTGCAATCGAAAAACATTCCCCTGTGACGCCTGTGATCTTACTCATTCCCGTGAACAAAACCCGAAAACCGAAAACTCTTGTCTTGTTGCCAGTGTTCAATCCGTGAACTCAACGGCATCACTATTTCGCATTAGATGTCACGGCAAGGTGACCCGGTCTTTCGCCTTAAGTCACACCCATGGGCCTTGGCCTGTCATACCCACTGTTGCGGTGGTTGTTTCCATGCCTGGTGGGACTCCCCTGGCTGTCGGAGCTGTTGTTTGGATGCATGGCGTACGGTGGTTGAGGCGGCATATCTGCAGCAACGTGACGCACACTACTTTCGTTCTGCCATGCGCTGGCTTGCTCCGGGTCTGTGTCGACACGGGTAACGACGGGAGCGCTGCCTCGGCTTTCACGAGATTTGGGTGTTGTAGATTGAGGCGGAACAAAATCGCCAGTGGCTTGTGTCGATGAGGGCACCTTGGTGCGGTCGCCATATCGTTTCAGAATCTCTTTTGTTGTGATATCGGCACTGGCGGAGAATAACGTCGAGTCATTGAGGATGAGTGCTAGATCTTCTGGCACCTGTGATGAAACATTAGCCTTGCTGCTGGGGGCAGACTTCAAAGTCAAAAACCTACCTCGCACATGTATTCATTGAACTCAATGAGCGAATGTACCGCCTCGATGGCAAGCAAATTGTCGTCCAACGGAACATCTCGTTTGCCAAGGTGGAGGATGTTAGGCGCCATGACCGTAGCCAGATTGTGGACATCCATTTTGCTGCCAGACTCTTCATCGATGTGAGAGAAAGACGACACCCACTGCATGAAGTTGAACAAGACTTCCATTGTGTCTCGGTGCGCCTTTGGAAGAAGGCAGCAAGTCAAGTGTAGCACCCTTCGCCTCGTCTCTTGATCCTCAATTCCTACAAACAGTCAGCAACAGAAATCAGAGCATCAGGTCAAACAGTAACTTACTCTGCGACGTTATCCACAGCTTATGCAGCTTGAACGTCATGAGAGGGTCCGGCAGTTCGCGAAGGAACTTCTTGAGAAGTGCAGCGACTTGCACTGGGTTCTCCTTTGTGAGATCGACGTCCACCATTTCCTTGGAATCGATTTCTTCCTTCACATCATTCAGTCTCTTGATGTTGCCGTTCTTGCGGAAGACACCTTCAACAGACATGTCCATTGTCCGCATGGCGGATATGGCGTCTTGAACGAGGACTGGAATACGCAAGGCACCCGGCCCAATGCCATCAGTCGACTCTGCATAGTCTTTCTCAACCAACTGCTCAAGAGCGACTCCAAAAATGCCTCGCTTGTTACCCTTGTGCTTCTTGCCAGCCTCGGGTTTGAAGGCCTTGCCAAACTTGCCCCAGAATGTAGGTCTCTTTGTCTCGATGAGGTCAAGCAGTTCTTCTTGGTTGAAGTGCCCTTCAAGAAGAGGTTCCATGGAAAGCACAGCCACGTGCCGCACTATAAAGTATTCAAGCGCCGACAACTCAGAGAAGTACTTCTTTGTCCTGAACGGTCCGCCTTCTACAGCCGCTGGTTTGTCTTCTTGACCTAAAGATACATGTCGAGTGTGACCGTTCGAGACGAGCTTTGCCCGCGGTTCTTGAGGAATCATAGGACCACGATGGAACTTTGAGGCATTAGGTCTTTGTTCCCTTGTTTGCTGTGCTTGCACGATTCTCGGAATGTCGTCCAGTGTCATGGATTCGTGGTTTCCAAACTGAAGTTGAGACATGCGTGATCCGCCGGCTTCGCTGTCTTCAACGATCTGGAAGTTGCCAGTCTGGCGGCGATCGAGCATATCATCGTCGCTGCGAATTCCCTCTGGGCCATCAATAATCCTGGATGTGCGGGCTCTGCGATTTGTTGTCGAAATGTTCTTTTCCATACGTGTCGACCGTAGTCTGCGGATGTCTCCAAGCGTCTGTTCGTATGAAGGCGAATGCTCACGCTTCGTTGAGCCTGCATATGACCTGGAACGGGTGTTTGAGCGAAGCAACGGCGGATCTAGTGAGCCCTTGGGTGAGACGCGGTGCCCCCGGTTGGAGTCGTAGTCTAGGAGATTCGGATCATCTAAAGGCTCTGTGAGTAATGATATCATCCAGAGTGAGATACTTCCTCGACAGACCTGAAGTGTGAGGCAAAGCACCGCTTGTGCGGAGAGTTGCAAGTAATCTCGCATGAGCGACACGAAGAAGGTGGACGTATTGCTGGAGGCGGGTAACGAAAACGAAATTGCCTTCGGAGGCACTTGTAGCATGGCGATCACACAAGACCTTTTGTGAAGCCTCGTCCCATCTCGCCAATGCGGGCTCGTCGGCAAAGGGTCTCGAGCACTTGCTGCATACAAGACACTGAGCGTGAAATCTCCTGTCCCTACGCGCAAAACACTTATCCTCGACAGACTTGTCGCACACCGCGCAGTTGTCGGCAGACCGGGCGACAAAATTCTCGGTATCTCTCTCCCTCGGATCTCTGTCGTCTTCGGCATCGAGCCTATCGTCCAAGGCACCGATCTCATCCAGGAAGTTGGTCAGCCCTTCCTGACTGCCAATCTCACGTTCTAGCTTTAGCGCGCCTTGTAGACAAATGCGGATCAGAAGCTTGAGGTAATGTGCCAGACCAGTGACAAGAGACAACAGCTCTTGAGTGACGCCCAGTCGCCGAACACCAGTTTCTTGAGATTCGGCTAGCAACTGGAAGAAAGCGACAACCTTCTTGCACAATAGTTTAGCTTCCCTCGAGTAGGAAAGGCCTGGTAAGAATAAAGTCAGCAAATTGGAGTAGAAGCGCTGTAAACATACACACCTTTTGTTGTGTGGGACTGAAGGACTTGATCCAGATGGTCCGCGGCAGAAAACAGAAGATCGACGTGGGTGATGAATCTCTTGGCTGTCATGACTCCGTCGACATATGCACCGTTGCTGACATGGAGCAGCATATCTGAGATGCATGTAGCGGACTTTTCTTCAAAGGATGAAAGGGTGCGCCAGATCCAGAGAACCTTCTCTTCAACGCCCTCTTCACTCTCTTTGACCATTTTGCGCATCTCCTCTGTGGCGTTCTCCTCGGAATCAAGCTCTTCGACCATGCCGCCCTGATGTAATCGGACGTTCCAGTATTTGTGAATCATGTAGCACTCGGGGTGCCAATGCTGGTTCTGACCATTGCGGAAGATCTCGACGAACTGCTTGAGAATGGCCGTCTGACAGCCATTGCAGCGCTGGGCGAATTTTGTGGAATAATGGTAGTGGCAGTAGACATTTCCTTCGTGCTCGTAGTAGCTGTCCTGGGCGCCAAAGACGGTAGGACAGACGGAGCAGGTGAAATGCTCAATGTGGTACTTGCGATCCAATGCAGTAATGTAAGAACCGCGAAGAGCACCTCCGCATGCATGGCAGAGCAGATCCAGTCTACGGAAGTAGTCGGTCTCGCACAGCGGGTATTGGTTCGGTGGTTGCTCGGGTACGGGGAAGAACTTGGAAGCGACAACCTTGCCGCAGTCCTGGAATACACGTCAGCAGAATGCACGAAGCGGCAGGGATTGGAGAGTCGGACATGACAAGTAAAGCATTCCAGGTGCCATGTGTCGCCCAAAGCGCGCACGAATTGACCAGTCAAGTGACCGCCGCATTTTGCGCATATGCGGTTGGATTGTTTGCCGTTTGGCCGAGAGCGATCCCTTGAAGGCGAGACTTGGGTGTTGTCGACCGGGCGGTCATTGCGGTCGTCTCTGACGTCCAGGCTGCGCTTCGGCCTGTGACGCGAGGCCAATTCTCGTTGCGATTCGGCGTCTGTTGACGGGCGCGAAGGAGAGTCGCCGGGAGATTCAAAGGTGTTTGTGCGGGACGGAGGGAGAGCGATGTTTGAAGGGTAGGGATAGTCGTCAGCGTCGGGCTGAATAGAGGGGTCGGTCGGTAGGCCCATGTTGGCGTAGGAGGGATTGTGGACAGAGGAAATATAGCGAGCGTGAGGTAGCAGGGGCGGCTACGCGGAAGGCGGTCGGCGGAGAATTAATTCAGTAGGTGGGCATGCAATGCGTGCCAACAGACAGCAACAGTCAGGAGGCGGCGGCGGCGGCGTTGTTTAGTCGGGGCGGAGGAGCGCTGTGGCACAGTGCAGCGCCAGCTCTGTCGAAATGCGGCTGGATGGCGACAGCATGGGACGGTGCTCCGGGAGTCGAGATGGACGGCGCCTGCGTGGAGCGGGCAGAGGTAAGAGGTGCTGCTTTCCAGGTGCAAGTGGATGCGACGCAACTGTCGACACGGGAGTGCCCAAACCCTCCTGCAAGCTCGGCCCCGGACCAGCAGCGAGCCAAGGAAATCAAAGTGTCCAACGTCTCGCCGAACTCGTGCGTGTGCGTGTGTCGATGTTTACGAGCTTTCCATGCCTCGCGGCGTCTTTTGCACAAACATCCAGACTCGGTGCAAATTCCAAAATTAGCCTGTGAATGTCGCCTCTGCCTGCTAATCTACCAATTGCTCCTTCCACAACCTGCCTTGGCGCCAAATGCTTGATTCGCTTCTTGCTTCATGTTACACGCACACCGAACATTGCCAATCATTAGCGCTGTCACCCCGTACTGTCAGGTCCAACGCGCGCCCGGCGACTTGCCTTCCTTCCTGCCCGTCTGTTTTCGTGATTTTTCTTCACCTCCCACAACCTACGCACGTCGCCAACTCACGTGTTCTTTGGTGGCACAGTGGAAATGTCTCGTCGCGGTCAATCATAATTGACGCACTTCTTGCTCAAGCACCATGTCTTTGCACTCCGTCTCCCCCAAGCAGGACATTCAGTTCATGTCCGATCTTCATCTGGAACGTATCGAGTACAACTTCACGATACCTCAGGCAGCAAACAACCTGGCATTGGTAGGAGACATCGGACGCTTCTGCGACTTTGACAGCTATGCCCATTTCTTGAGAGAGCAATGCGAGAAGTTTGATCGAGTCCTCTTAGTTGCTGGCAATAATGAATTCTACGGCTCTTCACGCGACGACGGTCTGACTACCGCCCAAAGGCTAGTTGATGACCCTTCTTTGCTTGGAAAATTAGTCTTCTTGAACCGGACTAGATTTGACCTGACAGGTTCCAATACCATTGTGCTGGGCTGCACACTACACTCTTATATCACACCCAATCATGCCCAACTGAACAAGGATTTTGACAAAATCAAGGATTGGACGATCACAGACCATAATCAAGAGCACCAACGAGATGTTGAGTGGCTACAGCAATCCCTACGCCGTATCGCTGGAGTCGAACCGCAGAAACAGGTCGTGATCCTAACTCATCATGCGCCCTCGTTCATAGGCACTTGCCATCCATCGCACGAGAATAATGCTGTGAGCTGCTGCTTTTGCAGCAACACCCTCGATGCTTTCAAGAACTGGAAAGGTAGCGAGCAGGTGACTGATTGGATATTCGGCCATACGCATTGGAACGCTCGATTCATGTGTGGCAACACTGTCGTACAGAGCAACTGCCTGCCCAACCAACCTCGCGATCTGTCTTGGTGGCGGAAGCTTATAATATACAGACCATTCGACGAACGAGCAGTTCTGTCCAACCGGTCAACACGGTCGTGGAGCAGTCTGCTGTTTAGTACAGGAAGCTAGTATAGTGATAAAACATGATCTCCTCTGCATAAGACTTCCCTCAAATATTCATATGTCTCCATCATGACAAGTGACGGTCGCGCAAGTTGAAGAACGCGCAGAGCTCGTTGATGTGCGTCCGAAACGCCAAGGCTCACCATCACTGGGGCAGAGCAGAACTTCGAGACCACAACATTGTTCTGTCGCGCGCATACATTGTCGCCGGCCACTCTATCTTTACACGCAACCGCCCATCGTCGCCGGCTCCATCTTCCACGCGCCAGTCACCTTAGTCAAGATGGCCAACCCCGGCGCGCCCGCACCCGCCCCGCACATGATCTCGCGCCCTAAGAGACCCCCGACCGGAGACGAAGAGGCCACAGCAACGCTGCGCTTGGGAGAGTTCCAGCAGGTGCCCGCATTGAACTTGTCTGAAGCGCGCACAATCATCAACGCCGTCACCACGCGCCGGCGCAACATCAAGCAGAAGGTGTCGGAGTCCGAGACTCTGCTCAAGACCCAGGAGTACCTCGAGTTGTTCGCACGCTTCAAGCAACAGGAACACGTCACAGCCGTGGAACAGTTGCTTACCACTCGCACCGAGCTCGAGCGCTTCGAGCGCAGCCAGCTCGGTGAGTTTACTTGACTTGCGTAGTCCAACACATTTACTGACCCATGTCTAAAGGAAGTCTGTGCCCTGACACTGCTGAGGAAGCAAAGACACTTGTGCCCTCGCTTGAAGGAAAGATCTCCGACGACGATCTGCAGGAATTGCTTGATGAGATGATGAAGCTGAGAAACTTTGTGCAATGAGAGACGGGCTCGCGTTGACTTCCAATCATCTCGGCACGTTCGGCGAGCCTCTCTGCTTGGGACATGCATCACCGCTGCTTGAAACCGCTTTGAGATTACTGGAGTTTGATGGGTTTGGTGCATTTTCCTGGCGTTGGACATGCATAGTCCGCCTTTGTTACTTCAAGCGCGGAGTCTGGATCGGCCACAAAACAAAACAACATGGGCGCATCACTTCAGAAGGTCTTTGTGCTCACGCACTTTACACAGGACGAGTGACTCTGAAAGGCTGCTCAGATGTCACTTCGGAGCAATGCGCATTGCTCAATCAGGAGATTCGGCTTTGATGACCTGCGCATACATGGCAGAGAGTCTGATGTGCTGCTGCCTTTGCTTTCATACTTGAGAAAGGGAGTGGCCATGCAGCACTGGCGACACCCCTCAAAACTCAATCACCCAGCGATGTTTCTCTTCTACCCTCTAGATGCATGATGAGGTTACAATAAAAAGATATCATTCACAGCGAGAAGAACTAGCTTGGACCGAGCAACTTCGAAGCATCCACCTTGAATACGTGATTAGACCTCGAGGTTCGAGCTACTTAAACGGTGAAGTGAGATTCAAGTAGCGCATCAGTGAAATCGGATTGGTCGAGCAACTGTTTCTGCAAGGAGAGATCGGTTGTTATGTTCGAGCTGCTTCTGATTGGACAAATCATCATGAACTCTTTGGCGGAGAGAGACGCGGGCCGTGCCCGTTACTGCGCCAAGACGATTGAACATCAGTCTGTTGAAGCAAGACGACCAGACGGCAACCAGCAATTGGGCTCGCACATACACCATGCAGGCTTTTAGACGAAGCGCAGCCACTGCTGCGCAATCTGCGCGCACAGTTGCACGCCAACAGACGAGACGCTACGCCCACCACGAGTCACACGCCGCCGACAGCATCAAATACCCGGCCGACGAGAAGCTCGGAGTATGTGCCAGGGCAGCGACGCGAGCAACGAGAAGAGCATAGACTGATGGAGGGATAGACCGGTTTCTACCTTGCTCTCAGCACCATTCCGGTCGGCTTCCTCCTTTACAAGTTCACGGGCCCCGGCAACTACGAGCACAAGTACATCACCCGCGTCATTAACAGCTACGACGGATACCGCAAGGATGCTGGCCGTGTCGCCGCTCTCCACACCGAGGCCATTGAGAAGGCTGCTGCCGACCGCAACCTGTTTGCCAACTCTCAGCGCCAGCAGAACGTCACCCTGAAGTTCCCCGAGTACGTCCGATCGGCTTCAAACAATCCTTCAATACCAAAGCGCAGACACGTCATCTACAGAAAGAGACGGATATGAAAGCTGAACGCAGACATGTAACACACTTGCAGGTTTCAGAATGGCTAACGGACTTTTGTTCACAGGACCCTCAACACTGGCGCCCCTCACAACGTTCCCGCCGGACACTACGCCGACATCTCGGAGGTCATTGCAAAGTTCGAGAAGGAGTCGTACGAGGCCAACGCCAAGAAGCTGCAGCAGGTCAAGGACAACAAGGTTCCTTGCGAGCAGCCCTACAGTGGCGGCCTTCCCACGGGCGTCGAGACCGTGTTGATGTAGATACCTTCAAAGAGCGAACGCATGTCTTTTTTTTTCTTTTCTTTTGTACTTTGAGTCTTTCATGGCTCGTATGTGAACTGTCAAGAATAGACAGACTTCCCATAACTCCATTGCGCCTGTTCGTGCCGTATTGACTGTACATGTAGTGATACATATGTAGGATGGACCTCGGTCTTTGATGCGACGACCGAGTTCACTTGGAGCCGGCTTGTCTCACGTTGCTGGTGTGAGGAGCGTGGCCGGGAGTGGCGGGCGCGTCGGGAACGACGACATCCTCGAACTCGTCCTGGGCGACGGCGCGGATGGTGAACGAGTCTGTTGCGGCGGGTTAGTTTGCGGAGGCGTGAAATAGAGAAGACCAAGATGCGACGAACAGACTCCGATGGCGAAGCCAAAGATGGCCAGGCCGGTCAGGGCATTCTTGACAATGTACGGCTGGCGGGCTCGGTAGAGGGCGGCGGTGGGCCGGTTGTACTTGTCGTAGTACGACGACTGAGGTATTCTGCTGTCGCGTCAGGCGGGCGTGTCTCGCGATGGGTTGCTTGTGTCAATCACCTTCCGATGGGCATTTTCCGGGGTGTTTGGGATTATGTATCTAGTGTGTCGAGAAACGACATTCACATGCTACCCTAGAATCAGCAGTCGTGCCAAGACTGGCATGCAGATGTGGCTGCTGCTGCTGCTGCTTGCTTTCGCTTGCCGCGTGCTACTCGAAGAGCCTCCATCTGCCCTACTGATGCCGTTCTGTCGCCATTGTGTTCAGCCACTCACTCATCAATCGCATTCTCGTCGCACACTTCCAGAGTCTTCCGCATGCTGCTTCACCCCAGCCTGATGTCGCAATAGCATAGCCATCGAGTTGAATTCGACCCCGTCTGCGTGACGTCTTTGGCGCGTTCCTACCCTCGCCCATCATGGCTGCCCAGAGCACCGTCGCCGACACCATCAAGCAGCTCAATGCTGCCCGCAACCTTGCCCTTGCCGACCCCGCCCTCTATCCTCAAGTTGTTCCCGGCCTTCTTCGCATCGTTGGCGCAGACGCCATCCTCGAGCTGAGACGATGGGGCGCCGACTTCTTCGCCGAGGCCTTCGCATCTCCCATTCTTGCGCAGGAGCATAAGCAAAACTTGGCCCTGCAGGTTCTCGACACCCTCAAGGCCTTTCTCGACCGGCAAGACGAGGACACGGCTGTTGTCAAGAGCGTGGTTCAAACGGCTGCAAGCATCTACCCTTTCGTTTTCCGCCATATGTAAGTGACCCCCTGATGCTTAGATAGATCTTATGTCGTCTCTCGTGATATTTCGTCTTCCGTACATTGTCTTATCCTCGATCGTTTAGCGTATCAAACCCGAATGATGCACCGTCATGGCAGAAGATGGCCGCCATCAAGTCGAGTATCCTGCGTAGGATGGACACGGCTCCCGCAGGCGTGCGTATCTGCTCCGTCAAGTTTGTGCAGAGAGTGGTTCAAGTCCAGACTCCGGGCTTAATCGCAGACCCAAGGGTGCGTAGTCTTCCGCGCAAAGGCTTCAAGCGTGCAACACTGACCTTGTGCACAGCGCCCGGAACAGAACGAAATCTCCCTCGCGCTGCTGCCTCGCGAGCACCCCGTCATTTCTCCCTCCAACCTCGAGGCCGAAGCCTCGGGCTTGCTCGATAGATTGTTGGGCATATTTCAAGAGAACAGCAGGTTGGAACACCCACAACCCAGAGACGTCGGCTCTTCTGACATGGCAAATAGTGATGCGCTGCTCGTGACCGCCACGCTGAACAGCCTGGGATCTCTGGTAAAGAATCGTCCTTCTGTCGCCAACAAAATCATCTCGACCGTCCTCAACTACAACCCCTTCAAGCTCGCCACGACAACGCCCGTCTCCCCGACACACAAAGTCATGATTAGATCCATGACTCGCACAACCACAGCCTTCCTTCTGAACATCATCAAAAAGTAAAAGCCAGACATATATCGGCCTCCAGCTTATTTGCTAACAAGAATTCAGAAATCCCAATCACCCCCTTGCTGGACGGATTCAACAATGCATCGAGAGGCTGAGGCATACACTTGTAGACGTCTTTGACGATTCCAGTCGCAAACGGCCAGCGCCTGCTGAACCAACCGATGGCTTGTCTGAGGCCAAGCGCCAGCGTCTCAATGCACAGATGCCTCCCCAACCGCAGTCACAAACTCCTCGAATCCCGCCGCTACCGCAGGGGCCTGTAAGCCTCGCCCAACTGTTCACGCTTACTCAGGACCAGGGGCTGAAGAGCTTTGACGTGAACGTGATTCCTTCCAACATCGTTCTCGGCATTGTAGCACCGTTGTTGAAGTCCATAGACAAGGCTAGAATGGATGCTGCCATCAATGCTGTCCAAGCGAGATACTTGTCATTAGCTGCTAGGCCCGCAACTGCTCTCACTGCCGCCAGGGCAGCCACAGGCGCCGGTCCTGCCGATGCTGACGATGACGAAGATTACGACCCAAGTGCTTTGGGGGAGAACACCGACCAAATCGCTAACAACCTCGATCAAGCACCTCCTGAAGATATGGACCGAGCACCAGTGTCATTAGGACCCTTCAACCTGCCCCCTCCACCTCCATTGACTGCAGAGCAAACTGCAGAGTACAGCAAAGGAGCTGTCGCCCGCGTCTTCGGTACACTGACCACATTGGACCAAGCTACACCGACAAAAACACAGAAACCTGGATTTAACCGTCTCGCAGCAAGTAACCGCGACCGGGATGCCTGGATCACTGTCATCACTCGTCTTGCTACACGTGCTCCGGCTGGGCTCGACGAGAACAAGCTCAAGTCCGAGAATGGCGCAGGAAGGAGTCTGTCAAGAGGCAACTTCTCGCTCAACGACGCTGTACGCGATGCACTATACATGTATGTCATCGATGACTTTCGAAGGCGCATCGACATCGCAATCTCCTGGCTCAACGAAGAATGGTACAATGATCGCATACAGAGACAGCAGAACAAGGATGCAGAAATCGTTCAGGAACACTATGAAAAGTGGATGCTCAAGGTTCTTGACGGCATCGTGCCATTCCTGGATGCCAAAGATAAGCTTCTTATCAGATTCCTCTCAGAGATACCTAGCATCAATCGGGATGTTCTCAAGCGGGTTATCAGGCTTGCAAAGGATCCCGAGAGAGTGCAGCTTGCGGTTCAAGCTCTACAGTATGTCTATTGCCTCACTAAATGGTACGAATCCATGGCTAATCGGGTTGTGCAGCTATCTCATTCTTCTTCGACCTCCGGCTAGAGAAATGGCACTTGATGCTTTGGAAGAGCTGTTCAGGAATTGTATGTATAGCCTTCAAACACTTCGACCCCGATTGATGCTGACATGGTTCGACAAGATGACGAATCTCGACCCTTCATCTCAAAGATCTTGCCAAAGTTCCGGCCGGAGGCACTTCAGAAACTTCAGGAGATGGTTGCATCTTGAAAGAAAGCAAAGAGTCGCTATTTTTCACGAAAGCCCACCAAATGCCAGTCTCAGCCTCATCGTGAACTGTTGCGAAGACCAAGTTCACTTCATGTGCGCATACGAAGTTTCTCTTTGCTTCATCTTCATCGCTTCTTCCATCAAGTAAGCACACTCACTCACAAAGCAATAGCCACAAACATTGCTCAGAGACAGCCATGGGGATCGGTGGAAAGTCCTGCGGAGCGTAGGAGCATTACGGATAGATGTAGCACGAAAGCATGATCAAGAACAAGTTGGCTCGAAGCAGCAAAAAAGTCATTCAAAACGTGATTCAACCGCTGAACATGGCCATGTCAAGACAACGGTCCGCTGACATGCTGCTATAGATAGTTTTGTATGTTCTTGGGGCTGTGCAAAAGAAAGGCTTACCGTCGAACGCGTGTATTTGTGTCCATGACTATCTTCAAGGGCCCGTTGAAGCCTGACGTTTTTCGTGTTTGACAGCACTGTATCTCTGACCGGTACACGCCCATCTCCGCGAACAAAGCCCTTTAATTTAAACCATGGCACATGCAGAGCTCGGCGAGGTGCATAAGTCGCAACTATCCCACACTTTCGCGCAAGCCTCTGCTCCACAGGTGCCGCAGGAACCGTTTGCACCGTCTTTTGCTGTGCCGCTGCAGGCCTTCGGAAGCTTGATCACCGAACTCAGCTTGCAGCTCTCTGTTGCTGGGCTGTCTGTTGTGGTCAAACATGGCTGACGAGCATGCGCCAGCGCGAAGAAAATCATCACTGACGAAGCTGAAAGATTTCTCGATGAAGCTGAGGCCGGGCAGTCGCAAGGAGGAGAGCGTGGCCGAGGAAGGCGAGATTGTTGGCAGCGGTAAGCACGTTCCAAGTTCCAAAGTCTCTGTTTCTGTTTCTGTTTTGCTCCAGTTGTCGCGCGGTCCGCTTGCGATTGCTTGCAGGACCCTGCAGCTTTGTTGTTTTTGTATCAATCACTGCCGCAACGTTCAACGCTCATTTCACCGAACCCAGATGGTCAGCGTTCTCTGCCCCCTCAATTGACAATGCCCGATTTTGCTCCCTTCGACTCGACCTCCTCGGAAGCACCAAAACACGACATCCCTCCAACTTCGCCTGGCACACTCCACTCTTCTTCAGCAGCAAGCGGCCTTGACGGTGCACAAGATCAACTACTATCACCGAAAGCCTCGAGCAACAACATGAGTGCTACCGCAACCCTGGTAGCGTCGTCGCCCAATCCATCGTCAGATGGCTCCCCATGGATAGGCGGCACGGGTCTCGGCAGCGCAAGTCTGGGAAAATCCGGCCGTGTCATTGAAAAGCTCATGGCCGAGAACGACCGCCTCCGAAGAGAGATGAAAGCAGAGATCGCCAAAAGAGAAGAGCTGCAACGCACAGCACAAGCACAGAAGCCCAGGCTCGAAGCTCTCCAGGCCGAGAATGCACGCCTCTCGCATTGTAAGGCCGTTGACGAGAGTGTCATCAAACGCCGCGACCGCAAAATCGAGGACCTCAAGGCCGAGCTGGACGTGGAACGACAGAAGAGAGAGTCCTTGGAAAGCCGGGTCCAGGAGGCCGAGCGCAAGATGGACGAGTACGAAGAGCACAGCAACAAGGAAGTTCAGCAAGCCGTCGAGCAAGCCAAACATGCAACCACACACGCCTCTATCCTCGAGACATCGCACCGACAACTGTCTTCCGAGTACCGACAGCGCATTGCCTCGGTCAGCAAGCAGCTACAAACCCTGACCGACCACAAAGAAGATGACCGCAAGACAATCCTCAAACTGGACATTGTCATCCATCAACAGCGTCAAGAATTCGAAAAGACGAGAAAATGCTACAATGATATGGTGGCTATCTGGGACAAATACAAGGACGAAAAGGATGCAGAAGTCGAGCATATCCTTGAAGAGGTTGGTGAGCTAAAAGAAGGCGTCGACAAGCGCGAGCTGCAACTCGAAAAGACGCTGGAAGAGATGCACGAGACCATGAACCGCATGAAATGGCTCATGCAGTTCCACAAGGTCGCCAGCGAGAATGGTGTCAGCTCGCCTCCTCCCTCCCCGCCAAAATGATGGTCTCTCCAAGCATCTCAGGGGCAGCTCAAGTCCAGCAAATCCTGAAGTGGGAGAGAAGAGGTCTCATCATTGTTTCTTTTCTTGTTTTATAGAGCGGACTCCTGACTAGACTTCATGAGAGGTGGTTTCATGGGTTATTTCTACTGGGCATTTCGGGAATGGACATTTTATGGCGTCAAATGGCTGCAGAGCGAGGCGTTCAGGGGAAGGGCAAAGGGCATACATAATACAGCACATATGTCTACCTATGGTTTACAAGATGAGATGACATTGCTTGCTTTGAGGTCGGGTACAAGCAAATTGTTCACAAGAGTGATGTACTGGCTCAAAGCATACAGAGGCGTCGAAATGCTCGATCGTGCTTGCCATTTCGAGCAATCACCGTCTCCTTGCAGGCGCAATCGGGTCCTTGCAGCTCGCAGATCGCACCTTCCCGCCGCCGGTAAGAAAAGTGACTCCAGACTGCTTGCGTTTTTCTAGCCAAACACGCATTCATCACACCTTTTGTTTTATCAGCTCTCATCACTTTCGCCTATTACCAGCTCTCAATTTCCCCCGAAGCATCAATTGCTGAGTTGGTGGTTGCCTTCTTCCGTTCTTATCCTTCGATAGATCTTAACATCGAAGATGGCATCCACATTCTTCCACGCCACGATGTGGACGTTTAAACAGCCAGACGAACTCATCAGCATGTTCGAGTAAGTGATTCGCATGAGCCATCCAGAATCGCTTCCACTAACCTCTTCTCCAGTGAGCAAGTCCAAGACGCCAATGTTCGATGTACATACATGACTGGCATAGACGTGAGTGTTTGCGCGTCTTTCCGGGATCTTCTTTCGTACTGATGATGTGTAGATGTTCCGCATCGCATGCCCTGAGACCATTGGAGACAGCATTTTCCAGATCTTTACCGATCTGTGCGATCGATACATCAAGGAGCATCAGCACCAAGACAACACTTCCGATGCCTTTGGTGATCAGAAGATTGTTCATACGCTCGAGTCCGGAGGCTATATCAACGATTCGGATGAGCTTGATCTCGACCTGCTTGATCTCGATGACGAAGAATCGGAACAATCGGAAAGTGCAGCCCCCAATCTCATTGATGTTACGGTTGCTCCAGGACATGAGGATGATGCCAACAAGCCGTTTTGGCACCCCAAGGAGGCCAGCACAGACATCTCTGCCCTCTTGCCGGACCGGATCCTCCAGAGTATTGCGGAAGACACAGTCTGTGTGCTGGATCTCAATGTTGAGAAGGCTTGCGTCTTCATCACAAACGCAACTCCCGGCAAAGTTGAGGTCGTCGTCAAGAAGCTCGACAACTTGGAGCGCAATTCGGTGAGTGCTCATTGTTTCCAGAGGCTCGTCCATCCATTGACTTTTGTCCAGCACCGCAAGAGAATCCAAGCTCACTTCATGAGAACGGAGAAGGAGTACGATGCAAGGCTACAGCTTCACCGTCTCCAGTTCTTGGTGGAAGACAAGACGCTGCAGCAAACCATAACAGCGGGAGACCTGAGTGTCATGCTGCCCCGCATGCGTATGGTCCGTCTGATGCACCTTGGGGCTCCTGGCGCTCGTGGTGCTCGTGCCAAGCCATACCCTGTCACCATTCAAGCCCCTAGCAGTCTTCCCAAGCCGGATCTGATAAGAGCATGGGACTCTTTGGAACTGCTCGACTTTCGCAGAGCCGGTCTTCATCAGACTCTGCTCGCTCTGGAAGACATTCATGTCGGGTCTAATGAAGCCGCTGTTCAAGTCTGGCTTTTGGGAGTGGATGAACCAATTGATCATCTGGCTGGCCCCACGAATCTTCCCGGTTTCCAAGCACTCGTACCTTCAGCAGCACCGCTCAGAGAGCAGACAGAGTACCCTGTGCAGGACCTTGGATTCCCCGAGGAGACTAATAGTGACACTGCATCAGAGAAGCGTTCTAATGCATTAGGGAAGCATTCTAATGCATCCACTGCATCCATTTGCCTGATCGATCTCGGCAGCCCTGGTCATCGGGCAACATCCCCAGAGAAACAGTGCACCGATATTGATGGAGGCAAGGCCGGGCCTCAGCGACAGACCCTCACTCCGGCTCCAAGCTCTGCCGACGCAGGATCTCTCCGCTCCTCCGACCCTCCTGTGTCACTGCCGGGCGGATCGTCTGTCAGGCGCATCAAATACACAGACGAAAGCGTTAATGAACCATGGGAGGCTGTACCCAGGCCTCAACCAGTCAGCAACTTCATCGAGACGCTGCAACAGCCCCGCTTCACTGGAAGTGCTGTCGCCAACGACTTTCCGCCTCTGGGATGGTCCGAGAGGCAACTTCCACGTGTGCAGCTACCACCCGCGCCTCCAGTACAGCGTCCGCCGCCAGGCCTCGGTACTAGACCAGGCCAGTTTCCTCCACCAGGACTAGCTGGCACGCTAGCTCAGTCTTCTGGAGCCAGCAATTCAGAGAACGTTGGCTCTCGGGGCATGCGTGTGCAGTCTTCACTTGCAAGCAACTTCGTCCCGCCAGTCCAGTCTACAAGACCCTTGGGCACCCGGTCCGGAAACCAACCTGGCCAGGCTGTGCAGCCTCAGCACGAAGAGACAGACGTCGTGGAGGTATTGAAGGTCGACGAGGAATTTGAGAGCCGACACTTCTTCCCATCTACACGTCATTGTAAAGGAAAGGGTAAAGGTAAAGCCACTCAAAAGCAAGTGATCCATGCACAGCTTGAACTGCCAGAATGGCCGCCCGGCGAGAATCAACAACAGTCGGGTGCGAGTCAACAAAAGTCGGCCTCTATCGGTGCATCTCACAACAGTCAGCGGGAGATGCCCAAATCAAAGCCGGTCGCACATCCCGAATTTGCCAAGGATGTGTTGGAGATCTTGGACCATGCTAGAGCTTTCCGTGGTCACCTTGACGTGGAAGTCTCGATCGGCCGTGTCCTCCTAGGAGGCTTTAAAGGGGAAGATGCAAGGAAATTCACCGAGACTACCATGTCGTCCGACCGCATGGTCAAAGGTGTTCTGGAGCATCTCTCTTCGAAGGAGGCAAATATCCATTTCACGGAACGCCTGACGACCTCGACTGCCGAAGCATGCCAAATTGTTGCGGACAATCTGTTCGAGCAAGAAAACTCGAGCGCAGAGATGTGGTATGAGTTCCACTGTGAGGACAAATACCACAATCAGATTGTTGTGAGGGTATCAGGAAGCGAGGCCTTCGAAGCTGTCCTTGTTTCGGACACGATCGGAGAAGCATTCTTCCACTACCCTAAGCGCAGGTGGGATGCCCGTTTTGCCGTCAAGGGACGTAAGGCCTACACACACCACAGAGCAGTCTCGGAGTTTGTGGAAAACTTTTCGGCCATGGTCTGTTCCTTTCAGGGCGAGAAGCTCATCGACCTGCGTTTTCGAGTTTTGAAGGACCTGAGCATCCACTCGGTCTACGCAAAGCGACAATTCTCCCATGGCTACCTGAGAAGCGACCGCGTCAAGCTCGAAGTCACCGAGGTAATGGAGCTTTTTCGGTTCTGGAACCCTCAGGAAACTTCATTGCATCAGGCGACGTCGGCCATGAGATCCGAGATGATCAAGGGAAACCGTTTGTGGTATGAGGCGAAGCTCGTTATTTCCGCGGAGGATCTCTTCAAAGAGAACACCCGACTCAAGACTGGAGACGACGCCACCTGGCAGCCACAGCAAGTGCTCGATGATGAGATGATGTGTGTCGTCCAGAATGCTGTCGACCATTTCATATCTCGTCTGGATAAAGTGGGCGTTCAGAACCAAGGATACTGGAGCGATGCTGCACGCCTGGAGAAGCTCGTGGCACTGCAAGAAGAGAAGAAGCCCGATCCGAACTGTTGGTGAGAAGCAGCGCGAATTCGACACCAGGCATCATTTGAGATACAGCTACATTCGGGAGCTTTCGGTGGAGAAACAGAAGCTGTGTCGAGATTTGGTGGATGATTTGGCGAGGATTGCTCGGCGTAGGTGGTTAGAACGATCCGGTCCAGTCCTATAATTTTGAGGAAGAGGTCTCGGAGTGGTAGACAAGGTGGTTCTGCAAGTGTGCCCGGTCTTTTCGCATGGTGTTACACACGTATATTGGGAGGGTTTTACGATAGCACAGACGCAGCCGCAGATAGAATGTAGACCTCACCGTGAATTCAGTGGTGGCAGTGCGAAAAATTTTCTCGACCCAGAAAACAAGTCATCTGGCAAAGCGTGAAGTATAGTCGCAGTCTCTCGGGATCGATGTTCCCTTGCCGCCAGATGCGCCCGCGGCGTGACACGGTGCTTGTCGAGGTTCGATTGTAGTGGAATATCTTTGGTTGGTTGCTCGTGTAGGGTAGGCAGATTCGAAAAGTCAATATCGTGTGAACGGGAACCTCGCAAGGAGGGTCAAGTAGAAAATACGCTGCATTTATACTATATCTCTCACTGAATTACCAAGTCCATGCCCGCCCAAGCACGCACAAAGCCAAAAAAAAAAAAAGAGAGGGGGGGGGGGGGGGGGGGGCAAATTCCTTCACATCTATCTATTGCTCATCATCATCATCAAAGTAAACGGCATCAGGCTTGTGCACGGCAACTTTGCCGGACGACGACGTCTTCAGGACAATCCTGGGGTCGTCTTTCGAGGCCTTGACTTTCTTGCCGTCGACTTCTTTTTCGTCGTGTGCGATGTCGAGGACGGTGCCTTTGGTCCAGTTGCTGAGGGTTTTCCAGTGCACTTGTTGGCCTTTGCTCGGGAGGCGGTCTTTGGAGCCTGCTTGTGCCGGGGCATCGTTGGGGTCTTTTTGGGGGCTTGATTTCGAGTCGTCTTTGTCGGTGCTTTGCTTGGATTTGGAGGGGGAAGAGGAGGTGGTTTTGGATTTGGAGGGAGAGGAAGTCTCGTTCGCGGTGCCGTCGTTCTGCTTTTGCTTCTTGCTCGGCGAGGATGGCGAGGTGGAGGCGCGGGACCTCTTGTCGCCTGCCTTTTCGTGTTCGTCCTGCTGCTTCTTCTTCTTCTCCGCGTACTGCGCGTCTTCCTCTTCGTTGGCCTTTTGCCGCGACGCCTTTGCCTTGTCGGTGTTTTGCACGAATTGCTTGCCCTCCTTTGACTCTGCCTGCTTCTTGTCGTCGGTCTCCTGCTTTTCGGCTTCGGTCATGTTTTCCCAGGCCTTTTTGGGCAGGTAGCGTTGCTGGGTGCCGTCGGCTTGTTTTGCGTTGGCCGAGCCGTCTTTGGTTTGCCAGTCTTCCTCGCTCCATTTGGAGAGGTGCTGCTGGGACTCGTCTTGGTCTTTTTTGTCGGTCGTGTACTGGGCGATTCGTTTAGTGACGAGGTTTGGGGAGGGGGTTCAGAGCTGGACATGGCACTCACGCCTCCGCCTCTCTTCTTGTATTCCGAGGCCATCATCTGGGCTTTGCGGGCGGACCATTGGCCTGGTGCGCCGCCCTTGTCGCCTTGGTGGATCTCTTCCTTGACCTCGTCGCGGAGGTCAGGGTCCGTGTACTTGTCCTTGGGAGGCATGGCTGTAGCAATTGAACGTATAAAGTTTCTGAGTCGCAGTGATGCAGCGAAGTGGGAAGCTCGTGGGAGATGTTTTGGGATTGTCAATGCAGCTCTAGTCAATGGCATTCTTTCCTTCGCGACGGGGCATGCGCTCGAGCTATATAGCATGCGCCGTGCGGCCGCGATCGTAATGGTCGGGTTGCCCAGCCATTTGTTCGTTCTGAACCGTCGTCATCGATTTCTTTGAAGCATCTCAGACATTCGGGTTGTGACATCATCGAGTTCGTTTATTTTTCGACCGTGATGGTTTTGAGTTTTTGGGAGAGAGGAGGTTGGTGGATCTGCGAAAGAGCCGCTTTCTGGGGAACCAATCTGTCAGGGGGGGCTTGGCGATGGAAAGCTTGACCTTGAGTTTTGTTGCGAGGCATGCGATGAGGTTTCATGAGGCTTCGCGCTCTTGTGGTGAAGAAGGTGAGTCGATTCAAAGAGAGTGGGCTTGACAATAAAGAGTAAAGAATATGATGATAAGGTTCTCTTGGGGAGGAAAGCATTCGATGTGACTGTCATCAAGAGAGATTGCATTCAACCACTTACAAATGTTCAATAGGACCGCTTCATCTCACAGCCAGCATTAGAGCAGCGAAAACCTGCCCCTTTTATTTTGTATAATCTGATCTCAAGGTAAGTTTCCTTGAAGGCTAAAGCCTTTTGTTGCTATTCATTGAAAGACAGGACCGCACAAGTGATGCTATTATTATAAAGCAGGGTCATACCATCAGCAACTCACTCGGCATGTACTCGAGTTGTAGACCTCGGGACGCAAGCTTCAAGTAGCACTTGTACAGCGTTCCCACTGCAACAGGCTACGCTGCCGCATGATCCGGCGATAGCAAGACATGAGATGATATGGCGCGGGACTACTGGCCTTCCGACGCCGCCTCGCGTCTCGGCGAATGTGACAGGGCAAGCGCAAGCGCTGATGCATAATCATGCGTCCAGCTTGCAGGGTGTTTACGAATGCTGCAGCGGTGCGCAATGTGTTGCAATTTCGTTGCGAACCATTTTGTCGTTGACCAGGTCGTAAGTTGCAACGGTGGCCGGGATGTACGGCACCAGACACAATGAACGTGCCTAGGTACAATGGAGTGAGTACACATGGCCTGGTTGGGTTGGTAAGCTTATCACGCCAGACCGCAGACATGACGAGGATTGAGGGATGGAGGTCAGCGGCGTCACTTCTTGGAGAATTGACTGCACAAGAGCTCTCTCTGATTTCCAAGAAGTGCTGGCGAGAGCGAGGATGAGCAGAGTCTGGCGAGTTTGGCAGTGACGAGTTTTCGGGGCATAAAACAAAGACTTGGCGTGCATAAGAGGGCCCAATGCAGTCTAGGGGCGGGGCAGCGATTGACCATCACTCGACCTCGCTGTCCACGCCATTGCCCTTTGCAAAGTTGTTGTTGCGTCCAAAACAATTCCGCTGCTCGCACAGGAAGTCCCCTCATCCATCGCCCACGTCGGCTCTGCACGCGATTGTCGGCCGAGTGAACCGAAGCCCTTGGATCTTGTCGGGCCTCTGCCAATTCCATCCTGTCCCAAGCTCGCCCTCACCGCAAAAAAAGAACGACACGTCCTTTCCAGCCGACACGCCCAGTCGCCTGACGGGACCGCCGTCAGAAAGCGCCCCGACTTCCATCTTGATTCTGGTCACGATGGTCATGGTTGAATCGCACACCTAGCAAAGCCTCCACTGGCTGCCCTGGCACGGGCAGGTGCGCTGCAACAAATCAATTCACCCAATCTATACACCGCCATGGCCGAGCCACTCAACCCAGCAATGCTGGCTCCGCCTGCCGTTGTCGCCTTGAAAGAAGAGGCCGTCGGCGTCAAAGAGACTGCATACAGAGGGACCATGGAAAGGTCCGTTAGTCAGGGAATCCGAGAGGAGCGCGAGGACCTCAAGCGAGCTGCCGAACAGTCGCTCAACGCCATCATGGATCTGAACCTGGATGGTACCATTCGCTGGGCAAGCCCGTCTTGGAGGGACCTCAGTGGAGTCGACCCGGAATCCATACTTGGAAAGCCAATGTCAGACATCATTGTCGACCACAAGAACATCTTCACCGATTCGATTGCTCTCATGCGCAAGGACGACACAAAGAGCCGCATCATTCGATTTGCAATTGCCTACCAGCCACTCATGGGAGAGAGCCCCGAAGTCACCATTGAGGACCCTCAGGCCGAGCTCGTGGCCGCCGACACCGCCCCGGCCGAGGAGCATCATCAGCAGCATACTGTTAATCTTGAAGCCCAAGGAATCATGGTGTACGAGCGAGCCACTGGCGAAGAGAGTCATGTATGAGCTGAAGCCTCCGAGAATGCCTGCCCACGCTAACCTGCCTGCAGACCATGTGGATGGTTAAGCCTGCAATCCACCGTGAAATCACCATAGACCTTCCTGATGTCCTCGTCGAGTCTCTGGGAATAGGTGCCCATGTTCTGGCGCAGTATCTGACCCATTTGGCCGAGATCGGCAGCGATGATCCAGCCGATCATCCTCCCCCGCCTCCAGTGCTATGTCGTATTTGCGAGCGGCAGATCACCCCTTGGTGGTTTGAGAAGCACACCGAATTGTGCATGCAGGAGCACAAGGCAGAAATGGACGTCCAAATCGCCCAGGAAAACTTGACCGAACATCGCTCCGCCATTGTCAAAGTCTTGGACGCCTTGGAAGCCCATACACGCCACTCTCGTCCCGGAGCAACTGATTCAGGCTCTCCCGTGCCCAGTCCGATATGTGATTACAAAGGCCATCCTATTGGTCCCGCTTCGCAACCTTCGTCGGGTCCTTCTTCTGGCCGCTCATCGCCCGCTGCTGCACAAGTCAACCCCAGGGATCCCTCTCGTTCCAGATCGGGGCACCAGAGAGCTCGATCCTTCGCTGTTCGACGGCCCCTGGCCCGCATCGTCGAGCTTGTTCTTGACCTTTGCGATACTGCCCTTGAGATCAGTCCACCAGCAGTCAAGGAGAATTCCCAGGATGGAGAAATTAGAACCCAGTCACCTCAGTCTGAGGGTCGGATCTCACAGGTATTGCAATGGCAGCCACCGAACACTAGTACGGTGGATAACGAGCAAGGCTTGGCTCTACTCGCCGAAGACACCTCGAACTTTTGTAAGGCCAAGGTTGAAGCCATCTTTCGCCATAGACGGATCCTGGAATACTCTGAGCGCCTTCGCATCGAGTTTCACATCCTGGTGCAAGAATGCATTGACGAGGCTTTGGCCAAAGCTGCGCGCATTGCCAATGGAGAAATCAGTGACTCCAGCGAGTCTTCGTCTTCGACAGATGTAGAAAACGACGACGACGAGCAGAACGAAGAGCTGGAGAGGTACAGTCAAGCCGGAGAAGCCATGTCTGACATTGACACACTACCGCGCTTGCCTGAAGGTATGCAAGAAGATTTTTCTATTGGCTCATACGGGTATGGGTCACCCCTCGCGCCATCAGTCATGACCATGGCGTTACGCAACATACCAGAACATTCTTCTTACCGAAGAGCATCATCGGCTGGCGGGTCTTCGCGCTCAAACAGCCCTCACGGCGCCAGAACCCCACGTTCTTATGGTAGTGCGCTTAGCACCCTGATCCACCAAAAGAGGACAACAATGCTAGCCCCAGAGAGCGATGCTGGTGCAGAAAGCGACAGTAGTGTCCGTTCCTCGTTGGCTTCTATACCCGTCCGGAATGACTCTCCGGCCCCAGAGCTGAGCCTCAGCCGAGCCACGAGTACCCGTGAGCACAAACGAAGGAGCCTCGTGCTTCCTAGCCTCGCGAACACGAGCAGACAACAGTCTCCAACTCGAAGCATAGCTGCACCCTCATCACCTTTACGAGTCGCAAAGCCGCGTGTGCCCAGTGGCGGAGACTCTATTCCCTCACCACTTACATCACCAATCCTTTCTCACGATCACTTCACGTCTCCAGTCATTCGAGCCCAGTCGCAGCATATTCACCAACACCACCACCACCACCACCGCCGACAGTCTTCTGCGACATACTCCGAGTCACACCGCCCGCCGTCATCGCCAAGGTTGAGTGCGGTCAGTAGCAATCCACAGCCCCGCGCCGTACAGACATCGATCAAGGATTTCGAAGTCATCAAACCAATCAGCAAAGGCGCCTTTGGCAGCGTCTATCTTGCCAAGAAGAAGGTCACTGGAGATTACTACGCGATAAAAGTTCTCAAGAAGGCCGACATGGTTGCCAAGAACCAAGTCACTAATGTGAAAGCTGAGCGAGCCATCATGATGTGGCAGGGTGAGAGTGATTTTGTTGCGAAGCTCTATTGGACATTTGCTAGCAAGGATTACTTGTATCTTGTCATGGAGTATTTGAATGGAGGCGACTGTGCTTCCCTCATCAAGACTTTGGGTGGATTGCCTGAAGACTGGGCAAAGAAGTATCTGGCGGAAGTCGTTATGGGCGTTCAACATCTGCATGACAGACAGATTGTACATCGCGACTTGAAGCCAGACAACCTACTGATTGACCAGAAAGGACATCTAAAGCTGACAGATTTTGGTTTGTCGCGGATGGGTCTGATTGGCCGTCAAAAGAGAATGCAAAACAGCAAACCCAGCGAGGCGCCAGACTTGCTCAAGCTGGGCAAGAGAGCGCCATCGATCGCCTCGTCTCGCTCGACATCCTTCGACTTCAACGGCAGCCAGTCACCAGCCCCCACGCCAGGACTTACGCCCGCATTAGCTGGGGAGCTGGGCCAACCGTCTTACTTTAGCTTGACCAAGGGCGACTCTCGCGAGCCTTCACGCCGGACATCCGGACAACGTAGCGATAGCGGAGAAAACGATGCTTTGGCAAACATGTTCCGTCGCTTCTCCATCGCAGATGAAACTGTCAATTATCAGAGACGCACACCGATCGAGGAAGAGACCGCTAGTGAGGGAGAATCACCGGAGCCCGTGCAGTTCGGCAGTGCTCTCCAACCAGTCCTGAGTCATATGAGCGGTTTAGGCACTCCACCTGGTCAACCCGGCATGCTTCCACCACCCATGGCCTTGTTTGACCCGGAAGATAGTTCTAGAAGGTTCGTCGGCACACCAGATTATCTCGCACCGGAAACAATCAATGGGAGCGGACAAGATGAAATGAGCGATTGGTGGTCGTTAGGCTGCATCCTTTTTGAATGCTTGTACGGATATCCGCCATTTCACGCCGAAACTCCCGAGCAGGTATTTCAGAATATTCTGGATCGCAAAATCGGCTGGCCCGACGATGAGGATTGTCCTGTCACGGAAGAGGCAAAGGATCTCATGAACAGACTTATGTGTTCTGATCCTAAACAACGACTAGGATCGAATATCGACGAAAAGTTCGCGAACGGTGGAGACGAGATCAGAGCACACCCATGGTTTGTTGACGTTGAGTGGGACACACTTCGGGAAGAAGAGGCATCTTTCATCCCGGCACCTGCGAACCCAGAAGACACTGAATACTTTGACGCAAGAGGAGCCTCGTTGCAGAATTTCAGAGCCGAGTTTGAAGACCAAATTTCCTCTCCGGCCAACACACCCGGCGCAGATTATCCAGAAAGACCGCACGACGCCCTTTCCAGGGTTAGAAGCCAGGTCAACTCTATCAAACGTGGACTCATGCCACTACATATACCTCCACACGTTAGAGACGGTCGTAGCCGAAGACTCAGCGAGCCAGTCGCAGCGGACGATTTTGGCAACTTCCAATTCAAGAACCTACCTGTGTTGGAGAAGGCGAACAAAGACGTCATTCAAAAACTCCGTGCTGAAGCAATGCAAGCGCAGAGCAAGAATGTCTCATCTGTGTTACCACAGTCACCGGTGGTACTATCGCCTTCTCCCTCTGTCGAATCAAGTCCGGTAGTGCCGGTGCCATTGAAGCGTACGTTGTCTTCCAACAAGGGCAACAACAGACCTGCATCACCATCACTTCTGAGCCAGAGCAATTCTTCCCCTAGTAGAGGCTCTCAACCGTCGTCGCCTTTACTGGTTTCGTTCAGTGCAGGGGGCCACCACGAACGCCGGAAGACGTCGAACTCTTCTTCTTTGGCACAACAGATCAACAGCATGCAGTCGAACGGCAGTTTGCTGGATGCTCCCAAATTGCCAGCTGGATTCAAATCCTTGTCTGCGGCTTCGTCACCTATCAAGATACCTAAGAGTCTCAATGGTCAACAGTATCATATGCCGGAAAAGTCTTCTCTACCCAACAGACGTGGCAGCATGTCGTCTCCGCGACAGCGCTCGCATACCATAGGATCTCAGGATGATGACGCCCCACCCGGCCCAATCTCTCATTCCAAGCGAAGGAGCATGGTAATCGATGCTTCACCGTCTTCTTCGGACAACGAAGACCAAAGAGCAAAGGCCTTGCTTCGGGTGCAACGCAGAAGGCAGAGTACACGGAGACTCTCTCAGATCACGCTCATCGAAGGACCCACATTCCGACCACTGGATGTCTTGATTTGTGAAGACCACCCAGTATCACGGCTTGTCATGGAGCGGCTTCTCGAGAAACTGCGCTGTCGCACCATTTCTGTCCAGGATGGATCCGAAGCGATGCGGTATGCCATGAGCGAAGTCAAGTTTGATATCATCATGATGGAGTTCAAGTTACCCCAGATCAATGGAGCAGATGTGGCGCGTATGATTAGGGATACGAAGAACGCAAACTCGCATACGCCCATCGTTGCGGTGACTGGCTACCTTAAGGAGTTGCAAGCACCGCATTACTTTGATGCACTGATCGAAAAGCCTCCTGATACTGACAAATTGACCGAGGTCATGAGTCGCCTCTGCCAATGGAAACCCCCTCCGCCAGGTTGGACACCAGCACAGTTACCCATGTTGCCGTCGTCAAGCCTACGCAGAGAGTCACCATTGGCAGAAGAAAGTCCAACGACCAGCTCCATATCTGGTTACGGCATGCTTAGCAACAGTCTTCGCGGATCGAGCAGGGAGGACTCGATAGGTTCAAGTTCAATACCAGAGATGGACGGTCAGTACGATTCAATACCGGTCATCATTAGCAGACAAGCATCCAACGACTGGCCTGACACGGATATCGAGCGCAATTTTGGTGGTTTAGGCATAAGTCCAGATGAAGTGGCGCACGCGCGGACAAAACCTCCGCTGCAGGCTAAGATGCCATCCTTGACGGAGCAAATATCCGCACCCGGTAAACTCGAGAGCGGAACTACAGTGGTGTCGCGAAGGAAGCCATCATCGGAAGTGATTGAAGCGAGAAAGAAGTCAATGGAATTGGAAAGGCACGAATGTGCCGAGTCAGGAGACGACGAAGACGAGGAGCTGGGCAACACGCAAATCCGAGCACGATCGCCCAAGTCTAAGACACGGGGAGCGTCGAAGTTGGGGACGGAGATGTTGCGGACCAACAGTCAGGGAAGCGTGGTGTCGGGCGAGGAAGTCATGGTGACACAAAACCTCAAGGCGACTGCGTCGCTTCCAGGGAACGCAGAGGATGCGATAGAAGAGGAGGGAGCAACGCTGACGCCGCCCGAGGCGTTGAAGCCGGATCGTGCAAAGAATCTGGACGCAGACACCACACCGCGGCCGCATTACACGAGCGACCCTGATCCCGATCCGACGCCTCGAGCGTGCGCATCACCATCACGAAAGGATTGAATGGGAATTGATTGGGAAGGCAACACGATGTCATTGTTGAATTGATTGGGGGGGTTTTCTTTTTTTGCTTTTCTTGTTCCTTTTTGTTCCTTTTCTTCATGATACAAGTTCTCAAGGCAGCCATAATACCCTCTATGCGTGATATCTCTGCTCATTGATTGCCCTCTGTTCAGAAACGCAAACGCCAGACTCCGTCGCTATGTGATAATCAAAGAGTTTCCCGTCAAAGTCGTACTCGATCAACGTCTGGGAGCCAGACCTGGCACGCCGCTGTATCTCTCTTCTCTCTCGGTCTTGAAGGTGACCTGGACCCAAAATTCCTTGTTGTCCTCGTCGAACCAGGTCCAATATTTTCCCTCTGAGCGATCAATCTCGCGAGCCTGGAGCTTGAAGGCACACGTCTCGTAGGGCTCGGCAGCGACGAGCAGGTACTGAAATTGCTTGTCGGGCTCCTCGACCTTTTGCTCAAAGGCCGACATGAAGCGCACCCTGGGCTGCACGTCCTGGGCAATCTCCGGGTACTGCAGCTGGAACAACAGACCCAGTTGTCTGGACAGGGGATCCCTGGTCTTTGTAATCTTGTAGCCGGGCCTTCCAATCTTGACGACATTCCTCTTGACCTGGACCTGATTCAGACCGGCGAGATTCTGATCTCTGTCTTTTCCCAGCTGGGCCTCTCTGGCGGCGCGGCGGGCGAGATTGGTCTGGTGCTTGCGGCCCTGCGTGTGGGCGAGGTAGGAGCCGTCGTTCTGGTGCACCGTCAGGCACAGCCGGCACTCGAAGCTGCCCACGTGGTTCTTGAAGATGTAGGGGTCCTTGTCCAGGTCGATGGTCTCGAGGGCGAGCTTGCGCAGGCGCTCGCGGCGGTCGGCGTTTGTCGCGCTCGCGGACGCGACGCCGCCGCCGCCGAACTTGGAGCCCGCGCGGTTCTGGACGAAGTGCAAGTCAGTAGGCTGGGTTTGATGGGTTTGATGCGGTGTGTGGGTTGGTTGTTGCGTACCTGGTAGTCCATGGCTTTTTGGTGCGAAGGCGCAGGTATGCGCACAAGGCGAGGCTTTGTCGCGGACTTGGAAGGTTGTTATTTCGTGTAGAGTGTTCGGGTCGTCTATGCGATGTAGTCGATCTGGTTACGGGGCATGCGCGGTTTAAAAAGGCCGGGTGTGTTGGAAGGTGTGAAAATGTAAAGCTCTTGTTCATTCATCGGACTGACACTCGATGGTCGACGCACGGGCCACTATACCAATCGTTTTCTCCTTCCTTCTTCCCCAACTTCTTCCCAAATCTTGTTGTGGCAGCGTGAGAATTATGACTCCCCGTTCCGATCCTTCAGGCATTGCTGAATCATCTAGTATGCTGCCAGGAGATATGTGGGAGAGGCTGTACCAACGCACTTCTTCTGGGAGAGAGAACCTGCCGGTCTGTGAAAAAGAGGTGAAAGTATATCGGGCAACTCAATTCATCCGTCACCTGCGGCTTGATCACCTGAAGTTCAAATCGAGTGAGCCATCTTGTACAGGTGAGAGTGCGCCGCAGAGGAACCCTCCACTTTGTGATATATATCATGAGGTTGGTGCTCCTTCTCTTATTTCTCACATCTTCGCCTGTCAGCCACGTGCGTCTTGATACACATTGGAATCGTAAAGTGACTATCTATCTGAACGTTTCCTTCACTGCTGCCTACACGGTCGTATAAATACCTTCCTGCCTCTGCCTACCCCAACTCATCCTGACCCTATCCACCTTATCCACCTGCTCCACCCACACCACACCACACCCAGACCATCAAAGTCACACCCACCCGACCTCACCTACACACGCCTCCTCCCACCACATCACATCACCACCAAAAAAAAAAACAGCACCATCAACCATGGCTCCCAACTCCCATCAATCCACAACCTCAAACCCCACCACCACAACCCCAATCTTCTTCTGGCTAACCAACGAAACCCCCCACGGCATCTTCTCCCAATTCCACAAAAGCACCTTCACCGACCCAGCGCACCCAAACCTCATCTTCACCAGCGCAGACAAATACATGATGCACGCCAAAGCCCTGCTGTTCCACGACCCCACCATCGCCGCAAAAATCCTTGTCACCGACAACCCCAAAGCCCTGCAGAGCCTGGGTCGCCAGGTGCGCAACTTTAGCCAAAACACCTGGGAGCAAAAGCGGCTGGAGAGTGTGGAGAGGGGCAATTGGCTGAAATTCAGTCAAGACGAAAGGCTGAAGAAGGTCTTGCTGGAGACTGGAGATAGAGAGATTGTCGAGGCGTCAAGCAAGGATGCCGTTTGGGGTATTGGCTTCAATGCGAAGAAAGCCGTTTCGGTCCCCAGAGACAGTTGGGGCATGAATTTGCTCGGGATCGCGTTGATGAGTGTGCGGGAGAGGATTAGGAGAGAGGAGGCAGGGGATGCTCTGGAGGGCTCTGGGGACGAGATTCAAGGGGCTTCTCGGGATGAGCACGTCGATCGCGTTCGTAAAGGTAAGAAGCGCAAGGTCGAGTACGACGAAGAGATCTCGGAAAACAAGCCGTCGAGCAAGAAACAGAAGCACGACAAGCGCGAAACCCCTCAAGCAAACACTCCTAAGAACGGCAAATCGGCAGCTGCAAAGTCCAAAGATTGAACCAGCACCATGACCAAGAGTCCGCCAGAGAGCCATGACATCGAGTTCACCATCGAGGGCAACGGCGAGAGACAGCAATCTCTGGACTCCAAGCTCGACCTTTTTTGTCAACAGAACATACCAAGCACCAAAATCACACACGAAAACATACTAATGGACGAAAAACATGCCACACTAGAGGAGCACAACTTCTGCTTTACGGAATGAGCAATATCTTACAGAGATAATGGACTCAGGATCAACGACATTTGCTCTTACTTTTGGTCCTTACTAATCGACTTATTTGCAATCACTCAGGGGTAGAGGGGTCTCTTTGGAATTCAAGAGATGAGCTCTTGAGAAGGACGGAGAAATGGGACGAAGACTTTCGGACGTGGGACATGGAAACTTTTGACCAGCATATACAGACGAATGCATCTTCACCTTAAATCGAGGATGGCAATAGTCGTTTCTGTCACTCTTGCATGCCGACCCGTCTGACCAACCAGTGTGGCACGCAATCAATTCGCATTCCAATTCGGATTAGAATTGGATTGCCAAGCTAAGGCAATCCAAGGCAATTCCAGGCTCGCTATAGGCAAGGCAATTCAATTCTAGGTGAGCAATTCGAATTGGTGGAATTGTAGGAATTAGCGGCTTCTTCCGGAGCCCTCTAATTAGCTAGAATCCAGGCTTAGCGCTCTCTAATTGGTTAGATCAACGTCATCTCCTGTCTTCCATTTTGTCTTAGAAAGCTCTCTATCTACTTTAATATTACTTTTACCTACTAATTGCCTACTATATACCTATAGCTACCTAAGACTCTATAATTGCCATTTCTAGCTCCTAACTACTATATATGCCTTCTATCTCGTCTTTAGAAGACCTCTCTTTTACGCGTAATAATCTTACTACTATCTTTAAAACCTCTAACCTTCTATCTAGCTTCTATCTATTATAAACTACTTAGATAGGTTTCTACCTTAACAACTGCCGATTTAACTAGTTTATACCTACCTCTCTATTAAAAGTAAATAGTACCTCCTAGATATAGGACTATAGTAAGCGTCTATTATATAGGAGCGATCCCTTAATTAGGTACTTTCTCTACTAGAAATACTTTAATTCTAGGCCATTAACCTTTAAGTTCTATAATATCTTAAACTAGACATCTAGTACATTGAAGCACCTTAAGTAAAAGCATAACCTAGTTAATAGAGTAGCTAAGGTTATTCTAGCTAAGAGAAAGAGCCTATTTAATATAGTATAAAGGGTAGAATAAGTAAGAGTCTAAATTATTAACCCTAATGAGTAGAGGGCTAGTGTTATGGCCAACGATTCTAAGTAGAATAACTAGTCACGGGGTTGGACTCGTGAAGCGGAGTGTTAAGCGTAGTGAAGCAGGTAGAGTGTGTAGTAGTGTAAACCAAAGGGACTGTTAGAATAACTATTTGAGTTGAACGCAGGACTACCTAAGGTCGTCCTGCCTACCTATATACTTAATAGATAATGAGTGTATGCATGTTGCTCTATATGCTCTGTAGTGCTCTGTTAAATAGAGCAGCAGAGCAGAGCAGAGCAGATGGCGTATTCTGTAGAGTGCTCTATTCCGCCAAGCTGCGGGGAACAATAGAGCAGGCTAAGCGTCCTTGCCATTGGCAGGATCGTAACAGCTAGATTTATTAAGTAGGTAGTTATAGACAACCTCTTACTCTAGTAGACTAGTTCTACTTATCTAAATAAGTTGCTTAAGTGCTTTTACCTCTTAGCTAGCAAGTTATACCTTTAGAGCTATATAGTAGTTCGCCGTCTAATCTAGTCTACTATTAAATAAGTCTAGCCTTAGATTATCTAGAAGCTCTATATAGTACGAAGTAAGGTCTCTTTCTCTTTTAATACTTAGTCTTTTTACTCTTATCTCTCCTTTTTAGGCATTTATATCTACTTTATTAACGAGGATTACTACCTTATAACCTACCTTCTTAGCCTTAAGCACCTTAAGGGACGACACACTAGTAAGCGGCTTAGAGAGGTGTTATTTAAGGTCATTAAATCCTATAATCTAGCTAATAGGATTAGCTAGTTTATTATAGATAATATGTTATCTAATAATACTACTTTAAGAAGACTATCTAAGCTTATAGACATTTATTTTCTAAAGTAGAGGCTCTAGTACCTTAGCTATATCCTTAACTTTACTTACTAGGCAATGCTCTATAGTATAGATCTCGACTCTTTTAAGTATATAGATATTAATAATATTAACATTAAAGTAGTAGATAAGGTAGTAGCTAAGTTTATTAGCTCTACTACTTTACTTAGCAAAGAAGAGCTGCTATAGAGATAGCATAGGAAAGGCTTCTATAGTAAAGCACATAACTTTATTATCTTTATTAACTATTTACTATAGAGGATCTAGCTCTTTAAGGCTAAGTAAAGGAAAGTAGATAAGACTATTAAGTTCTTCTACTTGTTTCTTACTAATAGAGGTGTTTAATAGAACTTAGTATACGCGATATTTAATCGCCTAATCTAGCTTAAAGATACTATTACCTTATTCTAGAACGATATATAAGACGCTAGCAAGCTTAAAGAGAAAGACTATATTATCTCTAAGGATTAGTAAGAGATAGTAGAATTTAAGGAGTTACTTAAACCCTTTAAAGAAGCGACTATACGTACCTAGAGGCAAGCTTATAATAGTATATATAGTGCCTTATAGAAGTAGCTAACTAAGCTTAAATTACTACTTAAACTCCTAGAGTAAAAGCGAGAGTAGTTATTTAAGTAACCCCCTTCCTTTTTATAAATCTCTATTATTATAGGTAAATGATATATATATAGAGATTCGGTATAATTTATAAGCTTTAATAGGTTTAATAGAGAAAGGAAAGAGAAGGTATCTAGCTAGTATCTAATAATAAATGTATAGACGCTAAGGCTTTACTACGCGGGCTAAACTAAGCCTAGCCTATGCTTATCTTAAGGCTCGCCCTTTACATCTATTAATCTAGTATAGAGTAAACTAGTATAATACTACTACCTTTCTAATAATACCTTTACTTACTACTTAGCTATTGTTCTAAACCCTAACTACCGCTATGACTAGTTTAAGGAACACTAGTTAGGTAGAGCCTCTAAGGAGGTAGCTATACTTAAGGAATCTATAGAAGCCTTATTCTATAACTATAAGAGTAGGCTTTAACCCCTTCCTAAGACTTAAGCTTATAATAGCCCTTAAGAGCTTATTACTAGACAAGCCTATAGGGCTTATACGGTCTACTAAGCGAGGCTTAGTATATATAATATATTTTTATAGAGTAGGATACTAATACTTAGGGCATCGATTAGTCTTAACTACTAGCGACTCTATTACTAGTAGAACTTTATATATTACTATATACTATTCTCTTATAGAGCTTTTATAGTATAAGGAGTTTAATAAGATTAAGAAGTAGAAGACAGTAAAATCTAAGCTTAAGAGATACCTAACTGCTAATATTAAAGAGGTATCTAACGTCCTTATCTAGTAGAAGGCCTATTAAGCTACCTATCTAGTGCTATCCTAGCTAGCTTTTAACGTGCTTATAGTACTAGCTATATCTATAGAGGTTAAGCGGTTATTCTCTTTAGCCGGCCTTATAATTATAGAGAGGCGAGCTCGTATACTACTAGACCTTATAGAAGATAACTAGCTACTTAAGGCATGGCTAAGGAAGGGGCTAATTACTATCTAGCTATTAAGTACCTCTCTAACGACGGTAGCAACAACAATAACCTTAGAGGCATAGATAGGTATAGGAATTGCCAATTCCACCAATTCGAATTGCTGCCAAGACAATTCAATACAATACCTTAAAGGCTAGAGAGCAATTAAGACAATTCCAAAGGCTAGAATTGTATTGAATTGATTGCGTGCCACACTGTGACCAACGCGCATGAGGTCTCAAGAAAAGCTCGTTTTATCATTCGTGTTCTAAGCTACAGAAAAGCTGATGCATCTAGAGCTTCATGACAAGTGTTTGTGTTGACCGTCTCCCGTGTTGTCCCACTCACCCCGGCCTCATCTTGTTGACCCCAGCAAGTCGATGGTTGCTTTACCACAACTTCCTCACGTAGACATATACAATGCCTCGACATAGGTCCTGCCCATCTTGGCAGAGCTGAAGTACCTTTTTGATTCGATGCATAGGATCAGCTTGGTCTCTCTTCCATTGAAACCACTTTTCGACTTCGTCAGCAAAATCGGACTTCTCTGACACAAGACCAGATGCTGCCTCGAACGCCTTATCACTTAGAACAACCGCAAGCTTATGCAGATCCTCTTCAAACTTGGCTCCCAGAGTCGGCCTAAGCTCACAACAGTAGTCATCCCATCTGATCAGCCCGAACCGCCATCGTGAATGGACAGGCTCTGTGATACCACCACGACTTTCTTTCAAGGCACGGTAATTGTCGTAGAATAGCTTGGCGATCAGAGCGAGAGGACGAAGGCTGTTTCTCTGCTCATAAAACTTGGGTGAAATAGTCAGGTTGAGTAAGTTCAGATCGCAGAGATCCTGGTTCCAGAATTGGTAGAGTGCCTGGACATCATTTACACTTTGGCTCCCTCTGAGTTGTGTGTCTGAAACAAGTCGAGTGTCTAGATCAAAGCGAAAACGGAAGTGCGAGTAGAAGTATGACAAGAGCGCGTCTCGGAGTTGCGAGCAGACCATCAGAAGTGGGTGTTGAAAGTTAACTATGCTTCGACGATAGCCTACTCTTCTCTCGGCCAGAAGGGGATAGCAAGGGTCCGGAAGATGATCCCTAGAAGCGGCATAATCGAAGATGAGAAACAACAGCTCCAGCGGCAGGTCCAGCAACGTGATAGCCTGGTATGTATGCTCTCCCTGCTGTTGAGCAGCGTCGGAGGCCTCTGCATCGTTGACCGCAGCAGTGTGCTTAGGAGACAAGGGCTTCTTGCGATTGCCTTTTACTCAAGTCAGTTGCATGTGCGGTCTGAGAGAAACAAGATAGACTTACTGGACGCTGGCTTGCGTTTTGCTTTGCGTTTGGCCATGGTGAGAGGCTCGGTTGATCAGACGTTGTGGTGAATAGTGTGTGACTCGGACGAATCAAGACATGCTGCGATAGAGGGAAACGATGGCGGTATTGGCAGAAGTGATTGCGGAGTGGAAGAGTCTCACGTCCGATTGTCTTTGGACCAAGGAAGAAGAAAAGACAAGTGCGCGTCAGTGAAAGATTTGGTGCAGATGAGATCAAGGACGAGTTCCAAGAAAAGAGGTCGTGATTCAGCGCGTCACGTCGGTCGGTTGTTGTTGTGACGGAAGTCACCAGAAAAAGAAGGACCTACTGACTGGCTTTGGAAGTGACAATGCCCAGTACTTTCCACCAATATCCAAAAACAGAGACGAAATGATGCGCCAGCTACCACTCTCGGGACGTGAGCTTCGAATATCAAATATTGTCGTCGATTTTTTCCAAGCAAGTGACCTATGCCCCTTCCAAAACAACATGAGCCCTAGTACTCTAAGTAATGAGCCCACGTCTTGAACTCATTCCACATATTCAGCGGATCCCGCTCAATCTGGCGCAGATTGTCCTCTCCAAGCGAGCTCTGTACATCCCTAGCAATAGAATGCACCATGAAAGCAAGATTGCTGCCTTGACCATGACTCTTGAGCACATCCACACGCAACTTTTTCAAAATCTTCCAGATCGGGACCACGAAGTCGAAGCCTCTGCCAAAGAGTTCTTGAACACCGGGGTCGACAGTCGCGGTGGGGTCGTTGGGCGAAGAGTACGCCGCGATCAGCGTCTTTGCCAGCCCCCAAGTGTGAACCACGCGCACCGGGTGAAAGTCTTGCGGGTACAATATCGGGTCGATGAGGAAGTATGTCTTTGCCGCCTGGAACAGCGCAAGTGCAATGCGACCCTCATCGAGCATGTGCGCGAAGATCTCGACTCGCGCAGTCGCGTACGGCTGTCTTGTTATCGGCCACATGCCCGACTGTCTGCCCGTGCGCATGAGGTTCTCGAGCTCGTGGATGGCGGCCGAGGATATCTTTGCCGTGCGTGCTTTGTCGAGCTCCGACCACATAATGCCTTGCAGTACCGACATGTTGCGTTCGGCTGGGCTTTCGCCTACATAGTTGGCAGGGTCCGCCGAGTAGTTTTCCACGGCATCGACATCTGGGCAGAGGCTTGCCCATTTCTCCACGAGCTGCTCTGGTGGCTTCAAGAATTGGTCTTCCCTCTGATGCGGTCCGAGGCGGCATTTGGGGCACTCGCACTTGAAACAGTATCGAAGTCTGAGATGTGCGTGACGGCGATAGTAGGGATCGGTGGTGTCAATGTATGAGATAAAGACCTCTTCGCCCTTCTTGATAGGCGCCAAAGATCGCATCAACAGGCGAGGCATGTCGAATAGCACGCTCGCATTCGGATTGCAAGAGTGGTTTGCCGAGCATGCCACAGGATCAAAGGCGACACCCAAAGGATCCAGAGTGGGCGTGGTCAACGTGAGAGAGTTGCGTAAGATCTGGTCTTGTTAGCACAACATCTCGCCCAAAGCCAACGCACTCATACCTTTCCCACGTATCCGCGTATCTCAGACGCCTCGGGGTCTTTAGGGCTTAAACGTCCAAAGAGATCTCTTGCCGACGCAATGGTGGCCTCGTATTGATCGACCTCGTTGAGCTGCTCGATGGTTGAATATTCGTGAGCTTCAAGCCTGCGCACGCCCGCCTTTTCTTCTTCAGAAGCTGCATTCCCGCTCATGAGAGACGTCAATTGCAGCGCCGCTCGCACCGAGTTTGGCAAAGGCGGAAGGACCGGGTCTTTGAGGAGCTTGCATTCGTTCTTATGGTACCTGGTCCAAGACTCTTTCTGGCATTTCTATAAAATAGATCGTTGGCATGAGCGTGAATTGATCGCGAAACGACAGCATACAGCGTAACCGAAGATGGAACTGAAAAAGTTGCTCGAGTGCATACGCAGAGCAACGATCAAAAGAGAACGACATACCTTGCTACAATACTTCACCTTCTTACAACCAGTGCAGGATTTTACGCTGAGTTGGGTTTCTGCCTCCTTGCAGCCAGGGCAATCGAACTCCTTACTACCAGAGTGTTTGTGTATTGCGCACCCCCTGGTCGTCTTTGCCGACCACATGAAGCAATTGTGACATGAATCCTCGAGGCGCACCAGATCTAGCTCCCCAACCAGAGGGCGTGCCTTTAGAAGGATGGTGGACCCGGCCGGAATGTCCTTTGTCGCGAAAAGCCCGTTGCCGGCAATTGGAGATGGCCGGACTTCTACGTAGCACTCAGGTGTCATGGTGTATGACGGAGGGTATTCTGGCGTGTATGCCGGAGGTGAATCGGACGCCATGTTGAATGCTGCTTGTCAAAGATGACTTTCGTCGTTCAACACAGGACGTTTCTGATATTGCGATGTTCGTAAGCTCGTGAAAGTTTGGCGTTTGTTACGTCATCAATAGCGAGCCAGGGTCACTCAATATGATGTGGATGATTTAGCCAGTAGAATTAACATTGATGATCGACTATGCCATGGAAGCAACCACGCTCATGACTTGAGACAGCCCGCTCTGGATATCCTGCAGGAAATAACAAAAAGCAACAGATAAACCGTAAAGGTAGAGGTGTAAGAATGGAAAGAAACATCTAACAAGAATAGCAAAAAGGGCTCACAGCACGCTCATGTGCACGTATCAGTTCGTTCCAGTCTTTGAAAGATCATTCCTAATCATCATCCATCGGCTTGTCAACGAGCTCAACGCCGCGGTGAGCAGGTGCTGCTTCCTCTTCCACGTGCTCAGCAATGTCGACGGGGCTGTCAACGAAATCGGTAGAGGGTGCGGCTGCGGCGCTAGACGAGGTGCCAACACTACCGACACTCTCGCGCTTGCCAATGAGACTGTGTCGAGACAAGCTGCTTGCTGTGCCCTTGCGAGCGACTCTTCCCATTGATCTGTTCAAAGAATTGCGCTTCTCGACTTCGACAGATTGGCGGTTGTTGGGGACGGCTGAGATTGTCTCGGGCGCACCATTCTCGGCATCGCTGCCAGTTTCGACCTCCTGCTGGTGGTTGTGCTGCTGCTGTTCTTGCGCAAGAGCCAGGTAATCAGGAGCCTCTGTCTGGGCACCGGGTGTCACAATTACCGAACTTGTAGTGTCGCTGCGCTGGCGGGTCGCAGGAGCTGTGGCTTCTTCAGAAGCTGCCGATTCCGAAGATGGCATGGAATCGGTTCTTCCATTACCCTTGGGCGGTGACTGCAGCACTACAGGAGCGCGGACGGGTGAGCTGGGCACTTCTAGACTACCGCGGTTCTTGCTGCGATCAGTGGGAGTGCTTGCTGCAGAAGGAGTCACGGGGAAACGCGTTTCAGCGCCGTAGCTGCGCTCTCTTTTATGCTGAGAAGCTCCCATAGGACCACCAAAGGTGGACTTGAAAGGACTGGATGCGCGACCACGTCCTTCAGCGGCAGCAATTATGGCTCGTTGACGCTCTTCCATGTGCTCGCGACGTCTGCTCTCGTCGGTACTAATGGCGCGAGGTCTCGAAGCTCCAGAATTAGTGTGCGTCAGGGATGATTGGCGCTTGAGCTCGCCAAAAATGGTATCCTTGTGCGCAAAGAGATCGCGCACAAGTCTGTAATTGAACTTCTCGTTCAGCGACAAGGTGTTTCCTTGCTTGGGGCGGAGGATGCAAGGCGCAAGAGCAGTGGAAAGCGCTGCAATATAGTTCTCATCGGCCGACGTGAGCTCAATCAAGCGGGTAAAGTGCGTGGTGATGGCGTCCAAAGTTGCGATGTTAGCGAGTCTAAGTTGGCCCAAAGTGCTCTGGATGACCGAGATACGGGCAGTTTCGGAGGTGTTTGGCGCTGTGCTCGTGTAGATGGTCTTGATGATTTCGTAAACATGCGCCGAGACAAGAGAGTCGGGCAATTCAAGCAAATAAAGCTTGAGGACCGCCGCAACAATCGGGACCTCGTAGCGATCCAGGACTTCGTGGGGGATTGCCTCCTTGCCAGTGTTGAGAATGTTTCGCAGGTGGTGTGTAGCAGCGAGGGGCACGTCGACGAGCCAGATGCCGCGGCGTGCTTCGTCACCTTCGAGATCGGGATAGTCTTGAAGCTAGTTAGAACCTATGCAAAGCGGAGTGATTTCTGCTCGAAACTTACGGTGGTCGAGGAAAGTAAGCAGGGTTGTAACAATCAACGGAACACGCTTTCTGTCGGCACGCGCGCGGGCTTCAATGTCAACACCAAAGGTTTGTTCTGCATACGTCAGCGAAGACAAATCGTCAGATTGCAAAGACGGATGCATACCATCGACGTTATTGTAATAGTTTTCGTAAATAGTCACTTTGGGCACAAATGGGCCAGTTCTGTAGTTTTCCAAGAGATAGCGCAAGTCGCCCAGCGGCTGCACAGTCTCCTGGAAAAGCATCATGTTGTCGACAGTGCTTTGCAAGCTTGGAATGACATTGCTGATGGCTCCGGAGAAGTCAAGGATAACGCTCTTGATGGCCTTCAGACGGTCAAGTTCGCAGCGTTCCATGAATTTGAGATGGTCGACCATGGCTTCCTCGAGGTTGCAGCGCAGTGCATCGAGCTTCCTCACAGCGGCCTTGTAGCGCTCGTCGGCCTCGCGAGCCTCTCTGCGCAGCTTGCCGGCGGGTGTCTCGCCAGGGTGGTTGTTGCTCAGAGGGTTCCAGCCAGAGAAGTATTCGCCGACTGCTCCGACGACAGGCGAGTCTGGAGCAGAGCCAACCGACGAGACGGTGGCAGACCTACCCATGCCTCTCTTCTCGGGAAGGCCAGTGATCTGGAAGACCTTCGGACGCCACTGGTAGTTCATGCGACTGCTGTTGGCAAAGGTGCTGCCGACATTGCCCACCAGTCTCAAGAAGCCGTGGTTGACCATATCCTGGCCGATACGCTCGGCGTAGCTGATGCTGGTGCCGTTCATGTGCTTCTGGATGTAGTCGGTGATGTCGGCGCCTGTAGAGACGTTGTGGTAGGTGCCGAGGATGGGCACCTTTGCCTCGCCCAGCTTGATGGTCTCGAGCATGTGGGCCAGGATCTTCTTGACTTGCTCGGGCATGTAAGTTTGGTCGCCAATGTCGATGGGCTCGGGCTCGTCGGCTTCTTCGGGCTCGGAGAGCTTGACGGTAGGGATTTGCGACAGAGGCTTGGGGCTCTGTGCGGCCTCACTCTGAGGGTCTTGAAAGGCCAACTTCTCTTCCTCGTCCAGGTCCTCGACGCGACGGCACTTGTTGTAGTACTGGCTGCGGTAGGTACGCACGTTTTCGGCCTGGCGATCGTGCGCCTTGATGCGTGCTTGCAGGTCGTCCTGCGAGTTCTGCACACGGGCAGCGTGGGCGTCGCACCAACGCGCAAAGGGGCTCACGACAAGCTCTCTGATGTTGGAAGCAATCTTGCGGTGGTTCTTGGCCGCCTCGGACATTTCGGAGCGCATTCCCTCAAAGGCCTGGACTTGTTAGTAATGCTTGTATGTCCACCTTCCAGACCTGCCAAAGGCGCACCTTCTTGACACTGGCGCCGTCGTCCTTCTGAAAGCCTCCGTCGACCTTCAGCGTGGCCGCATCGATGTCGCCCAGGCGTTGGCCGTATAGATCCTCGGCCTCTGCTCGCATGCGCGCAATCGTCAGGACTTGTTGGTTCTCCTGCACGCCCTGCTGGAGCTTGCCAAAGAGGACTCCCAGCCCTGCCGCCGGGTTAGCATGAGCAGACAGTCAAGATCGGTGAGCGTGCCTCCTGCATAACTCTGGTCCGAAGACCAGAAGGAATTCGCAAAACTCGTCATCGTGGGCGCTTGTCGACGGGCTGTCGCTCAACGACTGAAACAAAACAGAGAAAGGTGTCGCTTGGGATCAAAGGCCTATGGTCCCCCAGAAACGGGTGGATTGATAGCGATCAACGCGAAGGCGCAATGCTGGACGATCTACACCGGCAGGGCGACAGGAAGGAACGCGGTGGACGGCCTGCTGAGGAAAACGACAAGACGGTCACAAAACAATCAATTGTGTTGACGCCTGAGAGATTGGGCTCGGTTGAGGCTCGAGCGACGAAAGATACAAGTTGAAACACCAGTACGAGCACTTGGCGCTCACGAACCCTGATCTTACGCTTCCTTTAACGGGCCTGCAGGAACCTCCAATTTTAGCAATGCTCCATCCCAAGCCAATATAAAACTCGTCGTCTTTCGTTCCACTCGCTGGCCAAAACCCTCTTGCCTTGACCGCGAAAGTTGAGAGTTCTTGGAAGGCACGAGCCAGACAGCATGCACCCGCAATTTGCTCCATACGAGAACCACGCGGCCAATGCGTACGTCAATCACCTGCAGCAGCACAAGTTTCACAAGTTTATGAACAAGCAGATGCATGTTTAGGTTTCCATGTTGATATAAAAATTGCCTTGTCTTGCCCGCCGTCCATGAAACATCTTCCCGAATGTGTCCTGTTCTGCCCCGAAGCGAAGAAAAGAGCGCCATGTTATGTCTACCATGCGAGACCTCCATCATTACATATTCCGCATGTCCCCAACCTGATCTCCTCACTTCATACCATGAAGGTTGGCCTGATAGAACGGAACGCGGAAAATCTCAAGTGACCCAATGAACGCCTGCATGCCGCACGTCACCGACCCTGTTGTTCTCTCCTGTTGCGCCCTGCCCCAAATGTAATTGAAATCACCGAGAGAAAACAAAAAAGAAACCAAATATACTCCCATAATTCATTGCTTGCGTTGAAAATAGTGAATGGACATCTTGAACGGATGAAAGCGACTGTTCATCTTGGTGGCGTGCCCATGGCTGTGCCTGGTGATGAAGACGTTCTCGCCATGGCCTTAGGCGCAGACGCCGGCGTGGACTGCTTCGCCAGCAGTTGTTGCTTGAGCTTACGACGCAGTCCGTCAAGCCTGCCTCGAGTGCCTTCGATTACTATATAACAAAGTGTCAGCATAGGTCATGATTTGGCTCATACAGCATTGAACTCACGCTTGAGGACTGCATCCCGATCTTCCATCTCCATCCCGTTTATAATCTCGTTGCCTGCTCTGGCTTTGTTCGCACTTGGCCGAGAAAGTAGAGGCTCATCGTCATTCTCCAGGACAGCTTCCAAAAGCATGACGGACGTGATATAGCTGAGCTCGCAGCCACCAAAATCAACCCCCACAAGCTCGTTGACAGCGGCAGCACGGCTCATCTCGACAGCACGATCAAACATGAGCTTCTCGGCAGTCACGCCGCTTGTCAGTTGAATCTGGTCGACGGCAGCCCCCAGAGAATTGCCGGAGCCTGATGCTTGCAATTGAACGTGATTGTCCGGATGTCCTGGATGGCTCGCTGGGAGCTGCTTTTGAGCCTCGATCAGTCGGCGGCCAACAACTTCCGATTTCTCCAGACTTTCGTTGAAACGGTTGCGCGCCCACTGAACGACGTTGTTCATCTTCCTGCTCAGTTCAGACGAGCTCTGTCTAGCGTCGCCGAGCCTGGAGGGCAGTGAGCCCGGCGGAGTCTCGGCTCTTCGTTGGCGATCCCACCAATACTTTACAAGATTGATGGTCTTGACCAGGATGGACAGAGCCTTGACGTATAAGACAAACGCCTCCTCGGCCACAGCAACGATGGCGACTTGCGTAAGATCTTGATCGTCCGTGTCATCATTACGCTTGAGTGGTTGTTCCAGTGCACTGATTTGACGGATAGCCGTCCTCTCGTCTGCAGATGGCGTTGCAGGCAACAACTGCCGGTACTTGACTTCAGCGAAGCCATACACTACATCACTTCGAGTGGCTCCTTCTTCAACTAGCTGGAGCATACGCATATCTTCGTCGACGTTTCCGGGTGAGCTCCTGCCGTCACTAATAGTCAAAGGCAGAGGAGGTGCTGAGGCCTGCGGAAACCCCGCGTAGCCTTGAGGCGGCGACACTCCCTGCATGAAGGTTGGCGAGCCGCCACCGATTGCCTGGCGGATGCGATTGTTCGCTGCGCTCAGGGCCCGCGACAGATAATCTGTCGGGGTGTGAACCTGGCGGCGTTGTTCGAAAGAAGTGCGACGTCCATGAAGCGTGTTTGGTTGCTTGCTGGGTGTAGTCTGCAATGCGTTTGATGTAGAAGTTCCAGGCAGGCCTTGGGTTGTTGCACGTCGTATCATGCCTCCTGAGTTCTTTTCAGTTTGTCGGTTGCGATCAGCAAGCTCATCGGCGAAAGCATTCACTTCGACGGCCTTCTTCTCCACCATAACGTATTCTTTTTCGAATGTCAGGTCATGAGCAGTGTTTGTATCACGAGTCTCTCTAGCAGCTCTGTCATGCATGGGTGATGTTTGTGGAGCCGAAGAGCTTGGCGAAGGGACATAGCGTGGATTGCTAGGCCTACCTTGGATGGGAGATGGCGCATTCTGTAGCTCCTGTCGTGAAGGAGCGGTTGCAGTGGGGACCAGGGGTGGCCTCTTTTGTTCTACTGGAGCAATGTGGCGCTTCGCGTCCGGCTGTGCAGCAGAAGGCACTGCTGCTGCGGTTTGGCGACGATGAATCGGCATCTCTGGTCTGTGAGTGGTTTCAAGAGTTGGGGAGGCAGTCACAGGTGGTAGCTTCTTGGCAATTCCTGGTAATGTGTCACGTACAGCCCGACTGATGGCGGCTGGGTCAACTTCTTGGTCAGGGCAATTGATTGACTGTTTTTGCAAACGAAGACTGAGTGCCGACATTTCAATGTCGGGTTCCGGCGCGTCTGCGACACGAGGTTTGTCTTCGTCAACAAGGCCTGGAATCTCGCCAACTATGGTGGAGCTGGAGAAGAAGCGGTCAAAGCTGACTCTCTGAGTGGGTTGTCGCTTCAGCAACGACTTGATCGTGTCTTTGAACTCCCGGGAAACAACCAAACCAGCGGGAAACTGAATCACGTCCTGGGCCTGGTCAATCTTACGAAGTAGCTCCACATGATTGGTCGCCTTGAAAGGGGGCCTTCCAGCGACCATCTCGTAGGCGACTGTTCCTACAGACCACAGATCTGCCTTGGCGTCGTATTTCTGATAAGCCAGAATCTCGGGCGCCATGTACAGTGGAGAGCCACAAAGCGTCTCTGCCAACGAGGTACTTGCAAGGTGACGGGCAAAGCCAAAGTCGGCAAGTTTGAGCATTGGAAGCGAAGCGATGCCGACGGCAGGGATGAGAGAGTTCTCGCTTGCGGCCAAGGGTACATCCTCAGGCTTTTGGTTCTGCATGTACGTGGGTGGCGGGTTGAGCAACAAGTTCTGGGGCTTGATGTCACGGTGGATCAAGTTGTACTTGCGCAGGTACTGAAGAGCACTCGCGATCTGTTTGAGGAAATGGCGGGCGAGAACTTCGTGCAAGCCACCGTTGGGCGAGTTTGGGTATCTGCGGAAAATGTCGCGGGTCTCGGGCAGCTCAGCAATTCGGGCCCTACCCTTCATGAAGGCCGCAAGATCGGACATTTGGCAGTATTCCATGACAAGATGGATGTAGTGAGGGGTGTCGACGCATTCGAACAAAGCAACAATGTGGGGGTGTTGTAGTTTCCTCAGGATGGTGATCTCGGAGTTGAGGTTCTCTCTCAGCTTGCCTGTGAGCTTTCCCGTAACGACCGTCTTGATGGCTGCGTACGACTTGCGTTTCTGGCAGGAGAGTCAGTGGCTGGAGACGCTAACGGATGCAGACTTGAGATACGTACCCTGTGCGAGGCGAGGTAGACGGTGGCAAAGCTTCCCTTGCCTATCTCGTGCTTGCGGATGAAGTCACCGACCTGGATCTCGGTCACGGGAGTCTCGCGGCTCCTTGACGAGCCAGCAGTGCGGTGTGCCGCCATGGTGATGCAGCTCGGCAGGGCAGTGGGTGGACTGAAAGGCCTAGAGCAAGGCGACTAACAATGCATCGGTGTTGGTCGAGGGCCAGGGCTTGGACGTGTTGCGGACGAGGGGCGGTGTTGGACGAGGGGGACGAGGGGGGCAAGGGTGGATGGATGGACTTGTCGGAGGGGCTGTGTCTTGGTGGTCGTCGAGGATTTCACTTCGGCCGGGATCGAGTACAGGGCAGGCGAAATATCAGAATCGGAACAGACAGACAGGAGGGAGTGAGTTGGGTCAGATGGCAATCGAGTCAGGTCGACAGTGAAGCTTTGTCTCGAAGCGTGCCTGTCAGTGAGGAGCCCCGGGCGATGTCGGCACGGTGTGGAATTGCGGCAAAAGAATGGTTGTGGGAGGGGATGGACAGAAAGCGCTGGGTATAGTGTATATCTATGGGCTGCGGACGAGCGGTGTTGTAGGAAATTAGGTAGGTACTCGTACTCTAGAGTTGCAAGACTGAAGCCCGCAGCGCGACAGAGTCACAGAGCACGTCGCGGCGGCGATCACTTGGCACCACTCGACCGTGACCGCAACACGCTGGTCACCCCCCGTCCCAGTCATGATAATGCGTTTCAGAAACCCTTTTCCCGCTTATCCATGACTGCTATCTGCAGCGGTCCCCTTTCGAGATTGAGTCATCTTCACCTCTGGTTACGTGCGAGTCGTCGATGCTGTCACCACCGCGCTCCTCCGGCGGAGCGTGGAGATAAGGCGCGTAGATAACCATTCAGGTGTTGGGGCAGCTCTAGCCTCGGCTTGCCTTTCTGTTGCTCCATTCGACATGAACCCTCTCTGTGTCACTGCATCTCTCCTGGCTTTTCTTGCGCAAACACGCGTCGCTTCTAAGCTGCTTCGAATCACTTGAGAAACGCAAAAATCTGCATACCTTTGTCGTCCGGTGTAGATCACGTGATCGTCCTACCCTTCTTTGTCTGCACGTGCGAGGTAGCCGTTTGCTGCCTCGCTGTTGCCTGATTCGTGTGACACGCTGCAACGCTCTGGGCAACTTCTCCTGGTGCTTGTGTGCGTCGCTAATTTACCAAGCACTTCAAATAGTCTCAGCAAGGACACCGTCTCTGCTGAACATGTAAGCAATCTCTCTCACCTCTCGCCGTCGTTCGTCATGAGCCAGCCCAAGTCATCCATCCTGACCGGGCCATCACATCCAACTTCGACCACACAATGTAACATCCAGGAAAAGTTTCACAAAGCCAAACTTCCTGGCTACGATTGCGACTACTGGACTCACTGGAAAGATCGCTGCCCTGCAAACCATCATTTCTATACCGAGTCCTTTGCCAATTGGCATGGCAGACCCCTGGCTTTGAGAGAGATCGCAATGATGGCCGTCATGAATCAAATCATGGAGAAGCCTGAATGGTACAAAAAGGCTTTTGACGAGACCATCGCTGCCAAATGGGGAAATGAGGCTCAGAACTTGCCGAACTTCAGCAAGAGGATGTGGAGATGGTGCCTTGCAGAACTCCGTGACAAGGCGGGATCATTCGAGGAAACTGGAGTCGCGATACCTATTGACTGTGACTCTCGAGTTGTCTATTCGGACCGTGCTCTCACCCAGGACATGATCAAGCAACTCATCGCAGCCGTGGCGCCACTTGAGAACGTTGCGGACCACGAAAAAGACTGGCATCCCGGCTCGAACGGACAAGTCCTAGATCTGGTGCACCCTTCGCTCTTTCCCCTAGTCTTTGGTCGCTCGAGGGTCCTCAAACAGGGCACAGTGGGTCTGCATGATTGCGTATCATCTTGCGGTCAAGGAGAGATCATTCCTGTCCCAGAAAAAATCGACAGGGGAAGACAAGTTTGGGAAACAAATCACCATGACGACCTTTGGTCTCGGAACTTTCAATGGCTGCCTTGCGAAGTCGATGTTGAAGACAAAGAAAATGCCAAAATCGTCAGCTACATCAACAATCTTCATCCTGTCACTCATGTAGACCTCTATCACGCTATCGAGAAGGTCATCACGAAATCTCTTCCGCTTTGGAATCGGGCGTTGGAATATCACCAGCTCGAACCTCCTGCAAACAGACTCAACATGAACGATTTCGGGTTTGAATTTCCATACGGTGAAGATCCCCCGGAAGGCTGGGAAGAAGGTGACGACATCCCCGAGGACATGGTTTTGGCAGCTCAAAACTGGTCGACGCCTGTGGATGACATCAACAGCGAGGATGACAAAACAGCCAGAGAAGCACGAGCAAAGCTGAAGAAATACAGTCATGAGTTTGACGGTCATGACACTCTTGACCATGCCTGGCGAGAGGCAACAGGAGTTCTCATGGAGCCGGACCCAAAGGACTACTCACCAGCTGACCGCAAACCTCGGCAATTTGTTTCTAGCAGCATGACAGCAACAGCCAGGCTGTCACCCCTCAACCTGCTTGACGACTACAAGCAGCTTCAAGTTATCGTTAAGCTCGCAAACATTCATCTGACTCCTGAGAAGCCCGGATATTCAGGCGGTTCGTGGCATGTTGAGGGTCAACTCAATGAGCACATCATCGCGTCCTCGTTATTCTACTACGATCAGCACAACATCGGACCGAGTCATCTAGCTTTCCGACACAATCTCGATGCTGAAGGAGACGAGTTCGACTATGAGCAGGGAGAGTTTGAGCATCTTGAAACAATGATGGGTTTAGAAAGCGACGAGGACGCGGCGCAGGAGCTTGGCCAAGTGCTCACAAAGGAGGGTCGTCTACTCGTCTTCCCCAACGTTCTTCAGCACCGTGTGCCTCCATTTGCCTTGGAAGACCCCACCAAGCCCGGCCATCGCAAGATCCTTGCTCTGTTCCTTGTCAATCCGCATCTCAAGATTCTGTCAACCGCTCATGTCCCGCCGCAACAACATACTTGGTGGGCCAAAGAACTGCTTCAAAAGCAGGAAGGTATTAATAGATTGAGAGATCTACCACCAGAGCTCATGAACCAGATACTCGACGATGCCAAAGACTTTCCCATGTCCTTGGACGAGGCTAAGCTGGTTCGTGAAGATCTGATGCGTGAACGCAGTCGTAACACTTCGGAAATCATCAATGTTAGGGCACCCTCGAGGTTCAACTTCTGTGAGCATTGAAGAGGAGTGTTCTGATGTTGAAGGCTGGACCTACTCGTTTTATCCAAAATACACAACACAGTATTGCACCCCTTTTCTTTGCTTCGGCGTCTGTTTCCATAAGTGATATTTTGTCGGGGCGGAGTAAGTCTAAGCAGATCCATAATGGCCTTGGCATGCTCACGGCAAGACGGCGTATATCTTACTACTGGCTAAGGTGAATCGCAGTTACGGCAAGGGCAAAGACTGACCACCTGCCTGTGGACTCCAAATCACACACATCGTTCATCTTTGGAGTGTGTTGCAAACTTCTCATACTGTCCACCCTAGCTGCCATGGGTTAGACGCTACCTAGACCGACGGCTAGTAGTCTAGGAGATTAGCAGGTGTATAGAACTGGCCAGGTTCACGCAAGTGGGCTTTGCTGTTTGTACCTTGCTATGAGTTCCTTACTGATATATCAAGAGGTGAATGATGTTGGTGCTTTCTGACCGCTAGTTGGCTACAACCATTCGTCAATTCACTCTACAAAGTCATAGGATTATGGCAACAAGATGTTATGATCCTTCCCGTAGATGGATAGATAAGACAGGGTGGCCCTCCTGACCGTGCTCAAGTTGCAGTATCGCTACGTCCTTCAGATCTCTCGAAGTAACCAGTAAACTTGACCGCTCGTGGTTTCAAAGCAATCGAGATATTCATGAGGGATCATTCTTCATTAATGATATATAGATCGTGTATGTAATTCGTAAGTCAAGCTCATGAGGATGTATCATCTCCTCGTCTCTCTCAGGCATGCCAAGTCATGTACCCAGAACGCCATAAAAATGCCAAAGCAAGGAATCGGCCCCAAGTGACCCAACATGTATCCGTCACATATCATCATAAGCAACCCAACACATCAAGCCATCAGTCAGAGAGATCCGTCGTCTAAGCCCTCGAAGAAGCTCCATAATCGCCAGTCGCAGTGCCCGTGAGCAGGGGGGCACGCTCTACCCCATCTTCAGATCTTGCTATGGGCTCGCCAAAGCTGGGAACCCAGCCACGCATCCAGCCACTAACTCTGCGCCAGCGCCAGTCCTGACGACCAGACTCTTCGAGTACGACGACCTTCGCATCCTCATTCTCGCCATACATGAGGAATTGAACACCGACTGCTGCGTCCATGACAAGAACACCAGCGGCGCCGAGCCAAAAGGGGAGAGCACGCATGAACCAGTCGTAGCGGACGTTTGGAGTGCCCTCTACCCAGCCTTGGTTGCCATGAGCAGGAGCGTCATACCAGAGGTTCGGATTAGCCAACATGCTGCTGCTGTAAAACAGGTTTCCGAAGAATGCAGCAATGAACAGATGTGCGCTGAGTCCGGCAGTCGATTTTCGCGCCCAGTTCTTGTAGAGTTGTGGAAGGCGGCTGCCAAGGTACAGCAAAGTTGAGACCCAAGACAGGACTGTACCGGCGGCTTCTAGCTCCGTCGTAGTGGTGTTTGGCTCTGGGTGGGCCGCTGTCCGTAGTGGTGATGCTTGGGCGAGTGAAATCAAGCAGGCTACCAACAGGACGGTGCGAGGCGAAGGCGAGGGGATCGAGGATGAAGCCTGAACACGGTTGATAGCACGTGGACTCCGAGACGAGTTGAACTTCTCGTTTGCGTCGGCAAAGACAGGAATACGCCACATGGTCGCTTTTCCATTTGCATTTCCCTTGATGTCCTTGGCCGAGCTCTTCATTTCGGGGCGTCCATCCTCTGGGAAAGTGCTTTCGCGACTAAGAGCCGACATTCCCTCGATCACCATCTCTTGATCTCTGTTCGGGTGGTCGCTGTTTGGTTTGCTGGGCCAGACGCGATGAATTCTATATCCGTGTCGGAGGCATTCATACCAAATCCACTGGGCAACGAGCATGAAGTCGACCAAACAGTAGTAACCTGCAATCACCATCTGCCATGCTGCCTGGTGGGTGAAAATTGCGCCAAGCAGATTGCTGAGATCTCCAGCGCACCATTCTACCAGGAAGAAAATGGATAGACCTGACGTGCTTTTGATTTGGTAGTTTTTGAAGATTTGTGGGAGTTGAGCAAATAGCCACGAGACGATCGAAAGGGTGCCCAGTACTGTCGAGATGAATGCCAGAGGTGTCGGGACGCATGTGTGGAATGTGCTCGAAAAACGGTACAGGAAGTCATTTGTCGGTGTGCAGTGAGGTGGCAGTTCAGGCTGAAAGGTGAGAGCCTGCCATGACATGGTCGATGAAAGGTGTAACGTAGCAGGAGCGATGCGGCTTTGCGATGAGTGCGTAACAGGCAACAAGCGTACTTAGGTTGCAAGAATAGGAATTAGGAGAATAACGATCAGGAAGAAGTAGGAGATAGGTGTGGAAGAGGGGTTCACGGCTAAGTCTAGATAGACAGAAGGGAGATGACTCAACACGAATTCATAACAACAGACCCCCAAGATATGATAGACGCTCACAAGACGATAGGTTGGCGACACGCCAAAAACAACAAACGGACCATAGTTCAACTCTACCTGCTGATAATGGAAAAGGACAGTCTCGATGCCCAGCAAAGAAGCGTATCACATGGCCAGGCTTGCTGCTGTTGGCCGCGATAAGGCGTCCTCGAGGCATAGATAAGCGTCATTCAGTCTGATCATTCGTCCGCACATCGCCGTTGGTGGGGGGCTTGCTCGTTGTCTCTCCCTTGCTGCAACCGCTTAACAGCAACAGGATGCTCCACTGATTTCCTACATAAATGTATAGATGTACGGTGAGTCGTTGTCGAGAGAGAGGTAGGGTCTTTGTTTTGCGAATGACACACTTTTTCGGAGAAGCCTTTTTCGCCGCGCCCGCCCACGCTCTTCTTCCCGCGCTCTGCGACCCTGCCGAGGCATTCCTGTGCTTGGTTCGCTTTTAGATCGCACGAACGCCCGAGTCTTCAATAGGAGGCTCCATGGATCGTCGGCCGTCCTGACCGTCTTGGTACAACACTTCCTTGACACCTACCTGAATCGCGCGGTATGACGCCTCCAGACGGCGAAACATCACTGTCGAACCCAGTGCATGTCTCTCGGAGAGTACTCCGCCGTAGCAGTGGACCCACGGTAAGACTGCCACACACGCCATTCCACCCGCCTTTGAGCATTTGTTGTATCAAGCCCAATTTTTGACCTCACATCCATTACATACGTGGCGGACTCTTTATGCGTACCAAAGCACTTCATCACGCAATTTTGCTTTGCTGTGCCCGGCTAAATTCGCTTTCGTGAAGCGAACTACGGACTAACAAGAATATTGGCGGTCACGATGATCTGGTTCCCGTTCGGCAAGCAGAGTCGTTCCTATCATGAACATCAACTGCCTTTCGTGGATAGTTGATCTCGCTGCCCGTCGGCGATGCTGCGCCACGCTGTCGTCTCTGCGGCATACATGGCATCATTAGTGTCGCCGAACTGTGCGTACGAGCTGTCGTTGTGCTGTGCGAGCCAAAACAGATGTGAGCTCGGCATCTCATTACAACAGTAGGTGTTGGGTCACGTATATTGTAGGTGACATACAGGGCCACGATCTTTGGGTATAGACCCGGTATGCTTTTCACCATCCGTTTTGTACTTGCTGACCTTGTGGTTGTTGTTTGATGGCCCAAACTGCGAGTCTCTCGCAGTTGCAACTAAATTCATCTCCTTTTCGCACAAACACCAAGGCATCCTGGTGCGTGTTGAGCGCTTCGTTGATGTCGGCTTGACCACCCTGACCATACTGACGCGTTCGTCTCGCCGCGCCGTCCTGCAGATATCCTCACGGCCTGGTGAGCATTGGGGAGAAGTGTTTTGATGCCACTTCAGGCTCAATAAGTATAATGTTTTGGACCCGGTCGCCAATGTCAAAGTCACGACAGAGCTGGCCAACCCAAGTAGGACACTCTCCCGAAGTTCGCGACCAATAGACCCTGGTGAAGAAAGTCCGGGAAGAACCGTGGTACCTCGTCAACCTCTTTGCACTAAGAAGGGTTGCAGCTCGCACATCATATCAGTTGTGTCCATCTTCGGGTATCAAGCCTCTATCAAACGTTTAGAGGGTTTTACTCATGTCAAGAGGTGTGGCCTGAAAAGAATTTGCTGTTCCACCGCGTCAATGTGTAGATATAGAATATAGATTGATAAACCTCAGTTTAAGCGTTGTCAAAAGCTGCTGTAGCTCAGTGGTAGAGCGTGGGATTGCAGCTTGCAATTATCCTAAGGTCCGTTGTTCGACCCAGCGTAGCAGCTTTGTTTTTGTTTTTGTTTCGCCCATCTCTGTCAATCCTCGGTGCTGAATCCGTCGCGAAAAGGGCCTCGGACGATCTGTTCTCAAGGCTTTCGATGAATCTTCTGAAGCGCCGCTCTGTCGATCTAAAAGGAACGACGTTTAGAATATCGTACCAGGGAGATGACTCGAGTGGCTTTGAGCGTGCGAAGGATTGACAAGCCCAAGACGTGTCGTTCACCGGCATACTTTCTCCAAATAACGTGCATGCGTGCAACAAATGTCACTCAAGCATACACGACATGACGAGCGCTTCCAATTACTGCAAACAGAGCTGACCGAGGCAAGAGGTCGCACGTCTGATTATGGGAAAATTCGCCTGTGTACGCGAAGAGGCGCATGCATCTATGCAATTCCAGAGACCGACGGACTGCAGACTTTCGCGAAGGCGCTGCTCGCTGGTCCGAAGCAATTGGCTGGCACTTCTCTCGGGACGAAATCGGCAGGCATGTCGGTCATACTGTGGGACCAATATTGCCTGAGGTCGTATTCCATCTTTGCGTTGCAGGCAGGCTCGGCCTCTGGAGCCCTTTTTTTCCCCTTTGTTTATTGTGCTGGCGACGCGAGAGGTCGACCTAGGGGATGGTCTGTATTGGCCCCGGCCTTGCAATCGATTGTCGATGCAAATTGCCCAGCCCACATTGTCTCCACGTTGCTTTCATTCTACAGGACGCCATCGTCAATCCCGCAGGGAGAACGGAGCAGCTTGAGCCGCTTGTACAAGTTCATGCGCCAAGGGTCTTGTTCGGATGATTGAACCCGACTTGGGGGCGTACAATGTTACAAGATCTCAAGTAGAGCTGAGAGATCAGGTACGACTATGTCCCTGAACGCAGAGCGCTCAGGGTTTTGGCGTTTCTTGCAATAGGCATGGGTTGACCATGTGCTGGTGGATGATTTAGAGTGGCAGCGGTTTAAAGAGCAGGGTTAGTCCCTGACAGGAAAGCCGATGGAGGCATTGAGCGCGATGCCTTGCAGAGCAGGTGGGGCGGTGATCTTCCATGAAGCTGTCTAGTGGCCACCAGTCGCACGACGCGAAGTGGGATGCATTGCAGTAGTAAGCGCAGCTGGTTTCGTGCGTTATTTCCTGGGGTCCTGATCATGCACATGGCGCTGGGCCAGTCATATCCCGAGCTGGGTCAATTGTTCCAATATATATCAGGCTTTGCGATTGGATAAGAGAGAAAAGGAAGCAATAACGTATACTGTTACTAACTATACTTACTTCAAGAGTCACCTGGAACGAGGCAGAGAAAGAGTGGGTCGCGGTTGTGCAAAAGTGACTACTAGTGCGATATACGATAGCACGCCCTATAAATCTCATGCTTTCATGCTTCAGAATTAAAGCAAGAAATTGCACGGGGTTGTGCGGCTGAACCATCTTCATCTCCCATGTAACTGTCAAGTCATTCATGCCTGACACTGCGTGAAGGGGATGCAGGGACCTCAGATACACCGAGCCTAGAGGGAAAGCTCGCGCAGGTCCCAACTATAAACCGTGGATAGCTTGAGATGGCTCACAACAACTGTCCTTGGCCTGGGCCGACCTTTCAGAATAACTATACCAAAAGAAACATTGCGTTGTGCATGACCTGCGAGATGCACGGGAGTTTATTAGCCAGAACGGGCAACAATGTCATGCTGCATTTGCAGGTGTCAAAACCGCTCGGAGGACTCGAGAGTCGAGAACAAGGAGGCGTTCAGCCACCTCCACACAGATCGGATCAACATGCTGGAAAGCATCATTGGCAGGAGATCTGTGCAATGACAATTCGATCAGCGAATGACATGCATCTTTCTTCTTCACCAGCGCTCATGCATGAGAAGGCAGGGCTCTTGCTGGCAAGCGACAAGTAACGAAGGAAGGTGCTGCCTGCCTTGTGGCGACAAGGCTAACCGTCACCAGGAGCATCGCGTGGCTAAGAGGTGCTCGCTCCTTGCCAATAAAATGCAAGCGTCGACGCATGAATCGTAAGGAACGTGCGCGTGACATGGCGCCCCCAGACGGCCCCATGTTCTCCATGTTTTGGCGTCGGATTGGCTCGGGTTAGCTTGCTGACACACTCCTTGAGCACTCGCACATGGATGAGACGATCTTCTAACGGAGATTGACAGAAACTGAGCCCACGCCCAAGGAGCCGACGTAGACAACAAAGCATAGCCACAGGATCAGAGCCAAAGGGGCCCGGATGCTGCCGAGCGGAAGCCTGTGATTCTTTGAACGGTATGCGGACGGTATCCTTCCGTGATGACGTTTCATCAACCGCGCCTGCTTCTACCTAGTTGTGGCTTGAGATCACCTGCGTTTGTGTAATGGACAAGCCGCGAAACTTGGCGCAAAGTATGGGGCTCGCCTTGACCTGGTTCGAACGGCGTATGGGGTGACTGGGGCTGTGAGCACCGAGTAGGCATTGCCAGCGTGTACCTCAGTACTCCGTATCTGGCACAGATCGCTCACAGCATGGATCATCGGCAGACCCCGATTGCATTCAAGAGGCATGGGTTTGAACCTGCATGAAGACCCTTCAGGGTTTTGCTGGCCTCGACCAAGGCGAACGGCTGATTTGAACGGCCGAGGAATTCACCTTGAACCATGTGTTTTTGTGCTGTCGTAAGCAACGCGAGCAAGCCGAATGCGAGACGGCCGTAGGAGATAGAATAGAGGTGACACAAGGGTCTAAGCTGTTAATTTGCGAGCCATAACGCGTTTTGGAAGCGGTCAGCTGGCTCCGGGCTTTGAGCGGAAAAGAGACTGTGGGTGACGAAGGTTCTCACGAAGCATCACCATCATCAGCACGACCAGCATCGTCAGCATCACCACCGTCACTCAAGGTCGTTTACGCTGGGCCGGATCGGCGTGATGAGAGCCGGACCGTGCCATTGATGTACTGGCAATCGCCAGCTATGCAGGCATTCGGTTACGCGGAAAAGGCATTTCGGGAAGCAGCTCTCTCTGAGAAGAATAGACAATCAAGATGCATGCCCCACGTGAAGAGAGTCGACGAGAGCGCCAGCGGACTTGTTCGAGGGCACTAGGCCGCTAAAAGGTTAGGGAAAGCTAGGGTGGACAGGGATGACGGTTCGCACGGCGGCACAAAAGCCAAGACGTCCAAGCGCTTGCACATCATGCTACGCCGCCGAGCTCTCTGGCCAGCGCTACTTACTGCACATGGCTGCTGCTGTCGCTGGTCGTCAGGGCACACACACGGGCTGTCTTTGATCCTGCTCGACGGATACCGAGTGCAACTGCCAGCAGCGTTCGTCATTTGTGTTTCTTGTTCCTGTGGTGTCCTGAGACAAGACATTGCACGGGACGGGCGCAATTGTCCAATATTACCGCCGACCTCGTTGTCTTTCCCCAAACTTGCCGACCCCAGGTTTCTTGCGCAACGCCGCGGCGAACCCGTCGCGCTTGCCCCAATTATCCACTGCTTTGCTTCGCTCGAGTAGCTTCCCACCTTTCCACGCACCTTCCCTCCTGCCTCACACTCCGTCTGTCTGCACGTTGGCCACCGAGTCTGCATTGATCCGGACTGTTCGGCTCCCTATATATCCCGTGAGAGGCCGGAAGCTCGTCCCGTTTGCTCCTGCTCTGGACGGTCCCCAAGGCAGGCGTTCGCCCGTTACGCCGGCCAAACTCTACCCGCGTCAGGCTCGAATCTACCAATCTATTCTTCCTACGCCCGGATCCGCAATTCCTCCCAGGTTCCGGCAAGCCCCACGGTTCCATTCCAAACATAGGCCTCCTTCTCCTGCCAGCTTCTATCTTCTCCCACAGCTTACCCGACAGTAACTCCGACTTCACCTGGCTCCATCATCCATTGCAACCCTTCCATGAACAGAGGCCAAGCATTGACACTCGACGTCTGTTGACTCCCCCCGGCAGCTTGAGTCATTGCTCGTCCGCGTACCTACTCCTGGAAAACACGCACAAGCCCGAGCATACCGGATCCACACTTGCCTTACTGACTCCTGCACTTGTTTCCTGCATCTGTTCCCTTCTTCCCACTGCGACTTGCCCGTGCCATCGTCGTGCCGGACCTCCTCCCGCGAATCACCTCCCGGAACCACATACCCCCAGAGATCGGGCAACTAGGCCACGCAATGCTTGCCGAAGTTTCGACCTCGGGCCAGTCGCCCGACGGCGTTTCGCCAACAAGTGCTGAGCCCGCTGTCGCTACCTCCGGTGTCGCGAACGGTATGCACAACCCAACGGACCCAGTGAACGCTGGCTAACCCACAGTAGCCTCTACGCACCAGACCGCCAAGTCGCAGGCCAAGTTTCCTCCCCCAAAGACCGACAAACCCCGTCCGCACGTCTGCGGAACCTGCGGTAGATCGTTTGCTAGACTTGAACACCTCAAGAGGCACGAGCGTTCGCACACCAAAGAGAAGCCGTTCGAATGCCAGGAATGTTCAAGATGTTTCGCCCGCCGAGACCTACTCCTTCGCCATCAGCAAAAGCTACACTTCACAAACAACCCATCAAGCCGGCCAAAGAACAATCGGCGCGAGAGCACCAGCGGACCTGTCAATGGAGGCCGTGTAAGGAAAAACTCGATAGCAAATGCCGCTTCTGGCTCTGGGACTGCTGGTGGAAGGCCTCGCGCAAGTACCCTTGGCCATCTGGATTTGTCGTCTCTTGGACTCATGGAAAACATTCCGGCTGTAGACACATCGCGGCCACACCACGTTGGCATGGCCCACCATCGTGGCTTGAGTATGAGCAATGTTCAACGCCCGGCACACCTAGATCTTCACGGCATCAACAATACGAACTCCACCGGAATGTCCCAACAAGATGGTTATGATTTGTCCCGCGTTGATACCCACAATTCTCACTTTGATTTTGGCGAACCGTTGACACACATTCACACTGCGCCGGCGTACACCGGTGTGCAACAATCCGAGCTTGACCAGCTCTTCACGCCAGGCGGAAACACGGTCAATCCTGCTCAGCTGCATTTTGCTGCATCCACAGCTTCGCAGCCGGTCAACCTGCAGAACTTCCCCATGAACCAGTTCGATCTGTTTGGCCAAGGAGACGATTTCGCGTGGATGCGGGACTGGGAGCCGCAACTACAAGACCACAACCCCGTCAAGCCTATGGACCAATCGTCTCCGTCACATTTCAGTAGTACTGCCAGCCAGAGTGGCTATTCCGAGACCGTGACGGACGCACCGTTTGGCATTTCTCAGGCTGCCTGGACTTCTGGGGATATGCAGGCTTTGATGACTCCCGGAGCTTTGAATCTGGACATACTCGGTCAAGGACTGCCCAACATTGATCCTCCACTGGGCACCGTATCTCCACAAAACCTACACGACCCCATCACCTCAACCACTGAACCTCACATCGAGTCTATCATGATGCATTCTGGGTTCCCTGATTCTCTAAGCGGTATGCATTTCAATCAGTTCCCGCAGTCATCTCTTTCCAACTTTGATTCGGGCAGCCCCAGCATTTCGTCATCGTCAATGCCAGACAGCGCAAGACAGAGCTCTGTAACCTCGGTTTCCACAGATTCCATTACAGAAGCGACTCGCCAGGCTCTGCTCATCAGTCTCTCACAACCATCGGCTTTTAGCCATCGAAAGTTCTCGCAACCATCCATCAGCTCGCCTTTGTCGCCCAGGCCGCAAGGACCGAACCTCCCATCTACACAAGACTTGCAGCGCTATATCTCTGCATACATCAACTTTTTCCACCCTCATCTACCATTCCTCCACATCCCTACTCTTTCCTTCGATTCGCCTGAGTATATGACCAACCTCCGGACTGCCGGTGCCTCTGTTTCTGCAAATCACAGTGGTGTTATCGGCGGCGGCGGCTGTCTAATTCTGGCAATGGCAGCCATTGGTGCACTGTACGAGTATGATCATCAGGCCTCGAAGGAGTTGTTTGACTCTGCCAAAAAGATGATCCAACTCTACCTCGAGGAGCGTCGCAAGGTTGACATGTCGGCCGCCGTCAATGGCCAATATTTCAATACTGAGAACTCTTCACACAACACGCCACTTTGGCTTGTCCAGGCGATGCTGCTGAATGTTATCTATGGTCATTACTGTGGCGACAAGACTGCGGCCGACATTGCAAGCAATCATTGTGCGGCACTGGTCAGCCTCGCTCGAGCAGCAGAACTGGCACAGCCGGCGGCGGACCAAGATATCTTTAGCGAAGTGAAGGATGAGAAACCTGATGTTCATATGGAGGATGACTCTTCTTCGTTCCATGGCCACACAAGCGTTCATCTTCAATGGCTCAAATGGAAAGAGGCAGAAGAGCGTAAACGAACATTGTTCGCCATCTTCATCCTCTCCAGTCTGCTCGTCATTGCATACAACCAAACGCCAGCCATTACCAACTCCGAGATTCTGCTGGCCTTGCCTTGCGATGAGGAACTCTGGACGGCAGACAGCGCCCGAGAATGGGCCGCAAGAGGAGGAGCTCACGCGGCCGAAGCCAGTGCAACGCCCTTTGCCTCGGCTTTGAGCACTCTGTTGACGGCAAACCAAAGGCAGCACAACATGTACAACTTTAACGCATTCAGCCCCAACGGAGATTCTTCAGCAACAAACGGCCAACTACGACCTAGTACCTTTGGATGTCTGGTGCTTATCAATGCTCTCCACAACTACATCTGGGAGACACGAAGCAGACACATCGGACGTCAATGGACTGCTCAGGAGACGGAAGCCATGGTGGCACATATTGAGCCAGCGTTGAACGCATGGCAAGCGGCATGGAAGGCCAATGACCGTCACAAGCTGCAGCGACCAAATCCCTTTGGACTGGGTCCTCTGGCTGCAGACAGTATCCCGTTGCTGGACCTGGCTTTTGTGCGGCTCTTTGTCAATCTCGGACGTTCGAAGGAAGCATTCTGGCAGCGCGACTTTGAGGCCATGTCCGAAGAACTGGCATGCGGAGTCGATATGGCGCAAGGCGGTTCGCCCGATAGGTCGTCCAGTAACTCGTCTGGAAATTCGCCAGCCGGGGTGCAATCCGGCTTTATGCAGAATTCATACGTTCACGGTCAGGCACAATCGTCAGGACAGAGTTCCAAGCGCGAACGACATTTGCGAAAGGCAGCATTCTACGCAGCCGACTCTCTCGTCATTTCCTCCAAGTGCAACCTCACCTTTGCAGATTCGGCCGCGCACGAATTGCCAATACAGTCCGCCATGTGCTTCCTTGATTGCGCTCAAGTGCTAGCCGAATGGGAGACGACGGTTCAGGAGCGAATCGGAAGATACGTAGGCGTCCTTGGCCAAGCTGATGTGGATTATGGCCAGGTGCCTGCTGTGATGCTCCTCGACACTGAAGATGTTGAGTTGTTGAACAAGATTGAGAGTATTTGCCACGTCATGGAAGAGAAGATGTCTGTACAAGCCAAGATGTTGGCGCAGGAAATGGACAACCTGGACCCGAGTAGAAGCATGGGTCTGCCATCACCTCTGGACAGACTCAGCGGCTTGTCCAAGTGTGGACTGGGAAGCAGAATCTTGCGTATGAGTGCGCAGATGCTTGAGAAGGCGGCCGTGTGGCCAGGTAAGCAATCGAACCATGCGAGCGGTGTCGGGGACAAGCAGACTAACGGATCTATCAGTCACACATGTCATGGCTAGTGCTATTCAAGTTCAGGCAGCGCATGTCGACCAGCGTGCTGAATCATCAGTTCTAGCCATGTCTTGAGCTGGCACACGAAGCCGAAGGAACAGAAAGCCATGTTGCTTATCTCGCTGTGCTTGTATTTGGTTGGCACGACTGCCTTTTATTGACGAACCACGACGCGATGACCATTTTTTCAACCATTTTTCATTGCCAGAAGCTTGGCTGGGCAGACAGCATTGTAATGCAATAGGACTGGCACGGAAAGGAGTTTCGGGGGGGCAGACCAACAAAAAAGAAAGAAAGAGAGAGAGAAAATGGAATGTGGATATTTGTTGTCTTTTTTGCTTGGTCATTTGCTGGGAGAAGAGCAGAGACATGTGTGAGTCGAGAGACTGAAGGAGGGGAGGTTTTTTTTTTTCTTTCTTTTTTTTTTGGAATATTTACAACACACTCGCTACTTGCATGCATGGAACATTATATTGGGAGGGAGGAACAAAAAGATGATTTTCCAACAATTTGTTTTTTTCATCCTACATTCCATGTTTTTTTGCTCTTGTAACATTTCTTTGCCGTTCGGGAGTGGTATTTTGATAGGAAAGTTATACTTTGTTTCTTCCCTTCATTGCAGATTCGATTCATGGAAAGTTCCAACGCCGTGGCGCCTATCCGTTATGCTAGGGGTGTAAAATACAAATACATACGTCCCGTGGTTTATTTTTGGGGTGATAGATGTACAGGATGGATGGTGATCTGTGAATGGGGGGGAGAAAGATCACGGGTAAAGGCAGAGGCTTGGAAAGGAGACAATGACTGCTCCACAAGTCTAAGGGCGGGGTTGAACGGGCGTCTCGCCCGGCTGGCCCAGAAACTCGGCGGGCATGTCGTCGGCGCCGTCGATCTGGTCGGAGTGGCCGGCGCGGGCGTCGCGCAGGGCCGTGTACTTGTAGCTGGTGTTGCGCTGGATCAGGTCCTCGGCGGCGAAGACGGGCTCCTCGTCGACGGGGGCGGCGGTGTGGCGGGCCAGTCCCGCGGCCTCGTGGCGCACGGCTTGCGGCCAGACGGCGGCGTATTCGGCGTCCAGGGGGTTGGCCCAGCGGATGACGACGCCGTCGGCCGTGTAGAGCGGGGGCGGCCGTGTGGAGGAGGAGGAGCGTTTCTTGGTCTGGCGCTTGTCGAATGATGGGTGGTAGAAGATCTCTGGGGGCTCGATGGTCAGGTCGACCGAGTCCGGGGCGGCGGTGCCGCGGGCTTCGCGGGCCTCGGAGTGGCGCAGAGCGGTGCTTTTCGCTTGGTTCACGGCGTCGTGGGCGGCCTTCATCTTTTGGTGCTTGAGGCGCATGGCCTTGAGGGCGATCAGGTTGTCGTGGATGGTGCTGCGGGTCGGGGCGGCGGGGTTCTTGTCCTTTTTCATGTGCTGCATGTTTGCGACGGCGGCTTCCTGGTCGCGCAGGGATTGCTCGAGCAGGGGCAGGCCTCCGTCTTCGGCCTCCTTTGCCAGGGCCAACAGCTCGTCCCGGATGCGGTTCTGCTCGGCGTCGTGCTCTTCCTGCTTCTTCTGGCCCAGCTCGGCCTGGTCGCGCAGCACGGCGGCGAGGTCGGCGATTGAGTTGGCCTTTTGGTCCATGATGAGGCGGGAGCGCGTGTGCTTGTCGGGCAGCTTGCGGGCGTGGGGATTGGGGTCCTCCCAGTGCAGCTCGTGCAGCTTGCGGTACTCGCGCAGCTTGCGGAAGGCGTGCAGGCCTTGGTTGGGCGAGGGGAACTCTGCGGTCAGCAGCGGGCGCCACATGTCCTTGCGCAGGGCGGCGGGCAACGTCTTTTTGCCGGCAAAGGCGAGCTGCTTGAGCACTTGGTTGTTCTGGCGGGCACGGGAGGGTCAGGTCAGTGTGGACGACAACAACAACAACAACAGCTGCGACGGCGATGGGCGAGGGCGGGCACGCACGTTCATGGAGCGCTCGAGCGAGTAGACGACCTGGTTGGTCCAGACTTGGTGGTAGACGAACAGGTGGCGGCCATGGTCGGCGACGCGCTTGGCCAGTCGCTCGCCTTTGGATGATGACATGGTTGCTGGAGGAATTGCGACAGCGGCAGCGACAGCGACTGCCATCACAAAAAGACGCTCGCCAGAGGCAGAGGCAGCGAAATCGATTGTCTCCCCCGGCCTCGGCCTCTTGGCGCGCGCGTGTCGATGGCCTCCGCTCCGCATGCCGCATGTCGATGGCCTCCGCTCCGCTCCGCATGCCGCATGTCGATGGCCTCCGCTCCGCTCCGCATGCCGCATGCCGCATGCCGCATGTCGCATGTCGCAGCAGCTCGCCCGCCGCCGTCCCCCAGCACCACCCCAATGGCACATGCAGACCATGAGGCCAGCAGAGAGCGGCCGTGGCTCATTCCCAGCGTATGCTTGCATCCACCACTCACTCTCTCTCTCAATCCACCCACTCTCTCTCAAACCAGCCACTCTCTCTCTCAAACCACCCACTCTCTCTCAAACCACCCACTCTCTCTCTCAAACCACCCACTCTCTCAATCCACCCACTCTCTCAATCCACCCACTCACTCATGCCCTGCTCTCAGAACCGCAAGATCCGCCATCTGCAAGCCGTCACCCTGCGCAACCTGGCCCTGTCCAGCCACTCGACCCGTCCGCGCCGAGGCACCATCGACGATGACGCCCTGCAATCCACAACAAAGTCGCCGGCCAAGATGCTCGCCCTGCGCGACACCCACGCCATGGCCCACTCCAAGTCGTCCGACGACCTGAGACCCATCCACGAGTCCGCCATCTCCGCGTCCCCCTCTCCCACCAAGCAACGCACTCCCCAGCGCCCATCAGCCGCCAGACTCCGCAGAAGAAGCACCTTGGAATGGGCCGCCGCCACCTCGCAGCAACGCCAGCGCCGCCTGCAAGACGTCTCGGCTGCCCGCATGGCCGACTTGTTCTACTCGCTGCACATCCCGTCTCAACAAGGTCGGTCAGTGTTGCCGTCCCCACGTCCCCTGACCCTCCAATTGACTCGCCCATCCAAGATCCCATCTACGTGAGCGAGGTCGCCGAAAAGGCCATGAATCCAAACTTTGGAAACATCCACTTTGACGGCAATGACCCTCGGCTCCCCAGGCTTGACCAGCTCTCGGTCAAGTTTTGGGCCAAGAGTGAAACCATGTCCCACTACACCTTGCTGCTCGATCTGAGTTTGAGCCTGCGATCTCTGCAGTTCATTGGTAAAAGTGTATGTTTCTCAATTCATACGCATGCCTCTTCATGTCCAACGCTAATCGCCCGTGTCTAGCTGGCGAGCTTCCACCATCCGTTTCCACCGAATTGTGTCATATTCCACTTGACCGATGGCTTTTATACCGCCTTCACCGATGCTCGAGTCGACGAGCCATTGGATCCATTCCGCCATGGACCTGCCAAGACGACTTCTTCTCGGACCTTGCCCACTTCATCCTTCGACGCCTTATTGCGCTTGTCAAAGCTCGACGACAGTATTCAGGATGCTCTGGCTCTGCGTAAGCAACTCGCCTCGGAGCTAGAACAGACGCTGCTCGAGAACAAGGCGTCTATCAGTCAGAAGACTCAGCTGGAGGAAACGTCTGATTTCCTCAAGACGATCGAGTATGCGACCGCAACCGTCAAAAAGCAATCAAAGTCGCTCGAGCAGAAGCGCGACCAAAAACGCAAGGCTATTCAAAGCCGCAAGGAGCTGCTAACCCGCGACCGAAACCTGCGAAACGAGACCCTCGAGCGCATCGAGTCGTCGAAATCCTCACTCGACAAACTCTCATCGCAGCACGCGCGCGTAAAAGCAGATATAACACAGCAACGCCGTCGCATCGCCAACGACCTGTCCAAAGTCTACCCCATAGCGCCGCTGCCCGACCGCAGCCTGGCATTCACCATCAGAGGACTACACCTGCCCAATTCGGAAAACCTGGACTCGGCAGCGAGCCCCGAGACATTGGCCGCCGCATTGGGCCACGTGAGCCACGTAGTGCAACTGCTCTCACTCTACCTGGGCGTGGTTCTGCCTTACCCGACGCGCCCACGCAGCAGCACCAGCACAATCGTCGACGCCATATCCACACTGCACACGACCGCCAAAACCAGCGACGACGACATGGCCGCGCGCACCTTCCCTTTATTCGCCAAAGGCGCCGTCCGCTTCCGCTTCGAGTACGGCGTGTTTCTGCTCAACAAGGACGTCGAGTTGCTGTTGTCCACCCATTTTGGCGTCAGAGTGCTGGATATCCGCCAGACGCTGCCGAATGTCGCGTATGTCTTGTTCTGCGCTACAGCTGGGGAAGCGGAGTTGCCGGCGCGCAAGGCGGGTGGAGTCAGGGCTTTGATGCGGGAAAGGGAGAGGGGGAGGCACGGTGCCAGTTTTGAGGATGAGAGATGAGTGTTGAGGTGGTAGAGAAGTGTTTTTCAAGCTTTTTTTTTTTGATTGGAACGTGCTCGAAATGCCGTGATAGTATTCTTCACCCTCTGATGTCGGGTATGAGCAGAGCAGAGCAGAGCACGGTATACTACTGTCCCGTCATTCTTGCTTTGCGAGGTTCGCGCAAACATATGTTGTATTGGGTAATCGCGCCCTATTGTCGCATTTCAGGGCGCGCACGTTTGACTGCAGCATGTATGTTGACAGCATTTTTTCTTCTCTCTCTCTCTCTCTCTTTCTTTCTTTTCATCTTTTATTTTGTTGCTTTGCAACCTCGAATGACGCTTTCGGTCCAAAGAACGTGGAGACCGCCGGAGCCCGACTTGTCGATTTTCTGACACACGGGGTCCGCATCCAAGTTCCTAATTCGGATGTTGGATCTCGTAAACCTGCAGTGCGACCCAGGAAACATGGCGACAATTTTCTTTTTTTCTCTTTTGTTGTGTCGCCCCAAGTGCCTCTTTCCTCGCGGCGTGCGTTTCCGTTGGATGTCGGTTGTCCCCAAGATCCTCTCCTGTGGTTTGCTTGGCCTGCTTGTTTGTGGGCAGCTTGGCTGATTTTTTATGTAATAGCTTTCAATGGCGACATCGTCCGGATCTTCTGCTCACACAACATCAAGCTCGAAATACTCGGGATCATACCCGTACCTCTCCTGATTTCCGACGCGATCTCCTTGGCTCTTCTAGAACCTTGATGGGTCGTGTTTAGTCACGCCAGGCATGAAAAGCACGTCCTGTATTTTTTGGAATGGGAGTTTGGCTTCAAAGCAATTGCGCGCTGCACAGTGGAAATGAGCGGTGAAGAGAAAAAAGGCTCCAAGGGCCAAAACGTTTCTCTGCCTTGAAAAAGTTCTCGACTGATCGGTGATCTCCTAAGCAAGAGGTCGTGCTTCCTCAGAAAATTCTGTTTCTCCACGTAGTATCCCTTCCTCGCCAAAGGGACGTGCGGCGGTGTAACAGAGTCAAGGCGTCCTCCGCTTCGCGATTCTGCATGGTGTGTTTCGCACATCGTGTTGTTGAGATCTCGGATTTGGCGTCAATTGCGAGAGTTTCCACGTCAGCTCATGCATGTCCCATTATCCATACAGACGCGTTCGCATCAAGGAATCGAATGGTATTACGGCATCCGTAGATTCGCCCACGTCGACCACCAAGGTATGCCGAAGTCGCTAACTTTGATGTGGGAAGCTCCTGAATCATGTCATCTGCAAGTTACATGCAATACGTGCGGCTCCGCGCTCGGTGTGGACTCCTCGACGCGGGGTCAAGGCGAACAAAATGCCATGTTTTTGAGTGACATGTGGCTGTACAAGCAGCGTACTAGGTAGAGTAATTGGCATGCGTGGCCACCGGGGGTGCAGAATATTCGATAACGTTGTCTTGCGTGTAAATAATGACCGCTTGAGCAGCGGGGATGATGCTCCAGCTACGAAACGTGTGGTTGACGGTTGCTCCTGAGCTAAAGACTTTTAAAATCTTGTCCGTTCGGCGCGGCTGCACTCCAGATCGGTCTTGTGCTTTCAGGGCAGCCTTTTAACGGTGAGCCCGGCCTGGCATTCCAAAGCCTATAGAAGCCCGTTGCAAGCAGCTTTTGGCATGACTGTTTCAGTGAGTGTGAAAACGGCACAGGAAGCCGTTCGCATGCGTGTGATAGGGAGCGCTGTCGACAAAGTCTGGCCACGATCGAGAAACCAACTTCCCTCTCGGGCGCTTGGCAAGTCAGATCACAAGGTGCGGTTATAGTTGGTTAGCGCATGGTGCAACTTTTAGTCATTCCCGAAGTTAGAGTCATGATGAACAGAGGACACTCGTGGTCAGAGTTTTCGGCCCCGTCTATTTACCATTTTTATAAATCAACCGAGCCCTGACAACATTGAGAGTTTCTGTTCCTCCTGCTCCCAGTTAGTTTCTGCTCTGCCACGCTTGTTGCACCCCATCCGAGGAATTTCCATCACGGATCTACGAGCGCCGATCACCCCCCCGGATTGCGCTTGATTCTTCGAAACAGCAACCGAGCCAGTTACCTGGACAATTCATCATGCCGGGTCGTATTCTTGGTTTCGACTTTCCTTCTCCACTTCTCAGACCTGTCCCCGAAAAGAAGCGCAGCGCATCCTCCGTACGAACAGACGGACCCCGTCGCGACAGCATGGAATTCAAACGCCCTCACTTTGGCAAGCATCATTCGCACGACAAAAAGGACAAGTACAATGAGAAGCGAGACTCTTACATGGGAAGGCAATCCCCCAAGAACATCAAACTCGACATGGTCGTAGAGTCTCCTCCGGTCTTGTTCCTCGACAGTCCACAACATTCCTCTGGCTCTCTCTTTTCCGGACGCATGCAAATCACGGTTGCCGCCCCCACAGCCACGGCCATCAAATCCTTCAACCTCGTTTTCCGAGCAACCACCACCACCAAACGCCCGGTGGGAGACCACTGCAAAGACTGCTCCGCAAAATCCAACGATCTGAAGGAGTGGAAGTTTTTGGGAGAGAACGCAGAGTTGCACACCGGCACCCACGACTTCCCCTTCAGCTATCTCATCCCTGGCCATCTTCCAACCACCACCAATGGACACATTGGCAGCATCGAATACAAGCTCATCGCTCGTGCCGAGACTGTCGGTGGTGAAGTTGCAGAGTACAGCCGTCCGGTCGTCATCAATCGTGCCATCCGTCCTGGCAACGACAAAAACTCAGTCAGAATCTTCCCCCCTACGAATCTGACTCTCAACGTCACTCTTCCCTCGGTCGTTCACCCCATCGGAGAGTTCCCCGTGTACGCCCGCATGTCCGGCATTACCACCAAGAAGGAAGACACGCAAATCAGATGGCGTCTCAGAAAGTTGACATGGCGCATCGAGGAACACGAGACCATGGTTTCGCCTGCATGTGCAAAGCACGCTACCAAGGTTGGTGGTGAAGGAAGAGGCATTCAACACGAACACGTCAGAGATATCGGTAGCGATGACCTCAAGTCTGGCTGGAAGACCGACTTTACCGATGGTCAGCTTGAGGGCGAATTTACCGCCAAGATCGACAACGGCTTGAGGCCGCAATGCGACGTCGACAGCCCTTCGGGCCTCAAGATCAACCACGTCTTGGTCTTGGAACTGGTCATTGCAGAGGAGTGGGCGCCAAACAAGAAGCCCAACCAGGCAACACCGACCGGCGCCGCGAGAGTACTACGAACCCAATTCAACATCAACGTCACCGAGAGAAGCGGTATGGGCATCGCATGGGAGGACGAGCAGCCTCCTCTCTACGAGGATGTTCCCGCTAGTCCCCCGGGCTACCGTGTCGAAATCGACAACTACGACGGATCGGAGTTGAACGAGGATGTTGACCAACTACACCTCTCATGAGCATTTGTTGATTTTCTTCTTTGCATGGCGCATTTTTTTTTAATGCTTCTTTCTTTCTTCAGCTCACTATACCCAATTGCACGAGTTTACGGCCGCAAGCGGATTTGGCGTTTTGAATGGCGGTTTCCGAGCGAGGCGTTCGACGAACCAGGTTTACAGGAATGGAGTATCGCGGATTACTAGAATGTCATGATTTTCCGCATCTTTATTGCATCAACAGAGCAATAACAATCAAAAGCACTTGTCGTTTATCCTTCGTCTTTTCCGCTCCAAAACATGTTTCCAGTAGTCTTGCCTCAATGTTGAATTAACGCCTTAAGCCGTGCCGGATTGACCTTGTTCGATTCAATGAAATTCTTCGCATCCATGTCCGCGTCTATCTTATTTCCCCGGAGGAGCCTTTTCAGCACCATACCCACCCTTTCCTTCGAACGTGTCATATGTCTTGCCCTCAGACGGCATGCCATTGCGAGGGCCGCGCTCTGCAAGATCCTCACGCAACCACTGCAAGACGAGCTGACCCAACAAGCTATTGCCAGGTTGACGTTCCTGGACGCCTTCGACATTGAACGACTCCATGGACCCCCATTGCCTCACCTTGCCGAGGCTCATGTGAACCAAGTGCGTAGGCCAGTCGGCCAGATTGTCCAGGATATGTGTCGCGTAAACGATGGTGCAAGCCCGGGTTTCGGTCTCTCTCTTGAGGAATTGCAAAAAGTTGTAACGCGAAAGCAGATCCAGGTCCACGGTGATCTCATCCAGCAACAAGACAGTCCACGGTCTGATCAGACCCATGCAAAGCTGTACACGTCTTCGCTCGCCGTCAGATACTGCATGGAGTCGCCAGTTCAGATCAACATCCAGAATCTTGACCAACTCGTCCCGTCGGTCGGGGTAAGCATCGCCGCCGATTGAGGACAGCAGCGTTGGCACGTCGATGTCAGTGCGAGTGATCGAGTTCAAAGTCCACTCCATGCCCAGATAGGTCACTCCCTCCAGCCCTTCGGCAAAAGGGTCGATTCCTCCTATGCTGACGGTTCCTCGTGGTGCCATGCGCTTTCCGGACAATAGCCTGAGCAGAGTAGTTTTGCCCGCTCCATTGGCTGCTCGAGTGTGAGTATCCGAGAGATGGTGTACCCGACGAGCAGCACCACATACCACCAATCAATAGAGTCCTGCTGTGTGCGGGCAGATCCAGAGCGACCTTTTGCAGACCGGTACTGCCATCCGGGAAAGCAAAGGTGAGGTCCTTGACATTGACACTCGGCGAAGCGCGTTTGATTTCTGACATTTTGAGGGCCAAGTTGTATGATGAATCATCGTCGAAGAGCAACGAAAGAAAGAGAGACAATAGATGCGATGGTCACGTGCAATCTTTAGCGGATTTTTTTTCTGGCTTTCAATTCAAATCTCTCCAGTTCGATTCGCAGCGCAAATCAACCATGTCAACATCGGTTTGATGTTTAGCAGAACCGTTTGTCGATTTTCCAAGATGGTCAACGTGATAGGCCGCACTCCACTCATAACAGTAGTCGGTGCTACCGGTACAGGAAAATCCGAAGTAAGTGCTGATTTTTTTTTGTTGTGCCATTTCGATCACAGCAAAGACGAAAAAAACTCATGCTGGGATAGCTCGCGGTGAATATCGCTCGTAAATACAATGGTGAAGTCATCAATGGCGATGCTATGCAGCTCTATGAGGGCTTGCCAATCATCACAAACAAGATGCCCGAGGATGAGCGTCAAGGCGTGCCACACCATCTTCTTGGATGCATCGGTCTGAACGAAGAGACGTGGACTGTGGGTAATTTTGTGTCGAACGCGCTGGCCAAAATCAGCGAAATCCGGGAAAGAGGACGCCTGCCCATTCTAGTCGGTGGCACTCATTACTACACGCAGTCTCTACTTTTTCACGATGCGCTTGCAAACAGACCTCAAGCCGAGGAGCCGGCAAAGAATGCAGAAAGACCGTCTATCCTGGAGGAATCGACCGAGGTGATTCTTGAAAAACTGAGACAAGTCGACCCAGTCATGGCTGATCGCTGGCATCCCAATGACCGCCGGAAGATCCAAAGGAGTCTGGAGATCTGGCTCCAAACCGGTCGCAGGGCTTCGGACATCTATGAAGAGCAGAGAGTGCGCCGTGAAGCTTCGGGACAGGATGCGCCGGCAGAAGATGCTGAGGAAGCATCGCTTCTCCGGATGAGGACGCTGGTGTTGTGGGTCAGTGCTGAACCCGATGTGCTCTCAAAGCGCCTTGATGCTCGTGTCGACAAGATGGTATCGCAAGGTCTGCTTGACGAAGCTGCCACGTTGTCAGATATGTACAACCAAATGGTAGCGGATGGTCAATCAATTGACCTGACCAGAGGCATCTGGGTCGCGATTGGCTACAAGGAGTTCCTAGACTATCAAGCCGCGGTACGAAAAGGAGACGCGAGCCCGGCAGAGCTCAGCAAGCTACTCGCACAGGCCATAGAAAAGACCAAAGCCGGCACGCGACAATATGCCAAACGCCAAATTCGCTGGATCCGCATCAAGCTGAATCATGCAATCGATGCCGCAGGCGCCAAAGACTGCTTCTTCATGCTCGACGGATCCGATCTGCCGAACTGGGAGCAAAACGTGTCAGAAACCGGACTCAAGATCGTGGACGCTTTCCTCAAAGAGGAGGCGCTGCCGGAGCCGTCGAGTCTGTCGCCGCTTGCAGCTGAGATGCTCACGGCGAAACGACCGGATACGAGTGCTCGACAAGAGCTCTGGAGTCGCAATCACTGCGACGCGTGCAACATGACGGCCGTCACCGAGAGTGATTGGACCAGTCATGTAAACAGCCGCAAGCACAAAAAGGCAGTTTCGAGTCAAAGGAAACGTGCTGTGAACAGACCTGCGCCGACAGCTTCCGTTGAGCCACAAGGATCGGAAGAACGGTTGAAAAACGATTGAGCTTGGAAGTCACCCAAGAAAAAATTTTGATATCACCACTCTGGACTACAGTCTTTTCAACGTCTAGTTCCCTTATGAGCCAGAAAACCAAACGTCGAAACACATTATTTCGAAGCATCAGCTGCAACCACCGGACCGCTATGACTGTATATACACCGATCAGCGACAAAATCATATTTGCGGCTTATACCAGAGATGACAAAAAGCCCATCTGCACACCTCGTCCTGTGCAACTTATCAAGGCGATCAATCAAAAGCCCATGAGTCTATACAGGTACCATCCACGTCCTCGAAGTGGGCTCGGCAAGAAGGAAACCAGCAGAACACATGACCCTTAGATCGTCAAGCAAAAACCCTCTGCTTCAAAGTAAATCCACCGAGAGAACATCCCTCTTCCAACGAAAAGAATCGACGCCCGCAAATGATCTGAACAACACGACCGAAGCTCCTGACTCTTCAGACGGAAAAGAAGATCAATTTTTCTTTCCCCCAGAGCGATGCACTGATGTGACGATTGCTTGCACCCCGAGGGTAGAGGTCCTATGATGACAGCGTGGATCGAGATTGTGCAAGTAGATTCCGATACCTGGATTTATGAGGCGCGCTGCTCCATGCATGGTAGAAGCTTTCAATGGTTCCTCATTCGTGCACTTGCATGGAAAGACCAATCCGGAAGGGTTGAGCTCGACATCAACCGAAAAGAGCCTACAACGCATAAAAGACTGGGACTACACACAATACATTGATCCTGGAATTTTTTTTCTTTCGAAAAGTGCAATTCCGAGTCTCTGTGCTGTTGCAAGAGTGGCAGATGTGTATCAGAGAGAGAGGCAGGAAACACCTTTCTCCGGGTCATCACATAACACTCGACGACGAAAAAGATGCAGATCAGAGAAATACACAATCAACAAATTGCTGACTGCAAAATTGTCGCTCGCGAATCTCAATCATGAGGTCAGTGGCAGCTGCCATCAGACCAGTTTCATCTCAGAATCTCGCCAGATATCGGAGGTTAAAAAAACAGATTGTCTAGGCTGTTCTTGGTGCTTACGAGCGATGTTGAGAACAAAAAGCTGCCGGATAGAAGAGATTGTATTGACAGCTTTAGGGTAGGCCATGCAGTAATGTCTTTTTTTTTTTTGTTTTCCACATCTACGAGGTCCAAAAAGCAATGGAATGAACAGCCTGACCGCCTCTAACACCTTGCAACGATTGAATACTTGCGCCCTCGATGCCCCCAAAATAATGATTCCCAATTCCAAGAAAACTCATGAACCGCGATTACAAACCTGTGAACCTTCTACTCTCATGTCTGCACAGCGGCCTGCGTCGTTTCCGTCGCGACCGCCTTCTGCTTTCCTGCTTCCGGGTTGAGGGGTTTGCTGGGGTCGTAGCCAACACCCTTGACTATGCCCAAACCCTTGGTTCTGCCCTCTCTGAACAATATCCGGTCGCCGACGGCGAGAAACTCTGGTCTTTGGACGAAGCGGAACGCCACGGTGGCTCGGTCTCCCGTTCGGATGTATGCGCGGTCAATGTCGATTATTGCACATGTCTGTGATATGGGACCGACGTGCAGCATTGCCTGGTACTTTGTCTTGATGGTGGTCGCGTGGCTGAGAATCAGCACTTCGGCAACAAACTCGCGGTATACCTTTGGAGGCTGCTCGTCGTCTTTGAGCAGGACAACCATTCCTTTGCGCACGTCCTTTCTGCGCACCTTTTTCAGGGCAAAGCTGGCGCTCTGCCCGGCACTGCAGGCGGGGACGCCTATCCGCTTGCGCTCTATGCTCCTGATGCTGGTCGTTGTGAAGTTTCCAAGACCATCCGGACCGACGAGGACGGTGTCACCTGCATGCACCACTCCGGACTTGACGACTCCAGAAACGACAGTACCAACAAAGGGGACCGAGAAAGTGTCGTTGACGTGAAATTCAAAAGGTGCGTCCGCATCATAGTGGCCATGGTGGGGGATGATGTTGAGGAAGGTACGAACAAGATCCAGTGAATCACCCGTCACGTTGGAAACTTGGAAGATGGGACAGATGCGCTGACTGATGAACTGAGTCTGAGTGTGGTGTGAGTAGAAGGCGAGTCAAATTGAGACAACCAACTTACTGCCGTGTTTATGCATTCCTCCCTATTTTTGATGAATATTGGAATCTTTCGAGCACCAGGCGACTTGAGAATCTTGGTGAGCTGGGTGATGGTCTGCTGAAGGATGTGCGGAGGACAGATGTCTATCTTTGTTATGCAAACCATGACGGGAACGTTGAGCGCGAGGGCAATGCCCAGATGTTCTCTGGATGCTTGTTAGCATGACGGTGTCAGTGAAAGGAATGACGAATACAACATACTTGCTCATGCCTATCAGGCCGTTGTTGGCAGCGACCATGAGGAGACAGTAATTGGGTTCACTGCTGAGCATGCCAAAGACTGTCGTGCGCAGATATCGTTCGTGGCCAGCCAAATCGGTAAAGCCAATGACTTTGGCCTGAGTGGCAGTCAGTATAGTTGTTGCAGCAGGCGGGTAGCGTTTCCCGTACCGATCTGTTGCCAATTTCCTCCCACGAAAGCTTGCGACCGGCAGTCGAGGCCATGACAACGTCACCCTTGCTGTCAAAGCCCATGATCTCCATGCCTACTGAACTCGTGCGTCCGCTCTCAATCTCGTGCTTGTGCCGGAAAAGATTGACTCTGGCCTTTCCACGACCGTCGTCAAGACCGCCCTTAACGAGCACACCGAGCATGGTGCTCTTTCCGGCGTCGACGTTGCCGACAACGGCTATCCTGGTCTCGATGACATGGTCGACCGAGTTGGGCCGCCGCCTGATCATCAGCTTTCCACTGCATGCCTTGTCCTTGGGATTGACGTCGACCTCTTCATCGCCACCGACATTCTTGGTCATGAGGATGCGGTAGTCGGCGCCCAGGGCGTTTGTGACGGCGTGCAGACGGGCCAGGGCAAAGTCCCAGTCGTTCTTGTCAAAGTTCATCGAGTCGCCATTGTCCTCGAGACCGAGATCAAACAAGGCCTCGCCATGCCCTTCCTCCAGGCGATCGTTGACATGGCCCGTCAACAGGCTGATGCTCTCGTCTGCATCGTCCGACTTGTCGAGGAACAGGTGTTTTAGGCGGACATTGGTGGGCTCGTCGCTGAGGTTGAGCGAGTCGAGAATGTCGAGCTCGGCATGGTCGTCGGTGATGACGGACTGAGTACCGTAGGCGGAGTCGTGGTCCTGCGGATGGCGGCGAAGGGCCTGCTGTTTCTGGACGTAGTCGGCAAAGTCACTGAGGGCCTGTAGACTCGACATCAGAGCAGCTTGGTCAGCGGGGTGGCGAGGCGCATACCGATTCGCCGGCTCGGCGTTCCTGCGGGCTGAGTTTGTTGTATCGATCGGCTCTCGTCGCCATCTTGTCGAGCTTGTCGGGGCGGTAGCGAGCGAGCGAGCAGAAATTGAAGGATGGCAGGGCGGCGATGGAGGACAAGCAATCACGATGAAATCGACTTGTTGCATTCGAGCACCCTCTACCATCCCCCACATTGTCGCAAAGAGTCATCGACCGAATGCGTCATTCCAAGCGCGCACCGAGTCAAGTCGCTGACCAGTCAGAAGCCGCGCCTGCAGTCGGCCTCAAGTCCGACCAACGACGGCCTTCGGCTGCAAGGCGCAAATAAGCAACAAGCACCAAGGCCAGTCCGCTGTCGTGGGGCGAATTCATTCCCGAACGGCGAACCAACGACGACGTGCTGCCGAGCGACTCTCTGCTCGACCAACTCAGTAGGAAGTTTTGGTCTGTTCTGTTTCCATCTGCTCAACCATCCTGTTTATTCTTTCTCCACGCCTCTCCAAGCACCCGTGCTGTCTTCCACCCTCGGCGCCTTGCACGCCTTCTAAGCTTGTACTCTTGGTCGAGTCCAACCACCGCCTCAGCTTTTTCCTGTTTGTATAAATATTCTTGCATTTCGCGTGAGCCGCCGCCACCACCGCTTGTTGTCATGGCTCGCCCGCTGGCGCCACAGCCCACATTGCCGAATGCACAGCCAACCACACCGGCTGTTGCACCGCACTCACAGCCCCTTCAGAACACTTACGCCTTGACATCCACTCGCTCCAGGCGTGGAATCATCAACGCTGCTTGCCACGAGTGTCGCTCCAAGAAGTTGAAGGTGCGATTAACACCGATCAAGAGTGCCTCCATGCACCCGTGCTGAAGATGGAATTAGTGTAATGGCGCTCGCCCTCGGTGTCGACGGTGCGTCGAGAAAGGCATCCAAGTGTGTGAATACGCCGTGAACCCTGGGGAAACGCGATTTACCGCCCTCAAAAGGAAGAATGCCGTTCTCGAAACTGATGCGGATCGTATGCGAAGCCTCATTGAGGCTCTGCGCTCCGCACCTCCCTCGCAGGCCCAAACCCTCCTGCAGAATCTTCGCACATGCGAGAACACAGCTGAGGTTCTGGGGCCACTGAATCTGCCACAACCTGTTTCTCTGCTCCATCAAACCTCCGACTCCTCCGACTCCTCCAACTCCTCCAACTCCTCTCTACCCTCTCGTCCCACTTTGAGCACCCTGACCTCCCGTAATACCCAAACTTCTATCGATTCACCGCGCTCAAATTTCGATTTGGCCGAGTCATCATCTCGCCAACCATTCAACAGTCCTGAAAATCATGTCCCTCTGCCTGGGCCACCCTTTCAGCCATTTTCCCACCTGGATCCGCACTTGCCGAGCGAATCCGCCCTCCGACAAGGCATTGACGCTTATTTTTTACAATGCGGCAAATTATTCCACGTCTTCACTCCAGCATATACCGAACGCCAGTTTCGCCATCTCTCGAATGCTTCAGACGAAAAATCTCGACGACTTGCTACCTGTGAGCTTTGTGCTATCGCTGCATTCGGCTCGCAGTACATCAAGGATCTCATACCATCAGACACCGAGCGCACAATGTACAATATAGCGAAGCATCTCCTTGAAGACGTGGTAAGCGCCGATGAGTTGAGAGCATCCAGAGTCTGCGCCATACTTGCCATGTTCAACATCATGCACAAAGAAAAGGTTGCCATGACGTTCGTGGGTAAGTTCGATCTTTGTTCCTCAAGCCAAGCTCTCGCTGATCGATCTTTCAAGAAATGGGATTGAACCTTCTGCAACGAACAAGAGCCTTTATCCCGACTTGTCCGGTTGATGTTGACCGAGCTCAATGGGTCAGTGCCCGAAAGACATGGAGAGTTCTTGTTTTTCTCGAGAGCTGGCTCTCCTCGACTCTCGGATACGTTTCTGGGCTGCGTCTGCCGTCCAGAGTTGTGCATGTAAGTCGCCCATCATGGTCCTTATTTTTTTTTTTTTTTTTGAATCGCCGTCCTCTGACCAAACTAGACGAAAAGCTTTGAGATCGAGGGCGAGTTTGACCTCGAAGATAGAGTGGCGACCGAGATGATCAAGATTGCCGTCATCAAGTTCGACATGTTGAGACTTAGCCTATCTTTCAAAGGCCTCTCTGTCCTTGCCATCAAAACGATTACCAAGGATCTGCAGCACTGGTACGAGAATTTACCAAAGGAGATAAGTCTTGAGGAAGCGCATAACAACCCCGTCATATCCCTTGAATTGCGAAGGACCATCTACTACATCAAATTTCTTTACTCTGGAGCCCAGATAATGCTCATGCGCCGGGTACTCCAAAGCATGAACGATCAGGGCAGTTCATCCGAAGAGGTCGACGCAGAAATCAGCACACTCATCTCTCAAGCGGAAGCAGGGGCCCTAGAATCAGCCACATTGTTCAGACGCATGAGAGCTGAGGGTGGAATTGTGAAACGATGCTGGGTCTGCATGTGAGTTGAACAATTGTCTTCCCTTTACCTATCAATATTTTGCCATTCTAACACATGGATAGATTCCAAGCTTACTCTAGTTGCGTTCTTATCCTTCACAAGGCAGCGCAAACTTTGTTGCACCGCACGGAGAATGTGAACCATGACCTGGACCTCGCATATGCATGTCTGGATTACCTCGATTTTTGCAGCTCGGCCGACGTGGCTGCCTGGCGGTTCGTCAGAACCTTGACTCCCCTATACCACGCACTCAATTCCGCATCTATTGGCCAGTCCATTCAAGATCCCGCTTTGCAAACAACAGCAATCGCTTTGAGCGACCTTGTTGGTAGGCCATTCAAAGCTAGCGACCAGAACATCTCGGATAAGCTTTACCCGTGGAAGTCGCAGCAGCAACAACAAGACGTGGATGAACTAATCATCAGCGGCGCGCTCAGCGATGTGTCACTGAACCAGTCTGACGACTGGCACGGCATTGACGGTGTCAAGAATGATGGTACCATCAATGGCCTACTAAGTGGCTTACGTCCTGGACATCTCCTTCCTGGGTTCGGATCCCATGCTTGGAGCAGTAATGCTCAAGTTGTATAAATCACGCCATGTCAGTTCGTGGCAGTTGTAGACGGCTCTACAGTCGTCGTTGATTGCATCCCATCATCTACGGAGGATTGTTCGAATTCATTTTGAGGAGTTCTATTCAAAGGTACAGCATATGCATGCGGTCTTAGCGTTTTTGCTGGCTATCTGTTGTTCATCTAGGGCACAACGATCACAGAGAGCCGGAGTAACTCCGTCACTTACTACGGAGGAAGCGCATGGTGCTGAGTCACGGGCGAAACCAAGTCCAGCCTTGGCTGATGCTCGCAATCCACATAAAGATCAGATCCTACACAGCGCTTCTCCAAAGTCACAAATCAATTGAGTGACCAATGATCCAGGGATATCCAAGAGCAACACGACAGTGAATCTTCAAGTTTGACCAGCCTGAGTTCTGCAATTCGCTTGTCTATACCGGACACATTGACATTCGGAAGATGGCCAGCAACGAGCAAAACACCACCAGTCATGATGCGTTCCTACAGCGCATGAGGAATTATGTTGCAAAACATCCGTCTCCTCGTAATTCCCAACTCAACACGCACTCTAGCCACGCCGACTGGATCGAGGCAGGTTATTAAGCCGACGGACACAAAACTTGGGCTTTCGTAATCTACCGCACAAGCTACGAAAACGACGTGGACTGGGCCGAGTTTATGCACCGCCTGCGCTTTTGGAAGGCAGATAGCATGGAGCTCTACAACGGACAGGACGTGCTAGATCGGATGACCTGGACCATTTTTGATGACCGAGAGCGTTTCGACGGCGTGGACGCGGCGACAATCCGTCGCCATTTCTGCAATTGGGCAAAGACTGCAGAGTCCAGTCTGAGAAGCAGCAGACTGGTGGAGCCAGTGGTGCTCCAGTCAGCATGGGTCGCTCGCCACGTTACAGATACTGTGTGCAAGTCGATGCGGAAGCGCTCAAGTCTGCTGTGCATGACGCTCCTCCGCCGCCTGATTTTGACAAGGACAGACAAGGTTGGGTAAATGTGATTGACAGGAACTGGACCCCCCGAAACGAAAACGCGATCCTTGCGGGAAGGCAGCCGGACCCCAATGTGTATGAGCCGATCGACGGCATGACAGAGTATAATGTCGGCTGGGTTAGGTGCCCGTTCCCAAGCGCCATGACAGAGTACTACATGCTGTTTCGAGATCTCAATGGCTACACGACCAGCTATCGACGACCACCAGCTGTAATCGGTTATCCGTGGAACTGACGTCACTCCAGAGCATGCTCGTAATGTTCTTCGACCAGTACAGTAGAACTTCTTGCGTTACGTTGCAAGAAGTGCCTGAGTGAGAGCTTCATACTGAATTTGGCGATAAGCCAGTCTAGACCAGTTGGTGATAAGAACGAGACATCTTTCTAGATTGCTTAACCAATTTACGTACCACTTAAAAGCGGCAGGTGCCGAAGAGACCCATAACGTAGATACCAAACAGCTTTTCTTCCTAGTTATTGAGCGTATCTATATCACCTGCAATGTGTTCCAGAGACGAGACCGTGGCAGCCGTTGATATGGTGTGGAAAAAAAGACGTCGGATGGATCTACTAAATCCGAATATTGGGTTTTCCGATTCAAATTAGGAGCCTCAAGCCCTATACATCCGTAACACCTGGGTCAGATATCATCGAATTTCTGTCAGCGAGATGAGGCCGCTAGGAGTGCAGTGACTTCTCATCCACAGGTGCTGGGATTGATTTACCGCAATCAGAGGAAGGACAGTGTCGGTAGTGATGTGAGCAATGTCCGCTTCGAGAAATCCAAAGCCGAAACTTGGACCAGAATCGACGGGCAGGCACGACATTGCAATAAAAGAAGAGATTTGATATGAGATTGCAAGTCAGAAGGAAGTGAAAGAAAAAGGCAACACAAAACAAAACATACAGCAGCAGGGATTCCCACGTCGTCACCGACCGTAGTACTAATCTGCCGTTCAACTGCTTATGTATGGCAGAGCGGACGGGATGCCCAGTTTTCAGCTGACTGTGGCCGTATGTAGCAGTCTAGTAACAGCTTGACAATATAATCATCATATCTTTTGCAGGCGCCAAGCGGATAGAAAACAGACCTCGCTCGACATCTTACACCGGTGTCATTGTCGCAGCCTACTGTTTAGAGACGGACACCTCTTCATCCCTTGATTACACAAGGCAGAAAATGCCACCTCCTCTCGATTCATTGGCGGCGCGTCCAGCATGACTCAAATATGCTTAAACCAAGGTATAATTGTATCGAGAAAGTATACCAATAACATCGAGAGGCCCGGGTGTCAACAAGGTATGATGGCGTTATCAGCTACTTTCAATCGGGATGGCCTGTTTACGGTCCGACGGGTTTGATCGTGTCTTTGGTTTTGGTTTTGCTCTTCTTACATTTTTCAGGCTTATAGTGCTTTTGACAGGTACGATTATGGTACGTCGCTCAAATTGCATTTTGATTTGATAAAATTGTCTTTGCGGACTGCTTCGTTGTCATGCTATAATGATCTAGCAACCATCTTGCAAGCTAGAAAAGGAAAGGAATGAGTGTGTGGGCTTCGAAAGGAGTGATCGAAAAAGAACAAACCAAGAAGTGCAATATCATAAACCAACGCAACACACAAAAAGGAGAAAGGAAAAGAAAATGTCAGCCCAAAAGAGCCCTATTCCCTGCATGGCCAATTTGTACCCTTGCTTCAGCACCTGGTGTTCCAATCCCTTGCTCTGGTGGATCGATCTCTTGTCTTGAGCGCCTCTATCTCTTGTTGTAGCCGTTGGAGCCTCTGATCAGAATCTGAAACTGCTGGTTAATCTGACCCGTGTTGGTGGCAGAGTCCGAACCGATAGGACCACCGTAAAGTACACATCTATCATCCGTCAGCTCTCCGTGTAAGTTATAGTAAAGCGGTCGTACGTACTTGATCATGGTTGTAGCTGCAGGGTTGGAGCACGTGTTGATGGGGTCGCGCTCGAAGCAAATATTGAAGGCTTTGCAAGGAGTACTGCCGGTCCATTTGTCGCACTCTGCGGCACAGTCGGTTGCGCTGTACTTGGTCTGGGGAACCCAGTTCAGGTAATCCTCGTCGACGACACTGGCGTTCAGATTGGTGAACGCCTTTTTGTAGCCAGTTGGGGTGGCAACACTGCTGGCCTGAGAGGCAAAGGCGGTGTAGGTTTTCCAGTGAGCGAGATCGTTGGGAGTAGGAAGGGGACCTGCGCCTATAGGGCTAGGATTGTTGACTGCGCCGTTGGCGCAAGCACGCTTGACCAGGTCTCCCTCTGCGAGTGAAAGAGGATTGGCAAAGACCGCAGTCAAGAGAGTGGCGAGGACGAATACCAGACGCATCTTGAGAAGGGGTTGAACGAGTGAATTGATTGATTGATTGATTGGTTTGTTCAAAGTAGTGGATGAAAGATGGAAGGGAGATGATGTACATGAACGAAACGTAAGGGTTGGTTAGCATTTATACCTGACCGCGTTGGCCAGACCTCTGACGCTAGCAGTCAGCAGATCCAGATTGAACCTCACATATGTGCTAGATATGCACCTCTCAATCCGCTCAATGCGGTCTCAGCTCAAGGAAGAATAGGCTGCCTTCATCAGACTGGTACTTCAAGCCAACGAATATGCACATGCAATACTGGGCGAGGATTTCCGCGATAGAGGCCCTGCAGATGAGCATTACGACTCATGGAGCTCTTTTAGTGGCTTGTGATTGTTCACTTTCCATTCGCAGTCATCTCAGACATGATTATCCGATGTTTGGATACCAACCTAGTGCTCGAGCCAGAATTGATGCTGTCTCCGTTTCAATTCTTGTGACAAGCATCTCGGGCCATACACACGTTCGTTGAATGATGTAGAGGCGCATTTGCGAGACACACAGTCTGTGCTAGAACTTCCAAGTAGGGAGGCCCGAAGACATGCAGTGATGTTCAGTCTGGCCATTGTCCTTTGCATGACGAGGCTGTGGATCGATCAGGCTTCAAGAGGTTCGAAAACAACCTGCATGCATATGGAGCATCCATTGTAGGGAACTGTGAGCAGTTGATGTTGGAACGTTATATTCCAAAAGGCCTGGATGAGCGCCATGCTTGGCTGCATCAACGAGGCTGAAATCAAGCGCTGCCAGGATCTGCGCCAAGCAGTCTGCTTGGGAATTGAGATGAAGATCAATCCATATGAGCGCTGAAATTGAACAATGACATTAGCGCGTCCTGAAGAGCCTGCGAGAGCGTTTTCCAAATGCGCGTCCGCTTATAGGGATTGTGGTGGACATTGCGGAGACTAGTATTCGAGCGAAAGAGCACTGGTATCAGCCTTGCAAACAGAGCGCTCACTCTTTCCCTCGGCTTTTGCTCATCTCGCGATACGCAATGGAGGCTTGTAAGTATTGTTCCAGATTCCAGGAAGTCCTTGCTGGTGAGTGGTCCATCAGATATGTCAAAGAGATTGCTTGGAATGGTAGAACAATGACCAAGGATAGCGCGATGAAAAGCCATCAGCCTCCTCCCAAATGGCACCTTCACCGACGAGATTCTATAGTGCTCAGAATCATGAGGATTTTCCCGAGACCGAGGTTGCATTGTTGCCTTTGGCCAATGACTTGAACAAAACACATAAATACGCTGTGTGAAGACGCAGCGGCGTGCAACGGCAGAGTATGGCCTGTCTTGACCGCTTTTCGAGCAAGATAGCAATCCTGAAAGGTCTTTGATGATAAGGAGCAGAAAGAGACGCAAAACGTACAGCTACAGACAGAGTAAGCGGCCAAAAGTCAAGATCCAAAGCATTATGTCATCAGGTTGATCTCAACTTCGCTCTCACATCTCAACATCACGACAGAATCACTTCACAGCGAATCAGTCACCGCACGTGCTGACTGAGTTTCACACTATGTTAGACTCGCGAGATTGGTATCTCACTGCCCAATCCGATGGCCTCACCTGTGTGGGGCACGTATGTGATATCCTGCATGTACCTGGAAGCTACGGCACTAACCATCAGCTGTGAAAACACTCTGTATGCGCGAGTTGAGGTCTATAAGCGGGGTCAGTAAATTGGCGATCGAGATTGGTAAAGGTGCCTATTCACAAGGAACCACTCCCTCTGCGTTCATAACAGAACTTACTGCACAACACCCCCAGAGGCAGGTGTACCGAGCACAGTCAATAAATACCGCAAACGTCTCTCTTCTATCCTGCTTTTTCTTTCTCACCTTTGACCACAGGAACACACACTGACGAGCAAACTGGTACGATTCTTGAGAAGACAGAGGCCATTCAGCATGGAGTTATCAATTTATCAAGTGGTGCAAAGCTCAGGTAACGTCTCAAACCTACAAACAAGTAATTGCAGACGGGTGTTCAATTCTCAGGCCTGCTATCGCTTTCAAGCAATGGCAGACCCTGGGATTTGATCTGAGAAATACCGTTATGTTGTGAAGCAAGTGTTCTACTTCTTACAAAGAAGATCCTTGCCCTCCAACATGGAACTTGATCTGGATAATACCAGCGAAAGGACTGCTTCTGTTTCCCTCGTTCCTACTATGAGGACGAGGTGTATTGACGAATATAGCTTGCTTCCCCCTACAACATACAAGATGACCACCGACAAGATCACTTTTCTGTCCAACTGGTCTGTGGCATTTGATGTTTGGAGGTTGTGAACAAAGGAACAGTGGACTGACAAGCTGAGATAGGCATGCCACCCCATACCACGTCCCCGTGTACCTTGCTCAGGCCAAGGGCTACTTCAAGGATGAAGGCCTAAAGGTTGCTCTCCTCGAGCCCAACGACCCCAGCGTACGTCGTTATCTCTAATGCTTTCTGAATTACCAAGTCTGAGCTACCCAGGATGTCACCGAGATCATCGGCAGCGGCAAAGTCGATCTCGGCTTCAAAGCCATGATTCACACCCTGGCCGGCAAGGCCCGCGGCTTCCCTATCCAATCCATCGGCTCCCTTCTCGACGAGCCTTTCACTGGCGTCGTGTATCTCAAGTCCTCGGGCATCACCACCGACTTCCGCTCCCTCATGGGCAAACGGATCGGCTATGTCGGCGAGTTCGGCAAGATACAGATCGACGAGTTGACCGCTCATTACGGGATGAAGCCCACCGACTACACGGCCGTCCGCTGCGGTATGAATGTCACCAAAGCCATCGTCAAGGGCGACATCGATGCCGGCATCGGACTCGAAAACGTCCAGATGGTCGAGCTCGCCGAGTGGTTGGTCGAGCAGGGCAGACCCCGTGATGACGTCCAGATGCTCCGGATTGATGAGCTCGCCGAGTTGGGATGCTGCTGTTTCTGCTCCATCCTGTATATCGGCAACGAGGATTTCATCGCCAATCACCCCGACAAGGTCCGCGCTTTCCTCCGCGCCTGCAAGAGAGCCACCGACTACGTCCTTGCTGCTCCAGCCGAGGCTTACGAGGAGTACGTGGACTTCAAACCCGCCATGGGCACACCCCTCAACCGTAAAATCTTTGAAAGAAGTTTCGCGTACTTTAGCAAGGACATGAAGAACGTGGCCCGTGACTGGAACAAAGTCACCAACTATGGAAAGCGCCTGGGCGTTTTGCCTACAGACTACACCCCCAACTACACCAATGAGTTTCTGGAGTGGAAGTTTGACAACGACTCCGAAGATCCTACCGGTGACCAGAAGAGAATGGTGGAGTTGCAGAAGAGTGTCGCCGAACAGGGTGGGTTTCACAGACTTGGGGATTTGATCAAGGGGTCTTTGGTTGATGCAAAAGCTTGCTTGATGTAAAGCTAAGCTTGTGACGATGATGGATTACCGGTCACAGTACCGCAGACTTACCTGCCATTCACTCTCTTCTATCAGTCGATAGACCAATATTACTAGCAGGTTTACTATGCGAACTAAAACAGATATCACTCTTACGACCTACCAGGATATCTATCTTTCTTATCCTAGTCGAGCTAGTCACAGACTACGCTTATGGTAAGCTTGTTCGTCCAGTATTTCATGTATAGCCTATTTTCTGCTGAAACCCACTGCGGCTGTTCCTGGTGTACTGAATTTCACTTCAACGAGTTATACTGAGAAAAAGGGCTCGCATTCGAATATCATCCCAACGAGGGTCCGAATGATGCGTACGACTACTCCCATGCTCTAAGAAAGCCACCTCACCGGGCATGTGACCGTATGCATTCTACAGCTGAGCTGCAGCAGCACTGCCACCGCCTCTTCGTATGATTATGGATATTTTCCACGACTGTATAAAGGCCCAACCAGACGCTCACCGTAAGCTCTTTAAATCGCTTTCTGTATCTCGGTCCATGTCTCGAGGGCTTTCCGGGGTCTCGACTGTACAGCCTGTGCAGCAGTGTCATCTGCCACGAACGACCAAATCGTGTGCCTTGTCTGCCGTGTTTTCCATCTCAAATAAGGGCTGATCTCATTTTTCATTGTTTTCTTCCATCCAGCTGGAACTACTGAACCATCCATAATGGCTGAGCTAATAGCCGTCTTCGCCACTCTCGTCGGTCTCATTGAGATGACAGTCAAAGGAATCGAGGTCTTTGCCCTGCAGTCTGTCCTGAAGTCCTTCACTGCACTGAGAGAAGAGCATGGCACCTTCCGAGCTCTGATATTGCTATTCCTCTTCCCCGACGCGCGCCAAGTGATGGATCGCATCGAGAAACACCTATTGCGATCCGAGCCAGAGAACGCGATGATAATGAAGAAGTCTCTAGCTGACGATTGTACTATGCTTGCGGTCGCTGTGAGTCCCCGCGCAAACCATCGTAGAAGATAACCTGCTGATCGTGTCTACTCAGGCTGCCATCGTTGCTCAGATTGCTATCACTGCATTGTCTCTGGATGGCTCAAATTCATTTCATTGGACAGCAGATGCTGCGTTTGTCATCAGCTTGGTAACTGCATCGCTCTCGGTTTTCTACGCTTGTCTACTTCAGCAACATGTTTCCGGCCTCTTTACACCTGGAGATGTAAAGACCTGGCTCAGCAAACCAGCATCGCCGACGGTATTGAGGAAAGTAGAAAGATTCACCTTGCAGTGGCAAGACTATCTTCGTTCGCAGAAGCAAGACCCAGAATCAGCCAGCGAGGAAATACACTTGCAACTTGAGAATTTTAGGAAAGACATCGAACTTATCTCGGAAACATCTCGTTGGAAGACGGCATCATTCAATGCGGCTTTCATGATCAAGGTCCCGTCGTTGTTGTTGAATTGGTCGGTCGGTACCTTCATCATCGGTCTTGGGATATACCTGGGCTGTTCCTGGATGCCTGACTCAAGCTCGACACCGCCGCGCAATGGCGCACTGGGAGTTCTGATTTTGTACATTGTCACGACGATCGGGGGACTGCTGCTTTATTTCGTAGCAAAAGTTTGCAAGTTTCTCGAGGGGTTACCGCTCAAGCGGCTGGACTTGATCAGCAACCGCGAAGACGACCCAGCTAAACCCAGATACGAGGATATGTTCACCTCTGACGCAACGGCAAGGGAAAAGCCTGCGGTGGCCGTCGCGACCGGCACCAGAGCCCAAGTGGATGAATATTACGGGGTTCCTGCTCATCAATCGAGCTCGTCCACAACGCAACAAGATGAGTCTGAAGCTAACGGACGTGTAACTAGCAATGCCGTCGATGGCTCGGGTGGCAATATCCAGCAGCCTGCAGAAAATGATACAGGAGAAGATCAAGGCAAATTTGCATCTGTCGACTGTGGCATTGGGCACAAAGCGCCGGATCAAAGATCTCCACGTCTGACAGGTGCTTCGTCCGAAGTCCCGTCTTCATGTGATCCGCTGATCGCGGCCCTGAAAGCCTCGATTGAAGCGCAAGAGCGAAGCACCGCGGTGTTGAATGCAGTCTTGCGTGCACATCAAGAGGCATTGGCAGCAAACCGGTCGATAGATATGCGGTGACTCCTACCTTCGTACTCGTTGACATACGACACCATCGTCGGTCGTCACACCGGTTCTGTCAATCGTTAGTTTATAGCTGTATATACTTGCTTCGTTGTCGAGGAGCAACTCATAACGCGTTTTTCGAGCTTGCTGACATTTGACCAGATGATGCCGGGAGCCTTTCGGCAAACGCTGCGTCGATTTCATGCCGCATAAATTGTCGTATGAGATATCTTCTTTCCTCTCGTTCTCATCATTCAGGCAATGGGGGACTGTGACTCTGTAGTAGAGATGGCGAATGGCCTTTCGGCGAGCACTTCGGTAACCCTCTAGACCGTCAGTGATAGCATCAAAGGTTTCCAGCGTCAGACCGTGCTTTGGGTACTGCAAATCCTGGTGAACAGTGATCTTGTTATTGCGCGATGGGCTGAGAACGAAAAGGGTGGGATATATTTCTCGATCTCAATGCCACCGCTCTCATATTCCGCTTACAGTTGCGCAAAGATGCGCGCGAGAATGCGACTATCTCATTGCGCATTCCAATACATAAATCACGAAAGAGGCGGATGAGTGACGATACAAATACTGGGAGGTTGGTCAATGAAGCGATACGGCCTTTGGCTCTGTATGAAGCCTCTTTGTATAATGCCACGACCCATCGATGGTGATCAATCCAGCCACATCAAATAGTTTATGCATTGGCGGGAGCCGTCGGTCAACTCATGACGAATCTTTTCGAGCTTGTTTTCGCCGGAAGGTTGCGGTGGAATTTTTTTTTTGAGCCGTGGCGCATGAAAAGGACCAAGGAAATCAAGCATGCTAAGGCTCGCTAAGCAATGATGTGATCAACAACTGACGGTTGAGAAGCTGTCATGCGTATTCATAGCCGCTGAACGGCTTTTGAAGATTGTCGTGTCGTCTTGCGACGCGCAAGAAGAATATCAGCATGAAACCAGTCAGCCTTTGCGACTATTTCAAGGGCAGTGAAGGAGAAAGATCGGACCGAGGGATGCTGCAGCAGGAGAAGGAGCGGGCTGGGGCCAGCGGCTGTCTTTTTCTCATGCGTCTCGTGTTAAGAAATCAAGATCAGCCACATACCCCTCCATGATTCGCGATACTCCGCAGATTGAAAGGTTCTATTGGACACCAAAGTCTCACACATTCCGCCTGCGCTTCCAACAAGGGTAAACAAAAAAGCGGGCCGTGGGATGCCGGATGAATGATGAGCAGTTGGATGTCCATCCAGGGCTGTGCAAAGGCAGCTTGTCGTTTCATGATACGGTACTCCGTACACGCACACTTCGTCATCACCTTGTTGCAGTGTGCCGTCGCAAGCTTCCGCTCTTCTCCATCTCCGAAGGCTGGGCTGGTCTTGCTGGACATTCTTTCGTCGCCACTTTCGCTGTCCATGAGGCTTGTCTTGCCTTGACCGTCGCTCTTTCATATCGTCGCATGATAATACCCGTCTCAAGATGAAGTCGAATTATTCGTCATGGCTGCTCAGCACGCTGTGTACGCTGAGTCTATACTCCAGCACAGCGCACCTCGGCTCGGCGCTACAACTCGAGATTACCAGTCCTGGTAAGAGGCCAACCATGTTGCGACGCGACACGGCCGAAGGCTGATGATGGGCGCACAGATTCAATCAGGACGACCGCGGGTGATATCGCTTACGACTTGATGTCGTACTATACTGGCAACAGAACCGGAGATGTTCCTGGAAACCTGCCGGCGCCGTACTACTGGTGGGAAGCGGGTGCCATGTTTGGCGAAATGATCGAATACTGGTACTATACCGGAGATTCGACATATAATTCCGAGGTCATGCAGGCCATGTTGCACCAAGTCGGAGACGACAACGACTACATGCCCAGAAACCAATCCAAATCACTGGTATGCATCGTTCGAGGGTCGGTGATTGATGTGCGCAGAACGAAGGCTGATATGCGCTTGTATAGGGCAACGATGACCAAGTCTTCTGGGCCTTTAGCGCCATGACTGCGGCCGAACTGAAGTTTGAGAATCCCGGAAGTGGCCAACCGTCATGGCTGTCGCTGGCGCAGGCCGTCTTTAACGAACAAGCATCGAGATGGGACGCGGGCAGCTGTGGTGGTGGATTGCGGTGGCAGATTTTCACCTTCAATGCCGGATACGACTACAAGAACTCGGTGTCGAACGGTGGATTCTTCCAGCTGGCTGCACGTCTGGCACGTTACACCCAAAACCAAACATACGTCGACTGGGCAGAAAAGACATGGGAGTGGTACGCGGGATCACCGCTGCTCAACACCGAGACCTGGAAGATCAACGACGGCTCTAGTACCCAGAACAACTGCAGCGACGCCAGCCAGCTGCAGTGGACATACAACTACGGCACTTTCATAGCAGGAAATGCCTATCTCTACAACTACGTAGGTTTACTTCTTCCCGCACGCCAAACCCCATGCTAACAGCCCTGCAGACAGGCGACGGCAAGTACCTCGACCGCCTCGATGGTCTCCTCAACACGACGTTGCAGGAATTCTTCCCCAAAAGCATGGGAGATGGAATCATGGTCGAAATTACTTGTGAACCTCTGGGCAACTGCAACAACGACCAACCGGCTTTCAAGGCATTCCTCACTCGATGGCTTGCCGTGACGGCGCAACTGGTGCCTGAAAGATACGAACAAATCTTCCAGTACTTGCGCAAGTCGGCCGTTGGCGCTGCAGGACAGTGCTCTGGAGGGCAGAACCTCAGACATTGTGGTCGTGAGTGGAACACGACGGTATGGGATGGCATTCAAGGAGTCGGCGAGCAGATGTCGGCACTTGCGGCTGTTCAAGCGATGATGATGGACGCGACTGACCTGGCGGCTCCTGTGGGAGCGACGACTGGAGGCACGAGCAAAGGTGACCCCAGTGCAGGTACAGGCACAGGTAGCACAGGGGGGAATGCAGGCAACCCTGCCATTGACACGGACACCATCACGACGGGAGACAAGGCAGGAGCAGGCATCCTCACCACGGTAGTGCTGCTCTTCACATTGGTCGGAGGATCATGGGTGGTACTGGAATGATTGTAATGTTGGGAAACCGGAGTTAATCAGAGTTGTTTGGGACATTGGACATAATGAAGGAGCTGGCTGGCTGGGCTCCAGGAAGGTATGCACGGCGCAGACCATAGAATCGAAATTTTCGCGAGAGCAAGACAGGATGGTGATGAATGTAATGTGTGATGGCATGTTAATATGGGTGAAAATTCAAGGTTGGTCGCCAAGACGATAGCGTTGGTCGCGGTTACACGTCCTTCGGAGCAGGCGGACGAGAAGATTGTTCGACATTCGATATACCACCACGACCATGCCGCCACGACTCAATATCCTCTCCCGGGCATCGCTGTGCCAGCCCACGGCGCCACACTCGAGTGTTGCATCGCTTCTGCAGCCCTTCCTGCGGTGCGCACAGCAGCCCCAGCAACAAAGATGGGCTTCCATCCTGTCGTCGCTCTCGGACAACTCTGGCGCATACAACAAGAAGATCAGAAGGGGAAGAGGCCCGTCTTCGGGCAAGGGAAAGACGTCGGGACGCGGTCACAAGGGTCAAAAGGCGCACGGCAAGGTGCCGCGCAACTTCAACGGAGGCCAAACGCCCGAGGAGGTCGTCCACGGCGTGAGGGGCTTTGAGAACCAGTGCGCACTTCCTCGTCGGCGTGACACGCGCAGAGCAGATGGCTTATACGTGACTCTAGTTTCTCGGTCGAGATGGCGCCGCTGAACGTCAACCGCCTGCAGGAGTGGATCGATGCCGGCCGTCTGAATCCAAACGAACCCATCACCATCAGGGAGCTGGCCAAGTCGCGCTGTGTCCACGGCACCAAGGACGGCATCAAGCTGCTCGCTCGCGGCGCCCAGACGCTCAACACCCCCGTCAACATTGTCGTCAGCCGTGCCAGCGCCCAGGCCATCGACGCCATCGAGGCCGCCGGCGGCAGCGTCACCACCCGCTACTACACCAAGCCCTCCATCTCGCGCGTCCTCAGAGGCGAGACCGACCCCATCTACAGCATCCAGAGCGCCCCCTCGGAAACACCCCGTCCCCAGTTCAAGTACAGGCTGCCCGACCCCGCCAGCAGAAAGGACATTGAATACTACAGAGACCCTGCCCACAGGGGTTACCTGAGCCACATGCTGCAAGAGGGCCAGGGCCCCAGTTTGTTCTTCAAGACACCCGGCCAGGGCCGCGTCGACAGCAAAAAGGTCACGTCCAAGGGCGCCAAATCCGTCATCAAGGGCGAGAACAGGGTGTGGTGATTTGTGTAATAACAGCGACCCGTGTATCAATACCTTTTCCTCCTCCCCATTTGCCCCTGTTGCACGGATGACTGTTGCAAGTGAAACCGAGCCTCTCCTCTGATATTACGATATCCCCATGTAGATACACCCGTCTCCTGCTCTGCCGAAACACTCGTCTCCTCGACTCGTGCGACATGACGAATGCGTGTCGCCATCCTCGGATTGAACGGTAGAACGTGCGACGCGGTCTCGAAACACGCCGTGCTGATGGGAGCCTGAATCAAGCGTTGCAGCGAGCGGGCGAGTAGGGATAAGCAGAGACGAGACGGAGCCATACGCAAGGGCACCTGTCTTGGGCTCATGCAGGCCTCCTCCTTTCTAACCTACGGATTTGATGCAAGGCCCTTGACTGACGCTTGCAGCCATTTACCTGTTATGTATGGGGAGGCACCAATGTATGTGACTGGGGAGTAATGTGGTGTGCCATGTCCCTGAAACGTGCATTTCACATGTTGTTGGTCTTTTTTGGCCAACAACCGATAGCAAAAAAAAATGCATGGGCGGCCAAGGGCCTCAAAAGTTATGAAAAAAAAAAACCCCCCAGTGCTTCGCTTGCGGGAAACAGAAGCCAGTTTGGTGAGGGAATATGCAGATGCAAGCGCGTACATGGGTACATGCATGTGTGGATTTGGGCATGCGCGACAAAGGCAAGCTTCTGCGCCGGCCGGGGCCTGAAGGACTGACTGACTCTATTGCAGCAGGTCCAGTCCGGGCTGGAATGGCTGCGCTGGCTGGCTGGCAAGTGAGATTACGAGAGAGATGATTGCAAGAGCTACTGTACGTCCTTTTTTTTTTCGCCCGCGCTACACACCGCCAGATGATTTGATGCCTGTCCGTTTGCCGATACGATACGGGAAGAGGAGGCGGCGGGCGGCGGCGGCGGCGGCGAAAAAGCCTTGTTGCTGCTGCTGCTGCTGCTGCTGCTGCTGCTGCTGACTCTGCCTTCCGTGATCGAAACCCGCGGCCTGCGCTGTGTGACCTGTGACAAAGGCCCTTGTGTGCGTGTGTGTGTGTGTGTGTGTGTGGCACGAGCTGAGGCGGCACACAGGGGGGGTGGTGGAAATGTGTGGCTAGAGAAACCTGGTAGTAGAAAAGCATGGCGAGTTGGGTCTGGCCGCAACACGCTCATCTGACCGATGGCAGATGGAAAGGATTTCTGATTGTTGTTGTTCGTTTGCATCATGATATCGATAGTCTCTTCTTTTTTTTTTTTCTCCTCGTCTCGTTGGCAGATCGAAAAGGAACACGCACGTCACGAGAGACATGGTTACCGGTCCTTCCCAGCCGCCCAATCGCTCGTGTGCACTCGAAATGTTGATCGAGCAACGTTGCTGCTATCGAAGCCCACTGGGATTGCGTGCTTCCCTGCTTGTCTGGATGGAAAAAAGCGGCGACCAAGGATGCTGCAGGCTTGGATGGATCGAAACCCGCTTCTCAATTCACCTCGGCACGCCGAAAACGAACAAATCGATCTTCAACACACCTGTGACCAAACGTCCTTCTGCCACGTAGAGAAACATGTGTATCTGTACAATCTTGGAACACTATGCGTCACCAGTCACCACATCCCCTTCGTATCCCCACCATCGAATCGTCAAGAGCGCGCGAGAGAGAAAAAGACTCTGATTTGATTGGCTTTTGATCCATTTTGCTATGGTTTAAGAGAACGGGGTCGTCGTTGATGTTATTGAGATGTGGTCATCTGGACTGGTACCAAGCGCAAGTTTTGGACGATTTTTCCAAACGCAAACGCCTCTTTTTGGTTTTTGTTTCTCTTCTTTCGCTTTTTTTGTTCCTCTTCCTTTTCGTCGCTCAAATGAACCACATCGGCATGGTGCAGGTCATGCAGGAGGGTTTGTGGACCGAGGAAATCGGAATCCACAATGCGCCATACAAAAGCCAAGGCTGGACAAGGTCTGAACCGGCATTGAGCGACGATGGGCAGCAGCCACACCATCTGATACGTTGAATATAGGTACGTGGTCTTGTGGGTTTTTGTTCCCTGTTCACATCGGGATCCTTACCGGCAACCCAACGAGCCGGTTGCAGGAGAGAGGAAGGCACACGATGATCGCTCTCTTCGGAGGGTTTATTGGCATGGATGACGGGACTAAGTAGGCGCGGCTGGCTGCATAGACATGAAGGAATGATCGCTCCCGTAGATGGGAACTACTGTTGTCTGGGTTTGGCTTTTGGATATTGTCACTACTCAAACGTGTCCACTCGGAACGAATTGGCAATATGCAGGCTGCAAAGTAAGGGGCGGATTCTTCTGCGCCCACCTGGTGTTGGCGATGAGACAAGCGGCGCATATTTGAGAACAGGACATCGAGCTTCCTTCTCGATGCCTGCAAAGAAACTTCCGCGCCCTTCTGCGCAGTCGGTTTTGTCATACAAAAAGTGGCTGAGCGTCGCGGATCCTACGCTGATGCCGGTGCGATGGACCGACAAAGAGACGACGTGCCCGAGATGGACTTAAGTGGATTCTGTCTGAATCTTCTTGAAATTTTGGCCCTGGTACCCGACAACTGGGGACGTGATTTCGACAAACCAGACGCCGTTTTGTGCAGGAATCCTTTTCCTGTGATTGACGCTGCTCGTCGGCATCACTATCGAAAATAAATCACGAATCCACATCGCGTAGCATAAAGCTTTTTTCTGTTTCTGGGCCAAGGAGAGGTGTGTGCGGCACGGAAAGGGGAGCAGCAGAGGCAAGGTGGAGAGAGCAATAAGATGCAGGAATGAACGTCGCTGATTTACTAACTTCAAACTTCAAACTAGCCCACATGACTTTGATCAAAAGGAAAAAATAGGAGAGGCGCTGTACGAAACCATTCTGCGCTGCCCTTCCTCCTTCCAAAATGCACTAGTGAGAAGCAAAAAAACGGGCATGGCATGCATTAATTGGTCTTGTATGCGACTGGCGGCCGTCCCGGGAGCAAGATTCGGCTTGGTGACTTTGTCTTTTGGGTCCTTGCCTGATGTGCTCCACCGCTGCACCCCGTCAATCCGTCCCGCCGCGCTTGCCCGTGCGGCATCTCTTTTTTTTTTCCCTGGATGAGTCGTATGGCTGTCACAGGCTGGACTGTCGGACACGATCAGACGCAAGCCAGCCGACGGCGGGCCATGCAAAAGATTGACATTACGAGTGCAAGCAAGAGATCGATGACTTTTGACCTTCGTATGCTGAATCCTTGATCCGCCGGCGCTCGCTACGGTTGCTGCACATTCGGTCGCTTCTTTGATGACGCATTTGTTGATGATGATGATGATGAAGAGACCTTCCTGTCGCTGCATCACAAAATCTTTCGAAACGCGAGTCGCACACAGGGACAGGGTAAAGCACAGGCTCTATCTAGTGCCCCGCCCTTGACCAGTCTCAAACTGCGCCCGTAAAAGCATACGCTGGAATGTCATCAAATCAACGGCAGGATGATTGAACGCGCTCCCACGAGGGCATCTTCCAGATCAATCAAGTTTACCCATTCGGAATAGCGCATCCATTCCCCACACACTTTGTCACCACTGCCCAGACTAAGCAGGCTGCCCTTGTCGCTAGTCCTTCGGATGTACGGGCTTGACGAGCCTTGGGGCTCACTCATCAGATTCGTCCTTCATGAATCGTGATATGAAATCACTCGTTCCTCGTTCCTCGGTATCAGTTTGGGACACGAAACAGACAAGGTTCTTGGAGGCGCATCTCGTTTTGATAATAGGGCCCGCTTCTCAACTGTGTGGCTTGTACGCAGACAAGGACAGTCGTGTCAGCTGCTGTCTCGGATAGCCCGCCGAGTGGGTACAGGCAGACAAACCGTACAGTACCTGTACTCCGTACTGCTGATGGTTACTGTGCAGATGCCTGCAACCAACAATGTCCGGTGCACCACCACCAACATACAATCAAGTCGGGAGGTGGCGACATTATTATTACTGCAATTCCAGCGACTTGATCATACCTTGTTTAGTACATCCGCCCGTCCAAGGCTGATGCAGACACCGGCCGCAAACAAGCGACAACGGTTTTTCACTGTTGAACCTGCTGATCGTGATATGGAGACCAATCGCGGTCACGCAAGGCGCCTAAATTCCCTTGAATGCCGCGCGCGAGTGTGCACCGCTGGCTTGCACATACCAAGGTTCTGCTCCGGCGACATAATGCCGTCTTCCAAAGCAGCCGTTCAATTCTGCTCGAGCCAGCAGCTATGTACCAAGACATGAGACGCTTTCGATTCAGTGAAGAGACAGCCGACGAAACGATATCCTTGACTCGTCCTCGCTTGAATAGACTTTGTGTATCACCATATTCGTTTTCTCCAAAGCAGCGTGTTTGGTCAGGCAAATGTTAATAATGAAGTGTGGTCCGGGAGATGGATCCAGATTCCTCGCTTGGCGGGAAACAGGCAATGATTGGCAGTGAAAGCCCCGGCGTGTGGTACAGCCAGCGAACGGTTTTAAGGAAGCAGATTGCAATAATCGCCGTGCCATCTGCACAACGCGTGAGCAAGACAAAGATAGCTTTTCGCTTGCCTGAATGCCACCAGCGCAAGTGCGTCTTGGAAGGCGAATCAGGACGACACCGTGACCAGTCTCGGCTCGCGGCAGTTACGAAGAGGCTTACGAAGAGGCATGAGCTACTCTTTTACGGACGAGTGCCGCGCCCTCGGCTTCAGAGACAAATTCCAGAATGATATGATTGCTTACTCGAGACCTTTTGTTCAAATTAGAAATGGTGGATCTCACTTAGCATGTACGAGTAGAAGCAGAGGGGGCGCAAGTCTAACGCCCGGTCGGCAATAATAGAAAAGGAATGCCAAATAATGCTAGGCATCGGCCTGGTGCTTTGAATCGTCTCAGAGCAGCATCAGGATCCAGAGACATAGATGCATACGTTCTCGGGCAAGTCGGATAGATAGTCGTATCGCTTAGTAGGCTTTTGTGTGGGTCGATGTATGCAAGACGAAGGCACGAAGCGCGGGGAGGTTTTGAGATACGGACTGGTCCGATTAAATTAGCTCGCCAGCCGGCAGCAGTTTGAGTGAGTATAATTTTGCAGCCTGTTGCGAAGGCGGTGGTACCAAGGCCGTGTGAGACGGACTGAGCCAGCCAAGCGTCGTCGTCAGTTTGCGTGCCCCGTCGCAGACTCGCAGCTAACGTAACGATGGCTTGTTTCCCTTGCAAGGGTTTTCTTCTGCTAAGTGAGGATTTGATTGTTATTTGCCGGCCCTTCTTCTGGGTGCCAAGTTTGGCGTGTGGTTTGGCGAATCAGAGGCAATGCAGCGTGCCCTTGTCTTTGATGATGAGAAAGATGCTCGAGCCGCACAAGCCGCGGAGGTCATGCACACCCGCGTCTGAGCAAATATGTATGTACAGCGGTTATGCGTGGATCGGGAGCGAAGGGGATTTGGGAAGGAAGGTCACTCATGAGTGCATACATGGTTTGTTCTTGAAGTCAATGTCGACGCGCGTGGGCCGGCCAGCCAGCCAGCCAGCCAATACAATTCGACCGTGGTAATTGATGGGGCGCGGGCGACCCGACGGATGTCGGCCTGACCAAGCAACGCAGCAGCACCAGCATCAGCAACCGCAAGGAGCAGCGGCACGGTGGTCGGCGGTGGTGGTGGTGGCATCGTATCACAATTTTCCTGCTCGCGAGGGATTCGTGTTGGTCGGGCCGGGCGGTGGAATAATAATGCCAATCTCTCTAACCCAGGGGCAGCGCAGTGCTCCTTGACGATGATACACCCTAAAGGTAGAGACGGCCCAATGCGGAATGCCCTGAAGCGGAGCTGCGCTGCCGGGGGGGTGCACGCCTTCCTTTGGCTGATTACTTTGCCAATATCCGCCGGCCTAGGTGCTTGGACCCAGGTCGGCGTGGATCTGATGTCAACGTTTTGGCCTGACCGACCCTCTTTTTCCTTTCGCATCTGCGCCTCTTGCGGTCAAGGTCTTGGAGGTTCCATGTCTGGAACCTACCGACCATTGATTCACACTTCACGCCGGGCAATCCTCATGAACGTTTGCCCAGCTCCGCCGGGCTTTCCGCCATGATCACCGGAAGAACAGGCCTGCTCGTTATTGCTGGCTGCCTGCGTGCATCCGTTATGTACCCTGTGCTGCTGGTGCTTGACGAGTGGCCTCCACTAAACTCCGCAGTGTCATAACTATCATGGATTAACGTTTGGTCGTCGTCGTCGTCGTGGCCGCCGTCGTCGTCTTCTTCTTTTGTCGTGGTTGCTGTCATACCTTCTGCCTATTACCCTGCATACCTGACCTTCACTCCCACCAGTCGCTCCTTGCTTGACTGTCCACACCTCCCCCACCTGGATAGCACGAGCCTCGACCGTGCCTTGTTGTTGCCTCACTTTCCCTGGGTTATGCAATAGTCTTGCTTGGATCTGCTGGCTCACTTTTCGCCCATGACATTCGTCTTTTACTGACAGCAATCCTGCACATCCCAACCCAACCTGCCTCATGCTGTCCATGTATCCGCCGCCGGGCATTCACTTCCGCAACCCCTTCGTCGACACCAGGACTTCGCAAGCCTTTGGCCACTACAACTTCGACTCCGACGTCCAGTCTCCGTCCGGCTCGACCAAGCTGCCCTTTCCCGCAGAGAAGCCCCTCACCCCACCGCCGGACATGAACAGCGTTGCATCCCATGTGCAGCCTCCTCAGTACAACTACTATGGAGAGCGATCTGCTCCCGCTCCTGCCAAGTACGAGCAACGCAAATATGAGCAACCAGTCTATGGCCAGAGCCAGAACCAAGTGCACCTGCCCAAGCCAGATGTTGCGAGGCCGCCCAGTCCTGTCTACCAACCACACCCCGTACACTTCACCAACCCTCAGGCCCTGAAGCGGGATTCTCACATGAGCGCCATTGCTCCTTCGCTTCAAATACCACGATCTGTCAACAACAGCCAAGGAAGCATTGCCGAGTTGGCGGCACAGGTGGGTGATGTGATCTTCAGGCGATTTCACAACGAGTGCTGACCAAACCCAAGATCACTTGTTTGTTCTGGTTCGAGAGCTCTGTTACGCTGGAGCGTGCTGAAGACCCTTCAACGACCTTCAATGTTCAATCGCTCGTATCCGAGGCCATTCCCACGACTGGCTTCCGCAAATGGGTCACGACGATCCTCTCGACAACCCAAGTGACTCAAAACGTCATCATCCTCGCCCTCTTGTTCATTTACCGTCTCAAGAAGCTCAACCCCAGCGTCAAGGGAAAGCCTGGCAGCGAATACCGTCTCCTCACCGTGGCACTCATGCTCGGTAACAAGTTTCTGGACGACAACACATACACAAACAAGACTTGGGCCGAGGTCTCGGGCATTTCGGTGGCCGAAGTGCACATCATGGAGGTCGAGTTCTTGAGCAACATGAAGTACGCTCTCTTCACGTCGGCCGAAGAATGGGGCCAGTGGCAGAACCGCCTTGGACGATTCGCCAGCTTCTTCGAGAGGGCATCCAGACCCATGCCTCAGCTGCCGCCAACTTTGCCTTCGCCACCTGCTTCGAATCACGCCTCGCCTCCCTACTACGCTTCCACCGCACCTGCTGCCGGCTCTTACTCGCATCACCCATCTCCTCTTGGTCTCGTGCCCAACTTGGCCACACAGCCCGCCTCGCGCAAGAGAAGCCTGGATTGCTACACCGAGCCTCCCGCCAAGCGTATGGCTCCTTCTTACGTTCCGCCTCCAGCTGCCTCTACCGCACCCAGTCAATCACACTACATCCCTAGAGTCACGCTGCCGAGCCTCGCCATCTCACAGTCTCAGGCTCAGCCTCAAGCTGCTCATCAATTACCGCCCCAGCTTCCTCCACTCAACTACTCGCACCGCCCACTGGGTCCCGTGTCTCAGCCTCCGTCAACCTCGTGGACTCAAGCGCCATCCATTCCTCCTCCTACCTCTCACATGACCTCCACTCCTGTTGGGGTCTCTTCGGTGCCTCAATCTGCAACCCAGTCCAGACACCAGAGCCCTTTTCCCGGCTCTGCTGCCGTCTCGCCTACCGATGGACACTTCCAGCCTGCAGGACAGACACACGTCTCTCAGCTGTCACCTTCTTTCTTTCTGGCTCAGCGTAACAGCCCTTACCGCCCAGTCCGTGGCGTCTCGACCCTGCTTGTTCCCCCTCCCTCTCGTGCTCTGAGCCAGCCTCAAAACGTGGGTCGTGAGCAGATGCACTACCAGCCGCTCGGTCGCCCACAGGAACGTCAACAAGGCCGCCTGCCTTACATTGAGAGTCAGTGGTTCGAAGGTAACCCCACGTCCGCCGACCAGTGGTACTCGCAGACCCAGCAAAACCATCTTCCTCCCACCGCCTTCTATGGCAGGGTCTAAACATCGTCACATTTCGACTCGCTCCTAGCTCTTGTTGAGCTGGACCTTGTCGAGAGAGTTTCAATTCTTCTGTCACATATTGTTATGTGGTTTCCTCCACATTTTTCTATTTTTCATCCACTGTCACGGCTCATGCATGCATCGCATTTGCATCTACTCGGCGTTGTTGCTTTTTTTTTTTTTTTTTTTTTTTTTCTGGAATGGATTCACACCAATGGCTGTTCACAGAAAGCGATGCATTTTCACGCGGCGTTTGATTTTTCCCAGCACGATACCACCTTTTCCGTCAGAGTCGTAGCTATTGTTTCATACATTTTCGGCATTGCGGATGGAGTCTTATAAAGGTCGAGAAGCATCATACATTTCTGTGCTTCGAGGGCCCAGATAGACATTGCTTCAATCAAACTCTTTGCCAAACATGACTCCTGCTTGCAGCGGCACGGAAATACTCGAGGAGGATCGTAGGCAGCAATTTAACAATCGACACGTAGTTCATGCTGCTGGCCAACATCTGCAGGTCGATATCCGGCATATACACGTTTCGATAAGAACGATTCGTGCTGTTGTGAGTTGTTGAGCTGGTGACCCTGTTGTAGGCTTTCGCTCTTCGTGTGCGACGTGAGTTTTTGACAACGATGTTTGCTTGACTCAATGTGAACTTTATTCATGTTACTTGAGTAGCTGACTGATGGTATCTCTTTGATTTGGAAGTCTTTGAGGCAGGTCAGCATGGTCTAGAGTAGTATGCGTGCGTGAGCGCCAAGTTTCGACATGGTCGGTGATCTTTGACAGGAACTCTTGTGTGAACCCTTCACCTCGGGTTGCCTCTCCTCCCATACTCCAACTGGACCGGCGTGATCAAGCTCCAAAAGCTATTTTGCTGTCACGTTGTCTGGCAAGAGGTCTTCTTTGTGAGTTTCCATGGCGCTCTGCTCGGCTTGTCCGTCGACAAAATCTTCTGTGGCCATGTCGCTGGCTCAGGCACCACTCTGGTCATCCACACCGAAGGACAGCTTTCACCGACCGTATCACCAATAACTTTGATGTGTCTGTCCTCATTCGTGCTGGATCTAACTCATAAGCCATTGATATGGAGTGGAATTTGCGTGAAAATTACACGGCCAAAAAAGTCAAGTCCACCTCGGTGACACATCATAAAAAGATGCGTTTTTCCCTCTTCGTTTCTCTCGTACAATCAAGTTTCTCCAGCACAAACAGATTTCTCCAGCAAGCGGACTCTTGTCAGAACACCAGCTAGTCCACTGCACGGCAGTTACGAAGCACAGCGTACTTTCCCGCAAAGATACCTTCGACCGACACTCCATCACATCTCTACCTCAGACATCACTTCCTAACCCGTTCGGCACTTCCTGGATCATCTAGAACCATGTCCATGTCCTGCGCAATGCCGTCAACCACCAGCGACCAGGGACACTCTCCAATCTCAACCTTACCAGTGGAAGTGTTCGAGCAGATTGTGGCAGAGGTCGAGCCAGTAGACTTATCAAGCATCCGTTTGACTTGCAAAGGATTCTGCGCCACTTCCACAGAGCAGTTCAGCCTCCGCTTCCGGTCACGACGTTTCATCTTCACACCATACAGCATGAGAGCTCTCGTGGACATTTCAGCACACCCCATATATGGACCCCGCCTCGAACAAGTCCTCTTTGGTACATACCGTCTCAACCGCCTGAGGCCTTCAGATTCGCCTCGCCTTTCTGGCAGTCAACTCCGAGCCATTTGCGAACACAACTCTCTTGCAGCCGAACAGGAGGGTTTTATCAAGTCTGGCGAGAACGTTAAGCTCTTGTCCCAAGCTCTGTCGAACATGGAGAATCACCGTTCGACCATCAAGCTGGGAATTTTCGACGACGTCCTGAACTGCATGGACCAAACATCAATGGATAATATCACGACCGGATTCGGCTCTATCAAATCATACAGCGACATGTTCCAGTTCAACTGGTCGCGTCAATCCGCCGCTACACTGATGGCTCTAACGGAAGCCACAAAGTCTTCCAAATTACCGCTCACCGACCTGCAACTTAGTCTTTGTCACGGGCCCGCTCTCCAATATCTGCATTGGGATTGCGATCGTGAGGAGGACTGGAGCCGTCTGGACCAAGCAATCAAGGATCTCCTCTCGCCAAGTCCCGGCATCTTCAACCCAAATATCAAGATCGACATTCACTTGGAAGGTGAAGTCGGTGTGTGCATAGACACAGCAAAGCACCAAATTTCCTTCAGGAGTCTAGGGATCGCAAGGAACGACAGTCCCAAACACAGCTTTGAGGGCTTTGCTGGAACCATCGGGCGTATCCTGAAGCACGAATACTTTCAAGAGGTGGAATTACGCAACTTCAGCATAGCGTGGCAAGACTTTTACAGGCTGATAAGAGGAAAAGCACGCACGCTGCAAAGGCTGACAATGACGGATGTCAGTCTCGAGGGCGACCACTACTTCCACCCCTTCTGGACGATACTCAAAAACAGGCTTCACCTGGACAAGTTGGTCCTGGAGTCCGTGACAAACTGCAAATGCGGCAATTGGGAGGACAAGGTGGACAACTACCACTTTGTCAAGGACAGACTGGAGTGGCATGGACAACGCCAGGTCCGCGAAGGCATGGATGCCATGCTCTACAAGGAGGACAGGGACTTATTGGAGGTCAATCACACCTACGCCAACGAACCGGAAATCGTCATGGAAAAACAAAAGTGCCTGGCTCGCCGCTGGTGGGGCTCACGCTACCCGGCAAATCTGAGAGCTGCACTGGAGGAAATCGAGGCCGATCCGATATGGGGTCCCAGTGATTGGTAGAGGGGTCGGGAAGCATGACCAGTGTATTTTCTTATAGACGAGCTCTTGTGTTTTACTACCTTCTGAACTGTTGCGTCTGTACGTCCCCGTTGCGTTCTTCGTATGAAGTGATGCAGATCCGAGTATCTGTCTCGACTGCCATCTCACTCGTTATCTGCAGTATATCGACCAAACTCGTCACGAACTCGAAAAAAACGGCAGCGGTGACAAGGGATACTTCGACCCGACACCCTCCCTTTTCACGGAAGCAAGTTCGAGCATTGACAGACGACCACGAAAGAACGCGTCCGGCTGCTTGCTTCCACCAGCTTCGGAAACATGATACTCGGAAAACGCTCCTCGAACTATTGCTTTTTGTTTTTGGTTTTTTGAACTCACTTCCTCATGACTCTACAGATATGGAATTTTTACTATCAGTTCATCTGCTGTGATTGTCTCGTGTGATAATATGTCTCTCGTGCTCGCTCGTCGATGACGTGACCCTGTTCAAACCTCTGAAATGTGCTTTCCGGGCTATGAACGTCGAGTGCGATGGCTATACAACCCTACTTTGTGGATTCTTTCCATTGAATGTAATGTACTGGGCTCAAACGCCGACCTTTTCACAATCACTGGTCAACGAAGATCGCATTTACCCAGCACAAAATTCAAGACATCACGACCAGTGCAACCGCAGTGTCGGAAATGAAGAAAATTCATCACAATCAAAAGAACATGTATACACAAGAACTTATTTGTCAGAATCAATCCTCCTTATCCCTATCCTGCACGTCGTCCCTGAGCAACTGGTCGCGACTACCGCCAGGCGACGCATCCTGCGTGCTGACGACGTGAAACGAGAAATCCAACTCACCGACCAACTCCCTGATATCCGCCAGCAAAGCCTTGAGATCGTCGCCGATGCATTTGGTCGAGATCTGCATGACCGCAAACGCCGCGAAACCGGGTTCGGCCATGTGGCGCACAGACAGGATGCTGGCGTCCAGCGACTCGAGTTTGGCACTGAGGCGGTAGGGCTCCGGGTGTTGGAGGTAGGGCGGTAACGGTTGCCCGCTGGCGACCGAGGCGGAGAGTAGGGAGAGCAGGGTTGTGGACTCCTTTGCCGTGACGTCTGCTTCCTTGACGAGGCGGCGGAAGTCGTTGAGCCATTGTGATTCGGAGCCGTCGGACTCGGCGTTGCGCATGTCGGAAAAGGTCTGCGAGGCGTAGCTGAGCAGCGATGCAAAGTTCAGGATATCTTGGATGCGTCCGATGATGCGGTCGTATTTCTTCTGCGGAAAGCGGCCACCAATGGGCACGTCGAACTTGATGAAGCCCGAGTGCGTGCGTAGGCCTTGTAACAGCAAGACTGTTTTCGAAAACACCGTCTGTCGAATTTTTTCGAGTTTCTTGGCCGGGTTTTCCTTGTCGTTGAAGCTGTCAAGAGTTTGGAAGTCGCCCCTGATTCGGAATTTGACTGTTTCGACAACGACTGAGTAGTAGTTGGCGAGGAGATATAGAGAGGAGCCTAGATTCCGACGCAGCTCGGAGTGTTCGGATATGGGATAGGGAAAGACTGTCCACACCCAAGCCACGAAGATACCAGCGGCAACGGTGGCGAGACGGTATGGCGCGAGCTCGTAGATTGGATAGTAGGCTTGGCCGTTCGATTCCGAGGCTGCGATGCCAATCTTTCTGACCTGCAATTCATAGCCGATGATGAGGGTATTGGTGACTGAATAAATCATACCGACAGGAATGAACCGCGGAAACTTAAGGACGATAAAGAAGCCCCATGCGACAAAGAACCAGAAAAACACCAGTACACCCGCGGTGTGTCCGTCGACGATATACCAGATGATGAAACTGGTTACCATTGCGGAAAAGGTGCCGATGATACGAAGCACGAAACTGAACAGACTTTGCCCGGCTGAAGGAGACATGCTGAGACCTACCATGATCTGAGCCCAGAACAATCGCTGTCTGACGTAGAACGTCTGCGTGTCACGAAGATATGCAACAATGGCCAGACACATGGTGGCGCAAGCGGCCCTGAAGCCAAAGACAGCCGCCGGAGAGCGGAGGAAGTGGGCGATTCCACGGATACGATCCCCGAACCTTTCCCAAGCATTGCTGGGAGGCAGGTGCTCCGGATCTTTACGTTTGTTGTAAGCATCACCGAGATATACGTTAGATGCCCGGTTGCCATCCTCATTCATGCCGTGCTGATCGTCAGTATAAGCATCTTGCTTACGGCTGTAGGCCGACACAAGCCATTTCTTCAGGCGTTTGACGCCAGGCACGATCAGTCTCTTGCGACCCAACTTGCCGCTTTCGACCTTTGCATCTGCGAATTTAACAAAGTCATGGACTGTCATGGCTATCGAGTCCAGGAGAAAGTCCACCTAGAGCAGGTTTGTCAGTATGCTGAGTATTCTCCGCTATTGAAGTTAGAACATACGTAAAGAACAATGTAAAGTCTAGCCCTATACTTCTGGCGCTCCTCGTTGTGCTTAACATTGTGGTACCAGTCAGGAGCAGCGAACTGTGCCTTTTGCGGATCTTCGAAGAAGTCTTCAGGCAGTGTGAAGCCTCTCAATTCGCACCACCGTCTCAGTAGATGACGCTTCTGACTGTGATATTCATGGACCCGCTTGAAGTGGTAAGTTTGAAAGGCCTTCTCACCAGGGTGAGGGCGATCGCCTTCGGCCTCTGCATCGGTCTCCCTTTTTGGCGGTTTGATCAATTGCAGAGCGATGAGAACGTGCTCGAAGCCTTCATCTATGTCGCCAACGATTTTGGCAAATGGTTCTCGCATCGTTTTGAAGATGGCGTGCCAGTCCTGGACGGCCTCCATTCTGCTTCGCTCGTTGGGGTCATCAATCTCTTCGAGCGGTTTTTCTGAAGCAGGGTGATTCCAGTCTCTGTCCTCGGCGATTCTCTCAAAAACGTCAATGACACTGCTGAGACCGACTACCGGGAGCATGAGACCTCGCAGCTGCTTGAAGATATCTTGCAAATCATCCGGGCCAAGTCTGCCAATAGCAACCTCTCTTTTGGCAAAGGTGATGTCAATGGAAAGCTTGCCGTGCAGAGCAGCGAGTCCTGCAAGGGTGTCTTTGATGGCCTGGGCCTCGGAACTTCTTTTTGGCTTGTCTGGGAATTGAGAGTTTCTCCTTGGGAAGAACATGTCGCCTTTTTCCAGACTTTGTAGATAAGTAAGGTTGGCCTTTGTCATCTTGCGCAATGTCATGATGTATCCAGTGAACTCTTTGAAGACGATACCACGCATGGTGATGGGAAAGATGAATAGTGAGACTGCACCTCCAATGGCAAAGCCAGTCATGAAGGACTCGAGAAGTCTCTTGACAAAAGCAATTCCGGTCGTCATGGATGCAAATTGTGGGGCATAGACCATGCTTACGTTGGCGAAGATGGTTGCTATAATTCCAGGTATGGTGAGCTGAGGGTTTCTCGCTCTCATTGTGTTGATGATGAAGATTTCAAAGAACAGCCAGATACCACTGACGGCTGCGGCCGATGAGTTGTAGGTAGCTGTTACCGCGCCAGGAGAAGGGGTTCCACCGGTTCCAGGTCCACCGGTTCGTGCTGTGGTCTCGGTATGAAGTCTCGCCTGGACGGCACAGAAGATGGCGAGCAGCGCAATACACGATGCAAGGCACGTGGCCAATATGTTAAGGAGCCAGGTTTGTAGGAATTTGGACCTCGGCATGATGGCGAAACTCAAGATGGAGACGACACCGACGAGATATCCCAGCGTGGTATAGATTTCGGCGAAGTCGGTGGCCTGGTATGCTGCCAGACCTATTGTTGGAGCCAAAGCACCCCTGATGCCCAGTCAATGATATTGGACACGCTCTCAGCAGTGGGGCACTCACTTTGCCATGATCTTCATCGTGTTAACATCCAACTGTGTTTTGGCCCATAATGTCTGTGCTCTTTCTTTGATGCTAGGCTTCTTCGCCTTCGCCTTCGCCTTCGCAGCTTCTGTTTCTCCACCAGCACCTCCACTTTGGGTAGTCTTCTCGGAAGCGCCATTGGAACTCGGCGCAGCAGTGTGCGAGGATGGCGCGTCCGTTCTCGGGGAGGATGTTGAGGGCGACGGCGATGCTGAAGCGGATGCCATGTCGATATCCGAAGCACAGCTCAAGTGAATGATTCTGCTTTGGTCAATACACGCGCATGCTTTTGCCGCCTAGGTGTGAGCGAGACCGGATACATGTTGCACGCCAGGAAAATAACAATAGAGATTGCGGTGGGCAGCCGTGGCAGCCGTCCATTACGTCGAACGTGGTCAAAGCGCAGCGCCTTTCATGGGGTGGGGCTGGGGCGAAGATCTTCGGCAATCTACTCCGCTGATATTTGCTGACGCTCCATAAGCAGCCAATTGAGACCCGTCAAGTACAGACACATTGAGAGAGAGGATTGAAGTTTGTGACGGGGTATGTATAGTCGCACTCGAGCATGTTCAGTTACACATATGAACCGTTGCGGCGAGGTCGACCTGAATTACTTCGAGTGCATAGTCGGGCCCGCCTTCAGCCATCTGCCGGAGAGCCTCGAATAACCAAGAGTCTTTGATCGGTGCTGTTGCTTTGAGACAAGGGTGAGCAGCCGGCGAATGGGCACGTTCTGTCTGCGACGCCAACAAAGCGCCCTGATGTCTCATTCAGAGGTTGCGGTTATCATGAGAGTAGTCCGCTATTACCCATGCATGAGTACTGCCCTGGATTCTGTCCGAAGGCGGTATTCGCGCGGAAACGTCTTGATTGAGCGCGTCAAAGCCTTTACAGAATCTCGTCGTCGTCATCGTTGGCCGCGGCAGGGGCAGTGGCAGGGGCAGTGGCAGTGGCAGAGACAGCAGCAGCAGTGGTGTTGACGGGTGCGCCGGCCTGCTGGGCCTGGGGAGCCTCTCCAAGTTGCTTGTTGTCGTCATCGTCTTCGTCGTCGCCAGGCATAGCCGCGCCGAAGACTGATCGCCTGGTCGGAGCTTCACCCTCACTCATATCCTCCCAGTCCTGATCCACCGACTGTGAGGTCTTGGCCGACTTTGGTTGAATGCCCTTGCTCGTCTTGTCGTTCAGAATGTCCCATTGCACCTACTGGCGCGTCAGCAGTCGGCGCTGCATGTCTACGACGAAAGGACTACTCACCCTTCGGTCGTCTATCCTCTTGGCTCTCACGATGCTCTTGGCTCTCTTGGTCTGCACAATATCCATGTTCGCTTCAGCGCGTTCCATGCCCTTTTCTCTGCGCATGCGTTGGGTGCGGCTCATGGGCTTCTGCTTCTTTTTCTTGCTGATGCCGGCATCCTGGACTCCGATGTGAGGGTAGTAGTCGACCGAGTCTGTCGGGGCCTTTAACGAGGTAATGGACTTGTCGAGATCAATCGAGGGTGATGCGGCACGACGGGCGGCGCGAGAATGCTGAGATACCTCTGTCTTGTCGTGAGCCCTCGAACAACATGATACAGGGCCGGCCTTGGTTACTTACTCCTAGCTTTTGCCATTATGTGCTGTGTTGTTGGCGTGTGTCGTATAATATGGTCAAGATGGAATCGAAAAAAATAATGGAATGCGCAATGGTAAACGCCGGCTTAGCTCCGGGCGCGAAGTCGAATGGATCAATGCGCGTTGTTGGTCTCGAGCCAAAGGCAAAGACTTCAGTGTTTCTCGAAACTACCACGGTCGCATTGTTCCTGTTCAGACGGCGACAAATGCTTCACATGGTCGCATGTCTTTCGCCTTCCAAAACACGCTGCTGAAACACGACACGAGCGCATCATGGGCGCCGCATATCGATCCCCCTACGCATACCCTCCACAGCATTCTTCGTCGCTCGAACGGCTGTTTGCCTCTTCCAAGGGAGCCTGGGTCGCTGCCGGCATAGCAATTCTCTATCTCTGTTACACCTTTGCCGTCCCTTCGATACTGGCCGAGCTCCTCTGGAATGCCTTGGTCCTGATCACTCCTGCCAGCCTTGTTCTTGCCGTCGACAAGAGAAGAAATCCCGACATGTATCATGGAGCGACAAGCACCCAATCGAGTGGCGACAACTATGCCATCAAAAGCGAAGCGCTGAGGAGAATATTTGGTCTCGAGTCTGCCTCAGCCGCCGTGCTTCCTGGTACATCTTCACTGAGGAGAGCAAGTTGGCTCGGCGGGCTGACTGGCCGCTCGGACGCGCCTCCAGGCCTTGGAAACTGGGACAACTCGTGTTACCAGAATAGCGTTCTGCAAGGACTGTCGGCGCTCCAGTCCCTTACCACCTACCTTGAACACTCGGCCGCAACCAAATCGCAAGACACCTCAACAACTGCTGGCTCATTGCGCGAACTCATGGCTACGCTGAACGACTCTTCGAACAATGGCCGCCGTATCTGGACTCCGGCCAAGCTCAAATCCATGAGCAGTTGGCAGCAACAAGACGCTCAAGAATACTTTTCAAAGATAATGGATGACATGGAGAAAGAGACGGCAAAGCAATTCAAGGCTACCCCAAGTACTGCTGGACTTCAAGAGGTGGGCTCGCTCGACACGGTCAAGGCGACCGCATTGACAAAGGATGGCGGTGTTTCTGGTATTCACGACGCCACCTCCCCTCAAAGCAACCCTCTTGATGGATACCTTGCACAACGAGTCGCATGCACCAGCTGTGGATTCTCCGAAGGTCTATCAATGATTCCTTTCAACTGCATGACTGTTCCGCTAGGCAGGGATTACAGCTACAAGATTGAGGATTGCCTGAACGAATACACAAATCTGGAAGAAATCAGTGGGGTCGACTGTGCAAGATGCACTCTTTTGCGCACCAAGTCGCAGCTTCAGCACATGACGAGCGAGACAGACGGCACAACTGACTCGTCCGTGCCATCTGCTGTGTCTCTACCTCCGGAACTTCGCTCCATGATCCTCCAGAGATTGCAAGCGGTGGAGCAGGCTCTTGAAGAGGGCGATGTCTCTGACGACACGCTGACCAAGAAGTGTCAAATCCCAAAGAAAGCACGGGTATCCAGTACCAAAACTCGGCAAGCAGTGATCGCTAGAGCACCGCGATGCTTGGCGATACACGTCAACAGAAGTGTCTTTGACGAATACACTGGCGCTCAACGCAAAAATCTGGCCGAAGTCACGTATCCCAAGGTTCTCAATCTGGGACCATGGTGTCTGGGCGCTACGCAGAATGCGGATGCTCGGGAGGAGTGGCGTATGGATTCGACAAAGTCAATGATAGGGTCTTCTACTGATGATTCGCACTCTCAATACGTCCTCAGAGCTGCTGTTTCTCACTATGGTCGACACGAAAACGGACACTACGTTTGTTACCGCGAACACCCTGAACGTCTTCAATCATCTGAGGATACTGCCCCATTGAAACGAGCCCCTTCAAAATGGTGGCGCCTGAGCGATGATGACGTTTCTGCGGTTTCTGAGGAGCACGTTCTAGGGCAAGGCGGCGTCTTTATGCTATTCTACGAACGCATGGAAGAATCGGTGCCTGAAGCTCTCTCGGATGCTGTTTGCGTGAAAGCCCAGGAAGACAAAACTGCTGACGCGGCGGCGGGGGTTGAAACTGACCTTGAGACTGCCGAGATCAAAACAAATGAGGATGAAGAAGTTTCTTCACCTCAGACAATCATCGAAGCAGCGCCAGAGGAGGTCGAGGTGAATGAAGTCTTGCCGCCTGAGCCTGAGATCAAGAAAGTATCGACACCTCAGAAAATGCGGACAGCGGGCAAAAAGACGAAGCGCAGGAAGGGCGGCCTTTCATCGACACTTCAAGCCGTCGCTGCAACTTAGCTTCGTGGACGTTCTCTTTTTAGCATGGTGTTCGGGGTTTGGGGCACATAACATCTGATTGTGATTAGGCTGAAATGCTGCTCAGCCGGACCACAGACCTTTGATCACGATATTGGTAACCACTGCTTAGGTAGTTGATGATCATAATAACGACTAGATGCGTTTGGGCATCATTACTGCTGACATCCTGTTCTTTCTCTTGAATTGCCATGGGTGAAGCAGTGATTTGAATGAGTTCTGGATGGGATGGTCCATATCAATGTTTCGTTTTCCCTCAAGTGAATGCTCTGAGTCAATCATCTGCCTCTTGTGCATGCGTGGTCGTTGAAAGAGTTTTGAGAATTGCTTACGATCATCCTGATCAGCTCCGAATTTGAGAGGTAGTCAAAAGATATTCCTAATATGCGAGTATGATGTGCAATTTATTGGAAAGAAAGACGACAAGGTACAGAGCGAAGTGAGGTGTTGTTGCCTAATCCGGCTAGCCGGCTTTGCGCCAGTCGCTGATTGGACAAAGGGCTAAGCGAGCCAACTGCGAATTTTCGATTGAAAGTGTGCGCATCAACGCCTGAAGAAGACCGACCAGCGACTAACGACAACTCGCCCAAACCGACACAGTACGATATTGCTCCCTCTCGCCGTAGCCACACCCAGCATTGCTAACATCGATTTTCTGCAAAGATGGCCGCCGCAAAGAAGCATGTCCCTATCGTCAAGAAGCGTACGTCCGCCCACCGAAGGAATCACCGCATCCGAGACGCATCGAGAGCCGCCACCAAGACGACAAAAGACGAGCGGAGGACACGTCGCTGACAGTGATGGATTTGCAGGTACCAACCGCTTCAACCGCCACCAGTCGGACCGCTTCAAGTGCGTGGACCCCAGCTGGAGAAAGCCCAAGGGTATCGACAATGCCATGCGCCGTCGCTTCAAGGGCCAGGCCGCCATGCCCAAGATTGGTTACGGCTCCAACAAGAAGACCCGCCACATGATGCCCTCCGGCCACAAGGCTTTCCTCGTCAACAACGTCCGCGAGCTCGACCTCTTGTTGATGCACAACCGCACCTACGCCGCTGAGTACGCCACACCCCTCCCGACACCTTCTCGACAGCCCCTTTCTCGAACGCACCCCCGTTTTTCTGACATGCATACTTACAGGATCTCCCACGCCGTCTCCGCCCGCAAGCGCATCGAGATTGTCGCCCGCGCCAAGCAGCTCGGTGTCAAGGTCACCAACGCCAAGGCCAAGATCACCACCGAGTCATAAGCGGTTTCGTTTGGTAGTGGTTATTCGGATCTTTTCTTACGGCGCACGAGAGGAACCCAGTAGCGAACCTTGATTGACACGAAGGAACGGACTTGCAAAGGAACAAAACAAGATCTGGGCTTCTGTTGGTGGTCAATAGGGCGAAAGCTTTTTTTTCATCCAAAAAAAAAAAGAATTTGCAATGAAAAACAAACGCTTCGAGGCTACGTTGTGTCGCGGAAACCAAAAAGAGGGAATCTAAAAGACATGGCTTTATGATCACACTCGGGTGCCCTTTCCTTCGAGAATATGCGTGCTTATGGACTGCATGCCAGTACCACCTATCTTGTGGCTGAAGCTTGAAACTAGATTGGTTGTCGCCTCTGCTTCGTATCCCCTTGATCTTGACAGTCTCCCTGCAGACTACTTCTTTCATGCACTCCACCGTCACATCACTCTACCACACGGCTCTGGACCCAATAGAGACATCAAGATGTTAACAACGCGTCATGCACAATCAAGCGTTTCCATGCCTAGCACTGCATTTGTATCAGACATTAACTGCCTCGACCACAACTGTCAACCCAGACGTTACGGGTCGAACTTTTCCATACCGTGAACAGAAATTTTTCTATACCAATCTCCAAAGCAGATGTGTCAGCTCAAAGGACCCCACCCCAACCTCAATAACGCCAGAGCGCCTCGCTCATGCAAGCTAGCCAGCCGTAACCCATACCAGCTTTTTTTTCTCTCTTCGTTCCCGAACCTGTCTTGGACCTTTCAATCTACTCCTCCATGGCGTTGGCGTCTTCGACGGGGGTGACGTCGTTGGTAGAGTTGCTCCAGTAGGCCTTGACTTGGATTCTGAACTCGGCCATGGCGACGCCAAAGAGCTTCAACAGGGCGGTCTGATGGCTGTTGAGGGTGCGGCCCTCCTTGCAGAGCTCGTAGTCGCCGTCGAGCATGACGCGGCCCTTGTCGAGCTTGGTGGGCATGCCCCATTTCCTGACCGTGACCTCGAGGCTGTGGGGGAGGGGCACATCGTCGTCGGCGGGCAGCTCTCCACCGCGGGAGTAGACGACGCCGGCGGGGATGGTGAAGTCTCTGGTGGCCTTGACGCCGGCGCGGGCGAAGTCGATCTCGGAGTAGTTTTCAAAGTAGGCGAGGACGTCGGCGGGCTGGCGGTCGGAGAAGAGCAGGCCGACGCTGCCCTCGATGTAGGGCGAGAGCTTTGCGAGGCCCGGCTGGTGCTCCTCTGCGTCGGTCTGGCCGAGGGCCTTGGCCATGACCTTTGTCTTGCCGAAGAAGATGCGCGAGTCGGAGAAATGGGTGCGCACGTCCTTGAGGTAGGTGTTGCGCATGTTCTCGACGCCAAAGACGTAGATGTGCGAAAACTTGTCGGCGGCCTCGCGCACGTTGTCGAACAGCTTTGTGCGCAGCTCCTTGTCCTTCTTCTGCACCTGCGTCAGGTGGACGACCTTGGAGCGCTTGGACTTGGGCATGCTGGGCGGGTTGGTGGAGCAGCGGGCGGGTTGTGAGTGTGTGTTGCGACAGAAACGCTGCTGGGCGGTGCTGCCATGGCGTCGATTCGAAAAAAGTTATGCCAAGCACAAAGGCGGTGAGCAAGACGTGTGGGGGAGCAAGAGCGTTGGTCGGGTGTGCTTTCCTGTGCCGTGACGGGCTGCTCCAGCTTCAGCTCGCCGTCGCAGTCATGATAGACGCGTAGAGGAGATGATCGAGTTCATGGACTATGTCCAGAATGCCTTTTACTCGGCCTCGCTGTGGGACCATGACAATTCGTATAGCACCCTGACGGCCACGGCCAATGGTAAGCTTGGCCATCTGTCTCTTTGCACCCCTCTCCGAGCGCTGACCCTCTTGCAAGCGCTTCTTGACTTTCAAACCCCCCATGGCCTTCGTCTTCGCATTTCGTCCCTCTCTGCACCCAGCTTTGCCACGTCGTACACGCTCTCCAACAGAGGCTTTGTCGATGGCTCCATTTCCTTCCTGTACTCGTCCCTGCCCATGCGCATCCCCTCGCAGAGCAGCATTATAGACTTGCGCAATCTTGTTCGAGGCTACAGACATCTTGCCGAGTTGCGCCGCCCGGACGAGACTTATCTGTGGGAAATCTGGCAGGCGGGAAGGAGGATTGACAAGAAGGATACCCTGTTGTACGGCCGCTTGTACCTGCCCACGTCCACTCTTGAGGCCTTGTATCTCCGCCGATTGTCGCCTTCTCGTCTGCTACGCCTATCGTGTGTCTCCGACTCGGCTTTGCCCAACGGCGGCTCCGTGCTTGCCCAGCTGCAGAATGACCACGCCAAATACTCGACCGAGTATCTCTTCTCCACCGACAGCTGTCTGCTCGGTATCCGTGGTCTCTACAACTTTGGCCTCGACCCTCGCACCATACCAAGGACTGTAACTCCTGCCGGAGACACCGTGCCGAGCGATCCTCAGTTCGGTCGTCTGAGCGCCGGCGCCGAGTTGTACTTCTCGCCCTTGAACAAATCTGGTGGCGTTTCCACCGGTATACGTTTCACCACACTCCCTTCACATTCAGGCTTTCCCTACACCATGGCTCTGACATTGAATCCTCTGATGGGCAACATATCGTCCAGCTATGCCGTCAAGGCCGGATCTGACGTTGCGCTGAGTTCGCGCTTCGACTTCAACATCTACAGCTACGAATCAGACGTGCAAATCGGTGTCGAGCTCTGGAGGAGAAAGGCGCTGGAAAATGGCGAGCAGCCACCTGTCGAGTCCAGAGAACCTCCAGTTCCGGAAGAGTCATTGTTGGAGTCCAAATTGACCAAGGATCTCTTGCAACAAAACCATTTCCAGGAGGTGGACAGCGTGCTCAAGGCGAGAGTCAACCAACAGTGGAAGATTGGTGTTCTGTGGGAAGGTCGCATCAAAGATTTGCTGGTTAGTATAGGCGCCGACCTTAACTTGAAGAGAAGAGACAGCATTCTGGGCTCTGTTGGTCTGGAGGTTTCGTATTCCTCTTAGAGATACCCTTGAGAACTAATCAAAACTAAGATCTACTGCCTTTTTTTTTGCTCTTACGGCAGGGAACTACCAACCCCGTGTACGCTCGCCCCGAGACCATCTTTCACCACCACGTTTTGCAAGCAAATCGACGGCGATTGGGCGCGACCGCTCTTCTCTGTGAATGCGACTGCAGAGATTGGGCATCAATATGCAGCTTGAAGCGCGCCCGAGAAACATGTTTCAAGTCATCTGCGCAGCCATCCGAGTCTCAGCTGCATGTCTCGACACCATGCCAACCGCAGACGAGCCTTGATTCGTCGTGTCTCAAGGGACGTCAGCAGCAATATGGACAAAGAAATGCGAGCTGAGGCTTATCCTGGGCAGTCAAACAGGTCTGCCATAAAGATGAAGAACCTCAGTCCAACTGCCACAGCCGTCCTAATCAACAGTCCGCAGTCATGTCTACACCGATGGACGACAGCTTCTACTCCGGCGAGATGAACGGTTTCTCCTCTCTACAGCACCTCAATGGCTATGCAGACGACTCTATCAACGGCGTCGACCCCCGTCTCCTTAGCGAGGCCAACTCTCCCATGGCCACAGACTCCAGCATGCAACCCTTCAACCAAAGCACCCCGAACCACATGCTCCACCCACCCGACTGCGACTTTGGCCTCTACCCAGACGCGCTGATGGCACCCCAGCACACCACCTTCTTCGATACCGACATGTCGCTCACCTACGAACCACTGCGCCACCAGATGCTAGGACACCGCCGCTCAGTCTCGGTGCCACCAGAGGACATGGCCGCCGAAGCTCAACCAGCCATGATCTTCCACCGCGGCGGCACACCGCTGGGCGACTCCCTGGACACACCCAGCAAGCGCTGGCACAAGAAGGCTTCGCAGAAGAAAAAAGTGCGACACGCGCCTTATCCTGCCACCTCGACCCCATCGCTCAGCCCCAGCGAACGCCTGCGCGTCAAGAGAACGCACACGCAGCCCTCGTATGCTGGTCCCACGAGTGCGCCCACGCCCTCACCTTTGTCCTTGACCTACTTGCACGACGAGCAGCATGTCCCAGCTCTACCTCACTTCGACATGCCACCGATGTCATCACCACACCTCGCAGACTTCAACAGCGCCGCAGCTTCCCTCGCAACCACCGCGCCCACAGATCCCACCGACATCGACACCCTGCACTTTGCGCCCGCGCGCACCAACGCCAGCACCGCCATTGTGGGCATCCAGAGCTTTGCGGCGCGCCTCTCACGCGAATGCGAAGCCATGCGCGACTTCCTTACGCGTGCAGCCTTTACCGACAGCGATAACGACGAACTCTCCCGGTACGCTTTTCTCCGTACAAACAAAGGGGGGCGTCACTGACACACAGCAGTATCCACGAGCAGAAACGCGCGAGCAACCGTAATGTCACTTCACTGCAGGAGACGCTTGAGCCTCTGCCCGCGAGCGCAAAAGAGCAGAGTCCCAGAATCCCGCGCAATGGTCTCGAGATCCGCGACTGCGATGGTGAGTAACCCTTTTCTCTGCTCGGCGTGTGATGTAGTCGCTGATGTGTGTGGCAGTGGGTGAGTTGGACGCGCTGTTGCAGCTGTACGGCATACCGTTTTCGCACGACATGTTTGTGCACGACAGGAAAGTGCTGTATCTGCGGTTCGTGGGCGCGAGCCGTGCGTTGATGCATTTGGTGTTGGATTGATGGATGTATGCGTCCAACTTGGTACTGGCTCTGGATACTATACTGAGCTGGGATGATTCTTTTTGCAGCAGCGCATGCAATGTAAGCTCTTTCGATGTCAAGATATCTGCGTTACACTCCTCTTGATTCGTGTCGGCAGATAGTCCCGTATATCGAGTCCCCTATCGTATGTTCTCATCAGACTATCCATCACATTTTCCATCGGATAGAATTGCTCTTCTGTTCTATACGCCGTATGAGTGTGTAATCTGACCACCGCTTTCGATGCCCGGTCATCATCTGATATCCCCCCCCTTAATGACAACCTCATCTTTCCGATTGCACGTAGGCGATGTCACAAAAAAACACCATCTTATCACCCAATATTGGCACAGCTCCCACCAAAGATTCGAATCAGCGCTCTGTAACTAGCAAGCAAGCTTGACATTGATCGGATGCAATGCTGGGCTGGTACAGTACAGTGCTCGGGTATTAGCCGTCGCTTTTTTGCATTGCAAAAGTGTTTAGTAGAGGTGAACGGGTTAATGAGATAGGAGAAGAAGAAAAAAACTCGCTCTGCACCATTCATGACCCGTATCATGTGTACATAAGCCAACAATCCCGTTTTGACATCGCTTGCGGCAGAACAAACGACGACCATAGGGAAGCGATTTTCCAATGGAAGCGAGTTTTGCCTAGAAGTCTGGCCAGGGTCGCGGCTCCAACAAAGGGCAGCACAGTTTATTACTCACCGAGACTCGGTTGGTTCTCTCTGCGTCTCGTTTCTCTACGATCGTCGTTAGGATATATCATATGCACACCACCACCACTTTCACTTCAATCCTCGTCACTGGTGCTCTCGTCGCTGCCACCGTCGCCGTCCTGCACTTCGCTTCTCCTGCTGCGACGACTCCTCTTCTGAGTCTGCGTGGCTTGTTCATCCCGCTGCCCTCGTCGTTCATGGGCGCCCAGACTACGTTCCAGCCGTCGGTCTAGCTCCGCCATGTCATCAACCTCGCCGTAGATGCTCTTGACGAGCCCTCGCACTCCCGTATCGCCAATCTCCGTCTTGCCTCGCGGTCCCACCACCCACTCGACCGTCTCTTCACCGCTCGAGTTGTCGCGTATCTTGACAATGTACCCATCCTTTTCCATGCGTTTGAGTAGCTTCTCTGTCTTGTCTGACCCGCTGCTCATGATATTCATGCTGTTCTGCGCCGCCTGTTCCTCCACATTCGCTCTCTTGAGATAGCGCTCCAGTCTGCCGTCGGGTAATGTGCCGCCCGTGAGGTAGATCAGAGACACGACGAACGAGTACAATCCCGTGTACTGTGATTCAAGCTCGTTTGTCGGTACTTGCGGCGGTGGGAGAATGTCTGCTTGGCGAAAGCGTTCCGGCAGTACGGATACCAGGACCCAGGCACCACTGCTCTTTTGCGTGCTTTGTGACTTTTGCGCCGCTGTCTCCAGTCAGTTTTAGTGGTTTTCTACTGTAGAGACGCCCATATATACCTCTGCGCTGTGCCAACGTGACCTTCTCTCGAAGCGGTAGCTCCGTCATTTCCATGCCAAACGTTGCGCGAAGCTGTGTCTGCGCTTCACCAAAGACTTGCTTGAACTGCCGAGTATTCGACATGAGGACTGCAGGTTCGATAAGACATTGTCATCAGAGGTAAAAGCACCGAAGCGGACCTTTGGCAGTGATATCGGCGCGTCTGATGGGGGTTCTTGAGTATTCGCAAGCGAGGGCCAGGCGGACCAGGTTCTTGACCATTTGATCAAAGTTGCCGTCGCCTTGGGTAGCGCCGACATGTCCTCCAAAACTGTCATCGTCGTCGGCGGCTTCGGAGACTCTGCGACGTTGGGTCTGTCTTTCTTCGCCGTCTGATGCGTCTGAGGCCTCGTTGACTGGCTGCAATCATGGTATTAGCCAGTGATGGATGTTTCTGAATGCTAGTAGCTCACAGCTCGGCGCTTCCGAGTCGGTGGCATGGCTGTGGTGCCGGGTATGAAACGAAGGCAGAGGTGTGTATCTCTGCCACGAAAGTGACATGCAACAAGTCGCGTCGCATTCGAAATCCACGCGCGGGCAGTCGCGACGGTCAATCTGGGTCCCGGAGTTGGCGGAGTTAACGAGTCAGTTCAATCTTGGCTTCGACCTCGCTTTGCGACAACGACGAGAACATCAAGTCCTCGAGCCAGCCCACCGTATATTCAGATAACATGGCAGACAAGCTTCGCACGACGCAGCAGCTCGAGGCACTGCAGAACAAATACGTCGGAACCGGGCATGCCGACACGACAAAGTTTGAGTGGACTTCCAACATTGCGCGCGACAGTCTGGCCTCGTATGTCGGCCACCCGCCTCTCCTGTCCTACATGACCCTGGCCATGGGTGAGGGTTCTCGTGAGGAGATGCGTGTCAAGCTCATCGAGAAGATGGTCAGACCTGTCGGTCCTCCTCCAGAGGTGCGTCTCTACATGATTTTCTTCAAACGAGTTCGAAATGTTGATGTTGTTGCAGACGAGAGATCAGGAGTGATTTGCGTCCGGCTATCAAGCTGATCCTGTTCGGGATACTTCACAAGTCTACGCCTACTGGGTTCGCCAGCACCGAGTACTACAGCCATACTGCGATTGCCACAACATGCGCCGCCGCTTGCCTACACACCGTACTCGACACGCTTCATCGCTCCCAGCCCAAACGGCAAGCAAGTTCTTGCAGCATTTCCAGATACTGCCGCATGGAAGAGGACGGACAGGCAGACAGGACAACCGGTCCTGATATAACCTCAAATGCCACCGAACCATGTCTTGTCCTTCTATAGGCTCCTTTTACGCACAAATCAATTGACAACGTCCAAACCACCCACAACGCCGCGCCATGCTCGTAGTATCCTGTCCCAATATCCCTCTGCTCCGTCTCCACGACGGTGGTGGTGGGAAAGTGATGCCGTTACTCGCTGTCACTGGCACTTCCAGCACCCGCATCGTCGTCGTCGTCGTCTTCTTGCACAACGTCGTCGCCAGCCAACATGGTGAACTCGGCCTTCTGCAGCGTGCTTCTCAGATCCGTGTTGCGCGGGTCGGTCAAATCGATGGGACGCAATTTGGCCTTGTTGCGTATTCTGAAGCCGACAGTCAGTCGCATACCACACCGAAGCCCCAGATTGCATACCTAGGATCGCAACCAGCATCAATCAAGATCTCGACAATGGCCTTGCCCTCGTCCCACTCATCCTTGCTCAGACTGTTGACATATCTGACGGCCTTGTGCAAACACGTATCGCCCTCCCTCTTTTCCGTGCCGTCGATTTCCACGCCTTCTTGGTCCAGAATCATGTCCAGGATCTCGTAGGCGCCGTACTGGGCTCCAATGTGCAGGGCGCCGCAGCCCAGGGCATCCGTTGCCGTGTTCAGGAATCGGGCGATCTCGTCGTCGGATTGGAATTCGGAAAGCACGGATTGCAGCAGGTCAGTGTTGTTGCGGCGGCAGGCTTCCAGGAGAAGCTCGCGGGACGATGCACCCTGGTGGGTATATTAGTTGGTTGCTTTGGTTCGGGGCTCGGTGTCTGATTACCTCGTCTGCCATGTTGTGTCGGGTGTAGAGTGTGAGTGTTATTGCCGGACAGAGGTTGTTTCCAAACGTTCAGGACTGAGTCGCTCGCAAAGAGAATCTTTCGTCACAAGCTTGTAGTTGTATAGAGGTAGAGTAAATATTCATGCCCCTCGTCTGCACGGGGGTGGAAGCAGCCCGACGGATACACGTAGCCCCAGTCTTGGCACTGCCGCCAGTCGATCTTCTCGAATGCCGAACCCTTCCTTCCATTCATCCAGCGTCACCGACTTGAACTGTACCTGTGCAGTGCCAGACAAAACTCACGCCAAGGACAAGACGTATACAACATGACAGCACAAGTACCCGAATGGTTCATCAGTATCTTCAGGGCTCGATCCCACTACACTCAGAGACGCTTGAGCATTGTGTGATATAAGCCGAGATCAACGCTGCAGCTTGAGTTTCGAATCTTGTTGGATCCCCTTCGGTGACTCTCTTGCGTTCGTCGATACTTCCGAGCCATACTTGACTCGCATCGCTTTCAGCGTTTGATGGCAGGTGAGGGGGACCGTTCCACCTCCCCTTCGAGGGAATACCGAGCAACCTAGCGTCTCGATAATCTGCGGTATAGCCACGCAGGAGCTCAGCACTCTGAGCCCAAAGAGTCTGCTTCCAGCTGTCAGGATCGTAGATCAGGTCAAGGATAGCTCAAGGGCTCTCGTCGCCTTTGGGGCGAGTCGCAAGTACCTTCTCCTTCTCTTTCTCCTTCTCTTTCTCCTTCTCTTTCTCCTTCTCCTTCTCCTTCTCCTTCTCCTTCTCCTTCTCCTTCTCTTTCTCCTCCTTCTCCTTCTCCTTCTCCTTCTCCTTCTCCTTCTCCTTCTCCTTCTCCTTCTCCTTCTCCTTCTCCTTCTCCTTCTCCTTCTCCTTCTCCTTCTCCTTCTCCTTCTCCTTCTCCTTCTCCTTCTC